>JAMXBD010000773.1:0-658627 GCA_024138025.1 Combretum micranthum | reverse complement strand
GTTAACAAATCCCAAAATACAGTTCATCTCATCCATCTCTATTGCTTCAGACTTTTTAGTTCATTGTCCAGAACGCGTAGGGAGTGGTATACCTTGATTAGCTCTATTGCCAACCCCATTTTGTGTCCCACATTGACACTTTGACATATTAGAGCCCTTGGTTGTGCTTTAGGTTTAGGTATGGGAACACTTCCCGTACATTACCCTTATACAGGTGAATCACTACTACCATTGAGGATCAACCACTTCGATGCAGCTGAGGGGTAGATTTTAATGTGACTGAGGACACTACAAATGTCTTGGTACAGTATTGCGATGCCTTCAATTGTTAGGTTCCTAAGTAGGTTCGAGTTTCTAAATTCGACATACTTTCTTTATTTTCACATTTCCATTCAGTTGTACATTTGCTAACTTCTTGAATGAACAAGTTGCTCGGAAGCCATGCACAGATGATGTGCATGCCTTGCTAGCTTACTATCAAGAAGGTATTGACATATGACACTCTTTTGTGCCTCTCATCTACTTCAACATCGTAGAGCATTACTATCCCAGCCGTACACTTTGACAGTTCTGTGAGTATATGAGCCTTTAAGAGTATGACATGAATAGGCATATGGAGTGGAATTTGGCAATTGAGCATGTTAAGTGGATAACCGAGTGAGATGCTCGATAAGAGAGGATTGTGGAGTTGCTAAATATTCTTGCTGGCTATTTACCAAATACCTACTATGATATCAGGGAATTGCATGATGGTTTTTTTGGTCGTACAAGAGTGGTGGAATTTAGCAGCCAAGCATATCAAGTGGATATCTAAGTGAGATGCTTGATAAGATATGATTGTGGAGCTACTAGATATTCTTGCTGGCTATTTACCAAAATACCTACTATGATATCAGGGGATTACATGATGGTTTATTGGTCGTACAAGTGTTATGCTAGGCTATATGGTAAGTTTAATGTGGTACAATAAAATTACTTTTATACTATTTGTACATTAATTCTTATCTTGCTGTTTGTGGTTCATTGTAAGCTGACTTCATCAACTAGTTGCCTCATATGCCACACCTTGATACTTCATTTGAGGTATTAGTGGTTACCAAGGTGGTGCAATGGTTCAAGGGTATTGCCCTTTATGACTAAGCATCACCAGTTACCTATTGCGATGATGATAGCAATGATGCTTTATCACCTCAGCTTGCATAGGTAAGTAGTAGCAGGCCATGAAGATAAGGGTAAGGCTAGGTCTGGATGTAAAGGCAAAGGCAAAGTCGTGGTCATGTAGCATCAAGGATGAGCCATCACTTTTTAAGTACAGAGAGGAGAGCCAGGTTGATCATCATCATATTCATGTCCTTATAGACTCCTTTACCTGACAACTCCACAACTACTATTTAGACTCCTTCACTCCACATAAGAGGTGGCTGATAGCACTGTCAAATTATATGGGCGAGGGACACACTTAGGTAGAGTCGGACCCTATCCCTACATGTTAAAGCCCTCACTACAACCCACCAGGTGAAGATTAGGATGATACATTAGTTGCTCAATTAAAAACAACTATGGACATTCACTCGATAGAGGAACGAGGGAAGGCTTGGTAGTAGCTTATTGTTTTCCATCTCCTTTTCCATTTAGTGGTTTCATGTATAGCTTTGTTGGCGTCTCTTTTTCATTTTTGTACTTGTACACATTGAAAGTTACTAGTGAAACATTTATTGCATTGCTCCTTTAGATTTGCTTGTTATCTTACTGAAAGATGGAGTGTAGAGTGGGTCAATGGGGAATACGAAATATGTTATAAAGTTGTTGGTATTTGATGGAGAGTGGGTAGGGTAGTTGAAATTGGTTCTGGAGTTGCTGTAAATATTGCATGTTTTATTTGTATATTTTATCTTACTTTGGTATGTACTTGTAAAGAAAATGTAATTGGGGATAACAAACAAATGCACCTGGTGCTGCAAAACATTATAGGTCGAATTTGTCTATTCAAGAAACAACTTATATTAAAAGCATCGAGTTCAAACACTAATAATCTCACCTTTTTAAGAGATGAGCTAGTGTTACCTAATCTTGATATTATTTTGGTTCGAGTGGTATTTTAATTTTTTTTTATTAATTTTTTCCTTTTCTTAAAATTTTATCGTATATATAAAGATTCTAAATTATTTCACTTCAATACATTGTATTACTTTGAGAAATAGACATGTGACGTGACATGTAATACATAATAAATATTTTCTTTTATCTTTTCCATCGTCAAATTCATCTTGTTTGAAACAATGTATCTAATTTGCTACAAGCTATTGCACACTTAGGATAATTATTTTTCAGTTGAGAAAGTATTACTTTAGTTTTTTAAAATTACTTGCTTTCTATTTGAAATCTTAATTATTTTTTTTCTCTTTCTATTATGTTTTTAAACTCTTACACATATATGAGTTTTAAGTTAAATTTTTAAATTTTATTGGGTTACGTATATGTTTTTACTTGGTTTGCAATGATTAAATTAAATAAAAAAATAAAATTAAATATATTAAATTACATAATATACTAAAATATCTTAAATATATTTATATAATATGATAAAATAATAAAAATTAAGACAAAGGAGTGAAAAAAAATTTGTGCAAACCTTAGCCACTTTAATTGACTATTGTATGGCCAACTAGAATATATAAAATGGACAAAAAAAAATTATGGAATTTAGTTTGAAATGTTAAGGACTTTCTTTTTCCTGGGGAAAAAGAAACTTTATTGTGGTAGCAAAAGCAACAAGATACATTAAAAGTTTAGTGGTCATGCACCATAATCATTAGCGGCATTAGCACTCACATTGACTTTTCTATTATTAAAAAAATAGCAACATTAAAATTGTCTCTCTCCATTTTCCTTCTTAATATTCTTATCAAATTTCTATAGTTATTATTTGGTATTGCAACCAAATTCTTAGTAACCAACAAATTACTAACTTTGAAATAAGCATCTTAAAATCCTATATCTAAGAATGAAGATATAGATGGTGGGCAGATATGAAGTTTTTACGTGCATTCCACTATGTAAGATATAATGATAGGGATTAAGGCTCGGTTAGGTCAATAACTCGATCTAGAGTTAAGGACTTGATGAACTTAGCTTAATAGATCATTATTGATAAGCCAAGTGAAGAAGTTAGGCAAAATTTGAAGGAAAAATCATCATTGTTGAAGATCTATGTTAATGGTATGGTTTGTGTTATTATTATTGATCATAATTTTCAAGTTAATATCGCAGCTAAGGGTACCATGGATAGATTAAAGCTGCCAACTACGGTTAATCTATAACCCTATTATATCAAGTAGAGGGATAGTGAGGAATTGACCTATGTTACTAAATAAGTTTGAGTGCCTATTTCTCTTCTAAATCAATATTCTGATAAATTTTTTGTGATGTAGTGCCAACTACTATTTCTCATGTCTTACTTGGCAATCCTTAGGTAAGTGATAGAGGAGTAACGTATGTTGAGTAGTGTAATTGTTATTCTTTTAAGATAACTAAAAGAAAAAGCTAGTATTATTGCCTATGAGTTTTGAATAGGTTAGGGATGAATCCTCCTAAACAAGAGTTAGATGAGGCAAAAACGAGGGGTAAGATAAATGATGAACAATCACCAGTAGATTCTCACGAACAGGCTTTTGTAGGTGAAAAAAGGGTCTAATAAAGTTTTTAATGAGAGATCATTCTACATCTAGGGACACCTGAGGAGGAGAATAATTATGAAGTGCAAATTGATCTTGACATGACACCTTTATTGCTAGTTAGTAAATACATGTATTTTCATCTTTACATTCCACCATTTGGGTAGTTTTTATCAAGATTGACTAGTGAGATTGCGAGGTGAGGAATATTGTTGTTCTATTGTACCTGTGAAGTATCAATGGTTATCTATGTTGGTATGGTATTTTGCTTATATTTGGTGTTGGTGTAAGTATGTTCAAGATAGTTGGTATATTGAGATCATATGGAAATTTTGAGAGGTTAGATTTTTATGAGCCATTGCAATTGTGTATGATGTTAGTATGTGGTGTTGATGGTGACTTTCAAGCTGGTAAGTGTTTAAGGCGAATGCTGTTAGAGCCACAGGAGGTGTGTTTGTTGAATACTTATCATCGTGTTCACGAGACATAGATTAATTGAGTTAATGGTGAGTGATGTGAATTGTTTAGGATGCCTTTGATTATAGGCATAGATTATGGCATAGTATGGTCTAGAGTATTTAGAGTCGATGCTGAAATGTTTTGGAAGTTATTATTTAAGAGAGGATTGGTGGATCAAGTATTGGAGGTTGTTCATGAGCTAAACATGGTTAAGAATTATTAATTAACTATTTTTAATTTTTGTAGGTTTGTCTTTGATCCAAGCAAGTATACATACAAAGATTTGAGGGCAAATCTTCATGAGCCCTGGTGATATGATAGGGATGATCAGGGTTAAGTTGGATTGATAACTCAATCTAGAGTAAAGGAGGTAATGAACTTAGCTTAACAGATCATTATTGATAAGTCGAATGAAGAAGTTAGGCAAAATTTGAAGGAAAAATCATCATTATTGAACCACACGCTCGTATCCAAGATGGTGTTTGAAATTAAGCAAGTGAATGAAGACATAAAGGGTTACACACCTATGATACGATCGTGCCAGAGGCAGTGGTTAGAGATATGGTTGAGTTAGATTAAGAGATAACGTTGTTTGCAAAGAATGAAGTCATAGAGGAGGATACCACTTGTGATGCACTGTGTCTATGATGGTATCTAGACTAAACGATTGCGTTTAGGGCCATTTTAAGGTTTGATTATGAGAATTTTGTGTGTTTGCTAATGGCACATCCTAACGCACAGCTATATGGTTCAAAGTGCCTTCATGCTATCAGGCTTCGAGGGGTACCCTAAACGTGACAGTCCTCCGTATACAATACTAAAGCCTAAGAATGACTACCTTAGTCACGCAAAGGCTTTCATATCATTGCAAGGCGTACATCACAACCAAGGGTACACATTAAAGTAGCGCAATTTACATTGATAACAATTAAGTAGCAAGGCAAGGAGAATGTTTATCATAAACATAAACATGGTTGATTACAAATTTTAGGGGCATACTCCGCTATTGTTTTCAAGTCAATATAAATACACTTCTTAGAGATTTCCAAAATACTAACATCATACATTACATATAGGAATCTTACAAAGTAACTTCATTCTATGTTCCCATTACCTTCATAAAAGTTTAACATTCATCCATGACTTCCTTAATGTCATGATCTTTGATTAATGCCACGGGTATACCTGTTTCAACAAAATCTATGAGGGTATAAGCTTACAACTAGCATAGTGAGATATTCCTTTTTCATTTGCACCATGATTTCAAACAAGTTCATTTAATTTTTCACGCATATGCTATGCATGTTGTCCAATAATCACGTGATTACATAAATATATATAGTTATCCGGAGACCATATATAGAACAGATTTACCCCTCTGTATTTAATGTTAGGGAATTATTGATGAAGATCCTCGACCTTCTACTACTAGTCCGAGGCCCCCACCCAAAGCGTTTGATTAGCTCGGCTCCGAACCTAGAGTCGCATTCCTCAAGAGATTTGGATTCTCTATGAAGAACATGGCCTGTGTCCCAGGATAACAGCTAATCTAACTCTATGCGTGGGAGTAGTAGCCTTCTGAAAGAAATGTGACTCGATAGATACTATGCATGAGCGTTTTATTTTTCTTAAGCCAAACCTTATTAAGGTTTATTAGGGGTGATAAACAATTTAACAAATAATAAGTAGTCATACAAGTAAATAAACAAAAACACTTAAACAGGTAGTTTGAAGTTGCGATATTCTTAATTCTCATTTCATTACATAAGCATAGAATCACATATATACATATCCCAGAATTCCCCATACATATCCATTTTCATCTTCTCTTAGCATATTAATGCCACTACTTTACAAGCACAACCAAGTAACGAAATTAAGAGGAATAAATCACTCGTCTATTTCGTAATCTTCTTAGTCGTAGTAATCCTTACGAAGGGAAATTTCATATTTCGCATCACTAGTCAAAAGAAAAACCTGGATGAGTGTTTTTTAAAAATTCTACTTAAACTTTTTAATTCTATTTCATTATGTTCTTCAAAAATCGCGTAGAATGAAATTCCAACTTAAAATGGCCATAACTTGCTCATTTTAACTTGGAATTTCGTATATGATATACCGTTTTTTACCTATTTGAAAAGATCTATCCATTTCTAAGGTTATTTGGGTTCCAAAACCACATGGTACAAATTCATCACGAAAATTGTAGTTTTCAAAATATAAGTTTGCAAACTTTTCTTTATCTGAAAATACTTGCATCAAAATATAGATATTTGTATAGTTAGAAAAATCTTTTGGAAACATATATATGTAGCCTCATATAGTATCCAAAATTTAATGGTGTTGTCTTAGCGATTATTTTTCACAAAGCAATTCATCTTACAATGTTGAAAACTTGAATTTTAATATTTTCTATTCTAGTTGTTTTGAAAGAACTTTATAAATTCTTGGGTTATTGTAAATGAATATATTTCTTATTTTGTCTTCCAAATTCTTTTCTAAAATAAGTTACATTTTCTCTTAACTTTGATTTCCTACAAAATTTTACTTATAGTATTAAGGATTGAAATTTCTAAAATTGCTATTAAGTTGTTGATATCACATAAAATTTGGGTTATTCATATTTCTCCTTTTAAAAGAAAATGGTTTGATAAACAAATCTTTTTCTTATTATATTTTCGTTTCCTAATTAGAGTAAATTTTTGTTTCTAAACTTGGTCCCTTAAGTCTTTTACCACTTTTATTTAGAAGGAAAAATCATGTTTCATTATTCCTATATTGTTGATAATAACTATTGTTTTTCAAAATTCATCAAGTTTATATTCTGTTTATTTCTTTGAAAACATGTATATTACTTAAACTTGGAAACCTTTATTTTTTCTAAGTGAGTTTATAAATTAGTGGATTGATTTTATCTTAACTTTGAAAATTAATTTACTTTTTTTTTTAGTTTTTATTAAGAAGTTGAAAAGATTCCAATCTTGAGCTTTTTATGAAAGACTTACATATCACAATTTATTAATACTAAACCTTAGGTTATCTATTATAAAAAGAGAATGTTGATTTTTTAGTTAGTTTCTTTGGAAAACCATTCTTGTTATTTCCTACGAAAATTCATGGTGAGTTTGACAAGGAGTTGTAAAAATCATTTTTCTATGTTTTGTTGACAAAATCTTTATTTAGTGTATGATAAAGTTACAAGATAAAAGAGTTTGATCACATTTCCTTTGTTAAAGAAAATTTTCCTCTAAACCTTTGTTGAGACAATATCATTATGGTTATGCATGTACATGAGCATGTAAAATAATAAGAATATAAGAAAGATATCGGAAGCAAATAATAATAAGCAAGATAATAATAAATCAAGTATTGGGAACCTTAGCTTCATAAAGGTAACCCAGTTAAGTATTGAGAGCCTTAACTTCATCAAGGCAACCCGGGACTAAGAATAGACTAGTCCCAAACAGAAAAAGAAAAGAAGGAAAAAGTTATTTTGACTTGATAAGGACAAGTCTAAGACTAGAAAGACTAGTCTTAAAATAGCATGAAATAAGTAAATAAATTGCAAAGTATGAAAATAAATAAATAACAAGTGAGCTTATATGCTTTAAAGAATATATAGATACATAAATATATTTAGTTAGATATGAATAAGAAGTTAGCATAATAACAACAATGATATGAGCAAAGTATAATAACAACATAAAAATATAGAAATGGATGTTCATGAACAAGAATAATATAATAACATAGTATAGCTTTCATAACATTAAGTTTAGAAAACTCATACCATGGTCATATAAAGTTACATGACATGGTAGTAAAAATATGAAAAGAATTTTTACCCAAATAAAAGTTGAGAGTAGTATATGTAATGGGTTTTGTGTATGAAGAAGAAGAAGAAAGCTTTGGAGTGTTTTGGGAGAGTAATAGGGAGAGTATTTGAGAGAGTTTTGGTAGTAAAATGAGTTGTGTGAGAGAATGAAGGAGTGAAGGGGTATTTATAGAGTTTTGGAGTGAAAATTAGATGTAATTAAATAAATTAAAAAAGAAAATAATATGAGAGTGAAGAGAGAGAGGGGTGTACGGCAACTTAGGGAAGAGAGAGAGAGAGAGAGAGAAAAGTGATTAAAAATTAATTTTAGAAAAAAGTGTAAGAGAAGTTTAGTAATATGTGATGTAGAATTTTTATGGGAAAAAAATTGTAAGAAATAGGTACATAGGTTGTAAGAATAGGTAGTAGAAAAAGTAGAGATAGATGAATAGTAAAAATTATTATGAATAGTAGATTAGACAATTTAAAATACCGACCGTAATAAAAATATGCGTATAAATGCAATATCTTTAATTTTTAGTTACGGAAAAATTCTAAAATTGATATTTTTGGAAACCTTATATTTTTATGAGTCTAATGGTATTATTGGAATATTTTTGCCGTCCGATGTATAGAGGCATGGTTTTCGAAAACTGATCTCGTTTGGATTCGAAAGTCACTAGAAATTTGGGAATATGATATTTTTAAGCTTCCCTATATTATTACAAACTATGATCAATAATTATTTTTGTTCCATTGTTTAGGGTTTAAGAGCACGAGATTGCCAGTTCTTAAACACTAGGGTTTGTTATAAACTTTATTGACTTTTAGGGTTTCGGTTTGATTTCTAGCTTTGTTGAGTAATTCATAAGGTCATAAAATTTTGGGGTTTTGTCCGTGTTATATTTTGGGTTCAACATCTATGGTTTATTTTATTTTATTTGTGATTATTTAATATTTTTCAGTTCTCGGGACTGTTCAACTGAGTCTAGGGTTATAAGTTGACTCAGTTTGACTTTTGGTAAAAATTGAAAATTTTTATTCTAAAATCCACCAAAGGATTTTAGGTTTTTGTGTTTTGTTGTCGAGTGTTATTTGGATATATCATCTTGATTTGAGTGTTAGAGATCGGAAAGATGATTTGGTTGGCGTATGAATGTTGAATAAATCGATTGTTGGATTTTCTATTTCGTTTTGAGGGTTTTTTTTTCTTAAGGTTAAGAATTTTCGTATTTGACCTTATTTAGAATTTGTTTTTAACTTGGGTCATTTTCAGGGTTTTGATTTTAGTGTTAGACTTCTAGGATTATTTTATAAGAATTGTGAAAAAATCAGGGGTTCACACATGCCTTGTTTCCAAGTATATTTTTAGTTTCCTATTTTATATATTTTGGCTTTTATGTTCTTATGTTGCCCTTACCGGACTTATGAGAGTATATAAGGGTCAATAGGGTTATGTTAGCAGACACCTACTTATTTTTTATATCTTTTGATATTGATTGTGATCAATTGCCTTTGTCGGCTTTCTTGGAATTGTTTCCAAAACTCTATCAAGTAATATTGAGTTTTTCTTAAGATTATTCTTTGCTGTTTCTATTAATCGTGTGTCATATCAATTGAGTAAAACAACTAGTTTGACTCTTCTCCTAATGTGTGATCTATGAGAAGATGGATTGTTCCTATCTTTTATTTTATTACATTTGATTATTAAAAACCCATAAAAATCCATAAAAATCCAATAATTTAATGCTTCATATTTATCAAAGAATTCCACCATGTAATTCTGACATAAATTTTATCCGTATATAAAGTACTAAATTTTGTACCAAAACCAACTTTATAATACCTCGTGTACATTATTTATCATGTACCTTATAAAACTACAAAGTAAATGATACTCAGTGGTCATGTAAATTTTGTGATGAAACCTGAATTTTTTTCCCTTAAATATTAACTTTATAATAATATTATGATTTCTGCCTTATTTTTATTTATTCATTATAAAAAATCCATATAATGAAATTATAAAGTAATTTTTTCATATTATGAATTCTGCAATATACAATTTTTGCTTTCATGAAAATTGAAGTACTTTTACATAATATTATCAAAGAATAACAAGTTGAGTGTCTCGCACCGAGGGTACCCTAATAGTAGCACACAAGCACACTTGTAGACTACTACTAGTTAACCTTCAGAGAATGATATATTTTCCAACAACAGGATCTTTTAGTTACGTTGATAAGAAATGATAAACACATATAAGTCATAAATTAGTAAATATCTGCCATCATAAGTAGTGAATATCTTAATAGTATTACATTCCATAATTTTATTCTAAAAGTCTCCAAATACACAAGTTGATAATTCAAATATTAACTAGCTTATGACTAGAAATAAAAATAAATAACATAACTCGAATATCTCATATTCTTCTAGCTTCTAAGTTCTTACCGGAGCCATGCTCCTAGAAGTGACCAGCCAAGGTCGTAAAGTTAACCTAAAAGGTCTTTAGGATTGTGAGCGAAACCATGGGCTCAGTGAATAACTAGACATATTACACATGAAGCAAGTTTATTAACAAATCATATAAATGCAACAATCAAATATATGCACAGTTACAAGCTTGAATAATCTAGAATCCAAACAGGAAAAAGATTTACGCCCTCTTTTTAGGGTTGAAGAATAATTACTTTCATGACCCACCTGCCGAGGAGAGATTAAGTATGCAGGAAAATCAACCATTTCTCGTCTTAAGATTATCACTTTTAATTTAATAGTATTTTAAATGACCATTTCCTGCATCAATCATTAGAAACTCTTTAAGTATTAATCATTTTAAAGCGATGCTATGGGCGACATTCTTCGTTACCACTTAGTTCCTGTAGAACTGATGGAACAAAGAAAACCTTGGAAGAACTAACATTTTAGAAAAACCAAATATTAACAGAGAACCGAAATATTAATATGTAATAGGCTACCACACTTTTTGAATATGTGATAAATGTAATATGCGCAATGCATGATTGTGTTATTTAATAAGCCAGTAATTCTTAATTAAATATATGGTGATCAAACATTACATACATAAATCAACATGCTTTTCTAACTCATTAAACTATTGTATTATCACTTTCATTAACTCATATTGGCATCATAAACAACCAATTCAAGTCGTAAATCATTCTCATCATGCTCTTGACAATAACTATATTATTATCTTTGCATTAAATATGCTACTAATTACAAGCACAAGTAGTATAATATATCTGAGTTACTCACTACTCATATTGGCTAATCGTAATAATCCATGGGGAAGTCCTCAAGGGTATCAAGGTCACCTATTGAGATGAATAAAAATATTCATCAATAAGGCGTAAATTATAATAAACAACACCTATGGGCATCTAAGTATCCTATATTAGTATTTGATTTAATTTCTATTACTATATTGGTCTTTTAATAGTCTTATGGTAGCAATTATCATTTAATATTTTAGTTTCATTTTGTTTTTCTTGATCTTATTTGATATTTATATTTTTTTATTAGGTGGTTATAGAGTTTGTATTTAATAGTTCAATATTTTATCATTACTATTATTATTAATTTTATATCGCTCCTTAGTTGACCTACTATGATAATTAATTTTTATTTTCTATCATTTAGTTTCGTCATGTTTCTCTTGATTTTTGTTGTGTTATTATCTGTTAGTTATGTGCATTATATTATTTGAAATTTTAGCTTATTTTAAATTTCCATTTTTTATATATATTTCTATATACGATAAGTATTAAATAATTATCGTATCCCATAATAATCATATTTTCTAATAGTTTTTAGAGTTTAATCATAAATATTAAACCTATTATTCTCAAAATATATGTACTTATTTAGTATTTATTAATTAAATCTATTACGTTTTTCTTTATTAAATATGTATGTTTATTATATATATATATATATATTTTGTTTTGCATAAAACATACTTAGTTCAGAAAGATTATGCATATACACCGACATTCTACGTCACCGACTTTTATTCTTAGGATGTCGATGTTCGTTTTATTTTTACACATCTTAGGTTCTGGTGTACACTGGCTTTGAAGGCCGTCGGTATACAACATACGCCGACTCCAACACCGCTGGCTTAAAGCTTTGAATTGCCGGCTTTCGTTCATATTACGTAAAGATAATATTACGTAGCTTCTGTTTCCAGTGTAAGCTGTCTCAACACCACCTGCCTATCCGTGTGCATCACCAGCATTGAGTGCTTACACTGCCAATATAGGGCCGGTGTTGATACTATTCATTTTCTTCCTCGTTTTTCTTCAGTTCGTAAGTTATTTTTCTTATATCTTACATGTATTATACTTATGTTTAAGCCACTATTAAATGTTTTTCCATACTTCATAAACATTAAACGTGATATATCTCTACCTATAATATCTAAGAATCATTCTACACATAATCCTTCACAGTTTCTATACATGTAATAAATATAGCTAGGGTTTGAAGTAAATTTCACCTTGTTTGAGCTGGTGTGAAGGTGTTAAACTTTCCCCCCTAAAGCTTGATACAACCTAGAGTTAGTAGAAACATTAGTTAAGCTAATGTTTATGTGCATTCTAAAAGAAAAAAGAATTCACTTACCTTGTTTTACTCCTTTTCCGAAGCTTTATTTGGTGCCTTAATGAAGTTTTTTTGTAGTTGTGTTTGTGTGTTTTTGGGTGCTGTAATGGGGACGGATATGGCTGTTGTTTGGATGACTTAATGGCTGCCAAGGTATAAGTTTAATGGCTTTGTTGTTATGTTCATTAAAGAGATGTTTATATGTATATAGAAGATAAGGAGACAACAACTCAATATATTCAGCCAATGATTTCCATCGAATTCAATCATGCTTGTCTAAGAATTCCTTAGCATTAATGGTTTGTTGATTTGGGTAGATTTGATTGACTCTCAACTCATTTTCTTTGACTTTGTTAATCCTATTGGACCCAAATTGTTGCAAATTTTCGGTTAGTGGAAATCAAGAATATCACCTCTATAGAGCAAGTTGATTTTCCATTGATTTGTGTACAAATAATATGATTATTCATTTATTTAAGTAATTATTTTAGTTTTAGGGTGGTTTGTTAAGTTAAACGAGTACATTTAGATAAGATATTTAGGAGTTCTGTCTTCAAAAATTTATTTAAAGCTTCCATAAATTTTCTAAGTTATTATTGGATCTAGTTTTGAGTTTAAAGTTTACGCAATTAATTATTTTTAGGATTTTATCTCACCCGATTAGGGTTTTCTAAGCTTAATAGGCTAATTTTTGTTTCAATCTTTAATAGCTTTAGAATTCTCTAACTAGAATAATTGTGTGATCCATATATTTATTTGGAGTCTAGATTGTGCGTTATGGATTTGTTTTTGTTTTTATTGTGTATTTATAACTCTAACAGTTTATCCTTAAATTACTGTTTTTTAACTTTAAGCTTTATTGATTATTTACTTTGTAATACACTTGAAGCCTTATTTAAATTACTTCTATACTTTGAATTTTCGACACTGGCTATGAAATTCTATCTTTGATATCTGTTACTGTCTATAGGACATTGTTTTAAAGTTTGAAGATATATATAAGTTCATTATTACATGTGATTTTATTCTAAGATCTTTGTTGAGTCTTACACTAACCTTCTATTTTCTATATTCGTATTTCTATTCATTTCTATTTTTAGGGTTTACATCGAGAACATTGGATCATTACCTAATTCCTTTTACTTATGTTTCTTAATCCATGTTTCATAAGTACTTCTATAACAAAGATTGAAAAAAAAATTATTACAAAATTAAAGAGTAAAGTTAGTAAATTTTAATTTTTTCGGGTATTGTTCTAGCTTAAAAATCATAAAAAATTAGCATTTAAAATTGGAAGGAAAAAGAGAAAGTAACGTTGAAAGAAAAAAATGATGATATGAGGAGGGAGGGAAATGAAATTAATATTACCGATTTTAAAAAAATTATGAAAATGCCATTGGGACAAAACTAATTCTAGTTTTAGACAATTGGAACTCGTTTCTTAAAGAGACAAGATTATAAATGGTCGACCTTGTCTCTTCATGAGATGAGTTTTAGTGTAGTTATAGCTACACAGACCTTATCTTTTAAAGAGACAAGGTTACTATATTATAATGACTCCGTCTCTTTAAGAGATGGGATTGTATAACTATATTGACCTTGTCTTCTCAAAAGACGAGTGCGGCGAGCTTAAAACTACACTCGAACTTCTTCACCACTCTTCTTTTTTCCCAATTTTATTACCCTCTGTAACTTCATCACGCATAAACCCTAACCTTAAGCCCCAATTTCGATGTTTTCCCTTTTTTGGCTAATTCGAATTGATTTGTTGGTGTATCTTGCTTAATCTGCCCCATCCAAATATTGATCAGTGCTTATTTTGAACAATTTTTGCGAAATTCATATTTCATGCTCCATTTCCATATGTATGTTGCTTGAAATTCTCCTTTGATTTTTCTTTTTGTGTTTTTTGACATTGCATTGTGTAAAAATCATTTATTGAAGTCACATTGATAATTTTTTGAAGCTGCATTGTGTTAAAATTTATGTTATATGTTATCATTTTTTTTCTGTCCGCTGCAACAATTTAAACTTTTAGATTTGTTGAAGTTCATTCGCGAGAACATTAATTCATTATTTTCATAGTTAATATGCCTAAGTTTGTTTATGCTCAATTTAAACTATGTTTTACTAGTTTTTTTTGAATCATTTGTTTCATAGCAGGTATCTAATTTATTGCTTCAAAATTTTAACTTTAATGAATTTGTACTTGGTAATCAAGGTCATGTAATTTTCACTTGGCTTTATATTATTTATTGAGCTAACTATCTTGAGTCAAATTTATATTGAAATTGGACATGTAAACAATTCGAGTTTATCAAATTTAATAGTTGAAGTGGAACTTAAGTAAATAGTTAATTAATGTAAGATGATTTATGACTTAGCATATATTCATCTATGCTAATACTTGTTTTAAGTGGCAAGGTAGGGATAGAAAGGGACAAGACTAAACTTGTGCTATATACTCATGATAACATCGTGGAAGGGAATGGTGGTGTGGGTTATGATAGGCAGCCGGTTGCCATGATTAGTGTGTATAGAAATTCCACCTATGAGAAAATCCTGACCACAATATGTAGTCGACTTAAGATAAATAAGACACATTGAGTTGAGCTATTCCATAGGGTTGCCTATGGGGCCAAGACATTATGTTGTGATGTGGTTCCATTAATTGATGATAATGATGCTCAAGAATTGTTGGTGTACATAGAAGGTTTAGTGCCAATATATATGTAGATTTTTGAAAAGGAGTTGCTACATGCACCTGGGATTGATAGCAATATGTATATTAACTTTTATGGAAATGTTAGAAGCTAAAGGTATGCACCTATGATGCTTAATGCTACTTAGAAAAATAGTAGTAGCCAGGTCTAGATGGGTAACTTTGAAATGGGTACACTCAGGGGGAGTAGTGAGGTCGATACTAAGTGATGCAAGACGTGTCGGTTAGTGAATATAATGAAGATTATAGTGAAGACGGGAATGAAGGGGGGTTGGGGTTGCTTTAGTTGATCCTCGATACCCATAAATCCCATAGGAGGATTGATTGGCGCTGCTTTGTCTCATAGCTATGGATGTAGTATGAAGCTCATAGCCAATGTCATTCTTTGTAGCAGATATAAATAGTGGCTATGTTGCATTTGATGATGAACAAGAAATAAGTGCTGAAAATTGGAGTTTTAGTAATGAATTCAAGATGGGAATGCAATTTGTGAGTAAAGATCATCTCATATAAATAGTTAAGATGTGGTACATATCGAATACTACAACTTTAAAGTGATGGACTCAGGTTCCAGGTCATAAGTAGAGACTCAGAGTGTGCTATAAGAAACATAGGGGGTGGTTTCAAATTACCAAAATGAAGGGTCGCATACATGTTTGGATGAATCATTGGATAGGACCATTCCTAGTTGGACTCCACCAGCATGTTCAAATGCATTATAATGGAGATTCAAAATTCTCTAAATGTGAGAGTGAAGGATCTCTAAACAACCATCTTAAGGAGTTTGGGTATAGGATTCATCTTAAGAAAATTCAGGACGTAAAACACAAAGGCTATTGAGCAGGTACATAGCAAGTGGCAAGACTCAACCCAAGAGTTTTTGAAAATGAAAGATAAAAAATATGGCATTTAACTCCTATGTTGTATTAAATGACACTGCATGTACCGTTTCACTTTTTTTTTCCTTGGTTGTTGCCAGCATGCATACAGAGTGCATTAATTGCACTAATTCATTACTAATTCCAAGTATTAAATGGCAAAATATATTATATATATGATAAGTTAATTCTTTAATTATAGTATTATATTTTACATTTATAATGCTTATTTATTTCTTTCCTTTTTTTTATCCATGTGAAATAGATTTTCCATTAAGATTTAAGAATTTAAAATATCTTTATTATATTGGATAAATTTAAAATTAATTGGTGTGTAAATTATTCTTTTCTTTAATTAATAAAAACAAACAAAATTTTTATTTGAATATATTAGAGTATTATTTTAAAATTATAACATACCATGTGTATAGTCTCTCACTCTTGCCCCCATCCAACCACCCATAGTACTTGTTAAAATGCAAAAAGTTTGTTAACATTAAAACACCATGTCATCATCATATCATATGTATGAATACCATGTCATCATTGTTCTCATATGCAACAAGTTAAGATTATAAATCTTTATTATATCTTACTTTTCTTCTCATATGCTGTAATTTGCTTATATAATACTAGTATAAATATTAAATATCATTATATTAGTTTTTTTTTTAATTATTAGTCTTTTCTTTATATTATTTTCTTCATGAAAAATTTTTAATTTGATTTTTTTATAATTGTTGTCTTGTATTATCTCATATACCAATTACCAAAAATACTAATTGCAAATTTTTGTTTTTTTGTATATAATCAAACATGAAATCATCTAACTTATATTAAATAACATATAGACATAGATATCAAATTATATTAAATATGGTTTTTAATATATATTATAATTGTACAATAATTTATAAATGAAGTTTCTATATATACTGTATATATTATATTATGTTTATATAAAATATTGAATTTACGATATATGACATTTAGACAATATAATTGATAACATAAAGGTGGTTTTGATGATATTAATTATAGCCCGCTAACCTCACCTAACACCAGCGCTCGCCTCCCAACACACACCCCCCCCCCCCCAAGCCTTTTAATCGTAGGACCACTGCTTACAATGTATGGTCAGAAGGGAGATCATTTGCAAAAGGTAGGGTTGAGATCAAATAGATGCACATGGTAGATGGGAACTATGCACACGTGGGACACTGGTATAAATGGGAAAATCAGCTAAAGGATTTTGGGTACTCATTCATATTAGCGACAGATAAGGCGAACTGGACTCGTCTTGACCATCCAACATGGCATCCTTTCCCATGTGATATAAGGAAAATGGGTAGGCCGAGGGAGAAATGCTTCTATAATGAGATGGACATTAGAGAGGGTCCGCGAGGATACTCTTGTGAGTCATATTGCCAGTAAAGGTACAATACTAGAAGTTATCCAAAGGGCAACTAGGAACCAGTTAGGTTGTAATGGTATAACTATTCTTATGTAACTTGTTTGAGGACACTAATACTTGATTGTAATTTTTTGATCTATTGTATTTTTTGTTTGCTATTTTCAATTACATTGTGACTTTCACTTACATCATATATTCTGTACTTGTATTTAGAGTGATCTGAGATCGTTCGATAGCTTTATTTTGACTGGATAGCTAGTTCATAAATCGTGGCTAGCATGGGATAACCAGGTAAGAGTTTCCTTGTTTACTTACCATATTTTATTCGTATCATTTTGACCACTTGTTCATAGGGATTAGGGTTTATTTGGACCGATAACTCGATTTGGAGTTAAGGAATTGATGAGCTTAGCTCAATGAATCCTTTTAGGTGAACTAAATGAAATGTGCTTAAGTGTGAAGGAAAGACAAGATTTGAAGGAAAAGTCATCAAGCCTGTGCCAAAAATGGTAGCTGAAGCGGAGCAAGAAAATCAAATCATAGTGGAGATCACTCCTTGTGTTACCTTCGTGATTGCAACTGTGAGCACGTTGTCCCCGGAGAAGAACTAAAGGTCGTGAGGATCACTGATAAGTGTCAACGAACCCTTATTTTTTGTGCTTATTTGGATATATTTATTATGTAATTTTTATGATTTGATCAAGAAAAGGATATTTATTTTGTTAAATATTTATTTCAGGCTTTCAAGAGCTCATCATGACAATTTAAGAGAAATGGAAGCAAATAAAGCAAGTTTGGGCTGGTTTGTGCAAGAAAAGAAGGCTTTTTATTTTTTAGCCCTCACTTCAGCATAACTCAGGGTAGAACAGGGAAGGATGGAATCGGAAGGCTATAAATACCCAGCTTGTTTTCATTAAGAAAGGACAGAGTGAAATATACATAGCCAACAATAGAATAGTAGAATAGTAGGGTTTTAGAGTATATTCCTCTTAACCCAAAGAGAATTATGAAAATTCCTTTTTAGAGAGAGAATTTAGAAGAGAACTTAGCGAATTTCTAAGGTTTCACAGCAGCTTTGTGCTTAAAAGCTTCGATTCATCAATGATATTTGTTCTTTATTGCTTTATCTCAGTAACTTTGTATTGCTATTTCTCCGAACCTTTATATTCTTGCATTTGAATATTAAAAATCCATAAAATCCTATAATTCTATACTTCATATTCAATTCGAGGAATCTGCTGTGTAATTCTAACATGGACTTTATCCTTATTATCTTGGTATTAGAGTAAGGATCTATGAAGATTGGAGAATATGCTCAAGTGTTTTAGACTCTCGTTAGGCTTAGTGAATTATTCGAGCCTCTTATGCCTTCAATAGATTTGTCAATGGCTTGGATTTTGACATCATTAAGAGTGTTGGTAGTCAAAGTTTTCTATCATTGGAGAATGCCATCCAGAATGCCATGTTAGAAGAATTTTTTATTTTAATGTTTGATCTAATGGAGAAGACAAAACTGCTAGGGGCTTCAGAGATAACTAACTTATTGGATGATTGTGTTGAGTAAGATTGTTTGATTGAGGAAGATAGTGGTGATGTTCACGAAGAGATTCTAGAGGATGAGTATGCAATGCAGTTGGATATTATTGGTTTTGAGTGAAGTTGATGATGGAGGCATAGAGGATTTTTTCTTTTTTGGCCATTACAATGGGGAAAGAGGAGAATCAAACCTGAGACCTCTCATATGAGAGACCAGGGGAGATGTTACTAGATTACAAGGTCATTGTCCATAAAGGATGTTAATGTGGAGCAAATAGAAGCTATAGGAGTTGTACCATGTGAGCTTGAATTAGAGTCGTCTTTTGATATATGTGTACCTGAGTTAGAGCCACTTTTGCTCCTATTAGGAGCCACTAATAACCACATGTATTACCATGTCCTTATTCCATCCTTCTTTAGGTTCTATACTAATCATTGATGGAGTTGGGAAATAGTATTGAATATATTGGTTATAATTTACCTGTAACATCATATGAATTATTTATCGAAGTCCATTGGAGTCTTAAGGATGATTATATATTAGCAGAGGATTCGATTTTCGTATGGTATATAGCATTGCGAGCAATACTGTGTGTGTGGCCTATTTGTGAATTGGCTATTGGAGGAAAAAGTATTATTACACTACTGGATAGTTATGTTTTATCTTGTTTCATGCTTCGAAGCCGATGCTATTGGGTTCTCCTACTGTTGAATTGTATGAAAGAAGTTTTATGGTTGAAGATAAGGTATTTGATGTTGGTTGGAGTGGATATGTAGTGACAAAAGTAGATTGTTATGTTGCATGGGAAAAGCTGAGTTTTGTTATGTCTTTATCGGTGGAAGATTAATTGGAATTAACTTAAAAATACAAGACACTTGTTAGATGAGTACTTGTTCTCATGTTTAGTTGATTTTAGTTGACCAAGTCCATAATAAGTGGTGTGAATTGTTTGGGAAGCCTTTGATTATAGGCATAAATTATTGTATAGTATGGTTGAGAGTGCTTATGGTTGATGTTGAGATGTTTTAGGAGTTATTATTTCCGAGAGGATTTGTGGATCCAATTTTGTGGGTTTTATGTGCCAAGCTTGGTTAAGAACTTTTATTTAATTACTCTTGAGTTTTGTAGGTTTGTCTTTGATCCAGACATATACACTTTCAAAGATTTGAGGGAAAATCCTCATGAACCTAGGGATATGATAAGGATCAAGGTTTAGTTAGACTGATAACTCAATCTAGAGTAAACAAATTAATGAGCTTAGCTCACCGAATCCTTTTGGTTAAACTGAATGAAGTGTGCTTAAGTGTGAAGGAAAGAAAAGATTTGAAGGAGAAGTCATTAGTATTCAAGACCATGGGCATGCTAAAAACGGTGATTGAAGTAGAGCATGACAATCAAATTATAGCGGAGATCACACTCTTCATCACCCTTATGATCCAGCTCGTGATTGGAGATTGGACTTTGTGTCACCCTTGTGATCACATTGTCATTGGAGAAGAATTGAAGGCCGCGAGGATCATAGCCCATAGCATGGCCGTGGTGTGCCTCATGACCCATGATTGCATGCCCGTGATGATTTTATGTGAAGTTTAATTGTGTGATCACATAGATCATGACTTGATGCACGATCTTGATCCACAACATGACCTCGAGAGTTGTTTTTGAAGTTTTTTTTTTCTTTTTCCCTATTTTATTTGTTTTGATTTTTATGTTTTGTTATTACACTTACCCAATTTGTGGAGTATATAAGGGTCATTAGGATTATGTTAGAGGGATTTTTGCCATCTTTGACATCTTGCTATCCTTTTTGACTAATTATTTATTAAGCAATATTGAGTTTTTTCTCAAGATTATTCTTCATTGTTTCTATTGATTGTGCGTCATATCGATTGAGTGAAACAACTAGTTTTATTCTTTTCTTAGTACGTCATATCCGAAAAACGGATCATTCATGTCCTTTATTTTATTGCGATTGATTATTGAAAACCCATAAAAATCATAAAAAAATTCTATAATTCTATATTTCATATTCAAATCGAGGAATCTGCTGCATAATTCTAACATGGATTTCATCTGTATCACTTATATTTTTAATGTGGTAGCGTGTCATACTACACTGCCATCAGTAATAAGCTAAGCTGAAGCAACATGGCGGTATACTATTAGAGTTAGACATACGACTTATTCCATATTTGTTGGAGGGCGGCTTTCTAGGTGCCACACATATATACTTTCACACAGCTAGATTGGCACCTAGTCACAACCTTAGTGGAGCAGTGGCATTTAGAGACACACACATTTCACCTACTAATTGGGGAATGGACCATCACATTGTAGGACATTTCAAATATTACTAGACTCTTTGTTGATAATCGTGCTGTAAGTGGGGAGCACACATGTGGATTGGCTAGGCATGTGTCGTTATTTTCTTAGAGTTAGAACTACTCCTCATGAGCTATCAGGCAATTGCTTGAACATGTCATGGTTGCATACACATTTTGGTGCATTACTGGTGGATGTAGATAAGGTGGCCAGCCAACGCCATGCTAGGGCCTACACATTATGGCTACTTTAGGGAAGAGGGGGTCTTTGTTGGAGATAAGTCGCAGAACTTGGTTCATATTATATACATCCCCTTGCGTGAGGACTTTTATATCGTTGGATAGTACTCATGGGGAGTAGCTTTCCTAACATGACTCCATAGGTAACTATGCATAGCATCCTACATCGATACCATTGACATTTTAGGGCCCTCTATTGTGCTAAATGTCTGGGCATAGGATTATTTCCCACACTTTACCCTAATATGCAGGAGGATCACATTCTCTACTAAAGATTGCCCTCTTGTTTGTAGGTGGGGAGTTGAGACAGCACCCGACACATGTCCTTTTTTAGTATAGAGGATCCTTTGATCGGAAAATCCCCAAATAGTTGTGATTTTCTAGATTCTATTTGTGGCTTTTATTTCCACATGCACTATTTTGATTAACTTTTGTTAACTTGTTTTATAAACAAGTCACTTAAGAGCCTTACAAAGATATTATGGATAATCTCCCAGAATATTGTTGAGCGTGTGGATATATGATATGCCGTGTGCCTCTTGCATGCTTTAGAGCACTCCTATCCAAACCAGGAGCTCAAATAGTTTGGAGGGTTCTATGGAATCCTTACCCCTGCATTTGATATGAGAGCCCTCCATGAGATAGACTTACATGAGCATATGAAGTAGAGTTAGGTAGTAAAGCATGCCCAGTGGATAGTAGATTAGTATGATTAAAGCGATTGCATTTTAGAATAAGATACTTGCTAATACTTTTGCAGAGTATTCTCCATGGTATTTAGGGATTATCAGGTGGTAGATTAGTCGTATGGGCGTTATGATACGATATATGAAAGTGCGATGTGTAATTGTGAAGCTAGTATTCTACTTTTTGTGTGTTATGTCCTAATCTTGCTCTTTGTTGTCTATTGCAAGCAAATTTCATTTATCAAGTGCTTGATATGCCACCAATTGATACTCCATCTACTGTGCATGATGTTATTCCTGTAGTAAATTAGCTCATGGGCATTAACCTTAGGAGGTACCACTACCAGCACCTATCCATTCTAGTCATGATGACAGTCGTGATGATGCCAAACTATCTTAACTAATATGAGTAGAGAGGTGCAAGCCTCAAAGCGAGAGACGAGGATGGGGGCGGGGGCAGGGCTGAGACATAGGTAGAGATATTATAGACGAGCCTTTGCTTCCTCACGTTCAGATACGAGGGTTTAGCCCTTCATCGTTATTAGATACTCCTATGCCTAAGAGTTCTTATGTAGCGACTCATACACCCTAACTCTATATAAGAGGCGGTCAGTAACTCCTGATGATGAGGGATGACCTCACTTAGGTGGATCCAAACCCCATCCCATTTTATCAGCACAATTCACAAGGTGGTGATGGAGATGACACCCATATCACATAGGTAGATTTATCTATGGAGCATCCTTAATAGCAATAGAATTTTTAATCTTGGGTAAAAGTGTGGACATTTGTTCAATAGAGAAGAGGTAAAGGTAACAGTAGCTGTTTGTTAGCATTTATTATTTTCATATTATATGCATCATCTATTTATTCTTTACATGGATGCATGGACAATATAGTGCAGTAGTTTCTTTATAATTTACTTGTTTGTATACTGTTAGTAGAGGGATGTTTTGGTTAAATTGTTTGTGTCAGATATTTGATTTTGCGGAGTCGATGGAGATTTTAGGTGAAATTAGAGAGATGTTAGCGTATTTTACATGCGATTGTAAAATCAATTTGGTCGGTGATGTTTGTAATACAATTTGATGGATGTTGTTTGTATTAAGGAAAGATATGGAAAAAGTAGCAAGGATTGCATAATATTTCATGTCTCTTGAAGAGATAAGTTTGTCACAAAATGCTGACCTCGTTTCTTGAAAAAACGAGGTTGATCATTTATAATAGGGACTTTTTAAGAGATGGGTATTAATTATCTAAAATTGAGATTATTTATATCTTGATAATATTTTTAAGTAATATTAATTTCCTTTTTCCTTAATTTTACTTGAGGTTATATATATGTTTATTTATGTTTTTATGGGTCTGTTTGTTTTGGCTTTTTTTTTGGTAGATACAGACACTTTTTCAAACTTTTTGCTAATAAATTATTTATCAAGAAATAGATATAAATAAAAAAAAGTTGACAGTTCTCATCAAAAGATCAAATAGAACAAATATAGATAAAATTTAAATGCAAATCGAATATATTTACATATATCATTTTAAAAAAGATACAGATACAGATGAAAAACAACAATCCAAACAGTTACATAAACATATGATCTGCATGGATGTGAAAAATCTAAGACTAACAAAAGGATGAAACAAACAAACAGTTAGTTTATCCCTTGGCCAAAAAAACAGTTAGTTTATCCATATTCTTCCTGTTAAGTGGGAAGAGCTCCTTTTTTTTTGTCAAAGTCAGGAAAGAAGAATAAGATAGCATCTCCTACTTCAGTCGAAAGAGAATGGCAACGATTCCAGTGGGTCCATGGTGGTCATCCGGCGTGAGTAGGGGCAGACACAGGGTTCTCTCTTGCGGTACCAATTCAATTTCTTCAGACTTTGTCGTCTTCCAAAACCAGTGCAATCGCAATCTCCATCTGTTATCCCTTCGCTGCGTTTCTTCTTTGGATTTCACTCCTCCCCCTATCGATCATGACCTCCTCGTAAGTAATTATTGCTATTCTACTAGTATCATTCACCATTAATTTCCGTTCTCTCCTTTTCCTCTTAATAGCTGGTGAATGGCATGGCAGGACAATAATATGATGATGAATGAAGGTGCAAAGGTCTCAGAAGATGGAGTTGTCGAAACTTACAACAACGATGAACAAGCATTGGATGCTTCTTATAGTGGATTCGCGGTATTCTATTATATTGTCATTAATTGTATGTTCTTTCTAAGTCGTTACTTCACATGTACATGATCTACTCGTAATATGACTCCACCTTGGCTGACCTAAATCGATTAACATTTATCACTTAAACTGCTCAACATTTACTAGATGAATAAGAAGCATCCTCTGTTTGATACAGGTGTTTTTTTTTTTTTTTTTTTTAATGCTGTAGGTTGCAGATTTATCGCATTTTGGACGAATTAGAGGTATTAACATCTTTACTCTTGCATCCGCTATGGTGCTCTTGTATTAAATTTAACCTAAATCCTTATGCCACAAGTAGGATTTCATTTTCGACAATCTTTTATGAAGTCATCATTTAATTAACTATATAACTCAGTCAGCTGAACTTCTCTTTCTCCGCATACCAATTTATCCTAGTAAAGTTCTATTTTGAAGTACTAGCTCCTAGAGAGTGAAGTGCATTTGATTTTCTGAGCTGCTATATATATACCTGACGATGCCAAGTCTTATTATTACTTTCAAAGATTGAATCACCAATAGCTTATAGTTGCTGAATTTTCTTTTTATTTCCAAGACTGTCTGGTTGTGTATTTATTTGTCACCATATTTCTCATGATTATTGACACGTTTCACATGAAGTCAGTGGAGAAGACAGGATTTCATTTCTACACAACCAGAGTACCGCAGATTTTGAGCATCTTCATGAAGGAGAGGTAAATCTGATGGTAATAATGCAGCATTTGATTCCCATGTTTGAGCACTGTGAATTATCTGTTTGTACGATGGACAGGGATGTGACACTGTTTTTGTGACACCAACAGCTCGTACTATTGACATTGCTCATGCATGGATCATGGTAAATGCAGATAAAACCTTTTAAATTCTCATATAGATACATAACATGCCTAGTATATTTGTCTCTTCTCGTCCAGTAGATCACATAACATGCATCTTGAATATTGCAGAAAAATGCAGTTACTTTGGTAGTTTCTCCATCCACTTGCAAAAGCATAGCAGAAATGCTTGAAAAGTAAGTCCTCTTTCCATTGCATGCTTCTTGTTACATTTCTTATACTGTCAATCAGCATGGTTGCATGTTTCTGTAAAATATTATGAATTTACAAAAGAAAAAGTCATGAAGAAATTTTATACCATGGAATCTTTGTAATTTCCATCTTATGTCGAGCGAAGTAGAACTCATTTTTTGAGATATTCTCTGGTTCTAGTTCTTCTGAAAAACTCCATCTTCAACAAAAAGAATTGTTCTGACATTTTGAGTTAAGATAACGAGATGGATTCTGTTTTCAATAAATTCCATAAAGGTGTCTATTAGGATTTGTGCTGGTGAACTTCTCCGAGATCACTTCTTGAATCTGAATACTATTTGTATGCATGAGTCCAGGAGAGTGACTAGATTTTGATCCATGTAAAGACTGTTATTGAGCCTTCAAGCGGGCACCAGAACCCTTGCTTGCTTTAAATCTCAATAACGTGGTTTGAAATTCTGTGCCAGAATGTTTCTTGTGTAATGCCCTACCATCTTAAGTTATGTAGACCTCCTGTCCTTCCAGGGAATAGCAATTCATAGGAGATCCTAGTCCCATGGAAAGGCTTGTTTGGCCCAACAAAACTTGAACTGATCCAGTTTTTGATACGGCCATAAATACAGACAGCAATTGATAACATAATGCAGAAGTGACCTGAGTCTGGCATAAGAAATAAGAATAAGATTTATCCTTTCCATTGGCTAACCTGTTTTATATATATTTCTTATATGGACATAAATGTCACATAATGAAACACAGATAGGATCCACCAACATGGCTGCAACTCCTATGACAATGAAGATATCTATATGATTTTGTAAATGTATAATTTGTAGAGGCCACTGGGGGCAGAAGAAGGAAGAGGAGTTATTGTGGTTGAATTTTTGTCTTACATGGGACTCAAATCAACTTGTTTGATACCCTAAAGTAGGTCATTTTCTAATTCCAACTATAAAGGTTTTAAAATTGGGACCTTATCACTTTATTTGACCATCCTTTCTTTTTATTCTACTGTTGATGTAAATTTTATAATGGAAGGAAGGTAGATGAGATGCAGGATCTCTGTGATTGATTTAATCAGCCTTTTTATTTCTGTATTGGGTGTTAGTGTTTTCCATTTTTAACATAATCCCATTGAGGGAGAGCCTTGACGTGGCTGGTAGGGTTCCTCTCTTGGTGGCTGAGAGGTCATTGGTTAAATGTGTGGAAACAAACTCTTCATGCTGTTGCATCGGATATGCTATGTACACATGCGACCTCTCTCTGACTTCCCTGCCTTACTGGAAAGTGCTTAACATGATTGCAAATGCCCTTTTCATTTCAATCTCTAATAGAAGCTTGCGATTGTTCTTTATTTATTTATCTTTCCAGTGACTAGTTTGTGGTACATATTTATGAAGCCTTTGGTAAGCCCCAGAAACTAGTATGGCCAAAAGAAAAGGGAAAAAAAAAAAAAAGTAAATAAAAAAGAAGAAGAAGAAGAAGAAGCAGAAGAAGGAAAAAAAAGCCTCAAAAACTACAAAGACCATTTATTCTGCTATGTCTGCCTGTCTTATGGCTTCTCTTAACTGTTTACACTTTCAAATATCTATTTTAGTTTTACAAGCGGTATTTTATTGACAGGTATGTATTTTTCGCTGACAAGGTGGAGATCCAAGACATTACCAAGCAGACATGCTTCTTTGCCATTTTGGGACCCAAGAGCAATGAAGTATGAAGCGAACGTCTCATTAGCAACTGTTGTTTTCTTTTGATTAAACAGAACATTTGAAATCCAGTTTGCAGCATCTCACTTTTCAAAGTATGGTACATGACTTTTGTTTATAATTTGGAACTTAAATAGGTTATGAAGGATTTGAATCTGGGCGATCT
Organism: Combretum micranthum; assembly: GCA_024138025.1. Classification (NCBI taxonomy): domain Eukaryota; kingdom Viridiplantae; phylum Streptophyta; class Magnoliopsida; order Myrtales; family Combretaceae; genus Combretum; species Combretum micranthum. The sequence goes on along the minus strand of JAMXBD010000773.1, from coordinate 631,149 downwards.
TATTGGGCAGCCATATGGTTCTCACAAACATTACAGTGTAAGCATGAAAAATGCTTTAGTAATTTCTGATAATGCTATTATTTCTCCATGAAATTTTTGATAACATGGTCAGAAACTCGTTATAGCTTGTGAGTCAGACATATAAATGAGCATATGTTACTTCCAAATATGAAATATAATACTTCTATCCAATTTGTCTGATTCCTTGTATATTTGTAACCCTGCAAAGAAGCCTTCTTGAACACCCAACTTGGGTATTCTGTTTTTGTATACATAGTGTGATGAGTGGCTTGTACTTAACCAAAGAAGATTTACTTGTTTAGTTGAAAGCAGCTTTTCTATTAGCATTTGATGTTGTACTGGAATGTTCTATCATATATCCTCGCTCTTACCATAGAGGAACACTTAAGACGTTGAAAATGAAGTTGAAGATATTGCAGAACTTTTTTTTTTTTTTTTGGCAGCATATTGTAGAATTTAATGTGGCATTTCTGCTAGTGTTGAACAAGGAACAATTTTTTGGATGAAGATTTATTGACATGTTAAATTACTTCACTCACTGGTACATTAATGGCTGAATTCTTGTCTTGTGGCAGGTCAGTGGGTTGCCTGTAACTGTTGGGGTAGGAAATCTTTTATCAGAAGTAGGATTTTCAATTTTAACATCACCTGCTGCTGCTGCATCAGTGTGGAACATTCTTTTGTCCCATGGTGCAGTTCCTATGGGCTCTAATGCATGGGAAAGGCTCAGGATCCTGCAAGGTTATAACTCTCTGCTTCATGTACTGCATATCTTTACATAATTGATTCTCTACATCATGCACAGATGACACATTATTTATGATTCGGTGTACATAAATTTCTTCTGGGATGCTGGTTCCTCTAAACTTAATATCCAGCATGTAAAGCTGTTGCTTTTAGTGGCTTTCCCCTAACATCACGTGATGCACGGGACTGTTTCTTTTTCATTTAAATAAAATGGTTTGTTTTGGACCATAGTGATTGAAGCCTGGTTAGGGTAGTTAAGGCATCTGCAGTTGATTGTTTTGGACCATAGTGATTTCAATTTCTTGTACATTGGCACCCTTTATTTTGGATAAAGAAGATTGGTACCCTTTAGGAGCCACTATGCAATCAAAAAGTTATGATGAACCTGATGTTTGGGGATTGCTGTACAGCATCATGAGATGAGATCTCTTTAACACTGTTGGTATTATTAGTCTGCATTGTTGCACATATCCAGTCCATATTTTTCAAGTTCCATTTTGAGAAGAATGTTGGCTGCTTCAAAATTTAAAGCTATTAAGTTGAGTGTCTTCTTCAGCAATGGCACTGTGGCAAGCATCTCTGAGAACATTTTATTGAGTTACTTTTATTTAATATATGTAAGATGGTAAAATGAGATAGCAACTATTGAAGCAAATGCTGACTTTGTTAGTTATTTTTATCGATTTGCAAGTTTCTGTACCACAGGAAGACCAGCACCAGGAAAAGAGCTGACAAAAGAGTATAACGTTTTGGAAGTTGGTCTGTGGAATTCCATATCACTGGAGAAAGGTACATACTTGAAAGATCCGCATGCATTATTTATTACCAATTAGCTCTTCAGGTGCTCCCTTAGGCACTTAGAAAAGTGAAGTGCAAGTAATCAACTAGGACTGTTTAACTCACTTGCATAGCATCGCTTAGGCAAATATCTTTGCTGAGGCAGGCATCGGCTGAGATGAGTGTAAGTAATCGAGTAGAAGTGTGGTACTCAGTGTAGGAGGAGTTGTTTTTTTTTTAAAGGGGTTGAACTCTCTCTCCAGCTCTGTTGATAACTTGGGCAAAATTAGGGACTAAAAATGTGAAATGATAGAAGAATAATGTCCATCTTTTTATATATGTATTTTAGGTTGTATTGCTTCATAGAGTCAAAATTCCCTTTCTTTGGAAGATGTGTTTTTTCCCTTTTTTCACATCGATGCAAAATACTACGTAAGGATCCAATTTTTCAAATGCTCTATTAGTGTTGTGCTTGTCCAAGCAATGACTGTCATAGCAGAGGTCTCTTCTTAACCTTTACCAATATGTTTTATATACTGCTTATCTCATCTTAGAAGACAGTACAGAACCACTTTAGCTCGAAACAAGAAAGGGGAAAAAAATCTGAAAAGCTGCTAAGATTGAAAATGTTTCCAAAGATATTTTTGCAAAAACATGTGTTGAAACAGCTGGGGCTTGTTAACCAAAAATTTAACTAAAATTTGTTTTGATGACACATATTTAAGTGCAACGTGTATTTAGAACATGCTTTTACTTTATCATCAAAGATAGTGCTTAGTGAATGTCCCACTGACAACATCAGCCATTTAGATGAAGAAAAGACAGATCTCATTCGTCAGAAAATCTCCATGTAGAATTCCAAGAAGTCCAACGACTGAACGTATCAGCAAAGTCAGATATACCCCACTGGGACAGCGGTTCACTAAAGGGAGGGAGTAGATTCTTGATTGCTTGATTCCTAATATAAATCTCAACTTTGGGAATAGTTGGTGATCTTCTAAGAGAAAGGAGCAAAAGATAAACTCATAGTAGGATATGAGAGGAGAAATGGCTTGCTGAAGCACATTTTCAAGGAAAACATTTCATCACATCCTTTCTTTGTGATGTACCCACCCCTGCCTTTCTCTGACTGAAGACATATTTTTGCATTGATATTCTAAAGCTATGGACTTTTAAGAATTTTTTTTTTATGATTTTGCAAGTCTTTACATTTATCTCTCGTGTTGCCTCCTTGGTGAGCTCCTGAAGAGCTCTTTTTCCTGTGGCTACCAATCTCTGGTGATTGACACTGCTCTCATTTCTAAGGGTGCTACAAGGGGCAAGAGACTGTATCTAGATTGATCACATATGATGGAGTGAAAAAGAGACTATGGGGAATTCGTCTATCTGCACCAGCAGAACCTGAGAGCCCCATAATGTTGGATGGCAAAAAGGTAAGGATGATATTTGTTTTTTCGTGTAATGTTTCATGATAACATATTATCTTATTTGAAAGAATCAGGACAGAAGATTCTCTGCTTGTGTTTCTTTTCAACTGGTAAAGGTTGAGGCAGTGCTGCCAATGCTGCAATTAACACATCAGCAATTCTCTGCTGCCTTTTTAGCCATTCATTTTGTCCTGCAGTACATATACGTATTACGATGAGCATTTTGTTTTACTTGTGCCTTTTTTGGACTAGACAATGCAACTAGTAGATAGAACTTTGCTTCTTGATAATTTTGGGGATATGCTTCATAGTTTTGTTGCTTATCTAAACTCTTGAGATAAGAATTTGCTGACAATGGATGCGAATGCAGGTGGGAAAGCTAACAAGCTGTACTGTAAGTAGAAAGGGCTCCGAGTATTTTGGTTTAGGATATATCAAAGGACAAGTTGCTTCAGATGTAAGCTCTGTGATTGTTGGAGGGAATGTTCTTGGCACGGTAATGGATGTCCCTTTCCTTTCTAAGCAAAGTTCCCCAGTGAAGAAATGATGTTCACAACAAACAAGGAAACGTGCTTGCCTGAAAAATTTCAGTGACTTTATCATATTCCATTATCTAGAGTATCATTTTCTAAATTTGTATGCCCTTTTTTGTGCTTTGCTCTACCCTTCCAACTTGGGAATTCTTTTCCATGGTTTTATCGGAGAAAGAACAGTTCAGAGGTGAAAGGGTGCTTAGGATCCTTGCTGGAGATGGATAAGAGTCTATGGATTCGGTTGATCCTATTGACCATGATATCCTGTGATATTTTGATCCACCACTGCCGGGCAGTAGCAAGACAATTGTTGCATCTCACTGTTTACACAAATATGCAGATATTTTTTTCTTCTTAGCAATGGTTGGGGGGGATATTTGTATAGATGGGTGTCAATGGTGCCCACTTTGTACTAGGCCTGTAAAAGAGTTGAGACAAGACTGAATAATATAACGCTAATCTAAAATCGAGCTCAATTGAAAATTTTAAAACACGAGTTAGGTAACACTGAGCAAACTCAATGTGGACTTGATTATACTCTATTTAGGCTCAATTTTTTTTAAAAAAATGTTTCTTGTTTAAATTAAAATAATATTAATATTCAATTCTGATTCGAATTTTAGTAACATTTAAATCAAACTAGAATTTGATTAAACTTGAAAGCTATTTGACTAAATAATATTAAGTTCGGGCTTGACCAAACTATTCTAGGGTCAAATTAGAGTAAATGTCAAGTTGAGAGCTCAATTGGTGGACAAAAATGCAAAAAAAAAAACAAAAGCAATGACAAATATACCTATTTCCATTCTATTGAGAACTCAACTATGGCTTTCATTGTAAAAGACTTTCAGAAGTCTCTATTCTAAAGTCTGCGCTAGGAATGCATAGTGAACAAACAGTTGCACTAATCAATTAACTCAATAAGTACTGAAATCTTTTTTGTCAACTACCACATCATAGATACAGAGAAACCAAAATCGCACTTCTATTATACAGGGAGAGTTACTATTGAAGAAAACACGAACTCTTTGTAGTTACTTTCTTTTTGAGTGTGTTAACAGCATCAAGCCGTTGTTCATCACTCAATTCTGTTGGGAACTGGACGAAGAAAGTTATCGCAGCTCACCTTTCTTTTCAGGATTTTTGGAACATGGCATGCCTTGCCCTGGATTTGCCTTCTCATATCCAGGGTAGCTTATCTCATCAATATACACTGCCATCTTTTCTCCCGCTAATAAGGGAACAGATAATGTGCATCCAGTTAAGGCTTGTACCAAAGGGATCTCCACCCCTATCTCCAAGTGATCCCCTCTCCTTTTGAACAATGAATGTCTTTTTTCTTCTACCATAAATATTATGTCTCCTGGCAAGTATCCCGGTTTCTCATCACCCTTCCCTTCAAATGTGATTTTTGTTCCTTTCTTCCATCCGGGTTTCACATTGATCTTCAACATCTCCTCTTCTGAGATTATTCTGCAGTGATAAGAAAAGGGAATAAGTGCTCATAAGAAAATTAATCAGTAGCATCCAGGTACAGGATGGGAATGGCTGATGAGGCATACCCGTTTTCTGATAAAACATCTCTTATTATCTTAACTTTCTTGACACATCCATGGAGAAGTTCCTCAAGCGTGCATTTGAGCTTCTTTTCAATAGGTGCAGGCTTCTTTCTGGCTGCTGATTGCGAGGATAAAATTGGAGTGCTGCCCTTTCGGCTCATGGTTCTTGGCATGGTGGGTGTTGTAGCAGGAAAATCAGTTTCCAAGTGGACTTTCCTGCTACTTGAATTTCTGGATAGGAAGCCTTTGCTGCTAGAATTCCTGGTTAGGGAGGTTCGAAAGTCAATTACGGAAGTGCTCCTCCGAGTCATGCTTCTTGACATGGAAGAGGGTGTTGGTGTGTGACTTCTTCTACTCGAGGTTTTAGAGAGAAAGTATCGCTGGAGAAACATGCTATCATCAACGCTTTTACGATTTTTGTGAGGATGATGAAAAGGGCCATCTGATGTTGTTGCGTCATCACTGCTCGTAATTCTTTCTTCATGCTTCTGAAAATTTCATAAAATGAAAATGGTATCATTATTATTACTACTACTACTACAACTGCAACTGTTACTACTACTACCGTCACTGCTTCTACTACTACTATTGTTGTTGTTGATATGAATGCGAACGAGGATATCAATTGATTGTATATTATTGTGACGTGTTTACCTTGGAGGTGCTTGAATCAAGAGGATCAGAAGATGATTCATTTTCTGGTGTTTTATGAGATGAATGCTTATCACTATGCCATTTCATGGTAAGAAACTTGTATGCCTTGGAAATATCAAGAATGTTTGGTGAGCTTTTGCTGTAACCAAGCATGCTGTAAAGATCTGGTTTCGTTGAACGAGGTTGATCCGACATTGAATGTGTTTTGACATAATTGGCTTTCTTCTTCTTCTTATTCTTGTTGTTTTTCTTCTTCTTTATATGTATTCTGGATTAAAAATGAAAAAAAAAAAAAAAAAAAAAAGGGAATGCAACAGAAAGTAATTGAGTTTTACAATGCAGGAAAAGAGATTTAGAGATTGTTGAAGGGAATAGATAGTTAGAACTTGGAAGATGATAGGATAGGATTGACAGGTATACATAGCAAAATTTCTTGTACTAGTGCTTTAAATAGGGAAAAATGGTTTGATTAATATGGAAAAAGTCAGCCTTCTCATTCTCTCTCTCTCTCTCTCTCTCTCTCTCTCTCACGACTAGATAAAACATATTTCGCTAATAACCCCTGCGGGTGGCTGGGTGTTGGGCTGGGGGGTGGGGGGCGCGGTGTGGTGGTGGTGGGGTGGGCGTTAGGGAACAAAGCGCACAGCAGGAAGTTTTTTGTCTGCTAATTGTAATTAATCAAGATGTGAAGTTATAAGATTTTTTTACCTAATCAGAAATCTAAATTACATTTTGTTTTTTATGCATAGGATGTGATGATGTATATACACGCATTGCAAGGTCTGGGATCATCAGTGTTTATATATGTTTTGGACTAAAAATCATCAGCATTTTAAGTGAATCGATTTCTTATTGTTAAGAAAATCTAGGTAATTGGAGTTACACGATCGACTACAAGGTTGAAATAATATCACAATTTATAAGAAAAAAAAAGGTGTTACAACAGCATTATCAATTTGAAGTCAGTATTCCAGCTATTGCGGAATATCTATTCCCTTATTTGGTTTAAAAAAATTTATGAAAAAATGTTTATTCCGTGCAATGTGGAATAGATAAAGAATCCCCATTCTTCTCTTTAAAGAAGAAATGACTATTTTTGACAAAAAAGTATGTTTTGTTTCGAAAATACCCCTAACTATAAGATAAGAAATTGCTATTTTTTTCCAACTTTATTCTGTTCTAGTGAACCAAATGTACCACAATATCTATTTGATTTTTTATTTAGGTTAATAAAAATGTTGATAGCCTTTATAATAGGTGATAATTTGGTACTTCATTTGTCAATGCACACGATATAATATGAATATAAATGGAGTTGTATAACAAAATCTTAGTACGGTTGATAAATTGGTTGGAATCATCTAGGCTCCTTTCTAAATATGTTTAAGTTACATGTTTGGCGGGTGAACTACATGTCTAATGTTTTTGAGGAAAAAAATTACACAAATACAAATTGAAGAAAAAAATTACAAAACTACTATTATTATGTCGTATGTTAAAAACAAGACACACAAATTTATATCAATATCGCATTTCTAACATGCGATATAGCGACCTACTCGAGCAAATTTGTGAAAATGGGTATATCGCATGACTAACATGTGATATAAGTCAAACCATGTATCGCATGTTAATCATGGGATACACATTGAATATTTACATGAGTGTCACATGTAGGTCATGTAACACTAGTGTAATTTAAAAAAAAAAAATTGTATCGCACTTTCAAGATGCGATACAGCAACACTATTCATGTGATTTTTTCTTCACAATTTAGTTTTGTGTAATTTTTTAAAAAACTATATTATACATGTAATATTCTCCATGTTTGGCATTTAAACATGCATACAAACCCTTTTAATAAACAAGTCTAATACTATATCCTTGTCAGACCTACGAATAATTTAAGATCAAGATTTCTAATATTTTTTTATTTAATTTTATACTCTCTTATTTTCTTACTTTAATCTCTCTTTAAGTATTCACTAGTGTTTTAATCCCCAAATTCCTCTGTAATTCAAACTTTCGACAACTGGAGAATTAAATGATAAAATTCTAAGAAAACTTTAGAAAATGCTGGAAAAAATCACTCTAAAATTTTCATTATTTGAAAATATTGAATACAGGTTCAATAACTAGAAATATACTCTTTAGAACATCAGCTTATTTAAGCACCAAGTAATATTACTAAATATATAGGTATATATAGTTAAACTCTAAAACACAAGTAATAACTATACAATGAAATTCCAAGACTCAAGTCTTTGTCTATTTCACACTACCCATATAAGTTTCTTGTTTCCAACATTGCATAGCGAAATAAATTGATATATGTATATAAATATAAATACTTGTAGATGCAAGGTTCTTCTCGAGGTAGTCATGAAAGTGTTGCACAAATATCATCTAGCACATTACTTTAAAGTGCTGCTAAAGAGATGATACTTGATGATGCGATGGTTTGGAGAGAGTGATGAGGAGGAGGAATAGATAGTCTTAATGTCTCAAATGCATAAGTATAGGTGAAGAAGCTTCGATAAACCTCACGCATCAACCTTATAGTTATTGAGCAATTGATATAGAAACCACTTGAGTTGTCTTGTTTGATCCTTTTCAACATAGCCACTACAGAATGTTATTGCATCTTTTTTCTCCAAAAGGTAGAAATTATGAGAAGTGGTTGAGTATTTATAGGCACTTGATATGGATGACGACCATCAAATGATCTCAATGATGACGGATGCAATCAAGTAAGCTCGATTCATAGTTATCCTGAATGAGCTCCTCATGAGCCAAGGCTAATTGTATCACCTGATGCATGAGTTTGCCTAAAATAGATTAGATACGGCAGACCGATCTAACAATCGTTGTTCTGAGTCCACAAGTCAAATTTCCTTGAGCCATCCCAATAAAGGAACCAGACTCTTTAGACCCTATCACTCAACTCGCGAGTCAAGTCCAAATAAGTGATAATAATTAATTTCCCCTTTATAAAACATAAATTATATGTGTGATATGTATATATTATATATAATATGCATTGTAGATTTATACATGATTTGTTAAATCTTAATAATAAAATAAATAAAGAATGACAATGGTATCTAAAAAGTTGAGTTTTATATATTGTTAAGGTATATTTGTCAATGACTAAATTTATTAAGGATAAAATAATAATATCCTTAGAATTTTTATTCTCATTGGAGAGGAAATAGAGAGGTAACTAAGAAAACCATATGGTACGTGATTTTTTTATTCCCTCAACACAAACAATAAAAATATTACCAATGATAAACTAATTCCTAAAAATGATTATTTTATTCCTTCTCTATTACCCAATTTTATTCCTTATGAAAAATGTGTTTAGTTGACTATAATAGCAATTCTATAACGAAATCCTAAAAGAAAAGAAAAATTAAATAATTATTCATCACTTAAAATTATAAACAGCTATTTAATATTAAAATTAATTTTTTTCTTAAAATACATTCTTTTAATAAAAAATTAACAAATAAAAATCATCCTACGACCCTATGCTATTTTCCATAATAGCAATTCTTTTACAACCTATTTCATTACTTTTTCCCCTTCATTCAAGGAAGCGCAATATGCTTTCTTTAATCTATGATGAGTCATCACCATAACATCTCAATTGCATGTGTGTTTTGCTCTTACTTTGGCTGCTAATGGTGCTGCTGCGTATTTGGTCAGTTGCAACCCCAAAAGTGAAAACGTGCTCTAGCTCTCTGTCTCGGTTAAAGTCTGTCGACTTCTATTCACCGTCACTTCCCTTCCATTGACTTTCCAGCCCCAATCACAAGAAGCATCGAGATCTGCTCGAGCTAGCTCACTTGACAGCGCCCAAATATTACTACTATCTGACATTATCCAGCAAAACCTACAATTGCACAACATGAAGTCAACAAAGATCGCCAGAAATGCTATGATAGGCCAAGAATAATGACGCACACATGTTTCCCCAATGTATCCATCAAGTCTAATTATTGCACGGAGCTCCTTTCTTTGAGCATTTAAATGTTTTGAGTCCTTCGTGAAATCACACCATTTGGCCGAAGCAAAACCAGTCACTTTCTGCAAAAGGAGAAATGGATGAGCTAGTGTCGAATTTAAACATCAAGAGAGAAACACTAATTTCCATTTGATTGCATCAAGCGACTTAAAGCAAGGTGTGCACAGAAAAAGCCAGTAGCTTGGACATACTAAACCCATTCAGTCATAAAGATTCAGGAGCAGAAATTTAACTCCACATACAAAATGACCCTAATACTTTGATCAACTTCAGTTGGTCCATTCATATGAAGTAAATGCCAACGTATCAGCTACTGCTCCAGTACAGGCAAAGTCACTAAAACCACCATACGACCGCAAATAAAGATAAAAGTTGAATACACATTTCAAAATAAAATAATCACTTTTGCAAACAGCTGCTCTAGAACAACATCAGTCGGATACAGTGTACAGGCTATGTAGACGGTAAGTTGTCAAGCAAATCTATTGTTATTAGACATGCATGTTAGTGTTATGGCTTATTGCTCAACAACAGCTGTCCACGGTGGATAAATTGATGAATTGGGGTCTTATTTCCAATAAATGTTGTTTTCTGTGCAGCAAGGGAATGGAAAACCCTGATCATATGTTCTTGAAATATCACTATGCAAGGAAATTTGGGGTAGAGTGGAAATCTTGTTCACTATCCTTAATGGACTCCTATTTCTTTAGATTCTATTTTTGAACTCTTAGCCATGGCAGAAGCTTTTCCTTGGTGGACAGCCAAAGAAAACTGTAGCTGTGGTGTGTTACTTCTTATGGAAGGACAGTACTAGACAGCATGTGGGTGATCTTGGATACTCAGTTGAAGCTCTATTGTAGACTATTCTTCTGTGTATTTTCTTTCTAAAGAACCTTTGAGCAATGCAAGTCCATCTTATCGACCTAGGCATTCTTTTGTATGATTTAATGTTTGGATCAATGTAGTAGGTTTCTTGCATGCTTCCTTTCTTTGTAATTTCCAGTTCAAAGCAAATATAAAATTTCATGCATATGCCATATATATAATATGTATGTACACACTAGTGGTTGATGCACCATGATGCGTGTGCTTAAAAAAAAAAGTTATTATGAAAAACAAAAGATAAAGTTTGAATATCCAAAATTGCGCTTGTAACATATCAAATGATTTTTAAATTTTTCAAAATATAAAATACCAGTTCTTTATTAACTACATTTAATTGAAGGCAGGAAAGTGAGTATAATCTTAGACTGAGAGAGAGAGCAAATTAAAATGAGATATGCATAAAAGTGGGGCAGAGAGTGTGTGTGTGTGTGGGAGAGAAAAGGCAAATGGGGAAGTTGGTTACTTATAATAAAAAGGTAGTTAAGGGAGAAAAAAAACATATATAGATTTTCGGAGTCGAATGAATCCATATTGGCTTAATATATAGTAATATATATATGAAAGCTAGCGCCTTTTGTAAATTATGTCTATGTTACTATCTGTTTCCTTTTGACAATGTTTGCGGCTGGGAAAGTTTGGTTTTGAAGATCTTCTACAAGCTTCGGATTCGTTCATAGAAGACTCCAATCAATTAATTGTCTTCTACAGGTTATTAATGAGAAGATGGAGTTTGTATATCAATGTGTCTCCTTTCCTATAGTTGGAATCTTTGAATTACCATTTGTTACAGGCATTATAATTCTTAGTCAAAGGATGAACACTGCATGGCTTGTTCATTCTCCAGACCAAAATCCCCGAAGCAACAGCCAAACAGCTATTTCTTGCCAAGAAAAATGCATATCAGATGGATAGCTCCTTGGCTAGTTTATTTCTTCGTACCAAACTATATCAAACTGAAAATGCTTGATTTGGCCTAATACCCATGACCGTAGCTGATTTGTCTCAGTTCCTAAATAGGATGAAAGAAATGAGATTGGTAGTCCATGATCTATGTTATCAAGACAGCCTCCAAATGTCCCCAAACATAGCAAGGTATTTTAGGCCAACTTACCACTATTTTTCACCTTTCACCCAACCAGTCCACCAAAGGGCCCCTAGTAAGCCATGAGTCATAGAAAAAAGATATGGCATTGCCTTTCACAATTTTCCATTTTATAAGCTGTGAAGCTAGTGGCCTAGATAGTGGTATACTTCTCCATGCCTATGAGGCATCATTTGGAATTTTAATTTGTCAAAATTTACAACACTTCAGAACTTCAGATCACATCCAGCTAAAAGCCACAAGCAGTCACCCAAATCCACAGAGGATCCCAATGTGTTCGAGTCAGGAAACTCTATTCCACAGGTGTGAATCCAAAATATCTAACCCATCCTCCTTGGGCTTCCAAACATCACTCATCTTACTTTCACCTTGGCCTTCTCTTCATCATTCCATTAAAAAAAAGTGCTCGAGTTTAGATTCAAAGATATTTAGAATGCTTTTGGGAGGGGAAACAAAATATTCGTGATTAATTGGACTCATCTTGCATATGGTAATGTCTTACTTGTCCAGTGGTTAATTCTTGAGGCAAATCTGTTAACTAGATCCAAACAGACACTTCCTGATAGCCTTGTGGAAATGAGCGTGACTCCTAATAGCATACCAGTAAAATTCCCATGATATAGCCCAAAATTATTTTAATATCACCTTGTGATGCCGCATCAACTCCACTAAGAAAGATGAATTTTCCACAAGGTGGCCTTTAAACCTGTCAACACATAAAATTAATCCAAAGCTTCTTTTATCAACTCTAAAGAAGGCGAAAGATGATAGGCAGTCTACAAACAAAAATGAGTAGCTTCTCTTTTTTACAACACCAACAGAAATTCAACTACTCAAATGAGCTTCTTTCCTCAGGCAAACTGCTCAGCACCTCCATCATGAGCACAAAAATACAAGGAAAAAGTGGGTGACCTAGACAGCAGTGCCCCTAGATAAAGCAAAGTGGCCCGAAAGTTCCCTCATTAATGTTTATGAAGAAGGGGTTGTGATGCACTCATGCACACAATGAGCCACTTGATAAATTGTAAAGAGAAACCAAAGCTTTTTAATATGCCGTAAATGAAGCTCCATCTCACATGATCATAAACTTTCATTTGGTCTACTTTGACCTTACATCTCACTCCTTTGTTATTCTTATGATACCCTCTTAAGTAGTTCTTGTGCCATGAAAAAATTATTCACAATGTAATGGCCTTTAATGAAAGTTGCTTGATCCTTACCCACCAAGAGAAATACAAGAAGCTATATTTGATCAGCAAGAATCCTGTAAATGCATTTGCAAAGGGTGTTGCAACATGCTAATGGCCCATAATTAAATAAGGTCTCAGGATTTTCAACTTTGGGTACAATGGAGAGATAAATGGTAATCTCTCTAAGAAGATGACCTGTGGCAAAAAAATCATTGATAGACAAGGTAATTTCCTATCATCCCAAGGATCACATGGGAACTTAGCACCATACCCACCATTGGTCTATAATTAAATAAGGTTTCAGAATTTTCAACTTTGGACACAATGGAGAGATAAACTACAGTTAATCTTTGGGTTTGTACGGTTGTACCATACTTTTTAAAACTTAATCCAAAAAATACCTTAGTTTTTAAACATATCCTATATATAATTAAATAAAAACGCATCCAGTGCGTGCGTCCAAAAATTAATACGAAAAACATACCCACCGAATGTGTTTGCATCAATATTAAACTATGATTTGTAAAATAAAGTTGGATGCACGTGAATGCGTCTGTTTGTATTTTATTTTATTTAATTAACCCGGACGCATCCAGTGAATGCGTTCGAGAATAGAATTGTTTTTCTTTTTTTTTTTTAAATTAAATCGCAAAATATAAACCCTGGAAATTCAACTTCGAGTCGATTCTCAAGCACAAGCACATGGATTTTCCACCTTTACGATCTCTTCCTCTTCATACTAAAACACACCATAATGGAAAGCAAGCCCTACCACAATCACAACGAGCACTCCTCCATTAAATGACATAATTGCGAGCATCAAGATGTATCTAATGGTGGTCTTCCATGTATTGATAGAAGGAAGCGAAGAGGAAGTAAGTGAGTAAGGTGGGAAGTAACTCAGATATTAATCAGTCTTCCATGACTCAACTAGAAGAGTTACATATCGGCTCCACTATAGCATCATCTGCATCGTCTTTGCTTGGTGGATTTTCAAAGAAAGAAAAATCAATCGAAAGATCGTCCTAACATAGCAAAGAATAAAAGATATGATGAACGATCAAAAGAAATAACAAAGAATAATCTTGAGAAAAAAAACTCAATATTATTTAATAGGGTTTGAAAACAATTACAAGAAAACCAAGGGGCAACTGATCACAATTAATGTCAAAAGATAACAAAAGATGTCAAAAAGATTATCCTAACATAACCCTAATGTCCCTTAGATACACTTGCAAGTCAAGCAAGAGCAACAAAGGAACATAAAAGCCTAGAAAAATATAAAAAGAAACTCAAAAATAGGTAACTGAAATAGGACACAAAAAAACAAGCAAAAGCACGACCGTGTGTCGAGAGTGAAACCCATGGATGCTCGAATCAAGTGTTGCTCCAAGCATCATTACGGCCGTGTAGTGCAAGTCATGGCCATAATCTCCTGGGCCACTTCGTTTTCTCAGTCATCTTTGTGCTCATGAGTTCGTGTGTGGACGGGCTATCACACACATGCATGCCCTAGTCCACGCATGCCTTTGAAACAACTTTTGCTTCCTCAAATTCAATCACGGTTGTTGGCATGAGCATGAGCTTCAATACTTGCAAATTCTTCAAATCTTATCTTTTCTCCATGCTTAGACACATTAGCTCATGTCTACTAGCAAAGTGCATCAGATAGCTCCGGAAATACTCCATCTCTCCTTCATTTGGCTCATCAAGAATGATTTATTGAGCTAAGTTCATCAATCCCCTAATTGTAGATCAAGTTATCAGTCTAAATGAACTATGATTCCTATCACAAAGTATGACTATCATACAAAGGATGGTCCAAAGAAGGCTTGCTTAGAAGCTTCTAAAATATTGAACAGCCAGCAACTTGATATTTTTCAGGGTGGGATATGTTAGCCCCCCGCTCATCCTTAAGAGAGATAATAACACTTCCATAATTTCTTTGTTTAAGAGAGTTGAAGAAATGATTGGTACTACAATTACCACTTTGAGATAAATTGCCCCTGATTTCTGCCAAAAGATGGGTTCTTCAGCAGCACTGAATTTAGAAATATTAGAGAATAACCTTTTTACTTCCTCACAAGCAGCAAAAGGAGGTCCGTATCTATTTTTATCTTTGATCCAAACTAAGTTTCCCTTGCTTCCTTAACTTTCCTTGGAAGAGTAGTGTTGAGATGATTTAGTTTTATTACCTATGGGTATTTTTTTAATTTTAGACATATATTATATAATATGATATCGTGATAGGGTTGATTGAGACACTAACACTTTGGAACTTATCATAGGATTAGAGCCTCATTGATGGCTGCCGCCCACCACTGAATCACCACCCAAAACAAATACGACCAGCCATCATCATCAATCACCAGCCACAACACCTAGCTACATCAAAGCAAACACCCACGCATCAGCTGCTGTGACCACCAACCCATTTGTAAATAGACACCAACCACAACTACAATGCCGCTTCTGATCACCACTTGACCCAACCAGCCACCACTCTATTGCAGTACATGGTGGTGCTGTTGTGGACCCGAACCTCCCAATCGAATGCCAAGAACAGGCCAAACAACTCCTTACTCGCAGTCTTAATCTTGGAATCTCTGCTCTTCCTCCCATTGAAGTCGTCAAACTAGTAGCAAGGGAATTAGAAGCAGGCCCATTGTTTAATTTTGGTTATGGGTCTGCACTAATCGACAAGGGAACAGTAGAAATGGAAGCTAGTATCATGGATGGACCAAAGAGACGATGCGGCATGGCTTCGTCTGGGATTTCCAGTGTCTCACAAGGGACTTGGTGCTAGCAGATTGGAGCTGTGGTGCTTGTTGGGGTTTAGAGAGAGAAAGTGTTAGAGAGAGGGGTGTTCTTTAGGCAGAAAATCCATGTGTTGAAGAAGACAAATGTGAAACTCAGAAAACCTAGTTCAGCTCCATCTCTTTTTCATATAAACACATGATTCCTATAAAAATTTCTCTGTTTCTGATCTTACAACGGTGAAAAATCCCATTTCCCTCCTCCGTCTAGTCATGGACAAGTTTCCTCTTTATGTTGTTTGATTGACCGATTGTCTTACTTTAATGTGTCCAGGAAAGTAAATAAGTGATTTATTATGGATTATAGAGCTCATGTTGTCCAATCTAGTACATCTATCCATATTACTTCAGATTCAGTACATGTTATGCCTAATCAAGATGTGCACCATGAGGAACCCAAGTCATCTACTACTACTTTATTACGAAAAGAATATACTAGACTCCTACAGCTTTAGAATGCCTCGTAGCCAATCTTCTGTTTTAACCCAGTTAGGTAATCCTACTATTTGCCTTCCTCAGGGTTCTCTATGGCATTGGGTTGTTGATTCTGGCGCCACTAACTATATGTCAGGTACACTGAATTGCTTTTCTCACATTACTCATTGTTCTACTTTACCAAATGTCACCCTTACTAATGGTTCTACTTCACCTGTTACTAGGATTGGTTCGACATTGCCTCTTTCATCACTTCCCTTGAAGTCTGTTCTGGAGATACCCAACTACCTTTTAATCTATTATCTATTACTAAACCCACCACTTCTTTTAATTGTTCCATCACATTCTTTTCTTCATCTTTTTTGATACAGGATTTGAGAATAGGAAATACGATTGGTGGAGGACATGAGTCTTGTGAGCCATACTATATGGATTCAGCACTTAGTGCCACTGCATGCTTGGCCACAACACTAGATCCTATGGAGATGTATCATCGGTTTGGCCATCCATCCTTGAAGATTCTTCATCTTATGTGTCTCGATTTAGAGTCTTGTCCTAGTCTCTAATGCCAGTCATGTCAATTAGGCAAACAAAGTTGTGTTTCTTTTCGTCCAAGAGTTAATAAGTGATCTACTGCTCCCTTTCATTTGGTTCATTCTGATGTTTAGGGACTTGTACGTGTTAGTTCTCTTCATGTTTTTACATATTTTGTCAAATTTATTAATGATTATTCAAGAATGACATGGTTATATTTAATGAAAAATCGTTCAGAGTTATTTGATGTCTTTTGTACATTTCATTCTCAAATACGAAATCAGTTTGATTCTTCCATTCATGTTTTTCGCACATATAATGTCAAGAAATACATGTTTAATGTCTTTCAGTCATGCTTGCAAAAGCATGGTATTATTCATCAAAGTTCATGTGCTTATACTCCACAACAAAATGGAGTTGCTGAGTGTAAGAACCAACACCTCATTGAAATTGCTAGAACATTACTAATTCATATGAATGCATCTAAACACTTTTGGGTTGATGTTGTTCTTACTGCATATTTTTTTTTTATAAATCGAATGCTCTCTACAGTATATGGTAAGGTTCCATTGCATCTCCTTATTCCTGACCAATCACTTTTTCCTTTGCCTCCCCATGCCTTTAGCTGCTTATGTTTTGTCCGCCAGTTATCTCCAAGGACTGACATGCTCAATCCTCGGATGATTCGCATTTTTTTTTTTTTTTTGTTACTCTCATGGTCAAGGGATACCGATGTTATTCTCTTGAACATCATAAGTTTTATGTCCGTCATGATGTGTCTTTCTTTAAGTCTACTTCATATTTTTTTTGTTCCTTCTGTGCATGCTAGAGAAGAGTCTCCTATAAATTATGTTTCTCATATGTTGCCTTTTTCATCTTCACATGATTCTTTTTCCGTTGAACAATGTGCTTCTACTATTATACCACCCTCACAAGATGATTCAATCACTCTGCCACCATCTCAAGGATCTCCTCATCTTAACTAGCCAGACATGCAAGTTTATGTTCGCTGACAGCATATTACCCCATAGGACTCTTCACCTCCATCAAATCCTCCTCCGAACTCAAGTCCCTCATCGAATGATCTAGGCCTTTCAATTGCATTAAGAAAGGGTAAGTGCTCCATTCATCCTTCTATTCGTCACTCTCTTTCAAATGTTCTTACGTACTCTTTTCTCTCACCTTCTTATGCCTCTTTTGTTGCATCATTCTCCACCATTTCTAAAGCATTAGCTCACCTTGATTGGCTAACTGCAATGCGAGAAAAAATGTCTGCCTTATATCATAATGATATGTGGGATCTTGTATCTCTTCCTATTGATAAATCTACAGTTGGATGTTGATGGGTAATCTATGTGAAAATCTTACCTAATGGCATTGTTGATCGAATGAAGGTAAGGTTAGCTGCTAAAGGCTATACTTATATATATGGTGTTGATTATTGGGATACCTTTTCATCAGTAGCTAAGATAACTTCGGTATGCCTTTTAATCTCACTTGTTGTTGCTCATAATTGGTCCCAGCATCAACTAGACATAAAAAATGCTTTTCTCTATGGTGATCTAAGAAAGAGGTATACATGGAACAACCACAAGGATTTATTGTTTAGGGGAAGGCGTGTTTAGTTTATCGCTTGAAAAAATCTTCACATGGGCTGAAACAATCTCCATGTACTGGGTTTGGTAGATTTAATTCAGTTGTGACTGAATTTGGTATTCACAGGTGTGATTCAAGTCACTCTATATTTTATCGACAATATAATGGTAAGAAAATTATATTGGTTGTATATGTCAATGATATTGTAATTTTAGGAGACGATCATGCAAGCATTGAGAAATTAAAGGGTTTCTTACAGCACAAATTCCAGACCAAGAACATGGGTAGCTTGAAATATTATCTTGGAATTGAAGTTACTCGATCAAAAAAGGGTATATATCTCTCCCAACGAAAGTATGTGCTTGACTTATTATATGAAATTGGTTTAACGAGAGCATAACTAGAGCTCTCACCTAATGAATATGTTTTAAGTGATCCAGAGAGATACAGGAGGTTAATTGATAAATTGATGCAGTGGAAGAGATGACAATTGATGCAATGGAAGAAATGGCATAAGATGGCGAAAGGAACCAATGTGAAAGTCTACATCAGCTTTACACTGCCGGCCTTTCCATGTACGCCGCCGATGTAATATTACAAGCCGCCGACTTTGAAGCCGGCCTTATTTGCTCGTCTTTTAATGTTTTCCTAAAATTATAATATTTGCGATAAACCCTTTCGTCTTTCGCTGCATTAGTTGATATCAGAACTGCATTCGCTCTTGGAGTATCATGGTGCCTCGCAAATAAGTTAATCAACGACGTAAGGATGAGATCTATGATTATGATGATCTAGATTAGAGGATCGGGCAGAAAATCAATCGATGGTTAAGCGCTATGGTGGATCAAGTTCCAAAGAGAATGGAAGCGTTTATGCTAAATCAGAATAGGGTAGGAACCTTAACCCTAATCCTAATCTGAGGCTTGAGGCAGATTTTAAGGGGACAGATGATGATTCCTTTTCTACTGATGGGGGCTACTATGATGAAGAATCTATCTTTGACAATCACAAGGAAGAAAAGAGGGATAAATATCACGATTTGTTGATTCTGCGAATACATGAAAGGCAATCTTCCACATGTCTGCTGATTCTAAGAATACTTAGACAAATAGGTATCAAAATTCGAAAACTCAATAAGAGTGCAAATTTTGAAAAAAGATAAACATTGCAATCTGTTGATTTGCATATAAATACCAGAAAGCAATATTCCATCAACCTGTTGACTCTATAGAATACTGGGAGAGATAGGAGAGACAAAACAATATTTATTCCACAACAAATTTCTGTCTCAATATTTACAAGACAAGTTTATTTATAGGATTGAAATGAAATTTAATTAAATGACTTGACATAAATAGAATGGCATTGATCCAATTAAAAAAATTATGCTCCTATTAAATTAACATTAATCTTATTAAAAAAATACTGCTGCTATTAAAATAATATTAATTCTATTAAATGTAGTAATGTAGAAAAACGAAATTGCAATCTTCCTAAAATAATAATATTTTCTTCTTGTGCTTGCACTGCCCCGCATCATAAACTCAATTATTTAACCGTAACACGTCCTGATATTTCATTTGTAGTTAGTGTAGTGAGCCAATTCACGGGTTCACCCCATACCAGTTATTGGAAGGCTGTGATTCGTATTCTACATTATTTAAAAGGAGCTCCAGGACAAGATATTTTATATAAGAATCATGTAAACATGCATGTTGTTGGATACACAGATGTTGATTGGGCAAGATCTCCATTAGACAAAAAATCAACCACAGTATATTGTGTGTTTGTTGGTAGTGATCTTATCTCATGAAAGAGTAAGAAGCAGACTGTGGTGGCAAGATCAAGTGCAGAATCGGAATATAGGGCAATGGCATCCACATCATGTGAATTGCTTTAGTTTACAACCAATGCAGTTGATATATGATAATCAAGCTGCGCTGCATATGGCATCAAATCCAGTTTTTCATGAACGCACAAAGCACATTGAGATTGATTATCACTTTGTTCATGAGAAATTATCGAATAAGGAAATTGATATATTTTATGTCAAATCAGGAGACCAGCTTTCCGATCTTTTTACTAAGGTACTTCCAAAGGTTCAAGTGAAGTATATATGTAACAAGCTAGAAGCATATGATATATACGCTCCAACTTAAGGAGGAGTGTTGAGATGATTTAATTTTTTTACTTATGGGTGTTTTCATAATTTTACACATATATTATATAATGTGATATTGTATTAAGGTTGACTGAGATGCTAACACTTAGAAACTTATCAAGCAGAATAATGATCTTTGTTTAGTTGCCTTAAATGAGCTTTCACCACAGTAAATGGAATCCTAGGAACCTCATCATCCTTCATCCCATCATTTGACTTAATTGCCTCCATAATTTTAATTAAGTTTAGTCACCCCAAGTATTAAAAGATCCGATTATGTAGTATACTCAGTGGTAGGCTTCAGAAATCAATCGTATAGTTTTCATTGACATTTATACGTATCACTTATTTGAGCTATTAAGGAGCAAAGCATTCTTAAGACACCATGCAAAGGGATAAAGGCACGTGAAGTGCCTATACTGTCACGGTTTGATAATTTGGTGCTTAATATTTGATTTTGGACAAAAAAGTGCCCATACTTTCAAAATCAAGGCATTTCAGTTGCCTAAAGTGCCCAATTTTAAGTATATAGAGGCACTAAAATGCCTTGATTTTGAAAGTAAGGACACTTTTTTGCTCAAAATAAAACATTGGACACCAAATTGTCAAAATCCAAAAGTACAGGCACTACTCATGCCTTTATCCCCCATGCAAACAACATTAATGAACATTGCCTTTTATGTTAAGAAGAGATTAGCTAGGTTGAATAATGCCTGAAGCTCCTAGTGGAGAATGAAATGCTTCATGCAAGAGTAGTTGAGTGAATCAGTAAGGAGTTACCCCAGCTGCTACTTTAAACTCATTTATCATTTCCTTTTGCCATTTCTCAGTGTTTTTGCCAGTATATGATGCTGTGAAAGAACTTCCTTGATCATATCTTTTCCAAAGAAGTGTGCATTTCTAAGGATAAGGTCTCTTGTTGACAAATCTACAACATAACCTTGACCTGGCATCCATTGGAGCAAATGGAGAAGTAATTCCTTCTTTTTAGGCTGCACAATGAATCGTGATATGGCCATCTTAAATAAATCCTGCACCAGGAGTAACGCATAAAAAAATCCATCATTCTCCAATGGAAGTTTCAGCTCAGTAATATTTAACAAATGCTTGTATTAATGACCGCAACAAATCCAAAGTACTAATAGATAAAAGATCAAACAAAATAGAGAAATCCTCTGAAATAAGTCTTCCAGTTTTCACAACCTTACTGTTCAAAAGAAAAGGAAGTTTGATGAGTTGTATCGGAAAACTGGGCAATAAATCCATGAGCAAATGCATGGCAAGTAAATTGGTCCTCAAGGTATTGAATTTTTCTTTAAGCCAAAAAAAAAAAAAGGATTGATATTTTTAAATTTTCTAAAATTCAATCTGTCTGCCTCACATGGCTGAAATTGACAATTAGCAGCCAACAAGGAGGAAGACCAACAAGTTTGCACTACGTGAGGTATATATTGAAGAGAACAACTATGATGCTCCAGGCGCTACTACTCGGAGAAGAGTTGTGACCGAGAGAATAATATTGAAAGAAGATACATATTACTGGATTAAACTAGTGTATCGCAGGGCAAAATTTCTGATAGGCAATTTCAACAAAACAAACCGAATATATCTCCCCTTCCGCGCCCCCCCCCCCCCCCCCCCCCCCCCCCCCCCCCCCCCCCTTCTCTCCCCTCTCCTCTCCTCTCAAGAGTGAAAACACAAGAATCATCCAAACTTTAAAAATTCATCCCTATGGTGCCATTATTATAAACCACTCCCAAAACAAATCCACAGAAAATAACACACAGTCTTTTTGATACTTGCCTGATTAATCCTGTTTCCAGAATTGTGAATAACCTTGAACACATCGTTTATCAAATTGATATTTCCTGATTTCAGAAATGTCGTCACAAATTTCTTCAGTGCCACCTTGGAGATTGAACCCATATTATCCTAGCCAAGACCAAAGAAGAGCTCAAACATGATGAGTATGATAAACAACACAGAGGATTGACCAATCCCAAAAGTACCTTTACAACAACATAAGCTTCCTTGTGAAGGCGTCCGGCTATTAGAATGTGCAGAATTTTTTCATGAAGAGCCTTACACATTGTTCTCTTGCTATACCTCAACATAGTATAAACAGAAAATGCTTCTGCATAGGCTTTCATTTTACCAAGACGGAAAATTAATAAGGAAGAAAGTTCCTGCAACACCCAAATGGTACAGAGGTCAATCCAATAATGATGATTCCCATTATAAGAAACTATTTGTTGGAGAATAATCTAACCACAATCATGAGTCTTTTATTATAGCTGTGAATATTTGGACACAATCACTTTAGGAAAAATGAAATATAATATACGTTCATTCTAAATATTGAAATGGTCAAGGAAATGAAAGGTACGATTGATTTGCAGTTTTTGGCCTCATGCTTGAAGCACCATATTTAGAGAACATCTCATGGCATGGACTAGAAAATTCATCCACTTCAATAAATATGAAATCAATTTTAAGCAACAATATATATAATGTTGATTGAACCAAAAAAAAAAAAAAAAAAATTCAATGGTGCAGCTGTGAAATAATCTGCTGAACACAGGTATTAGGAAAAAGTAAGAAACAAATTATCTTGGAACAAATATCGTGCTTCACTCTGGTTGATTCTTAACATTTTCAAAGATGTTGAACTTAGGGGCGTTAAATATTATAGAAGCAAAATATGAGAGAAGGAAATTGATATAGAGAAAACGAAGAAATCAGAAAGAATAGAAAATTACTATAGAATAAATTACAAGAAAAAGGGGAGACTGGTAGAGAGAAAACTCAAACAAATTTATTGAGCTCACTATAATTCAATGGATGGTAAGTCCAGTTCACAACATATACTTCTACAAGAACAAATCATACAATGAATTTACTCTACAACAAAACTTATTACTAAACTAAAAACTATCTCGTCTCTAAAATTTCACAAAGGAGAAGGAAAAAGGAAGCAGAAAAAATAGTGAAGATAGATGAAAAAGCTCAATAATTCCTTTTTTGAATGCTTTTATCCATATACTGTTTGAAAAAAAAAAAAAAAGAAAAAAATCATCACAATGGGTCGGGGGAAAATCAACACCAGGGTTCCTGAATATCCTAACCGCTAGCATCTGACAATGGCTGCTTTAACTATAAGAACACAATAAAATGGAGGAAGAACCATGAAGGAACTTTGTTCTAGTGAACTTTAGAGTGGTTTCAGTTTTATATTGCAGCAATCACTACACAACTTTTTTTTTTTTTTTGGGGAAAGGGGGGGGGGGGGGTGTGTGTGTGCACGCGGGTAAGAAAATTTCCTTTTTGATAAGAAGAAAACTTCAATAATGCTCGAGTAGTAGAAACAAATTTAGGACATCCAATATCCAATGTTCCATTAGTAAATTAAGTAACAAATCATACAAAAAAACTGAAATTTTACTATATAAAAATGCAATACAACTTCATTCATTTCTAAAATTTGGCTGCATATCAAAACTATGATATATATAACCCTCCTAAGTCCCACCCAGTATCAGGCCTGTCCTAGAGCCTCTCACAATCATATGAAGTCTTAGGTTTTATATCCTGTACCAACTAGTAGCCCATCCATGTAGCCTGACGATATTGCCATATTTAAGGTTCAAGAGCTTTTGCTCAAATCTTTGAACCACTCATTCTACACCATAGAAAAATATTCGAATCATAAGGTACTCCAACCTACTTACATTTGCAAATACATAAATAAATTAGCTAAGGTAAAGTTCTCTAGTTTCATCATGACAGCAAACCAATCATCTTAATTAAGAAAGTGAAAGATCCCAAAAAATCTTTATACCAACATATTACAACATATGAAGCACGTATCTAGATTTAAACTTTGTTGGAGACAAACAAATGTCAAGTTGCAATCAACACAGCTATACATAATGGGGAGTTACTATATTTTGAGCAGTCATATTCATATTGAGCAGAATTCTACCATACGATTACTGATGGGACAAGCGTATAAAACCACTTTTCATTTTACCATGCATCCTACCTTGTCTATAATTCATGGGTAATGATAGATCTTCAGTTTCATATGACAGTTAGTATCGGATAACCCTGACGTCATCTCTTAATGTCATGATAGCCAAAACAATTGTTACAAACTCAAAAAAGTGAAAAGATCTTTACAACTACATTAAAAGTCATGAATCAAACATCCAGATTTAAACCTTGGGAAAATAAGATTTCAGGTTACAACCAATACAAAGCAATTTTTACCTTCAAAATCAACATGCATCTAACTCAATTATAAATTCATGGGGCACGATAGTTGTTTTGTCACAATTTCGTATCATAGTACCAGAAATGTTCATCATAAAGCATTCATCTTTTACTAAGTACAAAGGTCAATTAAGATAATATAGATACTAACTAAAGCAACGAAGGCTTCTAAGTAGTTATATATTTCTAGTAACTTTGTTCTATTCCATGATGAACCAATATGGATTTTATGACTCTACTTTCCTGAAATGTAACCCTAACTTAAAGTTATACTGAACATGTTATGACCCTATTGCATTCTGGTTGTGGTGTACTGGACATAGCTCAAAGAACCAACCAGAGAAAATGATTATAGAAAATTAAGTAGTATGATTACCAATCAATCCAAATAAAAATTATATAAATACAAATTACATAAAATTAATTAAAATACTAAGCAAAATAGCATCTTAAAAACATGATTCTAATGGCAACACATGAATTGCATCTTTAAGATGCTATTCACTTTTTAATTGATAACATTTGTGAATCGCTATTTACAAATGCAATTCATCGTGTATTGCTGCTCATAAATGCAATTCATATGTGAATCTCTTTTCATAAATGCAATTTAGCGCCGTAGACGTTTCACTAAATCACATCTTCATGATGCGATTTTGTGCTGGAAATTAGGTAATTAAAATTATCTTGTTTGTATTTAGGTAACTTTTTTTAGAAAAGTCAGTAGGTTGAATGAGGTTAATTAATTAAGAGTCTCACAGCATGAGTTGCACATTTCAGATAAGTGGGATCACTCTAACACTAATTGGAGTTTTCAACATAACAGAAGTTATACCTCTTCTAGCTGGTGACCCTTGCTATGCATGTCCTTCAAAGTCTTATAGGCAAGAAGATACAATCTTTCCTTATAGAAATATTTGACAAGAATATGGAAGGTATTGTAATCGGGGCTGACAGCCAATTCATCCATTCTCTTCAAAGTCTGCATGACGCACTGCATTTCACCGGCTCTACAATAGGCACAAAGCATCGTATTCAGCATCACCAAGTCATATTTGTCGTATTTGGTTTCACAATCCCTGGCCAGAAGTTTGGCCTCTTCCAAAAGCCCACTGCGGTAAAATGTTGATATCATGATGCTGTGAGCATAGCCATCTGCATGTTAGAGAACAGCTTCAAAAATCTCCGATTGAAATGCACATAGGGAAGCACAGGAAGCTCTCATAAAAAATGAAGTACTAGCAAAACAGCATTGCAGTTAAAATTCATGACAGCAAATGGAAGTTTAAAATAATTTGTCGAACTGAGCATGTGATTTAACCGACAACATGAAGGGATCGTATTCACCATGTGAAGCAACAAAGCATCATTTCCTTCCAACGTATTTTTTAACCCTCTGTTGAGGAAGCATCATTTCCTTTCTATGTGGGTTTTTTTTAACCATCTGCTGAGGAAGACTACTGCTCATGTCATTTGACAACTTGGAGATTTATATGCAGTAAAAAAGGAAAAATATAATATTCCTATAGTATGAGACAAAAGATTCAGCTTCAGAAAGTGCGATGGTGAACTCTCGCCTTTTACTGTGTAGTTTACCACCACCAGTAGCTCCAGTGGAGGCGTCCTTTTGGACAAGGGCAAGGTGTACATGCGATAATACTAGTGGCAGTTCACTGCTGCCATTGCCTCATGAGCAAAATGTGGGTCAGATAGCAATAGTAACAGCAGTTCACCACCACAACTGTGGCCAGAGTATCCAGATACTAAGTTTAGAGGTAAGTGGGAGAAGCAGGCAACTATCTAATGGTGGAGCTTTTGAAGGCCATCTGCATATCAAATTTTGGCTTCATCAACTCTAACCTCCCTATCTAATTGCTTGTTTGAAAGAAGCCTCTGATCTCATAAAGTAGTAACGATCTGTTACGCATTATGTAAAGCCACGCTCACACATTAAGGAAGTGATGCCATTTGAAAATGTCTACAAGAGGCGTCAAAAGAAAGGAAGCCCTTGACTTTATCTTGTGTTAATTATATTGGTGTATGATTTTGTGTAATGGTTGTGTGTGCAGTGTATAGCGTGTGTGTTGTGTTGTGATATTATTGTTTGATGTCTGTATTTATGTGTCTAATAGAAATAAGTCCACGTATAAGTTAGGCAGTTAGTTACGTGGACATTTGTCAAGGGAAGAGATGGATAGGATTGTTGTAACTGCTATGCTTGAATTGTAACTGTCCTTCCTATAACATTTATATCCTTCATCAGCAATAAAAGAAGGCAGTCCGCATTATTCAAACTTGTTTAAATGTGAGATCCGAGGTTCTCACCAACGAGCCCTAAATTACTTCAACATAGATAAAAGAGGGAAAAAAAGTTGAAAAATTCCTAGGGAGGATAGATTTGGTCCTTGACAAGCCAGTCACTAGAGTCCAGGATGATCTGATAACAAATTTGTATCAAAGCTTGTTCAAATGGAAGAGAGAATTGAGCAGTTACAGTGACAGTTAGAAGGTTTCAGGCTTCAATACTAGCTAGGTTGTGGTGTGATAACCAAACCACTCTTCACATCGCATCACATCCAATATTTCACGGGTAAACTTAACATTCTTGAGATTGATTGCCATCTTGTTCATGAGAAGATGCAACAAAACTTGATTTCTACAAAATATATGAAAACTGGATAATAATTAAGAGATCTCTTTACTAAAGCTCTAAATGGGACTCGCAGTAATTATCTTTGTAACAAGCTGAGCATGATTAACATCTATGCTTCAGCTTTAAAGGAGTGTTATAGAATAGGAATGTATCGTAATTAGAATTATTTTCATTTATCTTTCTTTCCCTTTTTAACTTCCCTTGTGTATATAAATATGTATGACCGGTATCAATAAAGATATAGAAACATTTCACTCACCTTCTACATGATTAAACTTCCCACTGATCCCTACTATCACCCATTGCCAATAGGAACATCATTTTAGAAAACTCTTCCAGCCGGGTGGTAATAGTATATTGAGTGGTTTAAACCCTAGTGACCTATCCCATTTAGAGGATTCAATATATATTTTCATTCCTAATGTCCACCTCCCCATGTAGAAATCATCATATGTCCATTCCGAACCAAGAACCAACCTAACCTGTCACTACCAATTCCCAACTCGGAAACTAGACCAAAGATGACGGGTTTGACCTATTTAACGACCCATCAGTTCTGGCAGGTTGAGACGGTTTGTCAACTAAAACCGCCGGTCTAGGTGAGCTAGATCCAAAGAGGGTTGAAAATCCATTATTGGTTACAATGTTTTCTTTGGAGGCAATTTGTCTTCATAAAAAATATCCAGATCTAGTGTAGAATCAGAATATTGAGTTATAGCTCAATCTACACATAAAATAATATGGATATACTAGATACTGACTGAAGTTGGGCTCCAAGTTTCAATGTCAGCTAAGTTATGGTGTGATAACTAAGCTACTCTTCATATTGCTTCAAATCCAATGTTTTATGAACAAATTAAACACACTAACATCGATTATCATTTTGTTCGTGAAAAAGTACAACAGGACTTAATCACTACAAGATAAGTAAAAACTAGAGAACAACTTGAAGATCTCTTTACAAAAGCTTTAAATGGGACCCAGGTTGATTATCATTGTAACAAGCTATGTATGATCAACATCTATTCTCCAATTTAATGGGAGTATTATAGCATAAGAAAGTTGACTATTACAAAATAGAAAGGTTATAGAATAACAAAGTTAATTATGACAAAACGGGAGAGTTACAGAATACGAATGTACTTTATGAGGATCAAAATATGATTACTTATCCAATGTTATCAAAGGCGAGTGCCTTTTGTGCCTAGGCACTAAGGCTAGGTGAGCTTTTAGCACCCAGGCACAAGGGCGCATGAGGCACAAGGTGAGTGCTTGATGAAAGGGCGCGCACTTTATCCTTTTCAATGGGTGCTTGTGTTGGCAAAAAGTAATATGGGTGTGTAATAATATATATTATTTATGTGGGCCCAAAATTAATAACAAATAATGTTTAGTATTGTACACTTACTACCTGTATTACAGTTAGCAGAATAAAAAATAGGGCAAGGTCTTTAGAAACTTAAAACAAAACCCTACACTTCTTAAGTTTATTGCATGCATGACTGGTTTTTTTTTTTTTTTTTTGGATGTAATGTCAGCTTTTCATTGATATAAGAAAAAATACAAGAAAAAAAGAAAAGAAAGAGGCAAAGATGCCACCTCAAAAAAAAAAAAAAAAAAAAAAAAACCTAGAGATAGGACTCACAAGAGACCTAAAACCTCGAGCTAAACACCATACAAAAAATAAAACAAGGGTGCTAAGATCGAGATCTTGGCAGATCACAACACCAGAGTACTACTTTAGCAAAGAAAAGAAAAACAAAATAATTCGGTCACTTCAAGTGCTGATCGAGATCTAATTCTAAGCCTTTTCTCATTCCTCACTCTCCATATATAGTAAATGACCAAACTAGTAATGATCTTCCATGTTGGAGAGAGGCGAGGGCCTATGTAGTTGAAAAGCTCTTGAATACTTCCAGCTTCAAAAAGGTATATGCTTCCCACATGTATAGTCTCTTTTAGCTTCTTCCAAATCTCTTGGGCATAGAAGCAAGTAAGAAAAAGATGAGTACGTGACTCCTCCTCCCTATTGCAAAAAGGTATATGACTAGTTGTTAACACTTGGTTTGTTTTTTTAATATCCACATTCCAGTTCCACTATCTTTCATTGTCCAAGCCTCTTTATTCGGAATAATTTTTTGTCAAAAAGTTTATTAGAAGCCCAAAGAGTACAAAGTTGATACAGAATGAATTTATTCGGAGTTATTTTCAAAATATAAGTTCGATATTTTTATGAAGATCCAACTCCACCTGTTAGATGTATTTGGATAATGCATCTAAAGCGTTCCACTAAAGTTTAAATAAAATCTATGGGAATATTTTAAGTTGGACAATTTTTCCTAATTGTTTTATTTCATGAAAGGTTTGGAAATTAAGATTTATGTCCAAAAGATGGAATTATTTTTTTAAGGGCAACTAGATATTTGAATAATAAGAAGCTCCAGGTCGTGATCAAAATGTCAAATAATGATATGTTCAATTATCTTATCTCAAAGAAATGGATAAGGTTGAATCTCTCCACCACTAAATATCTTTTAAGCCAATATCAAGTTCAAATCTTTTTTAAATTTCAAATGGACGATTTCACGAGATTCACATAAACAAATCCACATCATCAAGATCAATATCTATCCAGCAGTTGCTAGAAAAGATTTCTACGTGGATAATTTTAAAAGATCACATTTCAAATGGCTAGAAAATAGGAGATATTTTCCTTAAATCAAGTTAAGGATCAACGTGAATGGTTTGTTTGGATATTCAAGGAGGAAGACATTCATATTTGTTTACAGTCGTTTATCTCCAAGATATGGAGTCTGAAGTGCAAAAATTCGAGATAGATCCGATAAACTTGAAAATTAAAAGCTAAATTTTATATATTGTTATTCTATCAGAAGATTCATCAAAAGTATCCTGCATTTAAACTTTCTTCTAAATACTTTTTGTATTTGAACTCAAATTTGAGATTCCATTGCAACTCACTTTAAAGAATGTTCTACTCTATTTTGAAAGTTAAGTTGAGCAATTATGCATAGTACCATGTAGATTTATGTTAGCCAAGTAATGCTAATGAGACAAAGCAAGACTGATTGATGGCTATAATCTCTCATTTTTCATTATTAGATTAGTGGAACGAACTAGTGTAAAATACTAGGTTCTCAACAATGGAACTAGAAGAGAGGATTGACTCACAAAGAAAAACCTCTATAAATCTTGCATCCTGTTTACTTTACTACACTTTATTTTGTTTATTGCTTAAATTGTTAAATTAGTGTTATCATATCATCTTTCAAAGTATCGAGGGGAATTTACTTTAAAGCTTTATCTTTAATAACTATGAAAATTTTTTAAATATCAATCAATTCACCTCCTCTTGATTACTTAGTCAGGACCAACATAGGATACTCTACATGAGCCAACCTATTTGCATCTTTAATTGCATTAATGCCTTGAGCTCATAGTTTCCTTCATTTCCCTTGTAACAGGCTTTTTTCCATGCAGTTTGGGAATTTCATGCACGGATTTTAGTGCTCTCAAGTCAAATTCAGTCTTAGTTTTTTGCAATGATGCATGAAATTTACCATACTAAGTCATATAAAATGGGACAAGGTCCAAAAACATTGGCACATTTTTATAATGAGCATATATTCTTTAATTACCGATAAGAATAATGTAACTTGCATTAAAAAGGGAGGAGAGCAACCGTTTTTCTTTATATGAATTGCTCAAGACAGAGAGTACCAGATTTAACAGATTTTTTTGTCATCTCATCAAAAACTAATTTAGCTTCATCTGTCCGTCCAGCCTTGCCCATTCCATCCATCAGCAAACAGTATGGCATCTACAAACACAAAAGAAATAGATAGCAAAGGAATGTATATGCCAATAGAGCATCAATCAGAAAATGTTTATGTGCACTGATTATAAGGACTTGGAATTAATTTACTCCAAATACTATAATAAATCACAAAATACAGAGATAAATCATGGGGAAGAGCTATCTAAACAAAAGGAATTGCAGATCAACAATTCAGAAGGCCAAATGTATACCTCATCTTTAGCATAGCCCAGCAAATCTAATTCACTTAATAGTTCCCTTGATTTTTCAAAGAGGCCACCTCTAACATATACTTTTAACAGAGTTGTCAAGATCACCTGCAAGGAGATAACATTGGCCAAAGAATTCATGGTAGTTTTGCAGTACTTTATCAATGTAAAAGGTACACTGGGAAGGACACTGGGTATTGAATTTGTTGCTATTACAGACATATATTGATAAATTGATGACAATTAGATGCACAGGCAATAATCAAATACACTGGTATTAATGAAGTTCTTGAAGCAAAATGGCATAAACTCAATATAATAATTCATATTCCCTCTATTGTATTTAATTTTAGCATTGCATATTATATGTCATCTAAAATAATGAGATAAGATATTTTTTTTGCCCCTATACGATAATATATTTCAATAGTTAATAATGACTAAGTTCAGATAGGATGATTAGTAAAAACATGTGCTCATTTTGGCTTTCCTAGATAACAATAAAAAGGGCAAGCACATGAAGCTTAGGGATCAATGAACAGTAAAAATTTAAGAATTGAATAAGAGAATCTCATGGATTTAGAACACAATTCCATAACCAGAGCACATATTAGATTATGGGGAGTGGCTTGACTTGATATTGGGATAGGTGACATGGAAACTAGGAATTGGAGTTTATACATTATCTACAGTACAATTAGCTTATGAGGAATGGATGACAATGGGATAGGTGACATGGGAATTTGGAACTGAATTAGGTACAAAGATAGAATATATGGTTAATTACTGAGGTGCACAACCAGCACCTTTATTCTCTGTGCTTTCAATAAAAGGCATGCCCTTGGTAAATGCACCTAGCCTAGCACTTGGCAAGGTACATTCTTATCGAAGAGAGAGAGACACACACAAGAAGGAAAAAAGCCTCAGACAACATATTGAATTTGATACAATAGTGAAGTATAAATGAGGAAAAGGTAAAGCTATTTCTTTTTTCAATCTGTTCAGCTTGACCATAGCCTGTTTTAAAGGGTATTATAATGAATTTATTAGTCCCACATCTGTCTCCCTGTCCGAGTTGTACTGTTGTGTAACTGTCAAAATCAGCGGTCTGATCAGGAAAAATAGTGTAATCTGGCTTGATAGAAAATACAAATACCAACTACAAGAAATCATTGATAGGTTTCCAAGGGGGACCATCAATTTATACACTTTCCCTTGTTCATTATCATAGCATTCTCAAATTGATTTCAAATGCAGATGTTGCTAGATCATTAAACATTGTTCGTTTGTCAAAATCAGCAGTCCTTATTCCAAAGAAGATATTTCTTGGATTTATATTTTTGAAGGAACAATTTCTATTTTATAAGATAGACATACTGTGATTGTCAACTTACTATTAAAAATTTCATTTTCCATACATTTGTTGACAGAGGTGCACGTGCAAAATTAGATGAACATCCTTCAGACCTAGGAACTATTCTACTAGACCAATAAACTGATTATAAAAAAAATCTTAATACTACATTAGATGAGAGTTATTAAATCACAGCCCACAGGTCTTGAAAACTAAAAGTACGTAACTTGTACCCCCGAGTTTCAGAGGATTGACTCCTTAAAAGGCACATATATTATCACATTAATTCAATTAGCTGGACTTACCATGATAGGGAAAAGGAAAAAAATATTTGTGTTTTTTAAAAAAATTATAAAAATGCCATCGGAGTCAAAATAATCTCGATTTTAGGCAACTTGACCTCGTTTCTTCAAGAGATGAGGTCATTAGTGCTTGACCTCCTCTCTTAAGGAGACGAGGTTGAGACGAGGTCATTAGTGACTGACCTCGTCTCTTGAAGAGACGAGGTCTGCGAGATTAAAAACTCGCCATACCTCCTTCTTTCCCATTCCCTCTTCTTTTCCGCGTCGATTCCTCCTTAAACCCTAAGCCCCAAATTGAAAACCCTAACCCCAATTCCCAATTTGTCATCGATTAAACGCAATTAGCTCCGTAAACTTGTGTTTTTAGATCAGCCGGTGTTGAGGAAGAAGCAATTTGTTGGAGAGGAGTGACGTAGGCGCGAGAACGGAGGACAACGACAAATGGCGATGACGGCGACGATTTGTGGTATGAATCCATAATTTTCGAAAATTTTGTTAAATTATTGATGCTACATTGTTGAGTAGTCGTTGTATGTGTTGTGGGAATATTGTATATTGTAAGATTCCGAATTTTTGCAATTTTTTTTTTTTGAATTGTCGATGTTAAATTGTCGAATATTTGTAGTGTGAAATGTGCGCATATTTGTTGTTATTGTAAGCAAAGTTCAATTAATTAGAAATTAGTAAT
Source organism: Combretum micranthum (assembly GCA_024138025.1). Classification (NCBI taxonomy): domain Eukaryota; kingdom Viridiplantae; phylum Streptophyta; class Magnoliopsida; order Myrtales; family Combretaceae; genus Combretum; species Combretum micranthum. Next base: position 597,369 of record JAMXBD010000773.1, on the reverse strand, counting down.
TTATTAGAAATTATAAATCAATTAAAACGATACAAATTTTGTATAATTTATTAGAAATTTTTATAATTTATAATTTATTACAAATCAGTAATTGATAACAAAAATCAACATTTAAAATTATAATTTATTAGAAATTAGTAATTTCACTTTTATATGAATTAGATTATAATTAGTGATAAAAATCAACATTTAAAATTTTACGTGAAAGGAGAAATGAACTTTAAATAAATCATACAAATAAAGTAGTTAGAAATTAGTAATATTAATTTTAAGTTTAAAAACAAAGCCATATCATTCACTCCTTTTGCTGATTTTGTTAATACACCATATCAACATACTATTAGAAAATCGGGTTATGTATAATAGCATTAGGAATTATGTTAAATAAAAAGGGGAGTTCAATTCATTAGTGTGAAGTTGCAAATTTCATACAATGAAGTTATTTTTGATGAGATGGCAGGGTTGGTGAAAAAATGGATAAGGTGAAGTTTGTACTGTACGCTCATGACAACATTGTGCAAGGGGAGGATGGTTTTGGTTATAATAAATGGCCGGTAGCTATGGTCAGTGTTAGTAGAAACTCTACGCATGAGCAATTGTGGACATCATTTGTAATAGACTGAAGGTAAATAGGTGTACACATCGGTGGATCTATATCATAGAGTAGCTATTAGAGATAGGACGCTACGTTATAATATTATTCCAGTGACGGATGATGATGCTGCACAGGAGATGTTGATGTATATGGAAAGGCCAGTAGCTGTTTATATGCCAATATCAAAAAATGCATTACCACAGGCATTTGCAAGGGAAATGGACAATGATAGAGATACTGGGAGTGATGGATTGGTAGACTCAAACTCCACTCTAGTTCAAACAATAGGTAGTGCACAGGTGGAAATGTGTTCACCTACCTCGGTAGGTGTTCATGATACAGATGCCATGCAAGACTCCTCGGCAAGTGAATCAAGTGACGACTATGATGATGATGGAAATCATAATATCGAAGCTTTTCCCTAACAGTATGCTTCTCCCATGATAGAACCAAGGAGGAATGATTGGCACTGCTTCATTGCTCTACTGATGTTGATGCAGTATTGAGCTCAATGGCAGTTCCCTTTTTCAATGCTGAAGTTGGTAGTGGTTATGCTGCATATGATGATGAAGGAAATGAGTGCTGGGAATTAGAGCTTCAGCGATGAATTCAAGGTTGGGATGCGATTTGAGACAAAAGATTACCTCATACGGGCAATTAAAATGTGGCACATAATGAACCATTACAATTTCAAGGTGGTGGACTAAGACTCAAAATCATGGGCAGTTAAATGTACTGATACGCATAACAAAGGTTGTAAGTGGAGACTCGGAGGCAGTTATAAAAAACATGGTGGGTGGTTTCACATCACTAATTATGAAGGACCCCACACTTGCTTGGATGAAACCACTGGACAGAATCACTTTCAGTTAGATTCCACCAGCATGTCTAGAAGATCATATTAGAGATCCGTAATTCTGCAAATGTGAGAGCTAAGGACCTCCAACTGAATATCTTAAATAGTTCGGGTATCATGTTCATATAAAGAGAATTCGTGAGTCGAAAAGAAAAGCAATTGAGCAGGTATATAGAAGTTGGGAAGATTCATATGTGAAGCTCCCTCACTTATTTAATGCAATAACAGAGGCAAATCCAGGAACAAAGCTTGAGTGGCGAACCGTTGATTCAGATACTGCAGGACACGTGTTCTTAGACAAGCTTTTTTGGGCATTTAGTCCTTGCATCGAAGCTTTCCAGAACTATAGGTATGTGTATTAAATGTGATTGAATTCATTTATGTACGGTTAATATCAACTATAACTAACTTATATCGGTTAATTTATTGCAGACCCGTTATTACAGTTGATGGCACTTTCCTAGATGGCAAGTACAAGCACAAGCTACTTATTGTAGTTGCAATAGATGGGGCAAATCATATAGTCCCACTGGCATATGCTCTTGTGGATAAGGAGAAAGCGGATACATGGTGTTGGTTCCTGGCGAAGGTGTTGGAACACGTTATCAAAGACCGATCCAACATCTGTTTGATATCGGACCAGCATGCTGGTATTAGGAGTACAGTAGAAGGTGAGAATGCTGTGTGGCCTAAAGGTTGGCCTTAGCGCTGGTGTATCCGACATCTTGCTAGCAACTTCAATTCAAAGGCCAAAAGTAAGGAATATAAGGAAATAGTAAAACGAGCAGCTTACCAAACTCAAAGTAGAAAGTTCCATGGATGCTTCAACGCAGCACTTCAAAGCAGTCCTTGGACATCACGATATTTTAGCGACTTGTCTTCATGCATGTGGACTTTATCGTATGACAAATGCGTAAGATTTGAAATTGGTACAACGAACATGGCCGAAAGTTACAATTCATTTATAAAGAATGCTTGATCTTTACCTGTGGCAGCATTGGTGAAGAAAACCTTTTTACAATTGTAACTCTATATTTAATAAGCAAAAAAGAGAAGCGAGCGAGGCAATGAGTACGGGTAAGTTGCTCACCAAATATGCTGCAACGAAGTTTGAGAGATAGAACATCATCTCAAGTTCCCATAGAGTTACCTGTTTCGACTATTAGGAACGAATATTCGAGATTATAACTGCTCCACACCCTACCATGTATGGTCACACGGGGGACCACATACAAAAAGTGAAGTTAAGAGCATGCAAATGTACCTGTAACAAGTGGCAGATATACAGAATTCCATTCTCACATACAATGGCAATAATAGGTACACTGCACATGGATTGTTTTGCCCACGTAGCACAGTGGTATCGGTGGGACAACCAGCTTAGGGTATATAGTCGTTCCTTCATACCTGCAGCAGATAAGGCCAATTGGACTCGTTTGGACATAGCGAAATGGCACCTATACCAAGACTTATTAGGAAAAAGGATAGGCCCAGGAAAAAACACTTCCAAAATGAGATGGATATTCGAGAGAGCCCACGAGGTTACTCATGTGATTCATGTGGGCAGCCAGGGCATAACATTCGAAGTTGTCCAAATAGGGGGTTGCTAGTGGAACAGTAACGGGCCAGTGCAATCGTAGTGGTAATACTTTGTTATCATAGACTTTATTTTACTGTAGTAATGAGACATGCTTTTACTTTATGTTTCATCTGCTTGTTTTAATCTACCTATGCATTTATTGACAATAGCCGTTTCTTTATCCTATAAAGATGGATCCAGGACCAACAGATAGCTCATTACTTGTAGAGCAGCCTGTTCATAGGTTGAGACTAGCCTAGGAGGGGTAGGTAAGTTTATTTTTCAATCCATAATTTATAACAAGTTTTTTTTTTTTTTTATAGCTTTGTCGACTCCTCTACGGAGCATGTGGTTTTGCATAGTCGTCGTAGAGAGGCGAAGTTGAGGCGACAACATGGCATCCCTGCACAATTAGACGATCGCCTAATGCCATTCCTGTCACAGGAGGGTTTCATTGGGGCGGCCTATATGTCATTCGTTCAGCTGGATTAGCACCTCATCACGACCTTGGTGGAGAGATGGCGGCCGGAGACCCATACCTTCCATACGACCACGGGAGAGTGGTCAGTTACATTAGAGGATGCTGCTGTTCTTACTGGCCTACCTGTAGATGGTGACACTATTACAAGCACGGTCCGGATAGATTGGCCTGCATTATGTGAGGAGCTGTTAGGAATCTGACCTGTCCTCGAGACGAATATAGATGGTAGTCGTCTAAAGATGTCGTGGTTAGACAACCACTTCAGAGTGCTACCAGAGTTTGTAGATGATGTCTTGATCAGACGCTACTCTAAGGCGGATATTTGATTGCTGCTGGGTGGATTCATATTTGCGGACAAGTCATCAAATTATGTCCAACTAATGTATCTGCAGTTGCTCCAAGACTTGGAGAGGGCAGGGTAGTATGCGTGGGGAGCAGCCTGTTTGGCATAGCTATGTAGGCAGCTGCGCTTGGCTTCCCACGTGGATACAGGAGATATTGCAAGACCCTTGGTTATCTTGCAGATATGAGCATGGAAGCACTTCTCCCACAATGCCCTAATTCGTCGACAGGTTACAACAGTTACACCAGGCCGCCCACTTATTGATGTCACCAGCGTATCTACCCACTTGTTGATTGAGTATCGGGCATCCTTCGATCGACAGACCCAGCACCAAGTATGATTTTCTTTGCCTTCTTTCCTTCAATTTGATTTCCAATGTGTTGTTCCCTTCAAATTGCAACATTTTAATATTTTTGTCAATTGGTTGTGCAATTTTTCCCCTTCAACAGGTTGTATGGGACCCTTACAGTCCCATTCTGGACTCCTTTCTCCATACTGCCAAGTGGGCAGCGACATTTGGCATGCACGGGCTCTACTGGTATGCTTCCATATAGTTGAGCACTACTACCCAAAATGCTTCGACAATTTGGTGGATTCCACGGGATCCCACACCCACCTTACGACATGAGCACCTTGCACGAGATTGACATACGAAGGCGTTCCAAGTGGAACTGGCAGGTAGAGCATGCTAGGTGGATAGCTGAGTGGGATGGTCGGCATGATCGTATTATCGATATGCTAGATATGTCTATCGGTACATCTGATGATTACTTCCAGTGATATCACGCTATTACCCGATGCTGGATCAATCGCACAGGGGCTACCATACGCTATATGGTAAGGTTACTGACTCGATAACTTGTGTAAAGAAATGTATTTTGTTTTCATGACTCACTGTTTTACATTTTTTCTGTTGTTTGCAGGCAGATTTCATTTATAGTCCCAGATATGCATCCAGAGATTACTTCTTCTACTGCACGAGATGTCTATCATGTAGTTAAAGAGTTCATGAGGCTCAATTTAAACGATCCACCGCCACCAGCACTAACACCAGCAGCAGGACCAACATCTGATGACCCACAGACACAGGCTGTTCAGAGACGACGTCCACATTGAGAGAGGTGTAGGCAGGGACGGGTTCAAAAGCGAGGCCGTGGTCGAGGTATACAAATTGTGGATGAGCCTGAGTCGTCCCACGTACCGTCATTTGATAAGCTTGGCTCTTTCCAGTTCCTTCATCACGAGGCTGGCCCATCGTTATCACATACACATCTGTTGGATACCCCCATGCTAAACCAGTCATATAGTGAGTTTTATACCCCTAGCTCCACATAAGAGTCGACTATCGCCATCATATGATATGGGAGAGGGACACACACAAGTGAAGCCAGACCCAGTCCCAGTCCCATTTCATCCATACAGTGGTATTGGTGGAGATGATGATGGCACAATTACACAGATTGATCTATCCACACAGCATCCTCATCAGCGTACACCCTTCGCCCGTACCTTTGTGAGACGGGGACGAGGAAGGGAGGCAGAGACCACCAGTAGTAGACAGGAGATTTTCTCAGTTTTTTTTATTGTTGGATATAGATTCTTAGTTTTTTATGATTACTGTATTCCTTTTTCTTGTATATTTGATGAAAACAAACAATCGATCATTGATTTCGTATTTTGTTTTCTCTGAGTTTTATCTTATGTTTGTGATGAAAAGTTTGACAATACATTTGTGGTTGAATGATTTGGATGGGAACTACGTTTGGTTGGATTGAGTTTCGGAATATTGCCAAAGTTTAGAAGTTGTTTAGCCTTGGGGGAGGATGGTTAATTGCTTATATAACTGTTTTTATCTTATTTTTACAGGTTTTGTTATAAATATAAAAATGAATCTGTTTTTCAAGGAACAAAAGGGGAGTGAAAGAATTTGGCCTGACCTCGTCTCTTTAAGAGACAAGGTGTTTACGAAGGTGACCTCGTCTCTTGAGGAGACGAGGTCAGACACTAATGACCTCGTCTCTTTGAAGAGACAAGATCAAGTTACCTAAAATGGGGATTATTTTGATCCCGATGGAAATTTTGTAATTTTTTTTTAAAAAAATATTTTTTTTTTCCTTTTTCCTACCCTGATAATTGAAAACAATAGGTCCCTAAATTCCAGGATCAGTTATAACTTAAATGGCAATCACTATTTGGTAGACACATCAAATAACTTGGAACAATCACCGATTCTTGCACTATAAATAGCCTAATGAAGATTTGGTATTTTGCATATTAATATAGGAATGCAAAAGGAATCAGAATTCAAAACACCAAAGTCGGAGAATGTCTTTCTTCTTTTATTTCAATTAATATTAAAGTACTTTTGCCAGCAAAAGTAAAATAGCACATAAAACTAGCTAATAGCTTTTGCTTGGACCATTGTTTCAATGAGCATTGTTTCTTTTTTTTTCCCCTTTTAAAGCAACCGTGTAATAATTGAAAGAAGTAAAATGCAGAGATAATTCAATTGTTTCATTGCCGAGAGTTTTATACATGTTATAAAAGCTCTAAACTAAAAAAGAAAAAAGAAAGTTATAAGAAAATATGTAGAGTTGTATGTTAAGTAGATAGAGTAGGCAGGTAGAGTTGGTAGAGTTATACCTCTTGTACGTATATAAATACATATGTACTGTGTAAATATTTTTATTAAGAAAATATAAAAAATATACTATTTATTCCTTTTTCACATGGTACCAGAGCCTAAACACAAACCTTAAACATAAACCTTAATTTTCACAAATTTTTTTTTGAAAAAAAACCCTAATTTTCTTGGTTGTTCGCGTTTGGATCTTTTCTTCCAGGTGTTGGATTTCACATCTAATTCCATCGTCGTGTTCCTCTCTTCTCCGACGACCAAACCTAGGAAGCTCGCCGCCGAAAACGCGGCCACACGCCGCCGTTGTCGTTCGTTGTTGATTTTCTCTTTTTTTTTTTTTGGCCGACGTGTCTTTTCCGGCCTATTTGTGGTGTCACGCGCCTATTTCCCTCTGTCTGACTGCCCTAGCCTTCGGCTCTAACCTGTTTTCAGCTGCCATCAACCACCGTCAACACTGTTCACCGCCATCATTGTTCACCACCGTCCGCTGCCGTCTGCTATTGGTTTGTCCTTTCTCCAGGTTATTCTCCATGGCTGCTGATTCTTCTCCCTTGAAAACTAGTCCTTTTTCAAGTGTCTTATCTCCATCTCCTGCCATTGCAACTGAGAAATTGCTGGGAAATTCAAATTACATATCTTGGTCTAAGGCTGTGAACTTATGGTGCATCGGTCAAGGTTTACAAGACCATTTGACCACTACATTGGATGATGTAATGAAGGATCCGAAGAAGGATAATGATCAATGGATAAGAGTTGATGCTCTTTTACTGAGTCTTTTGTGGCAGTCCATCGATCCATCTCTTCATCCAATTTACAGCCATTATTCAACTTGCTATGATGTTTGGACTCAGGCAAAGAGACTTTATACAAATGATATTCAGCGTTTGTACTCAGTCATATCTAATCTGCTTAATCTGAGACAAACAGGTATGTCAATTACTGATTTTCTTGGCAGATGGGCATCTCTAAAAGCTGAGTACAATTCTTTACTTCCTCCCGGTCAGTCTCTCCAAGATGATTTAGCTCAGAGAGACAAATTTTTCATGGTTTGCATCCTTGCTACACTTGGTCCTGATCTTACTTTCATTCGTGATCAGATATTGGCTAGTCCTACTATTCCATCTATGGATGAAGTTTTCTCTCGACTTCTTCGTACCTCATCAATTCCTAATGCATCTGTACCTAGTTTTTCTTCCCTGGATAATTCAGCTCTAGTTTCTCAAAGTGCTTCTCAAAATTACATGACTAACAAAGGAGGACCAGGTGGAGATCGTGGGAGAGTTAAGGGAACTCGTCCTAGATGTATCTACTGCCATCGTTGGGATCATACCAGGGAAAAATGTTTCAAATTGCATAGACGTCCTCCACGAGCTAATATCATTCAGAATACCAATCCTGCCTCTTCGACTGCACAACATCCTGAATCTCTACTTCTCACTAGAGCTGATCTTGAGAATTATTTACAGTATCAGGCTTCACAGCAATCTTCATCTTCTACTACTTCCTTTGCTCACACTGGTAATTCTGTTGCATGTCTCACTCAGTCTTCTACTTTAGGTCCATGTGTGATTGATTCTAGTGCTTCTGAACACATTTCTGGTAATCCTCATTTGTTTTCTCATTTCTTAAAACCTGCACCATTATCTTCTATTACTATAGCAAATGGTTCACATGTAGTACCTGAAGCTGTGTGTAGTGCACAAGCCTTATCATCTGTGCCTTCGAAACATGTTCTTTACATTCCACATTGTCCGTTTAATCTTATCTCTGTTAGTAAAGTCACCCGTGCTCTAAACTGCTCTATTAAATTTGATCCTCATTATGTTGTTTTTCAGGATCTCAGTACGGGACAGACGATTGATACAGGATGTGAGTCACAAGGGTTTTACTACCTCACCAACCCTCTGGCTTCTCATCTGGCATGTTCTGCTACAGTCTCTCTAACTCTTCTCCACAATCGTTTGGGTCATCCCAGTCTCTCAAAATTTCAAAAGATAGTTCCTCATTTTTCTCAATTGTCTTCTTTGGATTGTGAGTCTTGTCAACTTGGGAAACAGTCTAGAACTTCGTTTCCTAAGAGGGTCAATAATCAAGCTGCCTCTCTTTTTGCTGTAGTTCATTCTGATATTTGAGGTCTTAGTCGAGTCGTGTCTGTTTTGGGTCATCAATACTTTGTCACTTTTATTGATGACTATTCGCGCTGTACTTGGTTATATTTAATGAAAAGTCATTCCGAGATATTTTCAATTTTTCAATCATTTTGTGCTGAACTTAAAACACAATTCAATGCTTCTATACAAATTTTGTGCAGTGATAATGCTCCTGAATACTTTTCTACTCAATTTACTGAGTTTCTATCCTCTTATGGTATTTTACATCAGTCCTCTTGTGCTTACACACCTCAACAAAATAGAGTTGCTGAGCGCAAAAATAGGCATCTCATTGAAACTGCCCGTACACTTCTTTTACATCACTATGTGCCTACTCGTTTTTGGGCTGATGCTGTTCTCATTGCTTGTTATCTCATTAATAGAATGCCTTCATCTGTTCTTCAGCACAAAATTCCTCACACGATCTTATTTCTAGATCAACCTTTGTATGTGCTTCCTCTACATGTTTTTGGTTGTACATGTTTTGTTCACAATATGGCTCCTGGTCGGGATAAGTTATCAGCGCGTTCTACTAACGCTGTTTTCCTTGGTTACTCCAAACATCAAAAAGGTTACAAGTATTATTCACCCACTACTCGTCGTTATTATGTCCCCTGATGTAACATTTTTTAAATCTTCTTCTTTTTATTCCACCTCTTCATCAGAGACACTTTTGTCGGAGGTTTTACCTATTCCCTCTTAGTTAGTTCTTCCTGAGTCTATTCCCGTTGTCTCTGAGTCTATTCCTTCCCCTCCACCATTTTAGGTTCACCATCGACACTCTCGACGCCTTCCTACATCAGATATCCCACCTGTTTTAGAGGCTCCTGTTGACTCATCTTCTATTCCAACGTCTCCACCTACTGAGGACCTACCGAAAAACGATCTTCCTCTTGCCATCAGAAAAGGTAACCATGTTACTTGTAATCCTTATCCACTTTATAATTGTCTTAGCTATCATCGATTATCTCCATCTTATTGTACCGTTGTTTCATCTCTATCTTCCATTTCTGATCCTAAGAATGTGAGTGAGGCTCTTTCAGAGTAGACACAGGCAATGGTAGATGAGATGACTGCTTTACATGCCAATGGTACTTGGGATTTAGTTCCTTTGCCTCCTGGTAAGTCTCTTGTTGGATGTCGATCGGTTTGTGCTACTAAGGTCGGTCCTGATGGTAAAGTTGATCGGCTCAAAACTCGATTGGTTGCCAAGGGTTATACTCAGGTGTATGGTTTAGACTATGGTGACACATTCTCTCCGGTTGCTAAGATGTCATCTGTTCGTTTGTTTATCTCCATTGCAGCTATGCGCCATTGGCCCTTGTATCAGTTGGATATTAAGTATGCTTTTCTTCATGGTGAACTCCAGGAGGAGATTTATATGGAGCAACCGCCTAGCTTGTTGCTCAAGAGGTTTAATCTGGTATGTAAACTTCGTCGTTCACTTTATGGTTTGAAACAATCTCCACGTGCCTAGTTAGTCGGTTCAGACTGTTAATGGAGTTTGGAATGATTCGTAGTACATCTGATCACTCAGTTTTCTATAAGCACACATCTGAAGGAAAATGCATATACTTAATAGTGTGTGTAGATGATATCGTCATAACTGGTAATGATCAGGATGATATTACTCAATTGAAGGCACATCTTTTCAAACATTTTCAAACTAAGGATCTTGGCTTGTTGAGATACTTCCTTGGCATAGAAGTTGCTCAATCCAGTTCTGGTATAGTACTCTCTCATAGAAAATATGTCTTAGATATACTAGAAGAAAAAGGGATGCTTAATTGCAAGCCTGTGGATTCTCCTATGGATCCCAATGTGAAGTTGTTACCAGGACAGGAGGAGCCTTTTGAAGATCCAGGAAGATATCGTCATTTGGTTAGAAGACTAAATTATCTTACTATTACTCAACCTGATATATCTTTTGCCATTAGTGTTGTCAGTCAGTTTCTTCAGTCTTCTTGCACTAGTCATTGGAATGCAGTGATCAGAATTCTTAGATATGTGAAAAATGCTCCTGGTAAAGGTTTACTATATGAGGATCATGGTCACTCTAAAGTGGTTGGATATTCTAATGCTGATTGGGCAGGTTCTTCATCTGATAGACGATCTACATCTGGGTATTGTATTCTTGTTGGAGGCAACCTGGTATCTTGGAAAAGTAAGAAACAAGATGTTATTGCTAGATCAAGTGCAGAAGTAGAATATCGTGCCATGGCTTTAGCAACTTGAAAATTGATTTGGTTGAAACAGTTGCTTGAAGAGTTAAAATGTTGTGAAACTTCACAAATGGAGCTAATTTGTGATAACCAGGCTGCATTACATATAGCTTCCAATCCAGTCTTTCATGAGAGAACTAAGCACATAGAGATTGATTGTCACTTCATTCGAGAAAAGATTTTATCTGGTTGTATCTTCACTAGTCATGTTAATTCAAATAATCAGTTTGCAGATATATTGACTAAATCGTTAAGAGGTTCTCGTATTGAATATATTTGTAACAAGCTTGGTGCATATAGTTTGTATGCTCCAGCTTGAGGGGGAGTGTAGAGTTATATGTTAAGTAGGTAGAGTTGGTAGAGTTATACCTCTTGTACGTATATAAATACATATATATTGTGTAAATATTTTTATTAAGAAAATATCAAAAATATACTTTTTATTCCTTTTTCACAAAATAAATGCTAATCCCTAATTTACATGATTGACTAAATTATAGGGAAATAAATACTAATTCTTAATTTACAAAATTGACCGGAATATATACATTAGATTTTGGTAAAAACGCACCCCCTCAATTTCTGCAATATTTCCAACACTCCCCCTCAAGCTGGTTTGAAGATATCTTCCACGGCTAGCTTGCTTATTAAATAATCAAACTGTTTCTTGTGCAGTCATTTGGTGAACATATTAGTGACTTGTTCTGTAGTGAGGTTTTAAACTAGGCACACTTGTCCACTGTCAACTTTCTCTTTGATTAAGTGCTTATCTACCTCCTCATGTTTTGTAGGATCATAAAAAACCGGGTTTTGAGCTATGGTAATTGCTAACTTGTTGTCACAATATAATCTCATAGGCACAGCAGTATGAACTTCAAGTTCTTCTAATAATCTTTTGATATAGATTATTTCATAAATACCATTAGTTATGCCCTAAATTTTGCCTCTACACTACTCCAAGCAACCACATTTTGTTTCTTACTTCTCCAGGTAACCAAATTACCTCCCACAAAAGTGCAGTAGCCAGATGTTAACCAGCAATCTGTTAAACTACCAACCCAATCCGCATCAATATAGGCTTCAATCTGCATATGTCCTTGCTTCTTGAAAAGCATCCCTTAGTAGACCGTTTCAAATGTTTAGGTCCTAGTGAATGCATGAACTAGCTCACCATGCTAACTGTGTAAGCAATGTCTAGTCGAGTATGTGACAGGTAGATTAATCTACCACTAACCTCTGGTAGCGCTCTCTCTCCCTACATCTTTTGCAACCTCGAGCTTCGCATTGGGTTCAATTGGTGTTTCAACTATCCTACAACCAAGCATGTTTCTTCAGGAGATCCAACACATATTTCCTCTAGTTAGACCTAACAAACTCCATGCGCAAGAAATACTTCAATGGTCTAAGATCTTTAATCTCGAATCCAGTAGAGAGTTTCTCCTTTACCTTGGCTAACCCCACGCTATCATCCCCTACTAGGATAATATCATTAACATAAACAATCAAAATGGCAATTTTACCCTCCTTTAAACATTTATAGAACATGGTATGGTCTACTTAACTTTGATAGAAACCAAGACGTTTCATATTTTGCCAAATCATTCAAACCAAGCCATATGGGATTGTTTAAGACCGTACAAAGATCTCTTCAGTTTACACACCATCTCAGCCCCATGCTTTCTTTGACTCATGAAAATTTCTTCCTCTAACTCCTCATTGAGGAATGCATTTTTCAAATCTAACTGATGCAAGGGCTGGTTTGAATTGATTGCAAGAGATAATAATATTCCAATAAAGTTTATCTTTGCTATAGGAGCAAATATCTCTTGGTGGAAAATTCCTTGAGTTTGTGTAAAGCCCTTTGCCACAAATCTTGCCTTATATCTCTCTACATTCTTATCAGTTCTACACTTCACCGTAAAAACCCATTTACAACCCACAAGCTTTTTATCCCTAGGCAAATCCGCTCCAAAGTCCCATTTTTTCTTTAGGGCTCTTATCTCCTCAAATATTGCTCACTTCCAATTGAGTATTCTAACGCCTCATGTATGTTTCTTGGCACAACAATTTTGAAAATATTAGATGTAGAGGCTCCGTGGGGTTTGGAAAGTTTAGCAAAGGACATGTAATCGGCAATAGGAACATCAAGGTTTTCAATTTGAGCAATAGGAATCAGAGCTAAGACTTTGTTGGGTTCAACAAGAATAGATTCAAATAGAGTAAGGTTAGATAATTTACCTGCATTATCTTCCTGATCGTCATTCAAGGAATGTGATTAATCACTTCCTAGAACAAGAGATGGGACTCGTTTTTCTGTGAATCTTCTTCCTAGAATAAACAAGCAATCACGTTTAGAATATTTCTCCTATAGTGTTTGCTTTCTTGTTCGAACAAAATCATATTCAAAATTACCAAATTGAGGTCTAATGGTACTTTCTTAAACATTTTTTTCCATTGAACTATTTTCCGTAGGAGATTCAACTTCTCTTGTTTTGATGAAAAAATAAGGATTTTGAGTAATTAGAGGCTCGACACAGATGATATTGGGTAAGGGACTTTGTTCCCAAAAATTTCCTTCCTCACTTCTCCCCCCTGAAGGAAATTTTTATCAAAAAAAATGGAACGTTTTCTGAAAATGTAACATTTATAGTAGTGTAGCACCATTTTTGTTTTTGAATTAAAACACTTACAACCCTTTTGATTAGGGGCACACCCTACCAAAACACATTTTTCAGTCCTTGGATCTAATTTAGAGCGAGATTGTTTAGGAAGATGAACATAGGCTGTGCAACCAAGAGGCAAATCAAAATTCAAGCTTGATTCTGGAAACTTAGATTTAAATGTTTCAAAGGGGTCTTATATTTCAAAACCCTTGCTGGCATCCGGTCTACTAAGTAGGTTGCAATTAAAAGAGCATCATCCCATAAATATTTTGACACATTTATTGAAAACATTATAGCTCGAGCAATTTCAAGAAGATGTTTGTTTTTCCGCTCAGCTATATCGTTTTGCTCAAGGGTATCACAACAAATGGACTGATGAACAACTCCTTTTTCTCGGATAAAATCATTAAAACCTTGTTGAAATATTTAGTCCCATTATCGAATCTCAATATGCTAATTTTTGTTTGGAACTTGTTTTCAATCATATTGTAAAAATTTCTAAGAATCTTTTCTACTTTAGATTTTTCAAGCAACAGATAAATTCAACAAATTCGTGTGTGATCATCTTCCAAACTATTTCTTACTTGTTATAGTGGTAATTGTGGTAACCTTGGAAGGTCCTCAAACATCACTATGGAATAAATAAGCGCTTCAATGACTTTTTGTCAAAAAAACAGCTTTCACATTGCAAAGATTTAAAATTAAAATTCATAAATAATGATGGAAACAAATGTTTCAAATAAGTAAAGCTTAGATGACTCAATCTGTAATGTCAAACCATTATTTGTCCATAAACAGAAATGGAACTAACACTACTAAAGCCTTGAATTGTTTTATTTTTAGATAGATTATCCTCAAAATAGTAAAGTCCATCTTTCGTTCTAGCACTGTCAATCATTTTCCCCCAACTCTGATCCTGAAAAACACAAAGGGACTTAAAGAAGGTTACACAACAGTTAGAATCCTTGGAAAGTTACTTACAGATAGGAAATTTAGGCAAGTTTAAAAACATGAAGAACAGATTTAAGATCTATTCTTCCGGAGATTTTAATTGAACCTTTGCCTGCAATTTGAGAAAAAGTTCTATATGTGATTCTAACCTTTTCATCACCCAGACAAGGAAAATAGGATTCAAATAATTTTGAGGAATTACTTATATGATCAAATGCTCCTGAATCAGTTATACATGGAGCAAGGGAATTTATGTAGCAAGATAGAGCACTTATTGCCTTACCAACTTGTGCCACAGACACAATAGAGGTATTAGAAAACGCTAAATTAGACTTTAGCGGAGCATGAATATGATCAACCTGTTCTTTAGTGAAGGGACTACTTGCTTCAACTTCATTGGCAGTAGAAACAGTCCGAACAAACCTATTATTCTTCAAGTTTGCTTGTTTCCCAAGGATTTTTCAACAGACCCATTATTCTTCAAGTTTGCTGGTTTTTCCAACATGTCTTCCAAGTGTGATGTGATTTGTCGCAATAGTCACACTAAACCTGAAAATTCCCATCACTCCGACGCTAGTTCTCATTCAATATTTCTGACATGGTGTTTGGAGGTGTCGAACAAGAGAGGAAAAAAAAAAAAAACAAGGGTAGGGTCGCTTTGATACCAAATTGAAAGTGGTAAAATGCAGGGATAATTCAATTGTTTCATTACTAAAAGTTTTATACATGCTACAAAAGCTCTAAACTAGACAAGAAAAAACAAAATTATAGAAAAATAAATGTTAATTCCTAATTTATATGATTGACTAAATTATAATAATTACTAATTTTTATTTACATGATTGACCAGAATATATACACCATATTTATTAAAAACACACCTCCTTGATTTCTGCAATATTTCCAACAGAAATATCTTGGTGCGTCTCTTTTTTCATCTAAACCAAACAAATCCTCATGTTGATTCCTTGTGAAAAATTTTAGCAAATTTATTAGCCATTGGACATATAAATCTTTATGCAAGACGTATCTAGTTGATTAAAAGTATCCTCTTCTCTATTCAAGTGTATTTGTCTTCTATTTTTATCCTTCCAGAGAGTATCCTCAAGGAGTTAACAACGAAAATGAGTTGATTCCTTTGGAATGGGAAAGATAAAATGAAGAGTAAGGCCAAGATTGAATGGAACATTGTGTGTAAAACAAAGAAAGAAGGCTGACTAAGCATTATTGACTTGATTTCATGGAATAAGGCTACTTAACTTAAGCATATTTGGTATCTTTGCTTGGATGTTTTAGATTCCCTATGGCCATCTTGGGTGCATTCATTAAGAGAAAAAACTTTTAGACAATGAAAACACCTTCGGTTGTCTCTTGGTCTTGGAAGAAAATCTTGCATTTAATAAACTTGTGTGAAGCCTTCTCAAATGGGAAGTGCGAAATGGATGCAACATTTCACTATGACATGATGAATGGCATCCTAAAGGTGCTTTAGCAGATTGGTTACGGGAAAGGACTATCTATTCATCTGGTTTTCCCAAGGCAGTTCGTCTATGTTGCATCATAAATAAGAATGGCTTGGATTGGCCACAAAGACCAATGTGGGAACACATCAAGGCTAAATAGGATAGTGGGCTCACCCCAGTTATTAGCAAGGTGGACTTTTTTAGTATGGAAGGTTAACTCTTCAAAATGTCCCTCCACAAAGGAAGCCTATGCTCTAATTTGAGAGCAAGGTGTTAAATCATCCTGGCATAATCTTGTATGGTTGAAGAAATTGGTCCCTCGACACTCCTTTTTCTTTGGCTTATAGCACATCAAAGGTTGATCACAAACAAGCTTGTGCAATGACGTGTTACTTTCCATAGCTGTTACCTTCTTTGCAATAGAGAGGAGTCACTTACCCATTTAGGATCTATTTGAATAATCTATTTTTCATCTGTATATGTATCTGTATCTGTATCTGTATCGAAACGATATATGTAAATATGTCTGATTTGTATTTATATTTTATCTATATTTGATTTATTTGATCCTTTCATAAGAACTGCCAACTTTTTTTTTATTTATATTTATTTCTTGATAAACAATTTGATAGAAAAAAATTTCAAAAAAGTATTTGTATCTGCCAGAAAAAGCTAACCAACTAGACCTATTCTTAACACGCTTCTTTATAGTAGATATCTGGATGAAGTTAAAAGAGATTGTCCCCATTGTGGGTGTTCTCCCTTTTGAAGCTGGAAACATTCAAGAGCTTTTTTACTCCCTATGCCCTCGCCTTTGGCCCTCTTAGAAGATCATCACCGGTCCGGTAATCTACTATGTATGGAGAGAGAGAAAAAAAGAAAAAGCTTGGAATTAGTTCTTGGTGTTCACATGATGTGTCCCAAATCATTTTGCATATATTTTCTTTGTTGAGATAGTTCTCTTGCAATTTATCTTGCCAAAGTCTCAATTTTAGCCCCCCTTTTTTGTTTTTATATGGTATTTTGCCAAGGTTGTAGGTCTCTAGTGAATCCTATCTGTTTTCTTTTATGTTTTTAGTACAGCCTTAGCAACTTTGCCTCCTTTCTTTTTTCATCCAATGTAACAATTATTCTTATCTTAATAACAATCTAACATTACATCCCCCAAAAAAAAAAAAAAACATATTCTTTTAGTGCGCCTTTAGTGCAAATTTAAAGCACATACTTTGTATGTGACTTTAGAAATAGGTATGTTTTTACTCGAAGATACACGAAGATACAAACGTGTTTTCTTTACAAAACCCCATACAAGGGGAAAACACATTCTTTGAATGTGTTTTTACTAGCTTACCATGCGGATCATTTTTCTAGGGGCTTTTTTTAATAGTGGGATATCCACGAAAGATTCTAGATATCAAGGGATGGTATGAAAGTTTATAAATCTCTTCTATGACAACACTTGACCTATTTTATTAGTGTAGAGAGTTATGCTATGCATGCCCTAACTAAGGTTATTAAGATTCAATTAATCACATACAAAGGTACTTGAATGGAAAAGAAATTTTATTCAAATAAACAGACAACATAGACATATAGAAATTTGTTAACATTGACTAGGCAGGGGATTCATTCGATTGCAAGTTTATGTGTAATTATTTCAACTTAGAGCCATAGCCCAAGGAATGAGTAAGCTTGGTTGGCAATGGAGGCCAATGCAAGACCTAAAACTCTCATCGCCAATCAGCACAAATGTACTTTGACACAGCAGATTAGCGATCAGCATAGTAAGAAAACCCATTCAACACGATCCAATGAAGCGTGGAATAGGTCAAAGTTTCACCAAGTCAAAGATTGAAAATGGAAGGACAAGCTTGTCCTATGTTTCTGCTGAGGACCGAGAAATATTTAGCTTAAGGAAATCTTTATCCATGCTAACAAAAAGTGAGTAATAAGGATTTTTTATTTCATGTCCTTTTATGAATGCAATACGCTGGTATTTATACAAAATCCTCCATACAGGAAAAGGAAACTATTAAGTCTAATTATGACCTAATCCCATAATTTTTAGAATTCTAATCCTATGATTTAAGAAATATTCCTATGATAGCAAATTACATTAATTCACAAATATAACTATTTTTATATACACAATCGTAATAAATCACAAAGATGTTTTTCCTAAAATACACAGTTTTCCTACACATGCAAGCCATTGAGTTATCAGCAACCAGAATTGTTGGACTTTCTCGAACTAAAGTTTTGCTACAATTTTGCTGCAGCTAGCACTTAATCAGTAGACCTTTCTTTTCCTTTAGTCAGGTGATCAGTAAATCCTGCTATTTGCCAGAGAAAATATGGATTGCAGATCTCATCAAATATTATATAATTGCCTTAATGCATATGTACAAATATGTATATATATATATATATGTATATATTAATTGACTGAAATATTTACGAGATTTTTCTCATTGTAAATTACTACAGATCTCATATTATATTAAATAAATAAAATAAACGTGGTATTATTATCTGAAATTGTTAGCAGTTGCTATCAGATTTAAGTAGCTCAGCCCCATTCATTTATTAAACCACAGTGTTGCCAATTAGACAAGGAAACTCCTGGTAAGCATATAACTCTCCCACGCATTATGATCACCCAAAAAAACCAAGTAAATATTTTAGGAATCATGTATCATAACAATGAGATAAACAATTTGAGAAACGAACCTTGTTTGGCACTAACCCTGCAGATTTCATATCTTGCACCAAATTTTCAGCCTTCTTATAATTTCCATCAGCTGAGTAAGCATTCAACAAAGAGCTATAGTGATACTCATTAGGAACATGACCCTCATCTTTCATCTGCTCAAAATAATGTTCTGCTTTTTCACACTGGTTATTTGCGGCACAAACGGCCAAGAGAGTCCCATATATTATGCCATCCATTTGCAAGCTGTTCTCCTTGAGCTCTTGAGTCAGTTCTAAAGCAATGGAATAGCCATTTTTTGCTTTTGTGCAACCAGAAAGTAGCTGAAAGGGTCAATAGAAGATAAACATGATTGCTGCTAAAAGGAAAAGGACAAGTAACATAATAACTTCCTAAAAATTTATATGCAGATTTAAGGTGCAGCCTATATTACCATGCTAATGGATACAGCCTTTGAAGAAACTAATTTCAGTTCAACAGAGTAAACAGATACATTTATCAGAAAGATAAAAATTTGATATACATTGATCATTACGTGCTTCCAGTCCTATTGACCAGCTCCAAACAAATGCGTTTGGTTGGTCTAGTACACCAGGTGCATTAAAGGGAAGCTACCCCCCACCACCACTCCAAACAATGAGTTATGTGAGCTATTGCATCATCCTTAACAGCACTTAAGAAAGTCTTGACTCTTTGTTTTGTTAGCACACAACCAAGTGACCCCTCAGAACCATTAATTTGCTGAAAACCTAATTTGTCTAAACCGTCCCTTAATGGGAAGTATCGGAAAGGATAATATATTGATGTATGAGTTTAGATAATTGGATCAATTGGTCATAGGTGTAGATCATAAAGGTAAATAAGCCAATCTAACTCAGAAATTAACTCTCAAATTTCCAGAATGACTCAACAGTCTACCAAAATTTCACGAAAGCAGAAATCTCGATCCAATTTAATTGTATCCAAGAGATGGTTTGTATAATCTTGCAATCTATTGTTTTCAGCAAACACTGATAGAACTATTCATGCGTGCATGCTAATCAGCTTTTATCTCTGGATACTGTTAAAACTTAAAGGCCTTCATATCAGCACATCCATGTCACATTGAAGCATTCAGCATAGAGGCATATTCATGAAACATGCAACTTTTTGGCTACATAACATCATTCCAATTACCTTGTATCAACATAAACTAATATTCTCTTTCAAAAACAGCTGTACCCTTTCTCATTTAGGAAATGTAATGACTGCTAAGGAAAACAATTGAAGTAACACCCACTTTCAGATATAACATTTTGTGAGGAAACTTTCTTAATTTGCAATAAAAATGTGGTGGAAATTTTTTAAATAAAATTGATTCTTCATCTTTTTTGGCCCGTAAATGGATGTTGAATTTGAAAAGAAAAAGGAAAAAAAGAGGCAATAATCACATAAAAATGATAAAGCAGTGCAAAAAATGCGCCAAAGGAATAATGAGATAGACAAGATTACCGTGCTGTAGGTAACAATGTCTGGTCCTAGTCCACCCTGCTTCATCTGGTGAAATAATTTGATGCTACTATGCAACTTGCCGTTTTGGACTAAACAACTAAGAACCGCATTACATACAACAACATTGTTCTTCACTTTAGGATCCCTTATCCCATTGTAGATTTCTAACACTTTTAAAGGATTACCACTCCTCCCCATAGCCTTTACATAACTGCTATAAGTAGAGGCATCAATCTTCCCATGATGCTGCATATACTCAAAGAGCTGCAATGCCAAAAGCAGCATCTAATATCAGTGTGCATTCACCAGGAGAACAATCAACACAAGTCAGTGCATAGAAAGCCCATACTGTGGAAGCATGCTAGAATGGCATAACAAATAAAGAGAAAAAAGGAAGAAGGGAGACATGCCTATTGTTTGATGAGTTTTTACACAGCCTTCAATACACATCAAATTTAAATGGTAAACATCCCAAGGTATACATGAGGAAATGGATATCACCAAAAGATGAAGCTACAAGTCAAGAAATTCATTTTGATTTAAGTTGATTTACCAACAGCATTAAAATAAAACCATATGAAAAAGTTGTTTAGAGAAGCTATTCCAACAAATGATGTGATAAGCAAATGTTTAATCAAATATGAAAAGCAACACAGCTTGCTTTTTTTCTTTTTCCCCTGCAAAACAAGACAAGCACAAATTTCCCAAAAAAAGCCATGTTAGGATTTTTCAAATGTATTTCTAATATTTCTTTTATCAAGTAGAATTAATCATTTAAATAGAGAAGACTGCTAAATGAACCAGGGATATACTAGGAAAAAGAAGGAAAAGAAGTACAAATTATGATATATTTAAGGGGTAGTGACAAAAAATGCACATGGTGGTCTGCACGTTCTAAATCATCTTTGCTACCAAAGAATTGGCATTTAATCAAAGAAGGGCCAGTTGAGTCAAGGGATATCTCATATGACCATCCAATCACTCTAGAGTTGGATAACAGGAGATGTTACGTGTTTATTGATGCAATGGAGACAGGAGACAAACTGAGAATCCAGTTGCTAAAGTCTTTATGAAACCCATCTTTCTGAGGACATCCAAAGAGAACTTTAGAGAAAATGATCAAAATTTCTCTCTGTCTGGTTTAAAAACTCTAAAAATGCCATTGGCTTTAATGTCATACGCAAAGTGGCAAATTAGCTCACGCCTAACCTCTTCACAAAATAAAATAAAAATGACACTTGTCAAAAATTAAAATTTAGGGGAGATTCAAGCATCCCTAAATCTTCAAACCAGCAATTCTGCAGACTTCATTAAGGAAGAAAGGATGATGCTAATTTTTTTTAAATCACAAATGCTCGTGGTCCTACCCAGAATATATATATTTTTTTTTTCTTTTCCCCAGTTCAAAAGACAAAACACTGCAGACACGCAGGAAAGAATTTCAAAAATGTTTCACCATTCATAGAACCAAACTCTACAACTCCAACTATATCCAGGCGCATTACCTTGGAGAGATCGTGGAACCTGTTTAGCTTCCCCAAATGACGTAAAATGGCATTCAAATCTTGCACCTTCAGTAGATCGCCAAATCTGCAAAACATAAAGAAGCCACCCAGAGCTTTTAGCAGGGTTAGGGAAGCACTGCAACAATCTAACATTTCTTCCTGCTACCAGTGACCACACTAGCACAACCAACCATGCATTAAGATTTCATCAAGCACAATCTAAATGAATAAACTTCCTCCTAAAACTTACATCGATCAACTACTAACATCTGATAAAGACATCGAATCATACTAAATGAAGAGAAAAAGGAAACAGCGTGTGGTCTTGACCAAATGCATTAGACAGAAATGCTTAATGAAACAATACATTGTTTATCGTCTCACAAGAGTAAATGCAGATAAGTTAAAAGTAAAATTCTTGTGCATTTGGTCTGTAGTCAGAGGCAAATTACCGTATAAAATTTCGAGATTAATGGAGATATCATTGAGCATTTCAGAAGTAAATATATAAAGCAGACCTCAGTTCCTGTTTTTGATTTCATCTAAAACAGTTTGTGACAAGCCGACTACGCGAAATTTGTCCTTATAATCTCTACTTTCTTAACCACTATCATTCTAAATGATGCAAATGCGGTGGCAAAACAAGCATGCAAATCCTAATAAAAAAAGACATTGAAATTAGGTAAGAGATTTCAATTAGACAAGACGACGATGAGAGCATAAAAATGCAATTGGAAGAAAAAGAGAGAGAGAGAGAGGGAGAGTACTTGGCGAGAGCATGCTCAAAATCCGGGTATTGTTGGACTTGGAGGATTGCGGATTGCCGAGCTAAATATGACTTGGAATGGTACCTTTTTGGTGATGGTGTTGACTCAGTTGAAAGCGGTTCCGCAGTGCTTGGCGAAGTACTAACAGTAGTAGCTGCGGATAAGTTCAGTCGAGAAGTCCGGTGATTGACACCGAAACTGAGACCAGTTGCAGAGGGATATAAGGGATATGGTAGGAGAAGGGGACGAGATATAGTGGTCTGAGATGGAGACACAGCACCAAGCCCAAGCGTTGATATCTCCATGCTCGAAACTTCTAGTAAGAACTTTGGTTAAAGTTTTCAGTCAAGTTGGTGGAGTGGTGAGGGATTTTTTTCGACGAGCGTATTTTGAAACGAAGATTTAACTAACACACGTCTATGTATATCGGGGCCAAATATACATATGGATGGGTATTGGATACCGAAGGTCGCAACAATCGGGTATCTTCATTTTGGGCTCAAAACGGTATGAAGGACATCATGGATAATTTCATTTGAAGTCGAAGTAGGTTGGGTTCTAAGGATATATATTAATCAAAAAAGAATCTTATAAATTTTGATTAAATACTTTTTTATTGATACGTATGTTAAGGATTCAAATTGATCGATTTTTTTAAATATTAGGATTTTAAATGATCTTATCTTCAAACGTAAAGATAATTTTTGAACTTTTTAGAACATTTTCTAGTGTAATTCATCCGATATATGGATACACAAATGCGAGAAGTTCAATACATATTTAGGGTTCTTATAAAAAATATTCTAAAATCATGTTCAAGAAATTAGATATGCAAATTTATAAACAAATCGTGGGAATAAATAGGATATGATGTTTGGGTATAATTGTTATATCGTGATTAGTAATCACCATATAAGAATCAACTGCATATCACGATATCTATGTTTTTATTTGTATGTATTTGATGCGATATAAACGCAATATACATATGAATATTGCGACTATAACATACAATATATGATACGTCGTATAATATTTGTATATTCTAATTTATACACGCAATTTAGTATCTATATATTAATACTTATTTTCATTTTAGCCTAAATATGTAATTAATTTCATTTTGAATCCTAAACATGAAATTATTTTTGATTAATTATAATTTTATATATATTATCACGCCTCATAAATAAGTAACTATGGCCAACAAGATTTTTAGCTTTAGATACATGACTTTCTTTCTTTTTTTTCAATCATATGCCGTTAAGGATAACTCTATATTTTGAGATATTATTTATACCGTTTGTATCTATTTTAAGTAGTACATTTTTGTTCAAATAATTATGTAAAAATATATAGTAATTTATAATTTAATAAAAAATTTTGAAAGAAAAAACAGTTTCAAAAAGAGTTAACAATTAGTTGGCCAATTTAAAAAGTTGAAAGGAACATTTTTTATAAGTTCCTTTTTTTCCATCACCACCGTGCATAACCATTTGCAAGTTTAATCAAATATTAACATTAACAATTTTAAAATTTAAGTAATTAATTAATTAAAATCTGGAGATTTAATAGTATTGACGGGCAAAACTAGATAGAAGGCTTCTCGAGCCTGGCAGTCCCTAGGATAACATATAGCTTGAACGTTCACTTGCTAACTTTCCACTATGCAATTAATTCGGTTGGATTAACAGGATTCTTCGTCCACCTGTACAAAGACTTCCACTCAGACTTCAATAATTAATCTCCCCATAATCTAATAACGTAAGTTAGTGTTCCCTTTACCATTATCGATGAAATCCCACGATCTCCATTGTCTCCACGAGCTAATAATTACTCTAGATAATTGTCAACCTCGATACCCTATATATATTCATTTGAGACATCATTTAAGTAGATGGTCTACACAAATATAGTCCTAACTCTTCTGTCCTAACTCTTCTGTTTTGCTTATTCAATCAGACATCTTACTAAACCATTGGAGTAGTCACACCAAACAACCTTTTGATGCCTACTAACCCTTTGTTATTTTGCAAGCCCATGTAATTTTAGGCTTAAATCCAAGGTCCTCTACTAGTAAACTTGGGCACCAACATTTCTATGTCATCTATGGGAAAGTATAAAGGCCAATTTCCCTTAAACACTTCCTTTATTTCCATTCAATTCCACTTGTAGCAATGACTAGAAATCTTAGACGCACTAATAGTGGGAACCCTGTCACATCCTATTCGAATGAGTAATCTATGGTCTCCAACGTTGTGGATACATAGTGATTGGAGGAATTATAGAGAATGTACCGTGAACATAAAGATGAAATTCAAAAACTTCAAGCTCACATTGATAAGCTTGAACACCAGCATCCCCTACTGAAGGGGGGAGACAAATACAACGTTAATGGGCATGATAACCATGAGACGAATCAACAAATTCAACTTGCAAACCATTCTGACCAAATCCTTATTAGGACCCGACATCTAAAGGCCTCTCAAGTTCGAGCAACCAAACCTACTATAGATTGCCCCTCATAAAAGTTATATGATGACTTATTAGGTAGTATTGTAAAAAGGATCTTTGAGGAGAAAAAAGGCAAGAAGAATGTCGTTCCCATTATTCCATCAGAAGATTTACCTTTTGTGCAAGAAATTTGAGATGAGGCAATTCTTGTAAGGATGAAAGTCCCCTTAATGTAAGAGTTTGACAAGACAAGGGATCTTAAATGTCACATATGAAATTTCCCATATATACATCCCTACATGGGTTCAATGATGTTGGTAGTTGCAAAGCTTTTCCCAACACACTGATCGGAGTAAGTGGTATGAGTAGCTTCCCCTAACTCGATTACATGCTTTCGTGATCTAGCAAATATGTTTCTGAAGCATTTCTTAAATGGTGAAGCCCTAGAGAAAGACACATTGTCCTTGTATCTAGTTAGGCAACTAGGGAAGCACTCAAAGACCTCACGTTGAGGTTTCAAAGGCTACCCTCCAAGTCCCTAAATTGGACATTAAAATTGCACTACATACAGTTATAGAAGGGTTTGATCTAAAAGGTTGATTTTTTGAGTCGTTGTGCAAAAATAAACCTACAATGTTAGACTAATTTCATGAGCGAGTCATTAAATACACCATCTTGAAAAATAACAAACGTGTGCAACTAGAATTTGCTAAGCCTATGTTGGCCACTAAAGTGGACAATGGAAACAAAGAAAGATAAGAGGTCAGTCAAAGATTAGCTTGCCAATAAAAGGACCAAAGCCAAGCCAAAAAAAAAAACCAAAAAATAAAAGGACAAAGGCTCAAATCGTTCTTCAAAGATAAAGAAGACTAGTGGTAAAAAGTGGTTGTTTAAAAACTATACTTAATTAACCCCTTTTATCAAATCTTTAAGTGATCTATACTTAGAGATTCATGATAGGAACCTTCTTCCCGCACCTTAGAAAACAAGAAGCAATCCCAATCACCAGAACAATGGAAAATATTGCGATTAGCATCACAATTATGGATATGATACTAATAAATGTTTTCAACTAAAGAACATCGTCCAGGATGCTATACAATAGAGTCATCTAAGAGAATATATTACTGATATGAACAACAATATTGAAAATACGACCAAACATAAGAAAGCTAAGCAAGAATATTTGGAAGATGATGGCTAGGCTGATGGGTGACAAGACCAAGCGCTCAATGGAGTCATCAATGCTATAGCTGGAGAACCTTGCATCATAACTAGCTTAAAACCGATGTTTGGAAGCCAGCAAGTCATGCATCTTTAAACCAAGAAGCCAAGGATAGACAATATTTTTGTTGAGAAAAAGTTAGAGAATTTCATACTCCATACTAAGATGCCCTAATTATATCGGCATATATAAAAGGATTGGGGGTCAATAATGACAACAAAGAGAGAAAAAATATATTTCTTATATTATTGATTTATTTGTACATACATAGAGATATATATACAAGTTCTTGTGACTGTTTGTTTATCTTCCTTGTGACTATTGATTTATCTTCACCTATCTCTATATTAATTACATTAATTAGTGAAAATAACATTAATAAATACAATATACAACTTTACACTCCCCCTCAAGCTGAAGCATACAAATCATTTGCACCAAGCTTGTTACAAATATATTCAATACGAGAACCCTTTAAGGATTTAGTTAGTATATCAGCAAACTAATCATTTAAATTGACATAGCTAGTGAAGATACAGCCAGATAAAATCTTTTCTCAGATGAAATGACAATCAATCTCTATGTGCTTAGTTCTCTCATGAAATACAAGATTGGAGGCTATATGTAATGCAGCCTGGTTATCACAAATTAGCTCCATTTGTGAAGTTCCAAAGAATTTTAGCTCCTCAAGCAACTGTTTCAACCAAATCAATTCATAAGTTGCCAAAGCCATAGCACGATATTCTACTTATGCACTGGACCTAGAGACAACATCTTGCTTTTTACTTTTCCAAGATACCAGGTTACCTTCAACAAGAATACAATACCCAAAAGTAGACCGTCTATCAGATGGAGAACTTGCCCAATCAGCATCAGAATATCCAATTACTTTGGAGCAACCATGATCCTCATATAGTAGACCTCTACCTGGAACACTTTTCACATATCTATGAATTCTGATCACTGCATTTGAATGACTAGTACTAGGAGATTGGAGAAATTGATTGACAACACTAACTGCAAATGATATATCAGGTCAAGTGATAGTAAGATAATTGAGTCTTCTCACCAAACGATGATATATCCCTGGATCTGTAAAAGGCTCCCCCTATCCTAGTAACAACTTCACATTAGGATCCACAGGAGAATCCACAAGCTTGCAATTAAGCATACTAGTTTCTTCCAATATATCTAAAACATATTTTCTTTGAGAGAGTACTATACCGGAACTGGATTGAGAAACTTCTATGCCAATGAAGTATCTCAACAAGCCAAGGTCCTTGGTCTGAAAATGTTTGAAAAAATGTGCCTTCAATTGAGTAATACCATCCTGATCATTACCAGTTATGACAATGTCATCTATATACATTATTAAGTAAATATATTACGACTTAGGTGTGTGCTTATAGAAAACTAAATGATCAGATGTACTGCGAATCATACAAACTCCATTACCATAGTATTGAACCGACTAAACCAGGCACATGGAGATTGTTTCAAACTATAAAGTGAATGACAAAGTCTACATATCAGATTAGACTCCCCCTGAGCAACAAAGCCAGGTGGTTGCTCCATATAAATCTCCTCTTGGAGTTCACCATGTAGAAAGGCATTTTTAATGTCCAATTGGTACAAGGGCCAATGTCGCATAGCTGCAATGGAGAGAAGCAAGCAAACAGAGGACATTTTAGCAACAGGAGAGAATGTGTTACCATAATCCAAACCATACACCTGAGTATAACCTTTGGAAACCAATCGAGCCTTAAGCCGATCAACTTTACGATCAGGACCAACCTTAACAGCATAAGCCCATCGACATCCAACAAGAGATTTGCCAGGAGGTAAGAGAACTAAATCCCAAGTATCATTGGCATGTAAAGCAGTCATCTCGTCTACCATTGCCCGTGTCCACCTTGAATCTGAAAGAACCTCACTCACATTTTTAGGAACAAAAATGGAAGATAAAGATGAGATAATCGTACAATAGGATGGAGATAACCGATGATAGCTAAGGCAATTATAAAGTGGGTGAGGATTACGAGTAAAAGGGTTACCTTTTCTGAGGGCTATAGGAAGGTCCTCTTAAGGTAGGTCCTTAGCAGGTAGAGATGTTGGAATAGAAGATGACTCAACAGGAGCTTCTGGAACATGCGATGTGGAAGCGAAAAGTAGGTGTCAAGAGCGTCGATGGTAAACCTGTAATGGTGGAGGGGAAGGAATAGATTAAGGGATGACGGAAGTAGACTCAAGAAAGGCTAACTGAGAAGGAATTGGTAAAACCTCTGATAAAGAAGTCTCAGATGGGGAGAAAGAATAGAAAGAGGAAGATTCAAAGAATGTAACATTAGGGGACAAATAGTAGCGTTGAGTAGTGGGTGAATAACATTTATAACCTTTCTGAAGTTTGGAGTAACCAAAGAAAACACACTTAATAGAACGCTGATAGTTTATCCTGATCGGGAGACATGTTGTGAACAAAACATGTGCAACCAAAGACACATAGTGGAAGCACATACAAGGGTTCAGCAGGAAATAAGATCATGTGAGGAATTTTGTGTTGAAGAACAGAAGAAGGTATTCTATTAATGAGATAACAAGCAGTGAGAACAGCATCAGCCCAAAAATGACCAGGCACATGATGATATAAAAGAAGTGTGCGGGTAGTTTCAATTAGATGTCTATTTTTACGCTTAGCAACTCCATTTTGTTGAGGTATACAAGCACAAGAGGACTGATGTAAAATGCCATGAGAGGATAGAAACTCAATAAATTAATTAGAAAAGTATTCAGGAGCATTGTCACTGCGCAAAATTTGTATAGATGCATTGAATTGTGTTTT
This sequence comes from Combretum micranthum, assembly GCA_024138025.1. Taxonomy (NCBI): domain Eukaryota; kingdom Viridiplantae; phylum Streptophyta; class Magnoliopsida; order Myrtales; family Combretaceae; genus Combretum; species Combretum micranthum. The sequence goes on along the minus strand of JAMXBD010000773.1, from coordinate 568,437 downwards.
AATTTCAGCACAAAATGACTCAAAAATTGAAAATAACTCGGAGCAACTTTTCATTAAATATAACCACGTACTGGCGAATAGTCATCAATAAAGGTTACAAAGTACTGAAAACCCAATACAGACACAACACGACTAGGGCCCTAAATATCAAAATGAACTCGAGCAAAAGGAGAGGCAGCTCGATTATTGACCCGCTTAGGAAATGAAGTTCTAGACTATTTCCCAAGTTGATAAGACTCACAATCTAAAGAAAGCAATTGAGAAAAATTAGGAACCATCTTTTGAAACTTAGAGAGACTGGGATGACCTAAACAATTATGGAGAAGAGTTGGAGAGACTGTAGCAGAACATGCTAGATAAGAAGCTGGAGGGTTGGTGAGGTAGTAAAGCCCCTGTGACTCACATCCTGTGCCAATTGTCTGTCCTGTACTAAGGTCTTGAAAAACAACAGAATGAGGGTCAAATTTAATAGAGCAATTTAAAGCACGAGTGACTTTGCTAACAGAGACAAGATTAAAGAGACAATGTGGAATATAGATAATATGTTCTAAAGGCACAGACAGTAAGGGTTGTGCACTACCCACAGCTTTAGGTGCAGTATGAGAACCATTTGCTACAGTAACAAGAGGTAATGGTGAAGATTTCAAGAAGTGAGAAAATAAGTGGGAATTACCATAAATATGTTCAGAAGCACTTGAATCAATCACCCATGGACCTAAAGTAGAAGACTAAGTAAGACATGCAACAAAATTACCAGTGTGGGTGAAGGAAGTTGTAGAAGATGAGGACTGCTATGAAGCTTGATACTGCAAACAATTCTCAAGATTAGCTCCAGTGAGAAGTAGAGATTCAGGATGTTGCGCAGCATAAGAGATAGGATTGGTATTCTGAATGATATTAGCTCGTGGAGGATGTCCAAACAACTTGTGATATTTGTCCCTGGTATGACCTCGTCGATGGCAATAGGTGCACCTAGGATGGGTTCCCTTAACAATCCCACGTTCACCACCCTGTTCTTATTTGTTAGCCATGTGACCTTGGAAAGCCAGAAAACCGGTGCGTGACACCAAAAATAGGCCGAAAAAGACGTATCGACCAAAAAGAGGATCAAAACAATGGATGATGGTGGCAGTGTGTGGGGGCGTTTCCGATGGCGAGCTTCCTGGGTTTTGTCGTCAGAGAAGAGAGGAACACGATGATGTAATCAATTTTGAAATCCAACTCCAGGAAGAGAAAATTTAGACGCAAATAGCCACAAAAAATTAGGGTTAATGCTTAGGGTTTGTGAAAATTAGGGTTTGTGTTCTATGGCTCTGATACCATGAGAACAAAGAGAAAAAAAAATATATTTCTTATTATTATTCTATTTGTTTGTACATACATAGAGATATATATATAAGTTCTTGTGACTGTTGGTTTATCTTCACCTACCTCTATATTAATTACATTAATTAGTGAAATAACACTAATAAATACAATATACAACTCTACAAATAAGTTCATGATTGATACCCATAGCAATGCCGACATTATTTTTAACAAGATATTTGAATAGATGGCTTCCAAGCTAAAAAGGACCTTGGATACATACTGATAGGGATTAAGATGTGGTGATGACATGCTGATAGCCATGACCTCTGTCAAGGACCGCATATAATTCAACAACTCATGTCAACTATTGTATCAACCCAGGGAGAGAGAGCATGGAGGTCAGAGCATTCTGCATCTTGTCCCACAACCTATATGAGAGGATGTATGGTGTTCTACACCCTTTCCCACAACTTGTATAGAAGGTTGTGCCAAGCTAGGTTGCTCATCTGAGAATTCCACACCTTGCGCCATCGCATGTGGTTTTAGCCCATGGATTTGTTACGAAGATTTTTATTATCTTGTTATTTTATCTTATTAGATTAGTTTATTATTTGACTATATTTCCCTTTACCTTACTATTGCCATATAAAAGGGACTTATTAGGTCTTGTTAGATAATCCTTGTAATTTTGATATTCTTTGACATTCATGAACATTATTGAACTTGTTTCTTAAATAAACTTGAGAATTTTCTCAATCTTCGTTGTCTTTATCAATCATGCATCATATCGATTAATCAATACAATTAGTTTAATTCTTTTCTTGGCGCATAATATCCTAGAAACAAATCATTCATATTCTTTATTTTATTACATTTGATCATCGATAAACCATAAAAATTACAAAAGATAAAAATTCAAAAACTTTCACATTTCGTATTCTTAAAGAATTATAAAATGTAACTTAAACACGAATTTTATCCTATATCATCTTGGTATTAGAGCTATGGATCGACACGTGAAAAATCAAAAAGCTTTGGTTTTATATCATGTTCGATTTGGTGTTAGTATATTGGGAGATCTATGGCTTTGTCAAAATTTAAGGTTATGACAAGGATTACTTGGGAAAGAAGGTATGTTAAGGTTTGTTTCTTGAGAGATAAGTTTTTGTCTATATTGCATTGCCTAAGGAAAATTAGAAAAGATCATTTCCCACCGTACTGTATGAGTTTGCATGGTTAGGGTTGTGCGAAATTGCAACTTTTTGATATTGCATATTGTTAGAATGTGATTATTGTGTGCAATGATTGCCATCTAGGGTATGTGTGGTGTAATTGAAAGCTAGGTTGTTATTATTGGGTAAAAGTTGGTTAAATTTAAATGGAAACCTTGATTAATGAATATAGTTGTGGAATTGACTCGGTAACTGAGACATTGAGTGAAATTGGAATGAAGTTGCCTAATTTTTGTGGTCATAAATCCCTAAGAGATGATTTAGATTGGGAGTTCCAAGTAGATCAAATTCTTAGACTTTCCACATTCGAGTTATTGATTTAGATGAGCTATTGCCAAGAAGTTAACCAAACCTATAAGGTTTTGGTAGAAAACTATTATAAGAGAGTAAACCTAAATAGGTATCGAGAGGACATCGCATGGGGTCATATGTAAAGGTTGATGAAGAGGAAATTCATTCTACCATGTTATGAAGATGCACAATATCAAGAGTTGTTGGTGTCAACACAAGGGTACTTTGGGGTAGATGAATATGCTCAGGTGTTTAAGACTCTTGTTGGACATTATAAACTATATGAGCCTTTAAAGCACACCATCAATAGATTTGTGAATGACTTGAACTCCAACATCGCTAAAAGTGTTGGTTGTTGAAGTGTTCAGAACTTAGATATTGCCATCTAGGTTGCTTTGGTGGAAGAATTATCGATTTCAATTTCTAAAATGGTGGAGAAGACAAAATTGTTAGATACCTCAATGACAAGTGTCTTACTAGAAAACGGGATCAAGTAAAATTGTACGAATGAAAAAGATAGCAGTAATGTTCTTAAAGAGCTTTCAAATAGTGATTCTAAGGCATTGGTGAATATTTCTAGTGGTATAGATTAGAACATTTGTAAGGAAGATACAGAGGGTGCTTGTGAGGAGGAAATGGGTATTACAAAAGCTATGCAATGTGAAAAGGGGAAGAGTCATCTCTTGATATCTGTATACTTGACTTGGAGCTACTTCTATTTGCACTAGGGACTAATGAGCAATTCAAGTATTTACATCTCAATCTTTCATCTTTCATATTGTTTTATCAAGACACATTAATGAGATTGTGAGGTGAAGGATATTGTAGTTTTATTATACCTGTGAAACCTTATAGGATGTTTGTTGGTGATTATTAATATATCAATGGTTGCTTGTGTTGGTATGGTATTTTGCTTACACTTGGTGTTGGTATAAGCAAGCTCAATATTTAGTAGATTGAGACTATATGAAAATTTTGTGAGGTTAGAACTTTATCAACCGTTGGAGATGTGTATTATGTTAGTTTTTGGTGATGTTGGCTTATTACAAGATGATAAGGGTTTAAGACAATGGGTATTTAGGCCATAGGAGGTGTATTTGTTAGATACTTGTCATCATGTTCATGAGACTTGGTGATACAAACCATGCAAACCTGTGACGAGACCATTGTCGCAATCTGGCATCTAACCCAAGGACTGTTTAAGAATCAATGGAAATTGCAACTCCTTGCTTATGTCAAAGCAAGAACCTTGGTATATAAGTAAGGATGCCATGATTGGGGATAGAAATCCAATTGACAAGTCAATGGATGAACGCCACGGCAAATCCCAATAAGTTCAAGAATGAATTCTATCCATAATTCAAAGAGAATAAACTCTCAATTTTCATTCATCATAAACTTTCTCCAGAATATTTACAACCAATAGGTTTTATAGACTAAAATAAGAAAAATTAAAGATATAAAACATAAAAGCTGGTGGCCTACATTATAAATCAGGCAGCCTAAAATTAAAACATGAAATGGATAAAATTTTCTAAATGAAGAAGACCAGTGATATAGCCCAAGAAGGCTAGTGGCCTTTAGCCGAGTACAACCTAAAATCCTTCAAGGCTAGCGGTTTAGATCCTCTAACAGCTTAATCCTCTAATATTTGAAATGTTTTAGTCTCTTATGACAACGCCATATGATCCATATTCAAATTAAGGTTTAAGGGATTTTCAAGACCCAACTCCGAAAGATGAATACATTTAGGTAATGTAATCATATGTTCCACTAAGTTGGATTATAATGCATGGGGATTAATTCAAGATGATCAAATCATTAAAATTTATACTTCATGAGGATTTCTGCAATTTTGAGTTTTATAGATCTAATCAATTGTTGCTGCAACTTTATATTAGTATTATAAAGACGTCAACTACCTTTAGCTATTCAAATCAACAACGCAAGAAAAAGATTTGAATTTTAGAGACATTATTTATGAAGAGAATCAAGTTAACGTTAAAGTTACTATTCTTATGGGATATGATGAAGACTGCTAAAGATTATTTGGAACAGGCTTAGACAATTTCTTCAGGATAAATAAAGGACGGTTGTTGAGGATAGATATCAAGCGTCATTTTTCTGCATTTTAGATTAAATCCAAATACAAATTTCATCTTCAAGATAAGATGCTCAAGATAACATCCAAGATACTAGAGAAGGGATATATTCAACAACCTGCAACAAATCTTTTTGAACATTGAAGACAAAAGCTTAAATATTCAAAGCATTCACAAGGAGAAAATATACAATATGCTACAATAAAAAAATCTGCTACTATTACGAATTTTTGAACTGTTTTTGTACAATCAATTTTCTTGCTGTAAATTACTTTGATCTTTCTTACTTACTTGATTAGTGGAGGAGCTATAGTGTGTCCTTCCTTTGATATGTAATATAAATAGAAGCTCTATAGTCAGTGTTAGCTAAGGTGAAGCTAGGGAGGCTAAGTAAAATTGAATTGTGAACTACTTGTAAATAAGTTTTTTATTAGATTAGTGGAACATACCCATGTGGATTATGGGATCCTTAACTTGGAGCTGAAAGAGTGGACTGACACATAAGGTGGAACAACTATATATCGTTGACTTAATTTTTCTTCCCTACTCTTTTAATTCCTTGCAATTTCTATTTTGTTTTAATTGTTTAACTTGTTATCATGAATTAACTCAAAGAGAATTTATTTTTTAAAGGTTGAAAAATTCATATTTTTAGTTATAATCAATTCAACTTGCCTTCTTGATTATAAAAGTAGGATCAACAATTGGTATCAAAGCTTGACTCTTTCATTAAATTGAGTCATCCAAACAACATGGTTAAGAACAATGTTGCAACTAGTCATACTTGTCACGCCCCATAGGGGTATCCTAAACGTAACAGTCCGCCACATACTATATAAGACTCTCGAATTTCTATCCGAGCCTTCGGGAGTCTTGTATAGATGTAAAACGTCCCTTTACGACAATAGAATACTCTATTCAATGGAGTTAAGAAGTTTAATGTGGCATTCGATAGCCATAGATAATAAACCAAAACACATACATAAATTACAAAGTCTAAGGGGCATTCCCCTGCAAAAGAATATTAAGTCAATTACAGTCATCCAGAGTCTTTTGGTTCCTGTGGAAGTCTAAACAAAATCAAAATAAACTTCTAAGGGAAACTCCTAGCTCCGGTACCTGAGCTGTGGCCTGCCTTGGCCTAAGCCAAATGAATTCGTGCTGCAACAAGTAAAAACTATAGGGGCGTAAGCTAACTAGCTTAGTGAGGGAAAACTTCCATATTGCAATTAAGACAAATCATTCAAGCAAGTGATTATTCAATCAAGTGAAATGCATCAAACAAGTGAATTTAGCAAACATATGACCAGCCGGAAATCATATGTGGATGGACTTGCGCCCTCCATCCCGGGTTAGCAGATTAACGAATCTTGCGGTACGACACTATTTAAGCTCACGATCAACTGAACAATAATTCGTTTTATGGATCACGATTAACCAACATATTCATTTTATGGATCACAAAAAACCAACAAATGCTAATGCTCCATCCCCATCGTGATATGAATGAGTTCAAAGTTACAATTAATGCCTAATAGTCAATTAATCCAATTCTTTTAGGTGACCAGACAATCTTCGCAGACATCAATTATAGCTCCTCTCTATACAAAAAATGGATTATCACCTGGCTTCGATATTCTTTAATTCCAACTTCACACATCAACAGCAGTCACATATAATTCCCAAATACCCCATCATGCGTATTCATTTTTATCTTTTCCTAAGCAACTAATGCCACTATCATTACAATCACAAGTAATAATTGAAATCGGAAGTAGTACTCACTCAGTCATGGTACGCCGATCTCTTAATAGTAGTAGTCGGGTGGTAGAGTATCGTCATTCTCGGGATCACCTACCAAATAAGAATAACCTAATGAGAATTTCATCACTTAACTAATTCAAGCTATGCATCTATGCTAGACAAAATCGTAATTTTTGCTATTTGCGGAAGTTCCAACTTAAAACGACCATAACTTGGTCATTTTAACTCTGAATTTCGCAAATTTTATATCGATTTCTATCTACTTCGAAAGATCTATCTATTTCTATTATTAATTTCAAGTTTTGAAAACATTAAGGTCACGGAACAGAGGGATCAGATCTGTTCTATAACTTTTTCATTTCCGAAAAATTGTTTTGCACTTAATCACAATGTTCCTAGTTGATGATTCACGTATAGATGGAATATGAATGAATTCCTAATATGAATGACATGTAATGAGTTCAATATATGCATGGTCTTGATGATTTTTGATAATGAAACTTTTAAGAAATCCTAATTATTACAAGAATCCACAATAGTCATTTCTTAAAAATCCATTTTTCCAATTTTGCATCTCCTAGTGTTTTAGGATTTTATTCTTAAAATTTACTTGTTATCTAAATAAAAATGAGTCTTTATCATCTATACTACCCAAGACCTTCATTTCTACATAGAAATTCACATTTTTCACCTTGCAATTATGTTTTTAAACAAGCTTTTCACAAAAATCCGCATTTTGGAAAATTTCATTTCTTGCATATTTCCTATGAGAAAACTTGTTTAATGCATCAAAATTTAAAGCTTTACTATATCTATTGTCTAAGGACTTCATTTAACACATAAAACTTGCAATTGGAGCTTGAATACTAGGTGTTTATGTAGGCATCACTTCAAATTACGAATCTAACAATTTGATCACTAACTCAAAATTTTCCATCTTAATTCCACTACTTGTTTTACACATTACTCATGCCTAAACTCATTTTAACTTGTACAAATCATTCCTTAGAGATACCTATTACATATAACTTTCATTTTTCATGAAAAATATGAGTTTCAAAGTGGTTTCAAGGGTTTTTAAAATAGGTCTTAAAGTTCATCCGAATTTTCCACTAGACATTTCTAACAAAAATATTTTCTTTTCAAGTTCCTTGTCCTATATTCATAAAGATCTATCATCTAACACATTTATATATATGCAAGGTTAAGCCTATATGATCATTAATGCATGAAAGCTCAAAACATCCATATGAACATAAATGTCAATAAAAATATGAGTATCTAAACACTAGATCTACAACTTATAGTGCATGAACATGGGTCTAATGACATGAACATAAAGTTTCCATGCAAGATCTCTACTTTATATACATGAACATGATATTATTCCAACAAAAAACTCATGAAACACAAGATCTACTTCTTGTGATGGCTTGATATTCTTGTATTAGTGTTTTCCTATCCCTAGCATTTGCTCATTGGGATTTAAGATGGAAAACACACAAGAATGGTCTTGCCATTACAAGATTGTGTAAGAACAAAGCTTGGAATCATCACTTAATTGAAGATTTGGAGTAGAAAAGAAAACGGAATAAGCTTGTGAATGTGTGTGTGTGTGAGGAGGGTGTCACGACACACTAAGGAGAGGAAGAGAGAGTTTTAACCTTTGTAAAAATTTTGAATGAGTGAAAATGAGGAGAGAGAGAGAAAATGAGCTTATATATTAGAGGAATTAGGGTTTAACTGAAATAAAAGTAGTAAAAAAAAAAAAAAAAAGAGGGGAAATGGGGAGGGGGTGCGCCGGCCATAGGAGTGAGAGAGAGAGTGAGATTTGAATTTTTGATAAAATTTGTAATTTAAGTAGTAAAATATAATAAATGTAATAATTAATTAGGAAACAAAATTTTCTTGGAAAAGAAAATATAATGAGTAGTTGTAACGATGTAAGAATAGGGTATGGGTAGTGTGTAGTGTAGGTTGTACTTGTAAATAGTGGTAAATAGTAGACAAGACATCTATTTTACCGGTAGTAAAGAAAATACGGGAAAAAGGCTATAACTGTAATTTTTATAGCTCGAAAAATCATAAAATTTATATTTCTGAAATCCTTATAAAATTTTGGTTCTAATGAATATTATGGAATATTTTTCTGAGTTTCTGGTCCCGGGGCACTTTTTTCCGTAATTGAGCTCGGGAAGGCCCGGAATAGAAATTTTTCCAAAATTAAAACTTTCTAAGGTTTAAAATATACTTTCAAAAAATAATTCATATTCATTTATTTTATAAAACTTCTTTTGTTATGAAACCGAAGGAAAGCCGGATTTAGGGTTTCTTAGCTTCCTCACTAAGCTGGAACTAGACTGATTTAGGGTTTTGCTTTTCAATTCCCGGAGTTTACTTGACTACTAGGAATACCGGGGTTTACAATACTCCTTTCTTTGATGGTTCATATTTTTCTTATTGGAAAATGTGTATAGAGGCATATATTGATGTGCCTACAATATGGTAGTCGCAAGTAAATCAGTCTCAAAGAACAAACACTCACAATAATGGAACAAATCTCATACTCAAACAATGAAACAAAGATAATCCCTTAACTTTTACTGGATATGACGCATCAGCAAAAGAATAGTCCTAGCCCGATGTCATTGATATTACACACAACAACAATCGAAACCGTCATTCTCCACAATCCAAAGATTGATATGAGGAAGAATTGAGAGGGAACTCAATTTTGATTAGTGAAATATCTATAAAAACTCATTTGTTCATATGAACAATGGATATATATAAACTAAAATCTAAGACAATGGAAAGTCAAAGACACATATCATTTTTTGTAAAAATCGAACGCCGACAACTGGGAAAACATACACCGGTAGAGTAAAAGACGGTGTTAAAAAAAAAAAAAAAACCAATATGTATGTGGTGAACGCTAACTATATGCTAGTAGTTTATTATGGTACACCGGCGGCGTTAATGACAGAAGCTGGCGGTGTAAGGGCCGACCTTTAAAAACTAGAATCTGCAAATCTTGAAAGTTGGCTTAACACTGGCTGGGTTTCCTTCAATGTCGGCAGATAGAACTCTACATTGGTGGCGTTTGACTAGTGTATCTCTCTTGCAAATTTTCTTTTAAGTGTTCCATTGCTTCCTTTGAAAACAAGCAAATAATCTTCATGTTGAACTCAAAATCTAGTTGTATTTGATAAACCTGAGTGCTCCGATCTTCATGTGGTTCGAAGTGACCACTCAATACTCTTGACGTGAGATTTTGTAATTCTTTAACTCGAGAACGAGTAATTGCTCCTAAAATGGCTTGATTCCCATCATCTCCTTGGGCCTGTAGAAGATTTGCCCTTAAATCTGATGAGTCTTCATAGATGTCCTCTATAAAATATGGGGAAATATCTGAACTGTTGAAAGTGGCGAATACTCCATAATCTCTGGTTAACTCCAGGTTGTAGGCGTTGTTGTTGATTTTCTTAATGATTTTGAAAGGTCCATCTGCTCTAGGGGATGATTTCTATGATTTCTTATGTGAAAACCTGTCCTTACTGAGATGAATCCAAACTAAGTCGCCGAGATTGAAAGTTTTTGGCTTCCATTGCTTGTTGCCTTATTGTTTCTGCTTCTCTTGAATCTTCTTGAAGTGTTCAGCTGCCTTTTGATGTATCTTCTGAATCTTGCTGCTGGTTTAGCTATCAAATCCAATGGTATTGTCGGATTGTATCCATACACAACTTCAAAGGGAAACTTACCGGTTAAACTATGTGTAGAATTGTTGTAAGTAAATTCAACAATAGGAAGACATAAGTCCTAAGCAGTAAGATTCTTGCCAACCATAGCTCTAAGCAAAGTTCCAAGAGTGCAGTTGACAACTTCCATCTAGCCATCTATTTGAGGATGAGATGAAGTACTATACATCAGCTTAGTGCCAAATCTCTTCGAAAGTGCCCTCCAAAAGAAACTAAGAAATTTGGTGTCCCTATCTGAAACAATACTATGTGGCACTTCATGCAGCCTAACAATTTCCTGCACAAAAAGGTTAGCAATATAAAGAGCATCGTCGGTCTTATGGCATGGTATGAAGCGTGTCATCTTGCTAAAGCAGTTTATAGCCACCATGATTAAGTCTTTTCCTCTCCGTGTCCTAAGCAAACCCAAGACAAAATCCATACTAATATCAATCCATGGTCGTCTCAGTAATGGCAATGGCATATATTCTCCCCATGATTCTTTCTTTCCTTTGTCTCTCTCACATACTCCACATCTCTCCAAGACTCTATGTACATCTTGTAACATTCCCTGCCAATAGAAATGCTCTTTTAACAATTCCAAAGTCCACTTTTCTCTAAAATGTTTAGACAATCCTCCAGCATGAGCTTCTCTAACCAACAACTCTCTAATACACCCAGAAAGAATACATAATTTTCCCCCTTTATACAGAAATCCATCTACTATGTAAAATCCATCATACACTCCTCCATTAGAACATTTTTCAACAATAGATCTTAGATGTTCATCATTAACATATTGTCCCTTCATAAGCTCAAAACCAAGTAATTTGGATTGAAGTGATGTAATGAGAACAGATCTGCGAGATAATGCATTCGCTACTACATTAGCACTCCCTTTCTTATATTTAATAACATATGTAAAACTCGTTAAGAATTATACCCACTTCGCTTGGCATTTTGATAAATTCCTTAGGAAGTAGATAATGCTGCCTATTCATCAATGCTCTCACCAAAGAATAAAATTCTTTATCATATATGGAGTAATTCAGTAAACCTCCACTCAACTTTTCACTAAAATAGGCGATAAGACGCCTATCTTGCATTAATACTGCTCCAATCCCTACCCCAAATGCATCACATTCCAATTCAAACGTTTTCTCAAAATCTAGAAGAGCTAAAACTGGAGCACTAGTCAACCTGGCTTTAATTTCATCAAAACTTTTCTGCATTCTTTCTCCCTACATAAATGAAACATTTTTCTTTGTCAACTCGGTCAAAGGACTGACAACACTGCTAAAATTCTTAACAAACCTCCTATAGAAAGAGGCTAAACCATGGAAGCTTCTCACGTCAGCCGTTGACTGTGGTGTAGGCCAATCCACTATAGCCTTGATATTCTCTGCATCCACTTTGACACCAGCACCAAACACAAGATATCCCAAAAAGATCACCTCAGTTTGACAAAATGAACACTTTTTGAGATTACCAAACAGCTTTTGACCTGGAGTACAGAAAATACAACTCGTAAATGATTAATATGACTATCTAAATTCCGATTGTATATCAATACATCATCAAAATACACAACTACAAACCTGCCTAAGAAATCCTTCAAGACATGGTGCATAATAAAGGTACTTAGTACGTTAGTCAAGCCAAATGGCATAACCATCCATTCATATAATCCATAGCGTGTCTTAAAAGCAATCTTCCATTCATCCCCTGCTTTCATTCAAAACTAGTGGTAGCCACTCTTAAGATCAACTTTAGAGAAAATCTAGGCTCCATTAAGTTCATCTAACATGTCATCAAGCCTGGGAATGGGATACCTGTACTTGATGGTGATCTTATTAATAGCTCAGCTGTTAATGCACATACGCCATGTTCCATCTTTCTTCGGTACTAGAAGTGTAGGCACAACACATGGACTGGCACTCTCCCTCATAAATCTACGCTCCATCAATTCATTTACCTGGCACTTCAACTCTTTAGCATCCACAGGATTCATGCGATAAGCAAACCTATTTGGTAGAATTGCTCCAGGCTGTAAATCAATGGCATGCTCTATACCCCTTAATGGTGGCAATCCTTTAGGCAAGTCTTCAAGAAAGACATCAACAAATTCCTTCAATAACCATCTCATAGCAATGGGAACCTGCTCCTGCTCATTAATCTCCAGCATATACCTAATCTACAGCAGATACAATGGCTCCTCCTCTTAAATAATTTGCTCAATCTCCTTACGCCCTATAAACAAAGTCTTCTTTTTATTTGTAGTATTAATCTGTCTCTGTACTTTTTGTACCTCTGCTGGTGTCATAGGATTTAGACAATCTTCCTTCCATCCTTCTGAAACAAATATGTATTTCTGAACCCATCATGTACTACTCTCCTATCAAACAACCAAGGTCTCCCCAATAACATGTGTGATGCACACATAGGCAATATATCACAAACAACCTCATCCTGATACTTCTTTCCAATGCTGAATGGTATTATAGCTCGTTCTGTCACATGCAAGCTGCCTAGCTTACGTAGCCAATGCAGTTTATGTGGCTTAGCGTGTGCGGTTGTAACGAACTTCAAATTATCAACCAAAGACGCAGCTACTACATTGGTACAGCTCCCTCCATCAATAATGAGAGCACACAAGTTGCCTTTTACTCTACAAGCGATATGGAATAGATTCTCTATTTGTTCCTCCTCAGTGGAAGGAAGTACGGTCATAACTCTCTACAATACATTGATGGATAAGTAAATGTCATTTCCTTCATCTCCATGAGCCTCAACATTTGCATCTCTATGATACTCATCCAATATTGCAGACAAATCTTCCGCCTCTACCATTCCTTCCTCCTCACCTTCACTCTCCATTTCCATAGTAGTCATCACTCTACGGCTAGGACATTGAGCTGCCATATGTCCTTCACCTTGACATTTAAAACACTTAATCTGTCGCACTTTCCTTCTGATGATCCATTATCCTCCCTCTTATTTGCAGCATTATAAATTCCTTTCCCTTTATCAATAAAAACCCTCTCTACCTTCGTATCTATAGTAGATACATTCTTATCAACAACCTTACCAGATCCTCCCTTCTCCACATGTCTACTATCAGAATTAAAAGATTTATTCGAAGAACCATACCTATTAGATATCGCTCTATAAGGATTTGAGCGTCTTTGTCTCTTCACCTTCACAGCTAATTGAAAGGCTTCTTCAAGTACTATACCACTGTAACTTGACAATGCAAGCAATCTCATACTTCAAACCAAATACAAACTTGGCCAATGTCTGCTCAGGGGGCTCAATAACGCCACAACGGATCATTAAAGTCTCAAATTCTTGTACATACTCATCAACAATCTTGCCACCTTACCTCAATGTCTGCAAGCGCATGAATAACTCATGCCTATAATGTTCAGGTACAAATTAGCGTCTCAGAATTCGCTTCATCTCCTGCCATGTGTGATCTCCACCTCTCCACCCCTCCTTCGATTAGTAATAATGTTCTTCCACCATAATGCAGCATATCTAGTAAATTCTACGACAGCTAACCAAACCCGAGTGAGGTCATTTATCTCATAGCATTCAAATAACTCTTCAACTTTATCCTCCCAATCCTAGGGATGCAACTGGGTGGATTTGGGATGGGTTATGCAAAACCCAAACCCGCCCGATTACATATAAAGTGTCCCAGAACCCGACCTGACCCGATAATGATGAACCCTATTTCGACCCGACCTGAAATACAAGTGTTGCTTTTTTTTAAAAAAAAAATTTACATTGAAAATAAAATGTACCAACTTTTTTCTTTAGATAATTTTCCTTATAATTACATGATTTTTAATTTTATAAATTATATTTCCCGCTACTACCATTTTCAAAATAATTATAACAAACTAAAGATATAAGAATTCATCCAAATTGCAGGTTTCCATACCAGGGTATGAAATAATTAAAATTAAAATATATATATATAATATTCTGATAGCTTTTTAATCATCGAACTTTAAAGCACACAAAAACTAAGTGCGTAGATTTCAAAGATAAGTTTCAATGGTAGATATAATATTCAAAATGCTAAACAACTTTATCCCTTTAATTTAAAAAATAATCAAAATCAATCCATGGATGAGCACAACACAGGAACTTTTAAAAATATTTTATGGAGTATTGTATGTGTGTTCTATGAATTTGTGTATGAAATGGAGCTAGGGCTGAGAAAGGATCGTTTGTGTATATGTATATTACTGTTAATGTTTTAAATTTTTTTAATTTTATAGGGTCGGGTTGGGTTGGGTTTTTAACGGGCTTATATACTTGACCCGAAACTAGACCGGAAACCCTATAGGGTTTTTAGCGGGTCAGGTACCCTATAATGACCCACCCGGTTGCATCCCTACCCAATCCAGATAATCATCTACAAACCCTCCACTAGCAAAGGATGGCCTGTGCATCTTCATATACTCCAAGCCTTCAGGTTGTCGGAATTCACCATTATCATCAAACCCCTCTTCAGATTTATCTCCTCTTCCTTTACAGTAAGCATAATCGTGGTCTCCATACTGTCTACCTCGAATCTCTCCTCCTACTCCTTCCCTTCTAACATTATGAACAATACCTGGAGGTACCGCTTGAGGATTATTCACCTGTGGTAATGCTTGAGGATTATTTACTGGTAGCGGTGCTTGAGGATTATTCATCGGATGTTGATTCAAAATCAGATGATTCATTTGTGTTGCCATGTTGGTAACAAGAGTGGTTAGATCTTGCACTTGTTCGTCTAATGATCCCCAACCTGCAACATGTTGTTCTTGATTTCCTTCAACCTGACTATTCCTTTCAGTTCCTCCCTCAGGGTTCACACTATCGTAGACATGGTTGTCTTCTTCCTCAAACCCAAAAGAACACAATGACATAGAAACCCTAAATTTGGCTCTAATACTAAAATAAAAGATGATGTGCCTACAATATGGTAGTGCCAAGTAAATCGGTCTCAAAGAATAAACACTCACAATAATGGAACAAATCTCATACTCAAACAACGAAACAAAGATAATCCCTATACTTTTACTTGATATGATGCACAAGCAAAAGAATAGTCCTAGCCTGATATCATTGATATTACGCACAACAACAATCGAAACCATCACTCGCCACAATCCAAAGATTGATAAGAGTAAGAATTGAGAAAGAACTCAATTTTGATTAGTGAAATATCTATAAAAACTCATTTGTTCATGTGAACATTGGAAATATATAAACTAAAACCTAAGAAAATGAAAAGTCAAAGACACATATCATTTTTCGTAAAAAACAAACGTTGGCAATTGGGAAAACATACATTGACGGTGTAAAAGATGGCGTTAAAAAAAAAGAAATTTGTATGTGGTGAACACTGACTATATACCGACGGTTTATTATGGTACGCCGGCGGCATTAATGACAGAAGCTGGCGGTGTAGGGGTCATCCTTTAAAAACTAGAATCTGTGAATCTTCAAAGCTGGCTTAACGCCGATTGAATTTCCTTCAACGCCGGCAGTGTAGAACTCTGCACAAGCGGCGTTTGATCGGTTTATCTCTCCTGCAGATTTTCTTCTAAGTGTTCCATCGCTTCCTTTGATAACAAGCAAATCATCTTCATATTGAACTCAAAATGTGGTTATTTGATAAACCTGAGTGCTCTGATTTTCATGTGCTTCGAAGTGACCACTCAATACTCTTGATGTGAGATTTTGTAATCCTCTAGCTCGAGCACGAGTAATTGGTCATAAAATGGCTTCATTCCCATCATATATAAAAGTTAATGATTATAATTCTTGGCAAGTGATATCCATTGGTGATCATGTGATTCATCTTAATGGAGAATCAACACTTTCTGGTGAATAAAAGGGCCAAATTGAAATGAACAACAAAGCAAATAACTTGTTGTTAACTACCATTGCATCATCAGAATTTTATTTGATCTCATCAAGCGCAACTGCTAATGATATATCGGATACCTTATGTGATACTTATGAAGCAACTAACACCATCAAGGAGACTAAAATTAATGCTCTTTTTCAAATATATGAATTGTTTAGGTTTAAATATGATGAATCAGTGAAGGATGCTTTTACCAGGTTCATTGCTATTATCAATGAGCTTGCATCACTTGGGAGGAAAATTGCTAATCCAGATTTGGTAAGAAAGATGCTGAGGACCTTGTTATGTTCATAGGATGCTAAGAAGATTGTCATATAAGAAGCTCAAGATCTCAAAAGCTTACACTTAGTCAACTAAGGGAGAAGTTTATGGCGTATGAATCCCATATCAATGCAATACCAGAACCTGAGAGCAGCACTAAAGGAATAGCTTTCAAAGCCAAAGAAGTTATGGTTAGTCAAGTTTAATCTAATGAAAGTGAGAATGATCAAGAAGAAGACTTAACTCTTCTGGCATGACAGCTAAACCAATTTCTCAAGAAGCAGAGGGAAAAGAAGTTTTGTGTTTTTAAGAAAACTAATGAATATAAGAAAAATGATGCAGGAAAAGCTTACAAAGAAAAAGGAGAAGAAAGAAATCTAGTGCTGTGAGTGTAAAAAGCTAGGATACATGAAATATGAATGCCAAGTATAAAAAGAAAAATCAAGCCATGTTAGCTACATGTAGTGATCTAGACGATATAGAGAGGAGTCCAGAAAATTTAGATGAAGAGAAGGAAGAAGCAAATCTTTGTCTTATAGCCACCTTTGAGGTAAATCAGAAACTAATGATGACATACTTGCTGAAATGAAAAATCTCATAAAAGCTCTCAAAAAGGTTGACATAAAATTAACGAAGTGTGATGAGATTAAAGCTCTTAAGAATAAAAAAGTGGTACTAAGTCAAACAAATTCCTTGCTGATGAAAATGATATTTTGAAGCATGATAATGAAAAGTTGCATGCTGATAATGAAAAACTAAGAGGGGAAAAAATGTGTTTAAAGAAGAAACTATTGAATTAAAGGTTATGATTAATTTGTCTAATTCATTAAAGAATACCTTTAATAAACTTAGTGATAAAAAATATTAAGCATGTTAATTTCTTTACAAAGATTATCAAGTGAAAAGCATGGTTTAGGATATGAACATGGTTCTAGTTTAAATGCATCTAAGAAAACTGTGTTTGTGAAAGCTAAACAAGTTACAAATGCCAAGCCAATTGTTAAAAAGAATGAATAAAGAAAAAATCATTGAAAAGAAGCTATACTAGAAATACCATAGGATATCCTGAGAGAAGGTATCCTTCTTATGGATACTATCAAAATAACTCTAAAGAGTGTTACAAAAGTTACCAAGATAGATGATAAGTCTATTTTACTCTATTCTATATAAAGGGATTTGGTCTTAATCTGATGCATTTTTAGGTAAATTCTTATTGATCTAGTGCTTTTATCATTTAAATGTTGTTTTTCAGCTCTTGGAATCAAAAGAACCAAAAACAAAGTGACTTGAACTAAATTGATGCAAAACAACATCATTTGTGCAAAATAGAACCGATCGAGCCTTGCAAAAGTACTTGTTGAGGCCAAAACAACAAGGCAAAATGGTTTGTTGCACCCTACATTGAGCCCTTGATAAGACCCTCGATGTCTGTTTTGATGTGATCTAGCCTTGGACTTTATGAAAGAGCTTCTGTCGCACCATAATGTTAAGCCCTGAATCTACCTTAAGGTTGAATCTAGACAAAAATCATACTTTTGTGATGAAAAGCACAGCTTGGATTGAATGCTAACTTCAAGTCCTCAACGATCTCAATTTACCTTACGGTTGAATTTGGATAAAGACTCGAGCCCATTTTTAGTAGAATGCTATAGCTTAGGTTGAGCCCTAACTTTCAAGTAACATTCGAGAACTTGACCTTACCCTGTGAAAAGTGACCATATGAGCTGGCATTTATGATGCACGTGTGAAATAAAGATCGAATTTTGTCATAAAGAATCTATATAGCAAATAAAATCACCATGATTTCTATGTTTCTAACCCATAAATAAACATGCACAGGCATGTGATTAATAACATGTAGCATATGTAGCAAATTCCTAATATAGTGTAGAGAGAGAATTCTTGAGCAAAAGAACTGTTTCTTCTTGTTGAGAAATCTCAAGTTCTTTGGTTAAAATCATTTTAAACCATTGTTTGTATTTTTGAAAGACTGTAAACTTAATTTGTGATATTCTTTGTTAATTCCATATTATTTTTTCAGAATCCATGCTTCATGTCCGCATCCATGGAGAAATAATCTCCTTAAGTTTAGGGTTTGTGAATCTAAATCCTTATTCATGTGATTTCAAGTATGCTTTCAAGTAGACATTGATTGAGTATTCGTAATCAATAGCTTGAATTTCTTTTCGTGGGTCTAAATGTGTGGTATAACTTTTAGATTCATACCTGATTTCAACTAAATAGATCTGGGCTACTAATAAAGTTGCTCATAATTGCCTTGAGAGAAAGATGGTGAAACTTTCTGTCATTTTTTTTTTAAAATTTATTAGCTTGTTTTTGAAACAAAGGCTTCGTAAGCTTTATGCAAATCTAGACTGCTAATAACTTTATGAAGAGATTCTGGTGGTCTGGTCTAGATCTAGAGTTATTGACCTTGAGGGAGGCTTTTACTTATCCTAGTGAATTCGACAACGTAAATGTAAACCCCTGAAATTTTCATAATTCTTAGAAAATAATCCTGGAAGTTTAACACCAAAATCGAAACCTCGAAAATCGATCCAAGTTAAAACCAAATTCTAAATCAGATCAAACACGAAAATTCTTAGTCTTGAGAAAATGAGAACCGCTCGAAACAAAATATAAAAATCCAACAATCGGTTAACTTGACATCTGTATACTAATCAAATCATCTATCCAATTTCTAACATGCAAATCAAGACAATATATCCAAATAACATTCGACAACGAAATACTAAGATCTTAAATCCTTCGGTAAATTTTAGAATCAAAAGTTTCAATTTTCACCAAAAGTTAAACTGAGTCAACCCTTAACCCTAGACTCGATTAAACGATCTCGAGAACTAAAAACTATTAAACGTCGAACAAAAAAAAATAATACGGGCGTAACTCCATAATTTTATTATCTTACGAATAACTCAACAAAACCGGAAGTTAAACCGGAACCCTAAAAGTCAACAAAGCTTACAACAAACCCTAGTATTTAAGATCCAGCAATCCCGCACTCTTAAACCCTAAACAATGAAATGAAAATAATGTTGATAATAGTTCGTAATAATATAGGGAAGCTTCAAAATATCAGATTCGCAAATTTCTAATGTCCTTCGGATCCGAATGGGATCAGTTTTCAAAAAACTTGCCCCGGTACACCGGATGGCAAAAATATTCCGTTAATACCAATAGACTCATAAATATATAAGGTTTTCAAAAATATCAGTTTTAGAATTTTTCGATAGCTAAAAATTACAGATATCGTATTTTTACGTGCATTTTTATTACTACCGGTATTTTAATTGTCTAGTTTACTATTCATAGTACTTTTCTATTATTCATTATGATTCATCTATCTCTATTTTTTCTTATTACCTATTCTTACACATATATACCTATTTTTTACAATTTTCTTTTCCCATAAAAATTCTACACCACATATTACTAAACTTCTCTTACACTTTTCTTCCAAAATTAATTTTTAATCAATTTTCTCTCTCTCCCTTCTTCATTGCCGTCCACACTCCTCTCTCTCTTCTCTTCAATTATTTTCTTTTTCAATTAATTTAATTACGTCTAATTTTCACTCCAAAATTCTATAAATACCCCATTCATCCTTTATTCTTTCACACAATTCATTCACTACCAAAACTCTCCCAAAATCTCTCCATAAATCCTCTCTTCAAAATTTCTCTCTACCAAAACTCTCTTAAACCAATTCTTCACAAAAATCATTCCTTATAGACAAACTATCTACCACATACCACTACTCACATAATACCCCATTCATCTATCATCTTCATACCATATAAACACTTTAGGTAAACTTCTTACAACCATTTATTTACCCATGTCGTGTAACTTAACATGACTATGGTGTTGTTTTGAAACTCATATGAGTAGTAAAAGCAACAACATGTTCATGTTTTATTCTTGCACATGAACTTCCTATTTTATTATGTTGTTATGTTGATTTTATTATTCATATCTAACTAAATATATTTATGTATTTATATGTAATCTTTAGAGCATATAAGCTCACTTGTTATTTATTTAATTTCATGCTTTGTAATTTATTTATTTCATGCTATTTTAAGACTAGTCTTTCTAGTTTTAGACTTGTCCATATCAAGTCAAAACAACCTTTTCTTTAATTCTTTTGGGACTAGTCCATTCTTAGTCCCAGGATGTCATGATGAAGGTAAGGCTCCCAATACTTGATATTTTTATTATCTTGCTTATTATTATTTGTTTTTAGTATTTTCTCATATTCTTATTATTTTACATGCTCATAATACTTGCATTTACATAATGATATTATCTCAACTAATTTAAAAGTAGAATTTTACTTTATTAAAGGAATTTAAAACTAAATTTTCTATTATGTGACTTGTTACAAAATGATAGAGTTATTATCGACAACATAGAAATAGAGTAATATAAGTTTTCTCAAATAATAAAGATAGCTTTACCAAGGAAACATAATAAATAAATATTTTCTTCGTACGTTGTGGTAACCTAAGTTTTAGTAAAATAATTTGTTAATATTCAAAATTTTCACAAAAAGCTTAAGATTAAACTCTTTTTAACTCCATAACAAAACTAAAAACAAACTAGTTTTCAAAGGTAAGAAAAAATTCAACCCATAAAGTTATAAACCCACTTAGGAAAATAATGATTTTCAACTTTATAAAGAAGAAATTTATTTTCAAAGAATATAAATAAGATAAGATTAAAAACAAAGGATTTATCAATAAAGAGGATTCTTATCAAAAGAAATAAAAGAACAAGTTTTAGAAAATAAAAAATTATATTTTAAATAATAAATATAAGAAGACAAGACTCATTTTCTAAAACCATTCTAAATTCAATTTTATAAAAAGGTTTTCAACAACTTAATACACTTTTGATAACTTTGATCTTTTATCACTGGAAGTAAAATTTATGAAAGACTAAGGTTAAAGGAAATTTACTTGTTTTGGAAAAAGGAATGAAGAAAATAAAATAATAATATACTCATTTATAATAACCTATGAAAATATAAAGTTTCTTTAAAAAACTTGAAAAGAAATTTATCAAGATAAGTTTTAACACTTTAAAAAGAATTGTTTTATGAAATAAATTGTTGAGACACTACCATTAGAATTTTTGCATATAAAGTGAGCTTATTTATATAATCAAAGGATTTATCAATCATATATATATATATATATATATATATATTTTACTAAAGGATTTTTGAATGAAGTTGAGTTAGAAAATGATTTTGCAAAATCTAGCAATATTCGTTTTAAATCAATACACTACATTTTCGGAACCCAAATGACCTTATATGACAAAGATAACTTTAGAAATTGATAGATCTTTTCGAATAGGTAGAAAACGGTATATTATATGCGAAATTCCGAGTTAAAATGAGCAAGTTACAGCTATTTTAAATTGGAATTTCATTCTATACGATTTTGACAAACATAGTGAAATAGAATTAGAAAGTTTAAAATAGAATTTCTACGAAATACTCATCCCGGGTATTTCTTTTGTCTAGGTGACGAAGGATACGAGATTACCTTTCCTAAGGATTACTACGACTAAGAAGATCGCGAAATAGACGAGTAAGTTATACCTCTTAATTTTGTTACCTTGCTTGTGCTTGTAAAGTAGTGGCATTAGTATACTAAGAAAAGATAAAAATGGATATATATGGGGAATTCGAGGATATGTATATATATGTGATTCTATGTTTATGCGTGAAATGAGAATTAAGAATATCGCAAATTCAAAATGCCTGTTTAAGTGTTTTTGTTTACTTACTTGTATGTCTGCTTATTATTTGCTAAATTGATTAATCGCACCATAATAAACCTTAGTAAGGTTTGGCTTAAGAAAAATAAAACGCTCATGCATAGCATCCATCGAGTCACATCTCTTTTGAAAGGCTGCTACTCCTACGCGTAGAGTTGGATTGGTTGTTATCGTGTTGTGACGTGGGCCATGTTCCTTCCTAGAGAATCCAAATTGATCGGGGAATGCGACTCTAGGTTCAGAGCCGAGCCAACCGAACGCTTTGGTGGGGACCTGGGGACTAGCAGTAGAAGATCGAGGATCTTCATCACCGATTCCTTAACCTTTGATACTGAGGGGTAAATCTGTTCTATATATGGTTTTCGGATAACTATATATATTTGTGTAATCACGTGATTGTTTCATTGTACGCATAGCATATGTGTGAAAATTTAAATAAACTTGTTTGAAAACATGATGTGATTGAAAAGGAGTATCTCACTAAGCTAGTTGTAGCTTATACCCCTATAGATTTTGTTGAAACAGGTATACCCGTGGCTTAAATTGAGGATCATGACGTTAATGAAGTCATGGAAGGATGTTAAGCTTCCAAGAAGGCAATGGAAACATAAGATGAAGTTATTTTGTAAGATTCCTTATATGTAATGTATGCTATGTTAGTGTTTTAGAAATTCTAAGAAGTGTATTTATTTTGATTTGAAGACAATAGAGGGATACACCCCTAAGAATTGTAATTTACCATGTTTATCTTTTATGATAAGTATTCTCCTTGCCTTATTACTTAATTATTATCAATATAAATTGTGCTAGTTCGATGCGTTCTCTTGGTTGTGATGTACGCCTTGTATATGATATGGAAGCCTTTGCGTGACTGAGGTAGTCATTCCTAAGCTTTAGTATTGTATACGGTTAACTGCCACGTTTAGGGTACCCATCGGGCCATGATAGTAAATACGCAAGTGAACAACTCTCTCTTTGAGTTTGTCAATAAATCACATGATAAGAAATTGGTGAAGCAAATATCCGGGATCTTATCTTGCATTTTTACAAACTCATCTTTAATTTTTCCCTAAGAACATTTGTACATTTTCATTAACCATAGTATAGCTTCTATTTTCATTATGAACTTTTAAAATTTCTTTGGCTAGATAATAGATGAAATGTGAGTAAGGTAGATGCCAACGATCTCCCAAAATACAGTCTAATATTTTCTATGCTACTTTGGTGGGTGCACTTTTTCTGATGTTGGTAGCTATTTCTAAAGTTGAACATGACCTATTAGTTTCATAAATTTTTGTACTATTACTATAAAAGGAACAAGCTCAGTAGTCAAAAAGCGAATCAAAGAAATCAAATGAGCTTGTCTTATAAAGGACCACTTATTTAGGTTCCTAAAAAGGTTTAATCTTTCTTTTTTCAATATTGCAGAAACATGAAGCTAAAATTAGAGAAACGTAGTATCTAAACAATGGATGTTCTAGACATATGACTTAAAATGCTTCATTGTTCAATAGCATAACATGGGAAGAAAAAAGATGTGTACAATTCGAAGATGACAGTAGAGGTAAAATAATTACAACCGGAGATATGGGTATGCCTCCTTACATCATAGAAAATGTTTATCTTGTGAAAGGCTTTAAATATAATTTACTTAGCATTAGTCAACTATGTGATAAGGGATATAAAATGGTTTTTGAACAAGATAAATGCTATGTGTTTAATGAATATGGTATTAAGATATTTGAAGGTTTTAGGAAACAAAATATATATCTTATAAAGCCTACTGAAATTAAGACAACTTGCTATCTTTTATTTGTGAATGATCATATT
Source organism: Combretum micranthum (assembly GCA_024138025.1). Classification (NCBI taxonomy): domain Eukaryota; kingdom Viridiplantae; phylum Streptophyta; class Magnoliopsida; order Myrtales; family Combretaceae; genus Combretum; species Combretum micranthum. The sequence continues at coordinate 544,166 of JAMXBD010000773.1, read as the reverse complement.
TTTTCTTAGCATAGACGACTAGAACATGTTAACTTTTCTCAAATAGAAAACTTATCTAACAAGAATATTATAAAAGGATTGTGAAAATTAATATTAAACATGATGTAAAATGTAATACTTGTTTAAAGAAAAAAATGGTGTTTGCTTCACACAAAAGTAAAAATGAAATATCAACTAAAAAACCACTTGAGTTTTTGCAACTTGATCTATTTGGAATTACTAAAACTCTTAGCATGGATAGTAGTAAATATGGACTTGTTATTATTGATGATTTTTAAAGATATACTTAGGTTATTTTCTTGCAACATAAGAAAGATGCCTTTGAGTCTTTTAAAAAATTTGCAAAACAAATTCAAAATGAAAAGGAAATTTCCATAATTAGCCTTCGAACTGATCATTGAAAAGAATTTTAAAATGGACAAACTTATAAGTTTTTCCGAAGAATAAGATGTTTTTCATAATTTTTCAGCTCCATATACTCCTCAACAAAATGGAGTTGTGGAATGCAAGAGTAGAAAAATTCAAAAAATGACTAGATATATGCTAAATGAAAGTGGTATTGCTGAGTATTTCTGGATCGAAGCCATGTCTACAGCTTGTTATATCATCAATAGAGTATACATTCGACTCATGATATCTAAAACAACGTATGAACTCTTTCAAGGTAAGAAGCCTAACATTTTTTAATTTCATGTGTTCAGTTCTAAGTGTTTTGTGGAAAAAGATAATCTTAATCTTAGTAAGTTTGATGAAAGATCTGATGAAGCAATATGTGTGCTTATCGTGTATTTAATAAATCTTCTAAGACTATTGAAGAATCAATTAATGTTAAGTTTGTTGAAAATATAAAAGATGATGAAACTAATGATGAAAAGGAGCTAATGCTAAAGAAGAATCTGGTCTATAACCAAAGTTTGAAGCACCAGCTGTTGAAACTCATGGATCTAGTTACCCAGAACATATCCTAAAAGATATACAGAAACTTCTAAGGCTTGAAAATATAAATCTGCTCATCCTCCTAAACAAATAATAGGTAACGTTCAATCTAATCTACAAGAATTTAAAAGTCATTTTACTCTGTTATTTGAGTTTGAACCTAACAATGTTGATGAAGCTTTAAATGATAATAGTTGGATCGATGCAATGTAAGATGAGTTAAATCAATTTCAAAGAAATAATATATGGAATCTAGTACCTAAACCTAAAGGAAAATCTATAATTGGAACTAAGTGAGTGTTTAAGAACAAATTGGATAAAGATGGAAAATCATTAGGAATAAAAAAAGATTAGTAACTAAAGGTTATTCACAAGAAGAAGGAATTGACTTTAATGAAATATATGCACTTGTTGTAATCACCCAAATTTATACAACTAAAAAATAATAATCATTAAGCAAATAAGATAAAATTTTTGAAGAAGTTTTAAGAAAAGTCACGGAAAGCACTCCAAATTTTTCATGATCTAAGAATATTAAAAGATGGACAATTTATTTGTCATTTAAAAATTGAATTGTTATAAACAAAAAATTCAAGATAAAATTCTTCTATAACTTCTTGATAATACCCCATAAATATAAAAAGGATAAAATTTGAAATATATATACACATAAGTGAACAAAAGTGAAATCTTAACTATATGAGAGTAATAATAAAAGTTATAAAATATAAAATTCATGATAATTAAAGAAATAAATTATGAGTAAATAAATAATTATAAAGAACTTATGCTAAACTAATAACTTAATCTCAAGATATTTTATAAAAATGAAAATAACAAGAACACCAAACTAATACAAAAAAGAACAAAACAATTTAATCTTATAGTACATGCAATAAACAAACTTAAAAACATGGAAATGAATGTAAAATAATACCAACTTCCAATGCGCTTTACAATAATGAAAAATAACGAGAGACATCAAGTAGACAGAATAATAAATACCCATACATGTGCAATAGGAAAACTCAATAAATAATAGATTACCTAATAAATCAAAATTTCAATGGAAGTAAAACATAAATACCAAACTTCAATCTCAATTAGTCAAAATAGTGCAATGAATGTCAAGCCCCAAAGGATACCCTAAACATAGCAGTCCATTGCACGCTAAACGAGACTTAAAAATCGCTACAATAGTCATTCAAAAGTCTTGTATTAGTATGCAAGGCGTTCCTTTACGACAATAGAATACATAAACAATTGGAGATAAATAGTTCAACTTGATAGAATAAGCATAAAAATATAAACCACAGATATCTCAAGATCAGTTACAAAGCGTTAAGGGGCATTCCTCTGCTACACATAAGTCTAGGAATTATCTTCTTGGTAAAACTCGATCGTTCTAGGTTCACTACTCAAAACTATACAAAATCAATCGTAAACTTCTAAAGAGATAACTCCTAGTCTCGTATTACTTGATTTGTCCAGGTCCGAGGACGCAGCTATATGTACAGGAACTGCATTAGAAAGAAACTGTGGGGGCATAAGCTACGCTAGCTTAGTGAGTTCCTCTTCCAAAATTAAATGCTTAACAAGTAATATATATCAGGCAAGTTATATGAATAACCGTATAAAATGCACAAAAACGTGAGCATATAATACATAAGATCTTCCAGAAATCTTATGTTGAATGGATTTACGCCCTCCATTCGGGGTTAGGTGTTACAAGCCCATAAGACCATAGATTTCAATTTTTCTCATTTATATTGTGGTTGATACAGCTGCCCACCCACCCACATTTTCAATTCTGGCCCTTACGCCAATTCGAGTTTACAGGCCCCTCGTTGCCCAGCTATTATGCCTTCTTCCCACAAAGGTATAATAACCTATGCATTATGACTCACATATGGTATGCATGGCCAAACTGATTTTAAGATCATGGCATATTAATTTAACAATTTATGGGTGATCATAGATATGACAGACACTTTAATTCTATACTAAATCATACAAAAAATTTTTACAACAAACTCATTTCGATATTCTTATCATCGATTTACCCAAGTAGAACTCATATACACACAATCAAATTTTTATCTTACCCTAATTCTAATGCTACTAACATTACAAGCACAAGTACAAGCACAATCACAAGCATATAATTTAAAGATAGTGAACTCACTCGGCCATGGTCTTTGGTCTCTAACGGTAGTGATCCAGAACCACGAATTTCCCCGATTCCAAAATCACCTAAACGAAAGAAATACCCCTATGAGTATTTCATACCATAACTAATTCCAAACTTTTTAAATAAAACTCTTTGAATTCGTAATTTTCGTGATAATTGGAAATTCCAACTTAAAACGGTCATAACTTGGTCATTTTAACTCGGAATTTCGCAAATAAGCTATCGATTTCTATCTACTTCGAAAGATATATCTATTTATGATGTTATCACTAAATTTTGAAAACTTTTAGGTCTTGAAATGTTCGGATCAGATCTGATCAGTAACTAGAATTTGAAACTCCGAAATTGTTTTGTGAAATTTGCATTATTTTTAACAAGTAGATTATATGTACATGCAATATCTAAAAGTTATGATCATGAATGTCATGATATGAGCTATCTACATGTAATTCCGTAATGATTCTTGGCTAAAATGAATTTTTACAGAAACTTTCTCCTTGCAATAATGTCATGAACACTTGTTTGAGAAAACTAACTTTATTCTTTTGAAAATCATGCATATTCTTACTATGATAAGGCCTTGATGACCTATATACCTAATACCTTCATTATCTTAATAAATTTCCTCATTTAAAGGTGGTAAAATAGATGTTTTAAAGTAAATTTTGCCTAGTGATGAATTTTGCACAATTTTTGAAAAGAAAAATATTGTTTGATGTTAGTTGGAAAACTTTTCCTTTGTTTTGGGTTTCTACTTTGATAAAACATATTTATTCTTATAAAAATCAAGTCTTTATTATATCTATTCCCTAAGACTTCTATTTTTCCATTAAAATACTCATTTTGACATTTGGAATTAGGTGTTTAAGTGGGGTTCATTTTTAAATCCGAATTTTGGGAAATTGTTTTTAGGATGGTTTCTTGTGAAAAAACCTTTTAATCTTTCTAAAATTAAGTCCCAATCAATCCTACTCCCTAAGGCTTTCATTTCTTTAATAAAACTCTTATTTTAGGGTTGGAAAATAGGTATTTTCTTGATATTTCACCCTAGTTACGAATTTCAACATTTTTGTTTGTGTTGAAACATAGATCTAACTTAACTTTTGTAATCATTTTCTTATCTTGAAAATTTCTCTTAGTAAAACCATGATCAACTCATAAAAATCACTACTTAATGATATCGATTATCTAAGCCCTTTATTTAACATGTAAAACTTTCATTTTGAAGTTAGATAATATGTTTTCTAAATGGGTCTTTCTCAATATCCGAATTTTTAAAATCACTTTTTAATAGAAACAAAATGGATCTTGAGTTTTGATCAACACTTTCCTTAAGAATATTATGTAGCAAGTCTTTCATGCATGAAAAACAAGTAACTATGTCATTTTAACTACTCTAAACAAATAGATCTACTATACTACTCATGTTATGAATGTAAATGCATCATAAACAATATGTAGGGAAGAGTAATAATGGAAATATAAGCATAAAAACTTAATAAGAACAATATATAACAATAATATAGCAAAATACTAGTATATCAACTTTCATAGTAAGATCTACACATTGTGATGGCAAGAATATCATGTTATAGTGGTTCCACATCCCTAGCATGAAGCTCATGGTGATTTTTAGTGGAACTACACATGTATGACCTTACCATTACTTGTGTTTATAGTGGTAGGATCAAGATTTATTACCTATTTAGTGTTTGGAGTAAGAAAACTTGAAGAAAATTTGAGAGTGTGTGTGTGTATGTGTTTATGGAAGAGAAGCTCACGACAAAGAGGGGTAGAGAGGGAGAGAAAAAGAGACTTCCAAAAGTGGTTTTGTGAGAAAATGAGAGAAAGCGAAAAAGTGAAAGGTGAAAGAGATATTATATAGGAAAATGAATTAGGGTTTTGTATGAATAATTTATTTTAGAAAAAATCAAACAAATTGGAGAGAGAGGGAGCAAGGGGGCATCGGTTCTTGTGGAGGAAGAGAGAAGTAGTTTTGATTTTATTTTGTGTAATAAAATTCTATTTTATTAAGTAACTTTAAGTACTAAAATATATCGGAAAGGTAAATTTGTAAGAAAGTAATGTAAAATTGTAAGAATAGGTTGTAAGGATGTAAAAATAGGGTATGGGTGGTTGTACTTGATGAATAGTGTGAAAGAAAGCAAAAGTTAATTAGACACTTAGATTACCGGTAGTAATGAAAATACGATAAAAATGCTATAATTGCAACTTTTATAGCTCGAAAAATTATATAACTGATATATTTAGAAATATTATGAAATTACAAGTCTAACGGTACTAATATCATTTATTTAATATCCCGAGCCTCAGGACACGTTTTCAAGGTCTGTATCCAGTTGGGCTCGAAATAGGTTGAAATCCACTAATCTGATATTGTTTAGCATTCCAATATTAATACGAGTCAATCTACACTTTTCACTCGTGTTTCGACTTTTGGGATTGAGAACACGGGATTATCGGATTTGAACTGCTAAGATTTCCTAAGGTTTTGTTAGCTTAGGGTTTCCAGTTGACTTTTCGATTTAGGGTTTTATTTTGGAGTTATCTCATTTCTATTGTTCCGGAGTTTCATTCTTGGAATTGCCGAACATAGGGTTTCTAGGTCCGATTGGTCTAGAGGTATTCTTTTAGGGTTTCGGTGTCTGGTTTAAAGATTTCTAAAATCGAACTCAGGTTTACTAAGAAAACAAGGGTTTACAATGAAAGCATAAGTGAAAGAATAAGTCTTAAAATGATTGAAAACTTTTGAATAATAAAGTTTAAAGTTAATATATAGTGTAAGCTACCAACAGTTGATCAAATTTTTGTTTGTCTAATTTAGGAATAGCTTAGTTAACTAGTATAATAGATGATTAATTTTGAACCTTGATTAGAATTTGATTTTAAAATTAAGCTTAGGTAGTCTAATTAAATTAAGTAAATTAAAATATGGGATATATTAGATAGATGTACATAACCAAATTAATAATTGGATTTAAATGAATTTGAGAATTTAGATATTCCCTGTCATTCATCTATTTGCTTTAAATGCTCTTCTCATCAATTAAATATCTTAAATCTTTCTAACCATTAAATTTTAATTTTGTTCCCTTCAATCCATCTATTTGTGTCAACTATTTTTCCAACAAATCAAAATTCATCATCATCTCAATCAAATTTAATTAGAACCCTTATTTCTTTTAATATACAAATGACTTAAATTACCCAAGTTCTTTATCTAAATTTGTAAAATGCCTTAATTTAATCATTTCAATCTAAATCTTATTTTCTTAATCCCCATACATTTTAAGTGTATATGCTTGTTTAAAAAATCATTTTTAAGCTTAAACTCAAACTAAATATCAAGTTTTTACAAATTTAATTTCTACACTAGATTTTGCATTCAAGTTGATAATTTTGGCTCTATATATTCGAAAATCTCTTCCTAATTGTTTTTAATGCTAAATATAATCATCTGAAAGATTTAAACTACATCCTTTATCCATAAAAATCTTCTAACAGTTTTTACTCCTTACCTTTTTAGTCCTTTCTTCTTTGAATTTTGCTGCATTCCTTTCCCTTCTCTTTTTCTTTTTTTTCTTTCCTCATTCTACTTTCTTTCTTTCTATGTTTCTTTTTTTTTTCTTCTTCAAAACCTAATTCCTTAAATCTTAATTTCAAAGAGATTATAAGGGAAATAGAAGATAGATATCAAGATGTAAGTAAGAAACAAGTTTAGAAGAAGCTACATCAACAATAGGAGTAGTAGTAGTGAAGTTTATTTACTTGAAGTTTTCTTAAAACAAGTAAGTTATTGTTTTTATTTGTTTTGTTATTGGTTATGCATGTGAATGATGAATTAGAACTAGAAATAAGTTGGGTTTGTGATAAAATTTATAAACAAAGGAGATATGAGCATAAAAGTTAAAACCCAGGTTGTTTGTGCATGTGTAAAGTTAAGAAGTTGATGAAGTGACTTTGATGATGTGTAATGATAAAAATATGTTTAGAAATGCTGTGAGTTATAGTTTTGAACTTGTATGTTGCTAGAGAGGTGTTGTGGGTTGAGTTTTGAAGAGAAAACAAGTAAATAAGTAGCGAAAATTGTGTAAAAGAAATAAAGGAGGGCATGATAGGGGAAATCACAAGAGTTACGGGCGTGATTCTGTCCTTACTGGGCTCGAGTTATGGAAATTTTATGAATCATGGGTGTGACTTGACCCTTACTGGCCTCTAATCATGTTCTTTTGAAAACCATGGTCATGACTAAGTCCTTAATTGAAATCCTCATAATTTTATATAATCTTATTATAATAATTATTAAAATATAATATGGAATCATAAAAGGACTAATGAAAAGTAAAAAAAAAATCACTTTCAATTTTTCGCGATTTAAAATTATTAAAAATATTGAATTATAAACAAATTTGATTGCAGTTAGAATATTTAGAATCCTTACCAGTAAAATTTCAAAACACAAAGTGTAACTTTTATAATTATTAGATAATCAATGATCGATAATAAATCAATCGTTACTGTAAACTTCTAGATCATTCTATCTTAAGTTCAATAGTTAGAAAATAAAACTTATATTCGTTAAGATAATAAAATAATTATTTCAAAATTTCCCTGATATTTTAAAACGTCAATATAAACTCCCAAAGTTTTGTGATCGGTTTAGCTTAAACCCTAATCGGAAGGTTAACCGCAAACCTTAAAGTAAACAAAACCCTAGTTAAACGAAATAATTTAAGTCCGGTAACCCCGTGTTCGCAACCTTAAGAAAATAAGTAAGAGATTAGTATGGAGAATAGTTCGTAATAACATAAGAAAGTTTAAAAAGGTCATATTAGTAAAACCGCAAATCGTTTTGAACCCGATGGATGCAATTCCCATGTCCCGGGGTTCGGAATAATAAAAATATTTTGGATATACCATTAGACTCGTAAAGATATAAGGTTTTCAAAAATATCTGTTTTATAATTTTTCGGTAAGTAAAAATATCAGATATTACAATTACTACCCACAAATTTATTAACAAATCTCTCCAAAATTCTCCTATCAAAACTCTCTCCAAATACACTCTCAAAACTCTCCCAGAATATACTCTCCAACCACCTTCTATATACATAAGACCCATTCACACATAATACTCCATAAACCCTCTTTAGTAAAGCTTTTCTTTACAAATTCTTCTTCCCATGTCATGTAACTTTACATGACCATGGTGTGAGTTTCAAAAAACTAAATGTTAAGGAAGCTACACTATGTTCATGTATTATTCTTCTTCATGAAAATCTATTTATATAATTATGTTGTTATTTTACCTTGTTCATATTATTATTGTTATTATATCTAACTAAGTATAATTCTGTATCTACATATATATATGTATATATATATATTCTTTAGAGCATATAAGCTCACTTGCAATTTATTTACTTTCATGCAAAGTAATTTATTTATTTATTTCTTCGCAATTTATTTATTTCATGTTGTTTTAAGACTAGTCTCTAGTCTTAAACTTGTCCTCATCAAGTCAAAACAATTTTCTCTCTTTTATTTCGTTTCTTTCTTTTTGGGAATAGTATACTTCTTAGTCACGGGAGCCTTGAAGAAGCTAAGACTCCCAATACTTGACTTTATTTATGATTTATGTTACTTTTACTTGTTATTATTTCTCATAATCATGCCCATTAAGATTGTTGTCTAAACCTTTAAAGTTCTAATTATACTTTGACAAAAAGAGGATTTTATCACCTAAGGCTGATTCTATATGAAAAATTAGAATCTATGGTTTAACAAAAGTAAATTTATTCTTTTCCCAGCTTTAGGAAGAACTCACTACAATTATAAAAGCAACTTTTGTTTTGAAAAGCTTTTTAAATCATTTATATATTACTTTTTTTTCCTAAAAGAAAATGACTTTTTGTACTAAAAAGTTTTCCATAAAACATAATGTAAGGAAATCTCATAAAAAGGGAATAAGAGTTTTCAAAACAAAAGATTTTCAAACAAATGGTCAAAGAAAGTAAATAGGAAAAGTAATATTAATATTGAGAATTTAGAAAAGAAGAAATTTATTTTTTTATCAAAAAGTCATTTAGGAAAATAGTAAGATAAACATGAAGTAATTCTTTGAAAACAAAAGAATCAAAATATTCATTTTAAAGGATTTACAAAATAAATTTTTTGTAAACTATGGTTTGCTACACTCTTAATTAACATTGTTTTACTCAAAAAATTGATTGGACAACAAACACTTGAGCATGGATGAAATATGAGTTATATATCTATGAAAAAGGATTTTCTCAACTACATAGATAACTAAGTATTTATCAAAACAATGTTTGGATGGTTTAATGTTTGAAACAAAATGTTTTTGGGATAGGAAAATTCGTGGTGAATCTGATCGCCATTTTTTCGGAGCCTAAATGATCTATTTTGATGAAAATAGTTTTAGAAATAGATAGATCTTTTTGAATAAATAAAAATCGGTATATTATATGCGCAATTCCAAGTTAAAATAATCAAGTTATGGCCATTTTAAATTGAAATCATCTTTTATGCAAACTTTGACGTTCTTATAACATAATTTAGACAAGTCTCAAGAAAGTTATCAAGAAATACTCATATTGGGTATTTTCCTTGACTAAATGATTCCAAGGAAGAATACTAGTACCCCAAGGATTATTTCGACTAAGTGGATTGTTTGAGCGACTCATCCATTTAGAAGAAGTGTCGACATGGTGTGAGTTTATTTCCTTAAAAAACTTTACTTAATTGTGCTTGTTGTTAGTCACATTAGAATTAAGACAAGGCAAATTGATATGTATGCAAAAAATTATTGAAAGGATTTGTAATATATAGAAATAAAGATGAAAATATAATTAATTATGAATCATGAGATGATATAGGATGAGTTTAAGGTCAAAATAAGTAAATTGTAAAGGTTTAAGTTTGGTTGTAGAACAAAAGGTTGGAATTCAGATTTCTACAATTTTTGACAGATTGTACGCTCCCTCCTGGAGAATCTGCGCCACCGGCGTAGAGATGGCATAGGATGGGAATAGTAACGTTTTTCTTAATGCTGGGTAGAACGCCGCTGGTGTACACTAGGGTTTCTCTCAATACCGGCTAGGAACGCCGCCGGCGTATGCAGTAGGAATTGATGTTCTGGAATTCAAAGCCCCGATGAACGCTACTAGAGCTCGTGTAAATTTTACCAGCGTAGGGTATACGCCAGCAAGATCTACACGTACGCCGCTGGTGTAGGGCCGGCATATGACCAAATTTATATAAATACGAGACGCGAAAGACAATTCCGACATATTTGTTTTTTTTTATCATTTTCTCCTTCGTATAAGAGAGTTTTGGAGTGTTCTTGGAGATCCAGGCTTGGAGAATCATCCGGAGGGTGTTTTTGATCCAAAGTAAGTGATTATAACCTTTGCTTATTGATTAAATACGATTTTGCATGGTTTGCTTAGGGTTTTGTGTGTTCTTGAAGGAAAAACGTAGGAAAGATTTAGATCTTGAATTTAATCTGTCTCGGTTGGATAAGAAATGAGTATTGTGATTAAAACAAGTAAGTATAATATTCTCATATCAGATTTATACGAATTTCATGCAGAACTCTAAGGATTTTGTGATTTGTTTGCATGAATGAAACCCTAGATTGGTTGGGATCCGAATTTGTGGATGTTAGTTGGATTTTGGTGATCCAAATCAATAAGTTTCGTCTTTTCTTTGATGGAGTTGAATAATGTGTGATTAGATGATCATTATGTGTTCTTGTTGTCATATAATGTTAGGGTTTTTAAGGATTATCGAATTCTATAGATTATTGTAGAAGATTGATCGGGTTAGACGGTGCAACTTGGTGATTTTCTTTGTCAGGTTAGGATTTTGGGAGTTACAGTATATTAGGATTTGTTTATATCGTGTTCTTATTTATTATATATATATGTTGTTGACATGAATTTGGAGATTTGGGTTTGTTGTTGTATTGTTAATATTGATTGAAGCATTGTGGAGATTTAGGAGATTTGGTTGTGGTTGAGTGTTGTCGATAAAGGATTTTTTTAGGAGATTCAAATTGGAATTTCTTGAAACTGAGAAAGGTACGACCAATCCTTGCTTACTGTTTTTGCCTGTAAGTTTAGTATTGATTGAATGCTTATAGGAATATAATTTCTTAATAAACTTAATCTTTATTCGGTTTAATAATTGTATGTTTTGGTTATGCTTGGCTTTGACCAATAAAGACCTAGCAGACAGTAATACTGGTGAGGCACCCTGATGATCTTGGTGTAAGGTTGTCCCTAGTGGACTCATGCCTTGATATGATTCCTGTAGAATTAGGTGTTCTGGATTCGGGATGTTTGGGGAGTAACCACCCATCCATATATGTATATGATTATTATTTTCAAAAAGTTGTATGATTTTTAATGGGGTCTGAGTAAGTCCTAGTTCAAGATTAGAGTATACCTAATACTGAACTGTGTTGTTTTGTTGACGATAGTGGACCTGACTACCCAGCCGAGAGTTAGGCTTCATATACCAAATTTCTAAGAGAAGACATGATTGATCATTTAGAATTGTAGTTGGATGCTTTTGTTAGTTTCACTTGAAAAGATTTTTATTGTAAACAGTATTTAGCTTCTGTTGAATTTTGTTGGCCATGATGTCAACTTGAATTTTTATGCTTAAATAAGGAGTTTATGTTATATGAAGTATGAGTTTATAGTTTTAACAGGTTTCATATCCTATGAGATACCTTATGAGTAATTACAGGTGAAGTTTGCAAAATTGTGGATAATAGAGCCTTTGCGTATCTTAGATAAGAGGGGATACATAGCGAGTTGTAATGCCTTATTTTAGCGCGTTACAGGATTTTAAGAATATCGAGGCCGGAATTGATTGTAAGTAAATGTTTGTTTGTATAGCACTTAATATGTATGAAATTCTATGATCACCTTAAATTTGATAATAATGATGCTATGATATCTTAAATAAATTGATTAATGCATACCACGAAGTGAGTCATATTACATGGGGTTATTATCCTTGGGTGAAAAGGATAGTAGCATGGTCGAAAGCAACACTTGGCGGTTATGATCTAAAGCGATTGCTTGGTGACATGGAATCAAACCAATGCGTGGCGGAAATCCAGAAACATGGCTCAACCTGAGTAGACTTTATATGCTTGGCGGTAATGATTGAAAGCATAACTTAACTAAAACTACTCGTTTTTAGATTATACATCACCAAACCCCGAATGGAGGGTATAAATCCATTCAATATATAGTTCCTGAAAAACTATATGCCTTGTTTGCTCACGTGTATGTTGCATTCCACTTGATTGCTTAAATAACTTGTTTGAAATTTCTACTACACAAGATTTTACTTATGAAAATAATTCTCACTAAGCCTATTAGCTTATACCCCTATAGATATCTTTTACAGTTTACCTATTTGTGGTTGAGGCCACGTGGACCCTACAGCTAGGTATTATCCATTTTGGTTAAGGAATTTCTTTAGATGAAGTTTAGTGTTAGATAAGATGAAAACTTCTTAGAAAATCTCTTGTAATAGATTTATAGTTATTTTGGCGGGGGAATGCCCCTAAGACTTGTAAGACAAATGCTATGAATGAATGAATATTATGAATCCTCTTTTCTTAAATTGTTATTGTATCTTCTTAAGCTTCATAATTCCATGTATGGTCCTCTAAATTTGTGAGAGTACGCCTTACACTTAATACCAAAGCATCTACGAGTGACTAAAGTGTTATACTTAAGCTTTAATATTGAGTGTAGCGGACTGTTACGTTTTGGATACACTTTGGGGCGTGACAGTCAAAATAGCCTTAGAAAATTTATGATCATTAATTATTAAATAAATCATTCTTAGGGCAGGATTCTACAACAAGAGTCAATAACTCAACAAGTCATTATAGTTGACCATAAATTTCAATTACAATAAAGGACAATTAATTTCTAGAATCCACTGATTATAAAAGACAGTTTAAAGATAAATCATGGCAAATATAAATTACGTGAAAAGATCAAAAACTTATCAATATCTAAGAATCTAAACCTTAATTAAGTATCTGAATTATACTAATATTTTAATTAGAAAATTTTGAGTCTACAGAGAATAAAATATTAATTAACTAGGTAACCCAAAGAATTTTTATAACTAGTAAAATGAATAGAGTAGTAAATATAAAATAGATATTCAACTTATGACCTAAATAAAAAGTTTAGAATAAACCTATGAGTAGTAATAAACTCATTTATAATCTAAAAACTCGAATAGAAAATTCTTTAACCCTAATAGATACCAAAGACAAGATTTTGTATCTTGAGAAAATAACTCAAGATATAATTAAAAGTAGCTTATATTTCAAAAATAATAAAAAAACCTCTTTATAAATCGAAATGACTATAAAATGATAACTAAAAGATGAATCACTACTATTATAAATACGTGATAAGAATGAAAATAGATCAGTAACTAATAATCTAGACTTCAGAAAAATATTTGGATTGCATCATTGATCTAGTTAGGAAATTCTGAGCCTAGAGGAACTAAAATCCTAATTTAACTTACCGGGCCTAGAAAAATTTTCATGTAAGATAAAACTTTTTTCATCGTAAACTTTAAAGTCAAGATTTAAACTCATAGATAATTTAGAGATTTTGTAGAAACTTAGGATAAATTTGTAGAGATAAAACTTTTGCATAATGAATATATAAATACGTGTATTACTTAGTATTTGTTGAGTTAACTTAATTAATTAAATTAAACAAAGGATTTATCAAATAAAACAAAGAAAATACAGTGGAAGAAGCTTGGATTTCGGTTGCTGCAATTTGAAAATCATGGTTGCTGCAAGCTTGGATGAAATCACATTCAACATACCACAACTTACACCTAATTTTGCAAGAAAAGTCAAGATGAAAAAGACTAAGAAACCAATGAAAAATCTTCACTTAAGCAAGCGTTAAATGAGCAAAAAACAAGCTCTAATCAACATGCAAAATGGCTTCAAATTCGTCCAAGAATTTTTGAGGAAAGCAACAGCAATAAGGAGGCCAAAACAACAACTTGCAGCACACACATTCCATCGTACTAGCTTAGCAAGAATAAGAGCCTACAAAAGTTGAATAATTCTTCAACAAACTCTGATTAAACTATAGCAAATTAAAACTTAGATGGTTGACGACTGACTTAAGAAAATCAACGAAACAAACATGAAACAAGCCTATAAATGTAGCAGCAACATGGGAGACAATAATATTTGCTGCAGATTTTTTTTCTTTTCCTTTATTATGTTTGACCCTGTTAATTTTCCATCCAAATTGCATAATAGACACATCATTTAAACAACTATGAAGCAGCTTTATGAACTAACAAACAAGCGCATAAATACCCCTCCATTTGACTCAAAAGTCTATAGTAAACTCAAGTTAAACCACCTCCACCAGATCACCTATAAATTCTAGACGAAGAATAGCCAATACAGCCTACTATTTCTTGTCCAAAAACCCGCCAATTTGCACCTTAATTACAACCTTTGCCTAGTATATATATATAGGAGTAATTAAGAAGCGAACAAGCTCAACCTTTCCTCATAAACAAAACAAAAAAATTAAGCAAAAAATTCAAAACAAACAGCCCCTGCTCTTTACTTTTCTCCGCCATGACAGCAACAAAGAAGGCATAAAACAAGGCACTACAACCCTTGTTCTTATTCTCCATCTTCCTTACCATGTAAAGCTCCACTTTACAACAAACAACCTATTTCTCTTCCCATCAACTATAGCAAGGAATACATTAGAACAACCCTAATTTCCTTAACTTCACCAAGGTTCTAAGGATAAAAAATAGAGGTAAGGATGAAGTGGTTTAGTTAATTTATTTCTAAACTTACAACCACTCATTTGCCATCTTCTAACATAGGAAATTTGGTTCACAACAAGAGAAGAAGCTAGTTATAATCCACCCTCCAACTAAGGTTATAAACCTTGAGAATTTTCATACTAGTATAAATAGATAGAAATACAAATATAAAAATAGATGGTCAATGCAGGGCTCAATAAAGACCATAGGATAAGACCATAAGTAGTTATGAATCTATATATATCTTCAAACCATAAAACAAGGGCCTCTAGATAGTAATAAATACCAAAGACAACACTTCGTAGTTGGTATCGAAAACTCAAAATATAGAAACGATTAAGATATGATTTCGAGCGCATTAAAAAGTAAATAATCAATAAAGCTTATAGCTAGAAAATGATAGTTTAAGGATGAACCGTTAGGGTTATAAATACACAATAAGAATAAAAACAAATCCATAACTAACAATCTATACTTTAAATAAATATTTAGATCACACTATTGTTCTCGTTAGAGAATTCTAAAGGTTTTAGAGACTGAAATAAAAAATTGGCATATTAAGCTTAGAAAACCCTAATTACGTAATATAAAACCCTAAAAATAATTAATCGCGTAAACTTTAAACTCAAAGTTAAACTCCAAGATAATGTAGAAAATTTATAGAAGCTTTAAGTAAATTTTCAGAGACAAAACTCTTAAATAAGTGATCTAAATATACCTGTTTAGCTTAGTAAACTGCCTTAAAAATAAGATAATTAATTAAGTAAATAATATTATAAAAATTATTGTACAAATTCGATGGATTTAGAATGTATTTATGGCTGGGATTTCATAGATTTTTGTACAACTAAAAACCATCAACAGCTTGCCCAAAGTTGCACCAAAGGAGTTAAAATTGACTAAGCTTGGGCAATCAAATTACTCCAAATGAGATACCCTATTAAATGCAGCCAAACTCATGTTTGTAAATTGGAATTCGGTGAAGAATTCTTCCCTTACTTGGCAGAAAACCTGAGCTATTGTCTTCCTTACTTCCATACACATACTGTCACGCCCCAATGGGTACCCTAAACGTGACAGTTTGCCACACTCAATATTAAAGCTTAAGTATGACAACCTTAGTCATTTCCAAAAGCTTTTATATTAAGTGTAAGGCTTACTTTCACAATTTTAGAGGACCATATATGGAATTATGAAGCTTAAGGAGATATAAAAACACATTAAGAAAAGAGGATTCACAATAATTATTTGTTCATGGCAAAGACTTTACATACTTAGGAACAACTCCCCAAATTACTAATCTATTATATACATATTATCATGCTAATACTAAGCTAAACTTTATCCAGATTTCTAATGTTCAAAAAGGATTACCTGCCCGCATGGTCCACGTGGCCTTAACCATAAATAAGGAAACTGCAAAAGATATCTATCGGGGTATAAGCTAATAAGCTTAGTGAGTAAATCCCAAAATTCATACTCGAAGAAAATTATCAATCAAGTTTATTATTCGAACATATGAAATGCAACAACCACGTGAGCATACAAGACATATGACTTTCCGGGAATCATATGTTGAATGAATTTACGCCCTTCATTCGGGGTTGGGTATTCAGGCCAATTACAGCCACAACTTTTAATAAAACACTTTTATAGATCTTACTGGCTCCTATGCGCCATCAAAAACTTGTAGTTATTACAGGCTCCTACTAGCCATCAAAAACTTATAGTTATTACAGGCTCCTACTAGCCATCAAATTAAGTAGTTCTTACTGGCTCCTACTCGCCACTGACATGATATACCGTTATGTCTACCACCACTATTATACACTTGTCTCACCAATTGTATAGTAGTGAATGCAATGTGACTCAACATATGAAGTGCATGAATAATTTCTTTAATTAAAATCTAGTAGTTACGTTTAAATTCTTTCAAGTGATCAATCAATTTCAAACATTTCAAGATATTAATTCACATACAACTTTATTACAAACAAATCGAGTTTCGATATTCTTAGTATTCTTTCAACATATTATCATACACTTCCTTTTGATTTTTCTTAAATTCTAGTGCAACTAATTTTACAAGCACAATCAAGAGTATGAAAAATAACGGGGATTAACTCACGATGCCATTGTCGTCTATTCCTCTAAGCGGATGAGTCGTTCACACACTCCACTTAATCGTAATAGTTCTCTAGGTAAAGGAATCCTTCTTCGGGGTTACCTAACCAAAGAAAATACCCGCAATGAGTTTTTCTTGATGATTTTCTTGAATTTTGACAAAACAATGTCAAAGAACGGTAAAGTTCGTATAGAAGAATGTTCCTACTTAAAATGACCATAACTTGGTCATTTTAACTCGGAATCGCGCATATAATATACCGTTTTCTACCTACTCGAAAAGATCTACCCATTTCCAAAATTATTTTCAACAAACAAGGCCATATAGGCTCCGAAAAAGTAGCGACAAAATTCACCACGGATTTTCAAGTAAAAACAACTTTGGTTCAAGAAATCAAAATTTGTTTGATAAATACTTAGTTATCTATATAGTTGAAAAATTCTCTTTTTATAACTATATAACTCATATTTAAGCATTCTCAAGTGTCTTGTTGTCCAATTATTTTTCTTAGGTAAAACAATGTCGAGTTGAAGCTTTTCGGAAATTGTTTTTGTAAATTTCTTTGAAATGAATACCTTGCTTTCTTTGTTTTCTAAAAACGTTTTATGTTGGTTTTATTTATCTCTTTCCAAGTAACTTTTGAAATAAAATTTTCTACTTTCTAAGTTACATTAATACTATATTTGAAGTTTTCTAAGAAATATGTTATTCTTCATTTTTCTTGTGTAAATTCCTTTGTTTACTTGTTTTGCAAAAATTCCTTACTTGATATTTCTCATTCTTTTTCTCATTTTAAAAAATAATCATCCATGCATGAAAATTTGTTTTCTTCATAAAAACAATGTGGAACAATTAAGGACTTTTTGTAGAAAAACTAATTTCTATAATCTTATTAACTTCTTCTTGTAATTTGAAAAGAAATAACTTCATTATTTTCAAACCATAAATTTTCTTTGCCTATTTGCAAAGGTCTTTACTTAAAATTTCCTTAGTTATTCATCTTATTTTCTTTCTTATGAAAAGAACCATTTTTGTAAAAAAATATTTTCTTTTGAAAAACAAGGTGGGTTAATAAGGATCTAAGTGGCTTTTTAAAGTAAAAGTAGTTTATAAAATTATAGTGAGTAACATGAAAAGGAATGAGTTTATTTTTGTTATCTCATATATTTTTATGCTTCATAAACTTATTTTCAAGTGACAAAAATCCTTCTTTTGTTTAATTATCTTTAGAAAATAAAATTTTTGGACAACAATCTAAATGAACATGAGTATGAGGATAATAATAAATAACATAAAGCATAATAATAAAGTCAAGTATTGGAGTCTTAGCTTTTTCAAGGCTCCCGGGACTAAGAAGTAGACTAACCCCATAATAAAATGAAATGAAAGAAAAAAAGCTTGTTTTGACTTGATGATGACAAGTGTAAGACTAGAGACTAGTCTTAAAAACAATTTGGAATAAATAAAATACATTGAAGTAAACAAATTGCATGAAAGATAAATAAATCGCAAGATCATGAGCTTATATGCTCTAAATAGTATATATAGCTATATAGATATAGTAGATAGTTATGAACATAAGAGAAACATAAATGAACATAAGAGAAACATAAATGAATATAAAGGAAACTTGAACATAGAGGAATTATGATTATGAACAAAAACAAAGTATGAACCTATTGTTGCTTTCTTAACCTTCATGGTTTTAGAAAACACACACTAAGCTCATACTAAGTAGATGAACATGGAGACTTCTTGAGGAACTTTTACCTAAAGAAGATGAGCTTAAAGAGGACTTCTTGAAGAACTTCTTGGAGAGAAATTCTTGAGAGATTTTGTCACGCCCCGAAGGGTACCCTAAACGTGGCAGTCCGCCGTACACAATATTAAAACCTAAGAATAACCACCTCAGTCACACGAAGGCTTCCATACTATGTACAAGGCGTCTAACACATAGAGGAGACACATCGGAATGATACGTTTTATGTTGATACAATTGAGTAACAATGTAAAGGAAATGCAATCCACTATACTCTAAATACAAAACACTATACTTCAAAATATAAATCATCAAGCTTCAATTACATTTATCCCAAGACTTCACTACATAAAACTATTACAAGGCCAATCGTAAAGCTTAGCCAAAAACTTCAAGCACTCTTATATCTTGCCGGAAACCCGAAGTCATTCTCGACTTCAACCATCTTGGTCCCCACTTAGCATTTCTTGGTATAACCTGTTCATTTAAACAACTATTGGGGTATAAGCTACACTAGCTTAGTGAGTGTAATCTCCCACAAAAACATTTATGTCACAGCAATTCAATCAAGTTATTAATCAAGCAAGTGTATGCATCAAACACATGAGTTCAACATACATATGACCATCCGGAAATCATATGTGGATGGAATTGCCCTCCATCCCGGGTTAGCAGATTAACGAATACTGCGGTACTAACAATATCCCGTTTATGGTTCACGGCTAACCTACGATTATTCGATGTCGTTTATGGTTCACGACTAACCTACGATTATTCGATGTCGTTTATGGTTCACGACTAACCTACGATTATTCGATGTCGTTTATGGTTCACGACTAACCTACGATTATTCGATGTCGTTTATGGTTCACGACTAACCTACAAATGCTAATGCTCCATCCCCTTGTGATATGCACATGTCAATTTAGCATTAGTCCAAGTAGTTGATTAAGCCAATTTACTTAGGCGATCAATCAATTTATCAGACAATCCATCATAGCTAATTATACAATCAAAGTTTATCACCCGGTTTCGATATTCTTAATTTGTGTTCTCACATCACCATCAATCATATAATTTCCCATTAATCCCCATCATTCATATTCCATTCAATTGACCTACATTCTAGTGCACTACTTTACAAGCACATACAATAAATGAATCGGGAAGAAAAACTCACACGGCCCTTGGATCACCGGTCTTCTAGTAATAATAATCCGGTGGTAGGGAATCGTCGAACTCGGATAACCTAAAAAGGAAGAAATACTCTAATAAGTATTTCAACTCAAACTAATCCAACGACTTCATACGAACTTATCAAATTCGTAATTCGCGTCCTAAGCGGGAATTCCAACTTAAAACGGCCATAACTTGGTCATTTTAACTCGGAATCTCGCAAATTTTATATCGATTTCTATCTACTTCGGAAGAGCTTTCTAAATATGAAGTTTAAATCAAGTTTTGAAAATATCTAAGCCTCGGAATTGAGGATCAGATCTGTACAGCGGTTTATCAATTCCAAAAATGCGGTTTTCATGAATGCATTTGAGATTCCTAAGTATGAAATGATACTAAATGCAATGGTAATGATTTTCCCTATCATGAATGTCATGATGTGAACTTTAATGAGTCTATGTTCTTATAACTTTTTAAATTTAAAGAATTTTAAAATAAACTTTTCTTAGAAACCATTTTATACCAATGTTTAGTAAGTGAATTCACTACACTTGACCACAACTACATATTACAAGGATTTTCTTTAGAAAAACTCTACTTTGTTTAAAGAAATTTTGACCCTTATATTAGTTATATCCTAAGGCCTTTATTTCTTTAATAAAATCCACATTTGTAAACTTTTAAGTGGGTCTTTTACTATGGGGTTTCCAAAAATCCGAATTTACAAAAGTCCATTTTCAAGTTGATTCTCTTAGGAAAAATATATTTTGTACTTAATACTTTAAGTATTTATTATATCTATATCCTAAGGACTTCATTTATTTAAGAAAATATCATTTTTGAAGTTGGAAAAATAGTGTTTTCTAACCCTACATCCATTATTACGAATTTTGTCTACATGACTTTTAACTCAAAACTCCTATGGACTTCATTTCTTGTTTCCAACATTTTCTTTAGTAAAAACTCATTTAGACTCATGAAAAATATTACTAAACATTATCTATTACCTATAGGCTTTATTTCTCTTGTAAAATATAAGTTTAGAAGTTGATAAAAGTGTTTTTGACCTAGGTTTTCAAAGTCATCCGAATTTTCACAAGTTCATTTCTTGAAAAGTACTTTTCTTTTTGACTTCATGGACTCATCTATCTATAGATCTATATACTAGGAAAGTCATTTACTAACAAAAACATTAAAGACTATTAATGCACATAAACACAAAATAATAATGAAACCTTAAATGCCTACATGATCATGAGTAGTAATATGATGGATCTACTTTATCAAATGCTTAAATGAGTTTTGAAAACATAAAAACTATATTTTTATAAAAGATCTTTTGTTTAAAATACTTTTTGTTGGAGGAACATAAAGCTTTTGGTATGAAAGCTTCTTTAAAAGTTAGATCCACATTGTAATGGTTCGGTATTCTTGTCTTGATATCTCATTGTCCCTACCAAAAGATCATGGGGACACTTGGTTGAAATATCCAAGAATTACTTAGCCATAACAAAGATCTAAGGATGGAAAGGGTAAAAGGCTTACTTACTTGAAGTGGAATGGAGATGTAAAGAGGAAATGGAAGTTTTGTGTGTGTGTGGGGGAGCCTCTAAACTTTCGGCCAAGGAGGAAAAGAGGGAGTGGAGAGGAGAGAAAAAGAGAGTGTTTTGAGAGCTTTTTCACTTTGTGAAAATGGAAAAGTGAAAGAATGAGGAAGGAGAGAGAAAAAGTAGTATATATATGGATTGGATTTAGGTTAAATGAAACTAAAATAATTTAAAAGAATTTGCAAAATGGAGCTTCATGGGGAGGGTTTCACGCCAATCAATGTATGGGGAGGAGGGAAGATTTGATTTTGATTTAACTTGTCATAACTTGTAATGAAGGTGAAGGGACAAAAAGTAAAGAGAAAAGAGATTGATTTGAGTGATGGTAAGGGTTTGAAATGGTAGAGTGTGCTAATAGGTAGACTAGGTAGTATAGGTGGTACTTTTTGAATAGTAGTGAATAGTTGACAAGACAATTTAATTTCCGGTAGTAAGGAAATACGAATAAAAAGGCTATAACTGTATTTTTCGTAAGCCGGAAAATTATGAAAAATATATTTTTGAAATCCTTATTTTATTTCGATTCAAATGAGTATTCATAAAGAAATTTTTGAAATTCTAGTTCCGGGGCACGCTTTTCCATAATGGGTCTCGGGATGACCCGGAGTTGAAATTTTCTCAAAATCTGATCTTTTCTTGGTTTGAAATATAATCGAGAACTATATTCAAAATTAATTTTTCTTATAAAAGTTTCTTATTTGGAAACCGTGGAAAAGCCGGAATTTGGGTTTCTAAGTCTTTCTCACAAAGCTTGAACTAAACCGGTTTAGGGTTTCATTTTCTGGTTTTCGAAGTTTACTTGATTACTAGGAAACCCAGGGTATAAAAAAAAATAATAATAATAAAAAAAATTATGTAATGAAATAAAATGAATAGTGCAAAAGACTAATCAATTACCGGTAGAAATGAAAATACGATAAAAAGGTTATAACTGTAACTTTTATAACCCGAAAAATTATATAACTGATATATTTAGAATCTCGTGGAATTACGAGTCTAACGGTACTAATGGTATATTTTTGATATCTCGAGCCCCGGGACACGCTTTTCGAAGTCTGTACCCGAACGGGTTCGAGATAGGTCAAAAATTTACCAATCTGATATTTGTGAACAAACTTATATTACTACTAGCTATTCTACTTATTTAAACTACACCTTGGCCTCTAGGGTTAAGGGCGCTAGATTGCCGAACTTAAGCTATTGTATTCCGATTAGGGTTTTCGGGTGACTTTCCGGTTTAGATATTGCCAAGTTGGAAACTGAGATTTTCTGTTTATATAACGTATTTAGTTTGAGAAATTTATTTTAAATTTTATTTTTTAAGTATTTAATATCTCTTACTGCTTTCGGAAATCTTGAATTGAATCATTATATCCGGAGTTATATCGGTAATGGTTACCAATATGATTTTCTTGAGTTTGAGTCAAATATCGATTTTTAATGATTTTGGGAAATCTTGATTTTTATAATTTGCTTTGAAAAAGGATCTTCATAGTGTTTTGTTTTCGAATTTATTTTTGCTTCGTTTAAGGTTTTAGAACAATTGGTTAACTTAAGGATTATTAATTTGTTATTTTGTTTCTTGAATTCTTCCTTCTTAAGATTACGAGATTTCAATTTCTAACTCGTTCTATGATTCTTGGAGTTTGATTTGATCGTTAGGGCTTTATTGTG
Organism: Combretum micranthum; assembly: GCA_024138025.1. NCBI lineage: Eukaryota > Viridiplantae > Streptophyta > Magnoliopsida > Myrtales > Combretaceae > Combretum > Combretum micranthum. The sequence continues at coordinate 520,785 of JAMXBD010000773.1, read as the reverse complement.
ATTTCCGTCTTTAGGATTATTAGTCTGGTCGTTTGGGGAATTCCAAAGTCTATATTTTATTATTGGCAGATAAAGTTTTCTTAATCGTGCCAAAGCCTAGTTATGGAATTGGCCTTTGGTGATTTCCTGATCCTTCAAATTGTCATGTTATGATTAACTTGCTTTTTAGCAAATTATCACTGTGTTTTATTTTTATCCCGATTTTTATGAATTATAGATTAGGTAAGCAGTTTATCTTACGTAATGGTTTTTGGACTTAAGGACTTTTGTAGTCCTTATTTTATTTTTAGATTTTCTCAAACTAATGAATTCTTGCTTTCGTTTATATTTCAGGACTCGTTCAAAGTTCGGTTTTAATTTGGAGTCATTTTTAGGGTTTAATTTCGAAGTTCATCGTAGAATTATTTACTGAAATTTTCCAGGGCTTACAGATTTTGAGAGAGTAATTTTAGTGTAGAAGTGGTGTGAAAGAAGTGAAAGAGGAGGGGGGTATTTATAGGAAATTGAGGAGTGATTTTTGTGTGATTAAAATAAAGTAAACTTAAAATAAATTGAGGGGAAGAGAGAGGAGGGGACGCCGGCCATGTAGGGAAAGAGAGGGGGAGTGATTTATTTTTGGCTTTTTGAAGAAATAAAAGATGTAATATGTAAGGTAGATGTGATATAAAGTTATGGGAAAGGTAAAAAGTTAAGATTATAGGTTATGTAGAGTGTAAGAATAGGTGTAAGAAAAAGTAGAGATAAAAGAATAGTGTAGAATAGTAATGAATAGTGTAATGTAAAGTAGATATGACAATTAAAGTACCGGTAGTAAGAAAATACGCGTATAATAGTTATATCTGTTATTTTTACTTACAGAAAAATTACAAAACTGATATTTTTGGAAAACTTATATTTTTACGAGTCTAACGGTGTATTCGGAATATTTTTACTATTCCAGGCTTCCGGACACGTTTTTCGAGAACTGTGTCCGATCTGGTTCGAAGGACACCCGAATTTCGCAAAACTGAAACTTTTATAAAACCTATGGTTATTACGAACTATTTTAGCTAATTATCCCAACTTCATTTTCTAGGGCCAAGGAAAACGGCAATGCCGGATTTAGTTTGATATGGTAAACTAGGGTTTTGTTGACTTTTAGGGTTCCGTTTGACTTCCGGTTTAGGGTTTTATGCTAAACCGATTCCGAAAATTTAGGGGTTTACACACACACACACACACAAAGCTCTTTAATGAACAAAACAACAAGACAATTAAACTTACAAATCACCCAAACATCAGCCCTCAAAGCTCACAAATTATAGCCCAAACCAGCAACAAAAACACTCACAAATACTACCATTAAAACAAGCTTTAACAAGATAAAACACAAGTATAGGAAATCAACAAAGAAGAGGTAAGTAGAAATTTGTTTCTAGTTAGTTTAATTGTTAAACGTTGTCTTGAACAATGTTTCTATTAATATAGGTTCGTAACATACCAAGAGAAGGAGTATAACATCATCACAATAGCTCAAACAAGATAATATCCACTTCAAACCCTAACTATAGTTATTGTATGTATAGAAACTATGAAAAATTGTGTAGAATGATTCTTAGATGTTGTAGTTGGAGATATATCATGTATGATACTTGTGAAGCATTGAAAAACACTTGGATTTAGCTTAAACACAGGTATAATACATATATAATATAAGAAAAATGAAGTTCGAACTGAAGAAGACCGAGGAAGATGATGAATAATGCTTACACTAGCCCTACACCAGTAGTGTAAGTTCCCAAAGTTGGCAACGTATGTGGATAAGCTAGTGGTGTTTGAGACTATGTGTACTATAATAGAAGCTATATAAACATTTTAGTGCATAAAATCAACGAACGCCAATAGCATATATCTTCTACACTGGTGGCGTACGTTGTAACGCTGGCAGCCTTGAGCCAGTATATAATGAATGAAAAAATTTTGTAAAATTTTACACGAGCATCAGGATCCTAAAGTTCAACATCAGCGGTGTTGGATGCAAGCATACGTGCAAAATTTCCCTGGAGTGAAATGTGTTCATGTGTAACAGATCATATATATATATTATATAAAGAGAAGAAGAAGAAGAACTTAACATAAAATTTAATAAATAAACGAATATAAGTATAATAAGATAACTATATTTAAATATTTGTTAAGCATTAGACATTAAAAACCATTATGACTAGAAAACAACTTTATTTCACTAAACAAATAGAATAGATCATGATAATTATCCAATAATTATTTTATATAGGTGAGTATATAAGAATGGAAAATCAGAATAAGTTAAATTTATAAATAATGTGATTTCTAAAAATAACAAAATAATAATACAAAGTAAGATAAAGAGAAACACGATGAAAATAAATAATAGAAAATAATATTAGTTACCATAAAATGATCAAACTAAAGGATGATGTAAAAATAATAACGATGATGATAATAAAATCATGAATTGTTGAATACAAACTCTATAACTACCTGATAAATATAAAATATTTTACGATCAAGACAAGGAAAATGAAAATAAATATTAAATAATGAAAATCTGTTACTATAGAAAACCAATATAAGCAATAGATATTAAATCAAATACCAATATAGGACACTTAGGCAACTAATAAAATTTATTTATACAGGTATGTATATATATATATGATTAGTAATTATTTATTCATTCAATAGGTGATACTGATCAATTAGTAGATTTTTAGGAAGACTATTACAATTAGTCATCATGAGCAAGTGAGTAACTCAGATCTATTACATTATTTGTGTTTGTAACTAGTTGCATATATAATGCAAAGATAATAATATATTGTTGTGGAAAGCTATTGAGTGTGTATCATGAGCTGTTTGTTTAGTTGACAAACCAAGGTAATAAAAGTGATAATACAGATTATCTGATGATTTGAGAAAAGCATGTTATATGTTTTTTGTGTGTAATGTATAATCACCATAAGCCTGACTAAAAATTATTGGCTTTATAATAAAAAGAGTCATGCATTACACGAACTGCACATTATACATTCTAAAAGGGTGACAGTTTGCTACGTATTAATATTTTGGTTCTCTGTTAATGCTTGGTTTTTTTAAAATATTACTTCATCCAAGATTTTCTTTGTTGAGTCAGTTCCATGGAAACTAAGTGGCAATGAAGGACGCCGCTCGTAGTATCGCTATGAAATTACTAATACTTAGAGAGTTTCTAAGGATTGATGTAGGAAATGGTTAATTAAAATACCTATAAATTAAAGTGATAATCCTAAAATGAGAGATTGTTGATTTTCCTATGTACTTAGTCTCTCCTAGGCAGGTAGATCATTAAGTAAATGTTCTCCAACCTTAAAAAGCAAGGATAAATCTTTTTCCTATTTGGATTCTAAATTAGCAAAGCTTATATCTGTGCATATGATTGATTGTTGCATTGCATATGATTTGTTAATAAACTTATTTAATATGTAATATGTTTGGTTATTCACCGAGCTCATGGTTTCGCTCACACTTCTAAAGACCTTTTAGGTTAACACTATAACCCTGGCTTGTTTCTTTCAGAAGCATGACTCTAGTAAGAATTATAAGCAGGGAAATTATGGGATATTAGGGATAAGTTATTTTACTTTTACTTCTTAGTTGTTATTTAGTTAGTATTTGAAATATTAGTTTATATATTTTGGAGAACTTATAGAATAGGAAGTTGGTTCGTAATATTATATTGCTTTAGACTTATGATGACAGTTATTTTACTAATTTATGACTTATATGTATTTATCATTTCTTATTGATGCAACTAAAAGATCCTATTTAATGAATATATGTCATTAAACTGGTAATAATATATATGTGTGACATGTATGCTACTATTAGGATACCATCGGGTTGTGACAAAGGTAAGAACCATACTAGCTTTAAGTTTACATTATGTTCAAATAATAGAGACTAAGAAGATGATGAGTTGAGTTGCATTGGAAGTTGCTGCCATGTTTGAGATAGATAGATGATGGTTTAAAGTTAAATAGTTGAGCTGTTATTGTATTAATGATACATGGCTATCTAGAAATATGAAAAAATCAATATGAGAACTTATAACTCTAAGTTTTGATAAATTCGGATAAAAAGGAGAAGAAAATCAAACCAAGCTTATTAAGTGAATCACGAAGAACATCGAACTAAATGAATAAACTGTATTGATATTTTTTTCCTAAGCCAAAAATGACCCCACCAATGGAAAGTACATGAAAAATTCTATGAAATTGACTAGTCATTTGTTAAAAACAGAAGAGAAACGGATTAGATATCGTAAAAACAAAGTTTCACACTTAGCTGTCAAATTTTCACAAAATTACAGATATGATCCTATGTTTTCACCAACTTAGAGATCTTATTTAGTGAAAATAACATCATCAATGGATTGCACTCGAAATAGCCTATGAAAAATACTATTATTCATCAAAAATGGATTTGAAATGAGTTAGATATCACAAAAACAAAATTTAATTAGAGCTGTCTTGTTTTATAATTTGAAAATCTTATAAATTTATTTTCTTGAAAACGATGCCACTAATAGAAAGTACTCAGAGAGTACTATCAAATCAACATGTATATGTCGAAATTGGATTAAAAACGAGTGAGATATTGCAAAAACAAACACTCACTAAAATTGTCACAAACATTCACACACACACACACACACCATGAGCACTCTAGTACACGCTTCTTGGGTGCTCAATGCTTACTCCTTGGGCGCTTTGTGTGCGCTCGATGAGCACTCCATAGCTACCTCATGGCTGCCCCATGCCCGCTCCAGAGGCACCTCTATACTAGCCCATGAGCACTTAGTTTGCACTCGGCCATATCAGAAGCTCCTTAGCCGAAATGGTCCTCTGGGTAGGGTAGCTCGGACTCCACGCCACATATACAAAAGAAATACCTGAAATAAGTATTTCTTGGAAATCTACTTAAACTTGCAACTCTATTCAACTAAGTTCATCAAAATTCACATAGAGTGAAATTTCAACTTAAAATGACCATAACTTGCTCATTTTAACTCGGAATTTTGCATATTATATATCGATTTCTACCTACTCGAAAAGATCTATCCCTTTCTAAGGTTATTTCCTACATATAAGATCATTTGGGTTGCCAAACACCTCGGTACAGATTTAAAATGGAATTTTCTAGATTTTGAAAAACAATTTTCCAAATCAACTTTATTCAAAAATCTTTTAGCAAAATTATAGATATGTATATATAATTGAAAAATATTTTGTGTGTATATATAAGCTCACTTTATATGCAAAAATTCTAATGGTAGAATCTTAACGATTTATTCCATAAAACTATTCCTTTTAAAATGTTGAAACTTAAACTTGACAAATTTCTTTTTAAAGTATTTTGAAAAAACTTTATATTTTCCTAGGTTATTATAAATGAGTATATTCTTATTTTGTTTTCCCACCTTTTTCCAAAACAAATAAATTTTTCTCTTAACTTTGGTCTTTTACAAATTTTACTTCTAGTGATAAAGAATAAAGTTGTCAAAAGTTTATTAAGTTGTTGATAACCTATTTATAAATTTGCCTTTGGAATGGTCTTAGAAAATGAGTTTTTTCTTTTTATATTTCTTGTTATTAACTCTATAAAAAAGAATATAAGTTCTTGTTTTATAAAACTTGGTCTTTTATTTCCTCTACAAATTTTATTTGAAAAGAATCCTCTTTATTGATAAAATCCTTTGTTTTTTATCTTATCATATTTATATTCTTTGACATTCTTTGAAAATAGGTTCCTTCTTTAGAAACTTGAAAATTATTGTTTTTCTAAGTGGGTTTATAAGTTTATGGGTTGATTTTATCTTAACTTTGAAAACTAGTTTGCTTCTTGGTTTTGTTATGGAGTTTGAAAAGACTTTAAATCTTAAGCTTTTTGTGAAAACTTTGAATACCAACAAATTATTTTTACTAAGACTTAGGTTACCATTTCATGAAAAGAAGGTATTTATTTCTTATATTTCCTAAGTAAAACTATCTTTGTTATTTAAGAAAACTTTGAGAAAACTTGAGAAAATGTTGTAAAAAATCCATTTCTAAGTTTTTGATGACAACTCCTCTATTTAGTGACTAGTTACTTAATAAAAAGTTTAGTTTGAAGACCTTTTATTAAAGATAAATTTTACCTTAAATATAGTTGAGACATTATCATTATGTAGATGCATGTATCATGGGCATATAGTACGTAGATGATGACAATATAAGAGAAGAAGCAAGATAATATTAATAAGCACTATAGCAATAATAAGCAAGATATTATAGTCGAGTATTGGGAATCTTAGCTTCATCAAGGTAACCCGGTCATATATTGGGAGTCTTAGCTTCATCAAGGCAACTCGATCAAGTATTGAGAGCCTTAGCTTCATTAAGGCATCCCGGGACTATATCCAAAAAAAAAAAAAAAGAAAGAAAAGAAAAAGCAATAATAAGCTTATTAGTGAGTTAGTGAGCATTTAGGCTCTAAAATATATAGATATATATATAGTAACATATATATGAAGTTAAGTCAGAAGCATGATAATAACAATAATAAGATCATAATAACAAGTTAACAACATAATAGTAAAACAACGTAATATGAAATTTATTTATGAACAAGAACAAAACATGAATATAGTGTTGATTCAATAACATTAGAATGTTTAAGAAACATACACCATAGTCATATTAAGTTACATGACATGGTAGAAAGAAAGGGGTAAGAACTTTTGCCTAAAAAAAAGTATAGAAGTGGTAGTAGAAGAAAAGCTTGGATAGTGTTTATGTGTATAGGAATTGTGTAGAAAAATTAGATAGTGAAGAAAGAAAAGAGAGATTTGGGTAGACAGTATTTGAGGAGAGATTTTAGGAGAGTTTTAATAAGGTGAATGAGTGTGTGAAATAATTGGAGGGAGAGGGGATATTTATAGAATTTTTGGAGTGAAAATTGTGTGAATTCAATAAATTGAAAAAGAAAAAATAAGTAGATAATAGAGAGAGAGGGGCCCGGCGTGAATCATGTAGGGGGGAGAGAGAGGTTGTTTTGTTTTGTTTTATATTTTTGTTAATTAAAAATAATAAGATGTAAAGTTTGATATGAATGAAGATGTATGAGAAAAGCAAAAAGTTGATAATAGGTATGGTAGAGTATAGAAATAGGTGTAGAAAAAGGAGAGATAGGTGAATAGTAATGAATAGTGTAGAATAGTACTATGAATAGTAGACAAGACAAATTAATACCGATAGTAAAGAAAATATGCGTAATTAAGCTATATCTGATATTTTTAGATACTGAAAATTTATAAAACTGATATTTTTGAAATTCTTGTATTTTTAAGAGTTTATTGGTATTATCGAAATATTTTTGCCGTTGGGGGTACCGAAGCACGGTTTTCGAAAACTAATCCTGTTCGGATCCGAAAGACACAAAAAATTATTGAATTTGATATTTTTATACATCCTTATATTATTACAAACTATTATCCACTACTATCTCAACTTCGTTGTTTCAAGATTAGGAACATGGGATTGACGGATCTAATCTATTAGGGTTTGATGCGTATTTGTTGACCTTAGGGTTTTCAATTGACTTCCAGTTTAGGGTTCGAATAAAAACATAGCATAAAATCTAAGGGATTACAGAGGCCCATTTCAACAACGTGTTGATGATGACATTCTGAGTACCCATTGTGTCCCAATGTATGAGATAGAGAAGTAAGATGAGAAATACCATTGACTATTAAGAAGTATGATAAAGCTTGATACTCCCGTCCATGGTCAAAATAGAAGAAGTTTTCAACAAGAGCCTTGTATTGAATAAAACATCTTAGACATCAGATTTTCGCTTAAGAGGATATAACTAGATGTATTTTGTAAAGTGATCAACAAATATTATGTAATATTTAAAATTATCAATGGATTGAACTGGTAACATCCAAACATCAGTAAAAACAACCTCAAGAGTTGAAGAGGTAGAGAGTGAAGAAGCAGCAAAAGGCAATTTATGACTTTTATTGCAGTAACAAGGATTACAATAGAGCTTGAGATTTGAAGAACCAGAAACATCTAAATTGGCCGAAGATAAAATATGCTTGAAAGTTGACACAGATGGATGACCAAGCCTATGATACCATGCAAGCAAAGTCGTTTTGATATTGGAGAAAGCAAGCAACAGTGAGGAAGAGGTTGACCATTCATAAATACTACTTTTAGTTTGACTCGTTAGAAGTATTGCCCCCATGCATAGGTCCTTTACATGAAAAGAAGATGGTAAGAATTCAATAGAGGTATTATTGGTCTTGTAAAATTGAGAAATGGAGATCAGATTGCATTTCATAGTGGGAACACATAGAACATTAGAAAGTGTAAAAGTGTGATAGAGAGTGCTGAGAGAAGTTGAACAAGTGCGTGTAATAAGAAATCCAGAATCATCACCAATCATAATCTCATATGTGCCATCATAACTACTGTAAAGAGTAAGATTGTTGAGATCAACAGTAACATGGTGCGATGCATCGCTATCAAGCAACCATGGATGACTAGAAGAGGACGAGGTATAACGTAAGATTGAGCTGGTGCAGTAAGTTGAGGTGGTGGTTCTGCATAAGATATTGTTGGTGAAACAGTGGGCATTGCAAAACAACATGTCCCTGTGCATGACACCACTGTCATTTACCAAGAAACGGTCGGGCTGAGTGGTGTACTCGAGTGTTAGCAGGTCTGATGGAATGTGTTGCAGTAGGGTTAAATTGTTGAGATGAACCATTAACAAACCAAGAAGAACGGCTGCGAGTAGACCATTGATTTGAACGCATATTGGAGAGATGTGCACATGCTGGTAGAACAGAAGAGGTTGAAAATTTTTGAAGAGCTAGCTCTTTATTGATGATTTTTTTCATGTAATTTATCAAAGGAAATGATAGTGTCACGATTATTTACCGCATCTATTACAGATTTATAATAAGTCCTTCCAAGACTTTTTCAATCAAATCTTCTTGATTTAGAGGTTTACTAAAGGCAGCAAGCTCATCTGCACGAGTTTTGATAGCTTTCATATAATTTGTGATAGAAAGAGAGTCTTTAGTGATGTTTTTCATATTATCCTTGAGTTGCTTGATTTTTCCTCAAGAGGGTCAAGCATAAGTGTTGGCAAGAGTTTTCCATGCCTTTTGAGATGTTATTGATTGAGTGACAAGTGGCACAATATTTGGTGAAAGAGTACCTATAAGAGCTTCAAATAGAAGTTTGTCCTGTCTTTGCTATGTTTGATATGTCGGATTGAGAGTAATTGTGTTATTAACTGTGATGGTAGCTGGAGAAGAAGGATGAGAACCATCAATGAACTTCTATCATAGCCGATTAGAATCGCTTTCATTTGGGTTTTCCAAGAGAGATAGTTTATAGAGGTGAGTTTGATTGAGTTGTGAATTGTGATCATAGTTAATGGATTTGAAGGTTCTTGAGTGTTTTGAATAATAATGAGAGTCCTCATTTGCCATTAGGAAAGAAAAAAAAAAGGTTACAAGGGATTAATAACCTCTGACGGAAATTTTTACAGAGCACGGTCAAGGCTCTGATACCATGAAGATGATATAAGAGGAGAATAATTTCTAGAAAAAGGTTTTTCTATTTTTTTAATATCTAGTTTGTACATATATATAGATAAATATTTATGTATATATACTGTTGGAATATCTCTTCTACCACTATATTAATTACATTATTTGACTTTATGTTAGTTATATTATTTGACTATATTAATTACATTATTTGACTATATTAATTATATCGTTTGATTAGTATTATCACCTTGTTTGACTAGTCTTATCAGTAAGAACTTTAAAGTCTTTCAAACAGATGTGAAGAGTGCTTTTCTAAATGGTTTTATAAAGGAAAAGATCTATATTGAACAATCTCCTGGTTTTGAAGATCTTTTAAAAAATTATTATGTTTTTAAGTTAAACAAAGCATTATATGGTTTAAAACAAGCCCTTACAGCATAGTATGAAAGGTTAAGCTTGTTTCTAATTTCAAAAGGCTTTCAAAGAGGAATTGTTGATATAACGTTGTTTTTATAGACATATAATCAAGATATTTTGGTTGTGCGAATATATGTAGATAATATAATATTTGGTCCTACGAATGAAATGTATTGTCAAGATTTTGCAAAGGATATACAAGTAGAATTCGAAATGTTATGGATGAATAGACATTCTTTCTCGAGCTACAAATTAAGCAAACTAAAGAAAGGATTTTTATCTATCAAGAAAAATATATTAGATGAATCTTAAAGAAGTTTGGATATGAAGGGTGTAAAAGAGCTGTCACACCAATGAGTACTTCAACAAGGTTAGATCTTAATTCAAATGGGAAAAAGGTAAATGATGAATTATATCAAAGTCTTATTGGTTCTTTATTGTATTTAACTACATCAAGACTTGATATTTTGTTTATCGTGTGCTTATGTGCAAGATTTCAAAGTACACCAATTGAGGCACATTTATCAGTTGTTAAAAGAATTTTGAAGTATCTCTCTAGTAGTGTTAAATTGGGAATTTGGCATCCTAAAAATAAAAACTTTGAACTTATAGGATACTCATATATATATATTATGTAGGATGAAAAATAGATAGAAAAAGTACATCCGGTACTTATCAATTCTTGGGTGACAAACTAATCTCTTGGTTTTATAAGAAACAATATTCAGTTGCTTTTTCTATAGCTAAAGCTGAATATGTCTCTATTGGTAATTGTTGTACTCAAACGCTTTTGATTAAATAACATTTACAGGATTATGGTTTGTCATATAAAAATATTCTAATTAAATGTGATAATACAAGTGCAATTAATTTAACAAAAAATGAAGTACAACATTCTAAATCTAAGCACATAAAAATTAGACATCACTTTATAAGAGATCATGTTAATAATGGTAATATTATTGTTGAATATGTGTCTACAGATAACCAATTTGTAGATATATTTACAAAACATTTAGAAAATATGTGCTTTGAATATATTAGAAATAAGATTGGTTTGTGTAATCATTTTTACTAATTGACATGTCTCATATTTTAATATTAATAAATTTAAAATAAGTTAACCTGTTTTTATTTATAAGACAACATGAAATTTTTTTTTTTCTGTTATAGCACATAATTCTATATAAGCAAACTAGTGGTTTTTCAAAATTATCATCTCTTTTCAATCTTTCCCTCTTATCACAAGTTTCTTAAACCCTCAAATGGCTCCAAGAAAATCCCAACGCCTTTCAAACAAAAACTTCCAAACTATCATATCTTCTAAACCCATCACCATTCAAGATGAACCCACATATTTTGAACAAACTCTGTCTCAAGGTTCTTAATCCCCATTACCCACTATTAAGAATATTGGGTCAAAACTAGTTCGAGATTCTAGTTATAATGCTAAGAAAAGTTAAAAAAGAATGATTAAGTATGTAGAAGAAAAGGCGATGGAGTTTAATCAAAGTAATGACTCATCTGATAAAGAACCAGAGCCAAACCTAGAACCTTTAGTGAAAAGGAAGCATATAAAGTTAACAAAAGGTACTTCGAAGAAATGGAAAGAGATTTCAAGCATTCCAAAGGTATAGTCGAAACCAAAGAAGAAAAGAACAAATAATGATGAGGATTTTGTTCTTAGGGTTTTATCAAATAAGGTAAAAATCCATGACTATTCTTTCATTGATTTTAAATACTTCGAGAAGAATGGATTTTACTGAAGTGAATGGTTGGATAAGTTAGGTTGTAGAAAGTTATGTAGTTTAACTGGAGAAGTAGCAGGAGAAATGATGGATGAATTTTATAATAATTTAAGTTACCATGATGGAGATAGGTTGAGATCATCTATTAGAGGCACAAGGGTAGATGTCCCTTGAAATGATTTAATATATTGCTTTGGTATGAAAAATTACAAGGATGATAATGAACATGTTTCATTAAGAAGAAATGATCTATTTGTAATTTAAATGATGGAATAGATGAGTTTTCTTATGATATGTCTTTGTTCATGAGTTTCATCTACCGATACACATTTTACATAAAGCTATTCTTGAATGTATATTTCCAAGAAGAGGAAGTTCTATAACTGTAACTAAAGAGGATGGTCTGTTAATTATACGTATGATAAAACAAACAAAAATTGATCTGCCTAGAAGAACTATCAAGTGGATGTGAAAGGATAGAGAATTTAAGATGTATGGGAGTTTGCTTATGGATTTGTTCGAGTATAAGAAATTAAAAGTTCCAAAAGAGGTCAAATTTCCAATCAATCTTAAGAGGATCGGAGAAAAGAGTTTTAAGCATATGAACATTTGGCCTTACAAGAATTTTTGGTATTCTGTTGATGGTGGAATTTACTTGGATCAGAAACACAAAAAGAAAATAAACTGGAAATCTGTGATTGCAAGGATTGAGAGGGAGTCTAAGGGAGACACAAAAGGTTTTCCAGAAACTTCCAAGCAAGAAAAAATTTCAAAACATAGACATTGAAAAAAACCTAGTCTTATAGGAAAAACAAAGATTTTGTTCCCATGACTGAAGGATAGTTAAGATAAATGAGGGTGCTAGAGTTTCTTCAAGTTTAGAAAGTGATGAGGAAGAAGCCCTAAAGGTTTATGAAGGACCAGGTGAATCCTCAACATCACAGCTTGAAAATTTCATTTCCAAGCTTGTGGAAGAAAAGTTTGAGTCATTTAAGCTTGATTTGAAGTGTTGTATCAAAGAAGGTATCAAAGAGTTTTTTACCTCAGATCATGGATCACCATCTCAACTAGCCTTTGAACCTTCCTTTTGTTCTATTTAATCACTTAGAGCCTCTCCTCAAAAAGAAGATTAGATTCCAGAAGTTGTTTTAACTAAAACATCTAAGACAAGTTTTCATTCTCTAACCAAGAGGCCATATGGACTAACTCCTGATCACCTAAGCCTTATACCATTTATCCCTCTTGATGTTCTCAAAAATCCAAAGAAGTATGTTCTATCTAACCCAAGAAGTCATAATATCACATAAATTGCTCAATCTTTGATGTCCAACTCTTCGTCCACAACATCATCCTCTCCTACAAATTATCGAACACGCTAAAAGACGTCTGCCAGGAAATCCACCAGAGGATCAAAAGGAAATAAATAATTTTGTTATATTTTCTTTTGTTTGATATTTATCAGACTTGTGATGTAATGAACAATCAGATTTGTGACGTTTCTTTTACATATTAATGAAATTTTAATGTTTTGCTCATTTTTACATGTTTGCTGATAACATAAAGAGGAAGAAAATTATATTTCATATTGTCATAGTGATGATTAATATCATAGTGTGATGGTGATAATTAATATCATATTCATTTCAATTTTTTTGAGAAATTTTTTGTTATCACCATAAAGGGGGAGAGTATTATTCTCTAAAGAAGGTTCTGATGATAACAAAACAAGTAAAGAAAACTGATTAAATTATTAACGATATAGATTTTTAGTAAAGAAGATGAAAAATGAATAATATTAGGTCATCCAGAGGATTGTCCAGAATGTTCAGTGATATTTTTTTTTTTTAACTAAAGAGACAACTTAGAAGGAAGAAGTGTTCATTATATATGATCATCATTTCAAACACGGAATGATCACAGCTCTATTCAAATTAAGTTTTAATGGATTTTCAAGACCCAGTTCCAAAAGATGAATACATTTAGATAATATATTCATATGTTCCACTAAGTTGGATTACAATCCATGGGGATTAATTCAAGATGATCAAATCATTAAAGTTCATACTTCATGAGGATTTTTGCAATTTTGAGTTTTATAGATCCAATCAATTGCTCCTACAACATTATATCAGTATTATGAAGATGTTAACTACCTTTAGCTGTTCAAATCAACAACACATGAAAAAGATTTAAATTTTAGAGACATTATTTATCAAGTGAATCAAGTTAAAGTTAAAAGTTCGTATTTTTATGGGATATGATGAGGATTGCTAAAGATTATTTGGAACAAGTTTGGACGATTTCTTCAGGATAAATAAAAGGTAGTTTTTGAGGATAAATATTAAGCATAAGTTTTCTACGTTCAGATTGAATTCAAATAGAAATTTCAACTTCAAGATAAGATGATCAAGATAACATCTGATATATTAGAGGAGAGATATATTCAACAACCTACAATAGATCTTTTTGAACATTAAGATAAAAGCTTATATATTCAGAGCATTCAAAAAGTAGAAAATATACAATACATTACAAAAAAGCAAAAAAAAATCTGCTGATATTATGAAATTTTGAATTGATTTTATGCAATCAATTTTCTTGTTGCAAATTACTTTGATATTTCTTACTTAATTGATTAGTGAAGGAACCATAGTGTGTCTTTCTTTTGATTTGTAATACAAATAGAAGCTCTATAGTTAGTATTAGCGAAGGTGAAGCTAGGGGGGCTGAGTAGAGTTGAATTGTGAAATACTTGTAAAAAAGTTTTTGATTAGATCAGTGGAACATACTCGTGTGGATTATTGGGCCCTCGAATTAGAGTTGGAAGAGTAGATTAACGTACAAAGCAGAACTATTATATATCACTGACTTAACTTTTCTTCCCTACTCTTTTAATTCCTTGCAATTTCCATTTATTTTTAATTGCTTAACTTGTTCTCACAAATTAACTCAAAGGGGATTTTATTTTTTAAATCTAAAAAAATTTAGATTTTTAGTTATAATCAATTCAACCCCCTTTTTGATTATAAAAGTGAGATCAACAAATATTTAGTGAAATTCCCATAAATTGAACTTTTATTGCTTAATTCATTTTTTTTAGTTCCTTTGAGCTTAAAAAAAATAAAAAGAATCGAGTTGATTTGATAAAAAATTGGAATAAAAACAACAAAAAACATGGAATCTAGACATAAATGTGCCCATTGTTGGGATCCGCGGTTCACATTAAAGACATAAAACCATGCCCATGATTGAAACAAAAGGGGGAACATGAAGACTAACAAACAGATTTAATTGCAGTAGGAATCGAGCCTGTAGTTACAGCTATGGTACAGCCTCTGTCTTGCACTAGATTTTTCTGATAGATTATTCCTCTGATTACCTTTTAGGGTAATCAGAGGAATAATCATTTTCAGCAAACATAGGTATTAAGGATCAAACAACAATATATTAAACAACAAGATGAAATATATATGAGGAATAACACATAATAAGAAATTTCAACCACCATGCCAGGTATTCCTTAGCAAGAGGGGTCTACTTATGAAGCAATAAGTAAGGAAAGCAAGAACATAAACAAATTATTTATTGAATGGAAAATATATTACATATACTGAAGGTGGGGAACATATACCTCAAGATAGACGCATATGTGTGTGTTGTGAACCTTAAGGGACCAGTGAGAGTGAAAGAGAAGATGTGAGAAGTAAGAGAGAGGAAGAAGGATGAGAGAGTGAGTGGGAGAGTGTATGGGTGTGAGTGGGAGAGGGAATGGGAGAACGTATGAGAGAGATGAGAGAGTGAAGGAGGAATGAGAATTGCTCTGGGGGGTTTTGTTCGCAGGGTTTGGTTCACAAGGTTTTGCCTAGAGTATTCTCTGGTTGTGTGTGGAAAACTGGTGCTGAGTATGTGGGAAGAAGTCTGCTTATATAGGCAAGAAATAAGGGTCGTACTGTGGTGAACAGTACACATAATGGCCGACAGTTCACTTATTTAAACAGTGAATAGTCATGTGGTTTTACTGTTGTGAACAGTAAAAGTTAAGAGAATCCAAGGTGTTACTGTTTTGCTTTCGGTGGTTTTATCCGAGAGTAAAAAGACAGTATCCTTCATGATACATGGTAGATGTACAAGTTTTATACATCAAAAAATGGTGTATAATTTTACAGTGCACAACTTATAAATATACGTAGCATTCTACGTATTTCATACATTTAAGTCCTACACTATTACATTGGTGGACTTTTGTCATGGTTCTGCTAAATTGATACCATAACAATCGTCTTCATTGGAGTCTCCACTGATGCTTGATTCTTCATCATTGGCTGATCCAGCAGAGGTTTCATTGAGGGTTGCCAAGGCCATTTCCAGAAGCTGCTTCATCTGTTCTGGTGTTTTAGCCTGTGACATGGTTGACATGATAAATCCTTTATCATGAAAGAAGGGGCTTTGTTGTTCAGGTGTTGACATTGTTGAGGCGCTGCTTGAATGGCTATTAATCTATTGGATAATAGCAGTCTCTTCAAGTTTGTCCCAAATTCTGTAGTTATCCCACCATTTGACTTTGTATCTTCTGGTGAGAATGGTTGCTGCATTATCGGTTCTATATTCATAGAACCAGCTCATTACCCATGAAACGCTGATATGTAAGAAAAACATCATTTCTTTCTTAAAAAACTTTTCATGAGGTTTTAAGGAGTAATTTTTTAGAAAGGTATCGAAACCTTTCTGTGCATTTAGATGAAGGATCTCATTCACAGCTCTAAATTCATCCCACCAGCTTACAAACCAGTAGGGGAGGTTTCTAGACGAACATTTGTCAAAGAAGATGAGCCACGTATGAGTCAGTGTAGCATTCGAACGGAAGAAAGCATTCCACCAAGCCTGCTTATAATCATAATAATTATATTGCAATCGGTGGTTAGGTTGGGCATTGGTGATCGGGATATTAAAGTTGATGGGTTCAAAGGGTTGTTTTCTAAATGTGCTAGTCCATTCACTAAAGTTATAAACTTTGCGAATTCTAGCAGTTGAATAGAGGGTTATTCCATTTTGTTGAAAATGCTTAAAGGAAACTTTCAGTTAAGATTTTCTCATAGAATTCCAAAGTTTTGAAAATGTCATTTTGAATAAAATGGAATTTTTCTGAAAACATTTTACTTGCATATTCATAAGGGTCTTTTTCAAATACATCTTTCTCTGCTAGGAGGATATATTTGAAAATGACTTTTATGAAAAATGCTGATTTTTGAACATTTTTGTGAGGGACAATTTCCTTCCTTGAGGAAGAAGCCACCTCTAAAATTGGAACAAATCTTTGCACCACAGGTATTAAGGAAAGCAAAAAAATGATTATTCCTCTTCTAGTTACACCTAATAAAATTAATTTTGCTTAAGTAGTGAGAGTGAAAGAGAAGATGTTTGTTGGTGAACTGATCCAGGTAAACCATTATCTCCAGTCACAATTCCTATCAAAGACGGATTGCTTTGATTTGGAATTTCAAGATAGTCTCAACAGAAGGAGGATTATTTTGGTTTGGGGGAGGTCTAACATTCATAGGAGGTACCGGAGGAGGAATAGTAATCACAGGTGAAGGTAAGTCAAAATCTGCATTCATTACATGCCCTTTGCTAATAATTAAGCGTGTACAATAGCATAAAGAGGTGTGTAAAATGTTGTACAAAATAGAATATTCGCTTGTTGTGACTAATTAAAGAGAGAACTCTAGTGAGAGAAACTCTAGTTTGCTAGGGTTCAAGCTTCTTTGGTTAATTCTGGAGCTGATTCTGAATTCAATTTACAAGGATTCATGTGCTTCTAGGTGTTTTCTATAATCATTTTACTTTATTTTTTTGATTTTTTGCTTATATTGATGAAGTTCATGGAGAAATAATTGTTTAAAGCTTAGATTTTGCCGATCCAAAACCTAATTTGTGTGATTTCAATTGTGCATTTATTGAACATTGTTTAATACTTGTGATTAATAACTTAAGCTGCATTTTCTTGAGTTTATGTATGTGCACCATATGAACCTATGTTAGATTTTAACTGAATAGATTGAGAAATCATTATTTTGAATAGTTTTAAGCGAGTAACGTGGATTGCTCATAATATCTAGAGATAGAGTGGTGAAATCCTTATGTCACTTGATTAATCATCCACGAAACATGATTTTTAATCAAAGGATACTTATTCTTAATATAGATCTAGCATGCTAATAGCTAAGAAGAAATTCTAGTTGTTTGACTTAGATTTAGACAATAATAACACTTGAGAGAGGCATTAATATAATTTCATAAATTCGATAGTACAAGCATATATAATAAAAAACTCATTGAGTTTGTTTTTGGGAAGTCACATCATAAGGATTTGGTGAAGTAAAATCTAAGATATTCCGTACAATTTGAATTTATCTTTTGAAATGAACCTGGAAGCCCTATATAGCTAACTTAGTTCTGTAAATACTTAGTTGCTTGTGAATATGACGAATCTCTAAGTTTTCTTAGGTTAGATAATAGACTACTGTGAGTATGGTAGATGATAACGATCCCATAAAATATGACCTAATTGTTCTATGCTACTTCGATACGCTTGCCTATAATTATGTTGACCGAAGTTGAACTAGAACCGTTAGTTTTTTCTTATAAATTTTTAAAACTTCAAGCTTTGTGTCTTTCAAATTACATACCAAGAACCAAACAGGCAACTTCCCTTATCACATTTCCCAAGCTTTTGCAAATTTTTTCAGCTCAAACCTCACACTATGGACAATCACTCAACAAAAAGAAAACATGACACATTTGGAATTAAGAAGGGGAAGAAAAGTAAAACGAAAGCAAATGATAAATTATAATATCAAATGTTTCATTACCTTGAAATGAATATACAATAGTTTTAATTGGCATCTTGGCCTAGTTACAAAATTTCTATACAAACTATTGTCCTATACATTGATAAACTTGCTCAACGAGTTGATTAATTCGGCATAATTTGACAAATGAGTCGACTGCTTGGAACAGAAAGAAGGCTTTTCTTCTCTTGAAGTTTTATCTTCTCTTTAACAGGAAACCGTGGCTTCAATGGATTAGCTAGCACCCTGTTTCCTACCAAAGCTCCTCTTTTAAGCCCCCATTCACCATTAAAAAACATTGTCTCATTAACTATCACTGTATGCCTACAATCATGCATCATAATGGAAGTAATTCACATCACAAAAGATGGTGAGATAGCAAATGGAGAGCTCTTTCTACTATGGTCAAGACCCTTGAGAGAACTCAACCACCCTAAGGTTGAAATAGAACCAAAACTAAATCAAAGTAGAAACAACTCTCTACAAGAGTCATGAAGAAGAGATAATAGCAAGTAATCTTAGGAAAGTAGTTTCCTCTTGCCCTAGAATTAGTGTCAAGAACTGGGAACTGCTAACCTTTTAGTCTTTGCAACCTTAGTGTTATAAAGGATAACAGGTCTTTAGAACCCCATTATACACCATAGTACAATATATGCTTCTTTACATTAAGGAGATGTTGGAAATTATTTTGAACATGTGCTCTCCAGAAAGGCTTCTAATCATCTAAGGTCTTAATTGTTTCAGCCATACCTCCTCAGAGGATTATGTGGTAAAAAAGAGAAGCTAAGGATAAAACATAGAAGAAATACTCAAATGGATATGAGGACAATGGAGGAATAATGATGGAGTAAAAGAGGAGATACCCCTTGTTTATAGAGGACTTCCTGAATGGGAAAATCTTTCTAAATCGCAACTATTGAGATTCAAGTCATTTAAAATATGAGGAATCTTATCCATCGTACATCCCTGACTATCTAATTAATGGGATATCTCATCTAACCATCACCTGCTATTTATCATGATGCCATCATATCTGTAGAGTAGCAATGACGACTCAGAAGTATAAAGCCCTTTAAAGATATAGGACGCAAATATAGGGATATAGGAAATTGAGTCTTATCTTTTACATGTGTGGTGCTATTCCTTTGGTAAAGCAATTATATTGAGTCTTATCATGTAAGCGCGTGGCACTATTCCTTTGATAAAGCACTATTCCTTTGATAAAGCAATTATAAGGGGAAAATAACAAACATAAAAAAGAAAAACGACAAACAAAGGTCGGATATGAGTATACAACGGACAAAAGTTAAGAAAAACAAGTTAAAGACTAGTTACGTCAATGTTCATATTTACAATAATGATGGTCGACATCCTAATTGAGTTCCAACAAACCTAAAAACCGATAGGGATTATGGTTAATATGGTCCGATAACTCGATCTTGAGCTAAATGACTGATGATCTTTATCACGCCCCAAAGGATACCCTAAACGTGTTAGTCCGCCACATATGGTATTAAAACTTAAGAATGGCTTCCTAAAGTCATGCGAAAGTTTCAACACCATATGTAAGGCTTCCATCACAACAATAGGAGACAGTGGTGGGATGTATAGTTCATGATAGCAAATACAACATACAAGAATTCTAGATAACCATCTCATTTCAATATTACAAGAATATAATCCTTACATTATCTTAGGGGCTTCTCCCCTATAAATCTCCAAATAATCATAATATTGTCTTAGACTTTCACATCAGGAAACAATACTAACACCAAAAGATATTAAAGGATATTTAACTTAAGATCTTCAAAAGATTTCCAGAAGCTTTCCAAAACATAATCCCACTCGAGTATATGATGTCTTTGGGCATAAAAGATTTAGTCCTGTTACAACAAAGGTCTATCGGAGTATAAGCATAACTAGCTTAGTGAGAATATTCCTGAATCAACATACTTGTATAAATAATTTTAAACAAGTTATTCAACAAGCATATGAATGCATCAAGCAAGTGATCAAGCAATACATATGATCTATCGGAAATCATATGTTTGAATGGATTTACCCCTCCATTCAAGGTTAGGTGTTTCAGGTTCTTTAAAACCCATCTTTAAAATACAACTCAAGTAGTTTATTTCAGGCTCCTACTCGCCCATCATAAAATAGTTCTTTCAGGCTTCTAATCGCCCATCTTATTGATTTATGGCTACTGCAAACCCGGCTACTATACTCTTGTCCCATTGAGTACAGTAGCTCATGAGATGAAACTAACTACGTGATATGCATGAATCAATTAATTTAGCTCATAATATATGATTAGAGTAAATTAAAGGTGATCACGAAATTTGCACACACTCCAACATAATAATAGTAAAACACAAGTTAATTAACAACGATTCATGTCTCGATATGCTTAGCATTCTTTCAACCAATATTATCATACCTAATTCATTTTCATCTTTTCCTACTGCTAGTGCCTCTAGCTACAAGCACAACCAAGTACGTAAAAAGTAGGAAATAAACTCACTCGGCCATGAGGACACTTCTTTCTTATGGAGGAGTCGATCGGAAATTCCACTAATCAAAATATTACTCCTAGTATGAATACTCCTCCTCGGGATCACCTAATCAAGAAGAATACCCATAATGAGTATTTCTATGGTACTTATCAAAAACTATGTCATAAGATAGTTAAAATTCGTATAGAAGGTAATTCCAATTTAAAATGGCCATAACTTGGTCACTTTAACTCGGAATCATGCAAATAATATACCGTTTTCTACCTACTCGAAAATATCTATCCATTTCTAAGGTTATTTTTGTTATAAAAAAACCATTTGGATTGCAAAATACTATGGTACAAAATAGTTACGAATTTATAGTTCACAAAATATGATTTTTTCCAAACTTCACTTTACTCAAAAATCCTTAAGCAAAATATATGGATATATATATAGTTGAAAAATCCTTTGAACATATATTTATACTCATATTGTATACATGATTTTTGTAGTATTGTCTCAATATTGATATTTCATAAACAATAGGGTTTTAGAAGATAAAACTTTTGAAAATTTCTCCTTTTTGAATTGTTAGAAGGAAGACTAAAATATATTTGAGTTGTTATAAGTGAGTGTTTTCCTATTATAATTCCATTTCCTATCTTTTCAAAAGAAAATTAATTTCCAAAAATTTGGTTCTTTAAGTTATCTACTAACTTTATTTCTAATGATTGAAAAATAAGATTTTCAAAATATCATTTAAGTTTTTGATGTGGTCAAATATTTGGAGTTGTGTTACATGTATGTTTCCCTCTTATTTTCATATCCTTTTTCTTCTTTAGGAAATAAGCGTACCTTTAAAACTTTACTTTCTTGGCAAATTTTATTTTTCTAAGTTGGTTTCCAAAATAGTGAGTTGATTTTACCTTGATTTGGAAAATTTGTTTTATTCTTACTATTTGTCAAGTGATAGAATAATTCCTTTAGACAAGTTTATAAAAAAAACTTTCTTAATAAAAAATTGTTAACATTAAAACTTAGCAAAAATTTCATTTTAATTTTAAAAAGAGAATAACAATATAAATTTAAGTTTTGAAGAAACTTTCTTAGTATGTGATTTTCAAAGTCTATAATGAATCTATTTAAGTTTTATAAAAGATATGATTAAGTTAAAATCTTAAGTTCAAGGCTAAAAATTTTATCTTTATGGAGCATTTAGTTTTGATTTATAAAGAAATGAGTTCCTTTTATTATTTTGAAGAAATCTACATTACTACTTCTTCTATAATTTATGATTAGCTTTTCTTTTGAAAATAGTTTATTAAAAAGAAAACTTAGATCTTTTTGTTGAAAAATCCTTTTGTTAAAAAATCTAGTTTACTTTTTTTTATTTAAGAAAGAACCCATTTTTATTTTTATCTAAGACAACAACATTCTAATCATGCATGAATATGTAGCAATGTAAAAGTAAAGATAATACATAATAAGATAGAAAGAAATACTTGTAAGTAAATAAACATAATAAAATAGTCAAGCATTAGGAACCTTAGCTTCATCAAGGTATCCCGATCATGTATTGGGAGCCTTAGCTTCATCAAGGCAACCTGGGACTAAGAATAGACTAGTCCCAAAAGAAAAGAAAAGAAAAGAAAAGAAAATTGTTTTGACTTGATATGGACAAGTCTACGATTAGAAAGGCTAGTCTTAATAAATTGCATAAAACAAGTAAATAAATTACAAGATATGAAAATAAATAAATAACAAATGAGCTTATATGCTCTAAATAAATATATATACATAATATACATAATACTATATAGAAGTTAGATTAGAGTAAATATAATAATAACAATAATGACAACAACATAATAACATAATGTAAAATATGAACATGAACAAAAACAGAACATGAACAAAAACAAAACATGAACATATTGTTGCTTCTTTAACTCGTATGAGTCTAAGAAACATATACTAAGCTCATACTAAGTTGTATGAACATGATAAAGAATATAGGTAGGATTTTTACGTAACGTTTAATGGAAGATTTGAAAAGAGATGAATAGGTAGTATTTTTGTTATTTACTTCTTGAAGTTGTAGGGAATGGTAGAGAGTATTTTGAGAGAGATTTATTGGAGAGAGGTTTTGAGAGGGAATTTTGGTAGAGTTTTGTTATGTAAAATGGATGTGTGAAAGAATGAAGGAGAATTGGGTATTTATAGAATTTTTGGAGTGAATTTTTGATGTAATAAAATAAATTGAAAAGAAATTAATATAGAGAAAGAGAGAGGGAGGCCGGCAGTTTTGAGAGGGAGAAGAGAGAGAATATTTTGTTTGTTTTGTAATTTTTGTAAAGAAAAGAAATAATGTGTAAGGTTTTATGTGAATAAAGTTGTATTGAAAATGTAAAAAGTAAGAAAATAGGTATGTAGGTAGTAAGAAATAGGTGTAAGAAAAAGTAAAAATAGTAAAATAGTAATGGATAGTAGGAATAGTACTATGAATAGTAGACTAGACATATAAAATACTAATAATAATAAAAATACGCATAATCGAGCTATATTTGTTATTTTTAGTTACTAAAAAATTCTAAAACTGATATTTTTGAAATCATTGTTTAATTACGAGTCTTTTGGTGTTATTAGAATATTTTTATTATTCCGAGCTCCAAGACACGCTTTCGAGAACTAATCCCGTTTGAGTCTGAAAGACACTCAAAATTCGCGAATCTGATATTTTTATATTACCCTATATTATTACGAACTATTATAAGCCATTAACTTAATTTCATTTCCTAGGGTTTGAGAACACGGGATTGCTGGAGTTGAAATTGTTTGATTGTCTTGACCTTTGTTGACTTTTGAAACTCCGGTTTGACTAGGGTTAGGGTTTAATCCAACTTTACTCTAGAAATTGAAAGGTTTACCTCAGGGATTGGCTAGATGGACTTTCTCATGCTCGGATTTTGTGCCGAATGATTAATGAATCTTCTCTTATGAAATTCCGTAATCGAAATTGGTTTCAACTAGGTCTAACTTTAGGGTTTCGATTCGGTGTTCCAAAACCATTTTTGAAAAAATTTAAGGGCTTACAATCTTAGCTTAATAGATCATTATAGATGAACTAAATGAAGGTAAAATGGAGTATTTGCAAGGTTATATGATACATTTTGCTATTGGGTATATCTAATGTGTTTAAGAAGGAAAGGTAGAATATGAAGGAAAATTTATTAGTTTTGATGATCACCCTTGTGGCAAAGACCATGCTTGAAACTGAGCAAGGAAAGGAAGTCATAGACACATACACGGCCTGCAACTCGCTTGTGCTAAAGACAATGCCTGAAGATACGATCATATGCAAGACATGGAATACCTTATTTATGAAGATAGAGGGGTCAGAGGGTAGCATGGCCTAACCTATGGCCGTGCCAAGGACAATGCTTGTCCTATAGTTGTATTTCGACCAGTATCAATTCCTAATTGTTTGACAGTTAAAGATACATTCGACACACGACTATGTGAAGCAATGTGTATCTAGTTTTGTATTTAAAGTTTATCTTTAGTTTCCTATTTTATTTGTTTTGACTTTTATGTCCCAAATTTGCCCTTATAGATTGTGGGAGTATATAAGGGTCATTAGGGTTATGATAGCATTAGTTAGCCATCTTTTGATATCTTGACATTAATTGTGATCAATTGCCTTTTGAGTAATATTGAGTTTTCTTCTCAAGATTATTCTTTATTGTTTATTTTGATTGTACGTAATATCGATTAAGTGGAACAACTAATTCGATTCTTTCTTTAGTGTGTCATACCCTCGGATAGATCATTCATATCTTTCAACTTCAGTTTAAACTAAATGATAAAAACCCAAAAATATAATACAAATCCCTATATTGCATTACACCGCTAGATCTGTTAAACGTGTGAATTCTCCAATCCGTATCATCTTGGTATCAAAGCTTGAGGCTATGAATAGGAGTTTAAGGCTTTGGTGGTGATTGCTTATGGAGTAAGTTTCTTTGAGTTGATTGCTTGAATTGCAAGTTTTGTTGTTATTGAAGATGTCAAGTAAATTTGATAACAAAAATGGGGATACAAAGGCTCTTAAGGTTGAGAGCACAGCTAATGTGGGTAAGTTTATGGGTTTTATGAGGGAGATGATGCAAGGGATGCAAACAATAATGCATCAACAAATCGAAACCCTAAATGATGTAAAGCAAGCTGTTAAGAGAAACCTTCATAACCAAGAAATATAGGGCATGAATTCACTGAGGGAGTAGAGACTAATTCGTAAGTCTAATGACATCATGGTGGACATGGTGTAGTAGGTGGCTATAGTAGAGGTGGTGTCACGCCCTAAAGGATACCCTAGACCTGACAGTCCACCACAAACGGTATTAAAACTTAAGAATGACTTTCCAAAGTCACGTGAAAGCTTCAACACCATATGTAAGGCGCTTATCGCAACAATAGGAGATACCGGTGGGATTTATAGTTCGAGATAGTAAATATAACATACAAGAATTCCAAATAAATATCTAACTTCAACATTAAGAATATGGTCTTTACATCATCTTAAGGACATTCCCCCAATAAATCTCCAAAGAACAAAATATCAACTTGGTCTTCCATATAAATGAACAATACTAGAACCAAAAGATATTAAAGAAAATCTATTCTAAGATCTTCAAAAGCATTTCCAAAAGATTCCCATAACATAATTCCACTCGAGAATATGAAGTCCTCGAGCAAAAGAGATATTGATCATGTGTTAACAAAAGTATATTGGGTGTAAGCTCAACTAGCTTAGTAGTGAGAATATTCCTGGATTAACATACTTGTATCAATAAATTGAAACATGTTATTAAACAAGCATATGAATCCATCAAGCAAGTGAGCAAGCAATACATATGATTTACCAGAAATCATATGTTTGAATGGATTTACCCCTCCATTTGATGGTTAGGTGTTTTGGGCTCTTTAAAACTCATATTTGAAATTCAACTTATATAGTTTATTTCTGGCTCCTACTTGCCCATCTTAAAATAGGTCTTTTCGGCTCCTATTCGCCCATCCTTAAATAATTCTTTCAGGCTCCTATTCGCCCATCTTGCAAACTTATGGGTTCCCGTAAACCCCACTACTATACTCTTGTTTCATCGAGTATAGTAGCTAATAAAATGAGTCTAACTACGTGATATGCATGAATCAATTAATATAACTTATATTATAAGATTAAGGTAATTTAAAGGCGATCACAGAATGTACACACACTCCAGCATGATAATAATAAAACACAATTTAGTTAACAACAATTCATGTCTCGGTATGTTTAGCATTCTTTCAACCAATATTATCATGCATATTCCTTTTTTATTTTTCCTACTTTTAGTGCCTCTAGCTACAAGCACAAACAAATACGTAAAGGTAGGAGACAGACACACTCGGCCTTCCTTGCAAGAAACTCTTTACTTCTAATAGTCTTTCGAGTACGGATCCTCCCAAGCTTCGTTATCTAAATGAAATAATTACCTAGAATGAGTATTTCGTAGAAATTCTACTTGAACTTTAACTCTATCATAGTATTTGCGTCAAAATTTGGAGATGAGGAAATTCCAACTTAAAATAACCATAACTTGCTCATTTTAACTCGGAATTTCGTAGATTATATATTGTTTTCTACCTACTCGCAAAGATCTATCTATTTCTAAGGTTATTTTTGTCATAAAAAGCCATATGGGTTGAAAAACACCATGGTACATAATAGTTACGAATTTCATAGTCATTAAAATATGATTTTCTAAACTTTTCTTTACCCAAAAAAAATCCTTAGACAAAATACATGGATATATGTCTAGTTGAAAAATCCTTTGAACATATATATATATATTCATATTGTATGCATGATTTTTATAGTGTTGTCTTAACATTGATTTTTCATAAAACAATTTATCCTTAAGAGTTTTAAAAAATGAAACTTTGAAAATCTTTCCTTTTTAAATTGCTAGAAGAAAACTTAAAAGTTCTTGGGTTGTTATAAGTGAGTGTTTTCCTATTATGATTTTATTTCCGAACTTTTCAAAAGTAAATTAATTACCAAAAGTCTCGTTCTCTAAGTTATCTACCAACTTTATTTCTATGATTAAAAAAAAAAAAAGCGTTTCAAAATTTTCCTTAAGTTGTTGGTGTGGTCTAATATTTGTAGTTGTGTTAAATATATATTTTCCTCTCATTTTTATATTCTTTTTCTTCTTTGGAAAATAAGTTTATCTTTTTGAAACTTTACTTTCTTGGCAAATTTTATTTCTCTAAGTTAATTTCTAAAATAGCATGTTGATGTTACCTTGACTTGAAAAACTTGTTTTATTCCTAATACTTATCAAGTGGTGGCATAATCCTTTTAGATAAGTTCATAAGAAAAGCTTTCTTAATAAAGGATTATCAATATTAGAGCCTCGCAAAAATTTCTTTGAAAAGAGAATAACAATATTAAAAATTATGTCTTGTAGAAGCTTTCTTAGTAAGTGATTTTCAAAGTCTATCATGATCTTATTTAAGTTTTATAAAGGATATGGTTGGGTTAAAATCTCAAGTTTAATGCTAAAAATTATATTTTTATGAAGTATTTAGTTTCAATTTATAAAAAGAAAAGAAATGAATTCCTTTTATTATTTGAAGAAATCTTTATTACTAATACTTTAAATTTTACGCTTAGATTGTCTAAGCTTTTGAAAAGAATTTATTAAAAACAAAACTTATATATATTATTGAAAAATTCTTCGTTAAGAATTTTAGTTTTCTTTTCTTTGTTTAAGAAAGACCCCTTTTTTATTCTATTTATTAAGACAACAACATTCTAATCATGCATGAATATGATTATGTAGTAATGAAAAAGTAAGAATAATACATATTAAGATAGAAAGAAATATATAAACAAATAAACATAATAATATGATCAAGTATTGGAAACCTTAACTTCATCAAGGCAACCCGAGACTAAGAATAGACTAGTCCTAAAAGAAAAAAAAAGAAAGAAAAGAAAAAGCAATAATAAAAGCAAGTTAGAGAGTTAGTGAGCATTTAGGCTCTAAGAAATATATAGATATACATATAGATAATAAATATTTATAAAGTTAGATTAGAAGCATAATAACAACACAATAACAATAATATAACAAAATAATATAATCAGTATTCTTGGCATGTGCAAGAACAAAATATGAACATGTTGTTGCTTCTATAACTCACATAAGTCTTCGAGAAACAACACATGGTCATGCTAAGTTACATGACCTGGGTAAATGAATGATGGTAGAAGTTTACCTAAGAGTGTTTTTTAGTGGAATGAAGATGGTAGATGAATGTGGTATTATGGAGTAGTAAGGAATGGTCGGTGGTTTATGTGTAGTGAAGAATTTTGAGAAAGATTAAATGGAAGAGAGTTTTTGTTGAGAGAATTTGTTATGTAAAATGAAGGTGTGAAAAAAGTGGAAGAAAATTGGGTATTTATAGAATTTTTAGAGTGAAAATTAGATGTAATAAAATAAATTGAAAAAGAAAAATAAATTGATGTGTGTGTGTTTGTACATGGCCGGTGCATAATGAAGGGGAGAGAGAGAATTTTGATTAAATTTTGTATTTTTGTAATGAAAAGTAATAATGTGTAAAGTGCGAAGTGAATGAAGTTGTGTTGGAAATGTAAAAGTGTAAGAGTTGGTGTGTAGATTGTAAGAAAAAGGTTATAAGAAAAAGTAGAGATAGCGAAAAAGTAATGCATAGTAGAATCGTTCTATGAATAGTAGACTAGACAAATAAAATAGCGATAGTAATAAAAATACGCATAAACAAGCTATATTTGATATTTTTAGTTACCGAAAAATTACGAAACTAATATTTTTGAAATCCTTGTATAATTAGGAGTCTTTTGGTGTTATCGGAATATTTTTACTATTTTAGGCATCAAGGGGCACGTTTTTCGAAAACTGATCCCGTTCGGGTCCAAAACAAATCGAATTTTAACAAATCTAATCTTTTAGGTTATCTAATATAATTTCGAACTATAATCCATCATTAACTTATTTATATTATTCTTAGGTCTCGAGCGCGGAATTGTCGAAGTTGAAACTGCTAGATTGTCTTGATCTTTGTCAATTTTTGAAACTCCAGTTTGACTAGGTTAGGGTTTAATCCAACTTTACCCTAGAAATTGAGGGTTTACATTAGGGATCGAATAGATGAATTGTCTCATGTTCGTGTTTTGAGTCGAACGATTATTGAATTTTTTATTTTTGTTTTTGAAGATTCTCTTTTTCTTAAGGCCATGAAATCCTATGTTTGATATTGTTTATGGTTCGGTTTTAACTTAAGTCAACTTTTAGGGTTTCAATTCGGTATTTTAATTCCAGAACTATTTTATAAGAATTACGAAAAATTCAAGGTTTACAAGTGGTGATGGAGGTAGAGGTTATGCGTGTCAACCAGTGTGCAAACATTGAGTTGGAGATCATGATGATGACTTAGATGATCATCGTAATGGATGTAGGCCTAAAGGACTATAACGGATGCAGGCCCAGAGGACTGCGCGCTATTAAGGATGTAAAATTGAAAGTGCTACCCTTGTATGGTACTGTTAAGCGGCTAAGTACTTCAATTGGGAGGATCACATAGAGAATTTTATTAATTATCACGAATGTGATGATTTGCAGTGAGTTAAGCTTGCAACTATCATGACCCTAAATAGGGGCTTAGGACGATTATCCTAGAGTCATCATATCACGTGTGCTCCCATAATATGAGGGTCGCCTTGCAAGTCAAAGTTGGCAAGACTCTAATTACTTATTCTCTTAATATGTTATACTTGTATATATATTTTGAAAAATAGTTTTGGATATCGATATTACCATAAATCACAAGGACCATAGAGAATCAGATACCCCACCAAAAATGAAACAGGGTAAAGAAACTTAAGTTAACTATCACAATCAAAGGAGATTACAAGAGGAATAAACCAAGCTTTAAGTGTTTTCTCTCAACTAAGTTTAATCCATCAATTTTCTAATCCTTTACTTGATCCTTGATATGCTCTGCGCTCAAATCCCAATCTCAATTTTATGAGTTTTTTTTGCAAAAACAAACTATTAGGAGGTAAGCACACCTAGCTTAGTGAGACAATTCCTTACACAAATGTACCGACAACAAAACAATCAACAAGTCCATTAGCAAGCATATGCAATGTTGTAAGCCCCAGAAAATTTCAGTAAATAATTCCAAAATAAACATCTAAGTTAAACTCTAAAAATGACTTTAAATTAAAACCGAACTTCGACTAACCTTAAATCACAAACGAATCCAGAAATTTCTTAATCTTGAGAAAATGAGAATCCTTAAAAATAAAATAAGAACTCAACGGTCTTCAAATCCAAAACCACTACGTATGACAAATTCTATATTTAACTTTGACTTGTAAAATCGGGTAATATAGAACTCAAAAACAAATTAGTAAAAAGTAAATAATAATAAACCTTCGGAAATAAAACCCATTTCAAGAATTCCGAAAACGTTAAGAGATATTAAATACTTACAAAAATAAAATTTAAAATAAATTTCTCAAACTAAATGTGATGTATAAACATAAACCCCTAGTTTCCAAATTGGCAAAGATCTAAACCGGAAAATCACCTGGGAACCCTAAGTGGAATACATATCATTTATGTTAGTAACTTGTTCATATTGCATAAATTCTTGTTTTGGATAGTTGAAACTTCATGAACTTTCACAAAATCAATTTTCTAAAATTGTTTTTGCTACTGATCTGAACTGATCTGATATTTTCGAAGCTTCAAATTTTTCAAAACTTAAATATGATATTAGAATTAGATAGATCTTTCGAAGTAGATAGAAATTGGTATATAATTTGTAGGATGAGAATTACGAATTTACTAGTTTTGTTAAATAGTTTGGTTTATTTAAGTGATAAAATACTTATTAGGGTATTTTTTTCCTTTTTAGGTGACCCCAAAATCGATGATTCCCTACCATCAGATTACTTTTACTAAGAGACTGGTGATCCAATGGCCGAGTGAGTTTTCTTCTTATTTGTTATCTTGTTTGTGCTTATAGCTAGTTACATTAGAATTATAGGAACAAGATAAAAACTGATATGAATGGGGATGGGATAGATGATGAGACCTTGATGTATGTATGCTAAAGAATACTAAAGCATGTCAAAATCATGATTCGATTGGATAATTGCACTGTTCATATTATTTCTGTTTATGTGTATGATATTGGTTAGTCACTCTAAAGAATTTATGAATAATTTGACCTAAGCAAAAAAAAAAAAATAAATAAATTGGTCATGCATCGCATCGGACATGTTGCATTTGGTAGCGTGCTAATCCTACGCGGGTCGATCGGTATGATCCGATGACTCGTTTGGATAATGAGACCTAGTATCAGAGCTCATTCATAGGGAATTGTTACAGTTTGCTTTTCAAATATTTGCTACTGTCACTTTATCCAAAGTAAATCCACCATCCACTTGTCATACATGCACGAAATCTATTACTTTTGTTTACAATGAAAATATCGGTCCTTCAGAAGAGACAATGCTCCTACAGTACAACAAAATGAGAAACCCTAAGTATCTCTATCTTTAGGGTTCTCGGTCTTCTCTTCAGGTCCTGTCCTTCAATGACTTCTACAAATTCAAGTTACTTGTTAAGCTAACTATTTATGATTTGTGAACTAATGTTTGAGTTGTGTTTGTGTTTAGGATTACCTGTTCGAGCCAGGCAAGCTCCAGAATGGGTACAGGGGAGGGAAAGGAGAGTATTCCATATCTGGGTGTCTTCCTTTCTTTCTGCCCTCTTTTTAATTTTTTATGCTTGTTGATGTCAATATGTTGTTCCCTCCGTATCTTTTCCTGCTGTTAAAGTTGTTGTACTGTTATACCTGTATCTTATTTGTTGTGAAATATGTTGTATCCAACTGTTATTATGTTACTCCAAATCTTATTATTGTTGAAGTTGTTGGAAATAATGACCTATGTTTAAGTAACATAGTCTGACATCCAATTAGGCTTTCTCCTTTCTTTCTTGTGGGTCGTAACAATTTCCTCCCTTTCTTGAAGAACAACCTTGTCCTCAAGGTTGTAAGAAAGGAAATTGCTTTAAAATTGTCCAAATTCTCCCATGTTATGTCTTCTGGTAATAACCCTTGCCACTATACCAAAATCTGAGAAATCTCCTTTCCATTAAGAGACACCTTACGCGTTCCGAGTATAGACAAGGGTTGAATGACTAGGTGTTCATTAATAGTATCCTGAGGTAGATCCAATGATGGCTCAGAAAGGCCATGAGCTTTCTTGAGTTTCAAAACATGAAAAACATTATGTATTTTGGAGTAGGAAGGAAGATCAATTTTGTAAGCACAGGAACCAATCCCTTGCAATACTCTGTAAGGCCCATAAAATCTCTTTGATAATTTGGTCAACTGACTCCCAACTAAGGAAAGCTGTTTATAAGGTTGTAATTCGACAAAAACTAAATCTCCTTGTTGAAATATGACATCAGTGCAATGTCTATCGCATGAGATTTCATTCTATTTTAAGCTGTAATTAAGTGTTGTTTTAACAATCTCAGAATCTCATCTCGATCCATTAAATTAGCTTCTACCGCCTCTAGAGAACTAGAGCCTCTAACATAAGAAGCTATAGTAGGTGGGTCTCTGTCATATACAATTCGAAATGTTGTAAATCCCACACTAGCATGGAATGATGTGTTGTAGGCATACTCTACCCAAGGTAGATACTTGACCCACATATGTGAATGATCCATAGTGAAACTCTTGAGATACTGTTGAATGGTGCGATTAAGAACTTATGTCTGACCATTACTTTGAGGATGGCAAGTACTAGTCAGGCATAACTTTGACTCACTGAAAGAAAGTAACTCCTTCCAAAATTTGCTAAAAAAAATGGGATCTCTATCTGAGATAATAGTCCTCGGATACCCTGAAGCTTAACAACGATGTTAAGAAATAAAGTAGCCACCTTAGTAGCGGTAAAATTTGACTCCAAAGGTCCCAAATGGCAATATTTTGAGAGTCGGTCTACCACCACTAAAATAACTGAAAACCCTTGTCATTGAGGAAGGCAAGTAAAAAAAAAGACTAATATCCTCCCAAATTCGTTGTGGTATTGGCAAAGGTGCTAACAATCCTGTCGGAGAACAAGTTTGATATTTAACTTGTTGGCAAATCAAACATTCTTTGACAAATGTTTGCACATGATTCTTCATGCCTTCCCAATAAAAATCACTAGACAATCTCTTATAGGTTTTGAAACACCAAAATAACCTGAACTAGGGGATGCATGATATTCTTGAAGCAACAATTGCACTAAGGAACTTTGAGGCACCAAAAACAATCGAGATCCCAAATATAATAAATTATTGCACCAATGAAGATTCCATCTGAGTGTCATCCCTTGGTTCATGTCAAATATAATCTACTAGGATTTTGTCAATGACTGGTATTCTTGTTTTAGTTGATCAATGAACTTGAAACTAATAGAAGAAATACTAAAATACTCTGGACCATCATCAAATTTCCGAGACGAAGAGTCAGCCACTTGATTATCACATCTTTGTTTGTAAACAATAGAATAATCATACCCCATTAACTTGGAAAGGTACTTTTGCTGTTCAGGAGTTTGAATCACCTGTGATAACACCTCGTTTGAACTTCTGTGGTCAATTCAAATGACAAAATGACCTCCAAGTAAATATTGCCTCCACTTCCTGACTGCTTCCACAATAGCATAAAGTTCACGAACATATGCTAAAACTCTTCTCAAATGCAGAGGCATTTTTTTGCTAAAGTAAGCAATTGGATGTGATCCCTGTAATAACACTGCTCCAATTCCCGTACCCGATGCATCCGTCTCTACAATAAATTGTTGTTTGAAGTCTGGTAATTGAAGTATAGGTGCTGAACAAAGTGCCAACTTCAGATTTTCAAATGCTTCAATAGCTGTAGTAGTCCATTTAAACTGATCATGTTGTAACATGTCTATAAGTGATGAAGCTATTGCAGCATACCCTTTAATAAAATGCCTATAGTGACCTGACAGCCCCAAAAAGGCTCGTAACTCCCTAACAGTAGTAGGTAATGGCCATGCTAGCACAGCCTCAACTTTACTCTATTCTGATTTCACTCCTTCACGACACACAATGTGTCCTAAATATTCAATGGATTCCTGACCGAAAAAACATTTACTATCTTTCAAGTAAAATTCATGCTGCAACAAAATCTCCATCACAACTAATAAGTGGTCTATATGGTCTTCTAATGATCTTCTATAGACCAAAATATCATCAAAAAACACAATGACAAAATGTCTCAAAAATTGTTTAAACAATCTATTCATGACAGATTGAAATGTGGCTGGTACATTACTAAGGCCAAAAGGCATCACTACAAATTCATAGTGGCCTTCATGTGTCCAAAATGCTGTCTTCTCAATATCCAAAGGATGCATTCTGATCTGATGATAACCTGAATGTAAATCCAACTTTGAGAATATAGAAGATCCATGTAATTCATCCAACAATTTGTTTATTGCTGGAATAGGAAATTGATCCTTTATTGTCACCTTGTTCAAAGCTCTATAATCAATGCAGAATCTCTAACTTCCATCCTTTTTCTTGACCAAAAGTACTAGGGAAGAATAAGGATTGGTACTATATTGAATAACACCTTATGATAACATCTCTGACACCTGTTTTTCAATCTCAGATTTTTGAAAATGAGGGTAACAATATGGCTTGACATTTATTGGTTGCGCTTCATGTAATAAATGAATCCTATGCTGCACATCACGCAAAGGAGGCAATGATGAGGGTGTCTCAAATATGCGAGAAAATCTGCCCAAAGTTTCCTTAAGTGAAACATTGATGGTGGTATTCTCTGATGATTCTGAAGACCCCTGAGCCTTCAATTGAAAACAATAAGCTACTCCATTAGTAGCTATTAAACGTTAGAGCTGATGATGTGAAATTGGTTCCACTAAGACATCCTTACTACTAGAAAGCTGGACTGGAACACCCTTTAAACGAAACTGCATAGTCAAAGAATTATAGTCAACTGTAACTGGTCCCAACTCTTTTAACCATTGAACTCCTAATACTGCTTCCGCACCTTGAATAGGAAGAATATAAAATGTGATCAGAAAAATTGTTCCTTGGATATTAAGGCTAACATTCCTACACATACCCTCACACTTCAATTTATCACCATTGTCCACTAAAACTTGAAAGTTTGGAGAAGGTTCCACCACAAGCCCTAAGTACTTTGCAACTCAACTCTATAAAAAATTGTGAGTACTGCCAGAATCGACTAAAATTGAAACATTTCGACCTTTAATGCACCCATGAAATTTCAATGTTTTAGGAATTTGCATGCTAGATAAAGCAGGAAAACTAATAGTGTCTTTATCCATACTACAATCCTGCTCCTCACAATCATTATCCATATCTGTCCCATCATCTACCAACAGCAAAAATTTTGCCTTACACTTATGATCTCTGCTATACTTCTCATCACAGTTATAACATAGACCCTTCTCTCGTCGAAGTAATATGTCCGCTTGAGTTAACTTCTTAATGGGTAAAGTGGAATGTGTTTGAGGAGGTGTAGGTAGTAATGGTGGCTTCGAATTTCTAGTAGATGACTGGAAATTGGTCTGGTTGGTTTGTGTGTATGGATTTTACAATTGAAGGGGTTTATAATGTGTATTGGAAAAAAGGATTGGTGTTTGTTGGCAAAATAGGTATCATGAAACTTAGATTCATGCATGCGAGCAAGCCATATAGCATGAGCTAAATCAGTGGGTCTAGCAATTTGTACCTCTCTCTTTATATTATGTTTTAAACCTGATACAAAACAACTCAATAGGAAAGATTTAGAAATACCTTGAACTCTATCAGATAGAGATTCAAATTGTCTTTGATACTCCTGTACTGTTGAATCTTGGATCGGCTTGGCCAAAGTGCCTTGCATGTCTTCATATTCCGATGGACCAAACCGTCCCTTTAATGATGTTAAAAGAGATTTCCATGTTGTAATCTGCTTATTTGTTTCCATCCGTTGCAACCATTGGAGGGCATCCTCCTCAAATGCAAATGATGTAATTTCCAACCTCTGAGTGTCGGAAATATTGTGAAAATTAAAGAATTTTTTAGTCTTGAATATCCATCCCAATGGATCTTCACCCAAAAACCGTGGTATCTCCAATTTAATTCCCTTTAACAATGTGTCAACTAGGGAAGATGATGAATGGGAAGTCTGTGATGTAAGTCCATTGTGATCAGATGAGTCATTCTGATTCCTAAAACCCTCAATCCTTTCAGTCAACTGTTGTATAGAAGATTGGACTGACTGATTCAAATTAGAAACAGAATCTTGAACCGATTTCTGAGTTTGCATAGATTCAGTCATTTGAGTCTACATTTGTTTCATCGTATCTGCTAAAGAGAAAACCAAAGATTGTAACTTAACAAACATTTCTTGTGATCTTATACTCATTGTGAAACAACAATACTATGAAATGGCAGGAAGAACGAGATCACTAAATTGTTACAGGTTGCTTTTCAAATATTTGCTATTGTCACTTTATTCAAAGTAAATCCACCATCCACTTTTCATACGTGCACGAAATCTATTACTTTTTGTTTACAATGAAAATATCGGTCCTTTAGAAGAGACAATGCTCCTACAGTATAACAAAATAAGAAACCCTAAGTATCTCTATCTTTAGGGTTCTCGGTCTTCTTCCAGGTCCTTTCCTTTAATGACTTCTACAAATTCAAGTTACTTGTTAAGCTAACTATTTATGATTTGTAAGCTAATGTTTGAGTTGTGTTTGTGCTTAAGAATACCTGTTCGAGCCAGGCAAGCTCC
Source organism: Combretum micranthum (assembly GCA_024138025.1). Classification (NCBI taxonomy): domain Eukaryota; kingdom Viridiplantae; phylum Streptophyta; class Magnoliopsida; order Myrtales; family Combretaceae; genus Combretum; species Combretum micranthum. Next base: position 483,701 of record JAMXBD010000773.1, on the reverse strand, counting down.
AGAATGGGTAGAGGGGAGGGAAAGGAGAGTATTCCAGATCTGGGTGTCTTCCTTTCTTTTTGCCCTCTTTTTACTTATTTATGCTTGTTGATGTCAATATGTTGTTCCCTCCGTATCTTTTCCTGCTGTTAAAGTTGTTGTACTGTTATACCCGTATCTTATTTGTTGTGAAATATGTTGTATCCAACTGTTATTATGTTACTCCAAATCTTATTATTGTTGAAGTTGTTGGAAATAATGACCTATGTTTAAGTAACATAGTCTGACATCCAATTAGGCTTTCTCCTTTCTCTCTTATGTGTCGTAATAGGAACTAAGGTGCACCGGGGATGCATTCCATGTATGAGCCTAGCCGAGTCGTGTGTATGAGCCTCGGGGCTTCGGAGACTAGCAACGATCGTGTAAACTTTTAATACCATCCCTAACCCTAGATACGGAGGGCGCAAATCTGTTCTGTATATGGGTTCCAGATACCCATACATAATTGTCTGCTCATGTGTTTGTTCATGCATAGCATATGGAGGATTTATAACTTGCTTGTTATGGTATGGAATTAAGGGAACTCTCACCAAGCTAGTGTAGCTTATACCCCAATAGACGTTTGAATGAACACATTAACTCAAGAATGCTACGTGGGGACCAAGATGGTTGGAGCCGAATATGACTTCGGGATTCCAACAGGAAGTAAGAATACTTGAAGATATTAGCTAGGTCTTGTGGATTGCCTTGTAATAGTTTGTGTAGTGAAATCTTTGGATGAACTGTAATTGAAGTATCGTGAATTGTATTTCCTTTACATTGTTACTCAAGTTATATCAATATAAAATGTATCATTCCAATGTGTCTCCTCCATGTGTTAGACGCCTTGTACATAGTACGAAAGCCTTCGCATGACTGAAGCGGTCATTCCTAAGCTTTAATATTGTGTACGGCAGACTGCCATATTTAGGGTACCCTTTAGGGCATAACAAATGTAACATTTATATGATCAAACAAATACATACGATTATCTAAATTCGTACGTAGGATGGATTTGTACCCTTCGTTCGGGGTTAGGGAATGATTTGAAAGGATCCAACGACCTTCTTGAAATTTGCGTACGTGTTTTAGGTTCCAGTCAACTGTACTACTAGTCCTTGGATTTTTCTTTCCTAAAGCAATTGATCCGACTCGGCTACAGCATGAGGTTGTATTTTTCGAAGGTCCTAATTCCTCAAGTTGTAGTTAGGCAACTTACCTTTCCAATCCCATCTAGAGGAGTAGTAGCAAAATGCATATATGATTCTCTAAATGATATGCATGATCAATTTGTTATAAGAGGTTCCTAATCAACAATTAATTTCTATTAAGAAAATCAACCAATATTCACACACAAGTCATCATAACAAGGAAACAATTCACTTTATTTAGCCAATCAAGTTTTGATATACTTAACGTTCATTGATCACACATAATAAATCGCATACATAAATCCCATACTATCTCACATGCATACCAATTTTATCTTTTCTTAAAATCTAGTACTGTACTTTACAAGCACATGCATGGGTACATAAAACGTTAAGGGAAACTCACTTGTCCTTAGTGTAATCCTTAGTTAAAGTGATCCTAGGAAAAGAGGGTCTCGTATCCCTCATCACCTAGGCAAAAGAAATACCTACAATGAGCCTTTCATCCAAATTCTACTTAAATTTTCTAATTCTATTTTGTTATTCGTATCAAAATTCGGATTGGAAAAAATTCCAACTTAAAACGGTCATAACTTGCTCATTTTAACTAGAATTTCGCATATTAGTAGTCGTTTTCTACCTACTCAAAAAGATCTATCTATTTCTAAGGTCATTTTTAGCATTTAAGGTCTTTAAAGATTTGGAATGGGTCAATAAATATTGCATTATGCATGTTCCAACCCTTGTTTTTCTTAATTTTCAAACTTTTACTTCACTTAAACACTTTCTAGTAAACATAAAACATTATTATTTTTGAAAAGTATTTAGTTTTGACATTAGCTCATATTATATGCATGATCCTAGTGATGTTGTTTCAAAATAATAATTTTGCAGAAAAATTTTTGGTGAAAAGTAAATATGTGATGTTTTATGTAAAACTATCTTTTAATTTGTGATAAAATTCATTGTCTTAAATTTTGTAAGCTTATGACTTAGTAAAAAAAAAATTATCATCGATTATTATTTACTTTGCAACTTTAAGGGTCTTATTTTTATTTAAAAATTTTCATTCAACACTTATTTTAGGAGACATGGTTCTACTTACTCTTGTTATAATATACTAAGTGCACTTACTTTATTTTCTCAAGTTTGGTTATTGCAAAAAAAAAAATAAATAAATTTTTTTAGGGTTTGTAAATATAAAGCTTAACTTAAAGAAAATCATGGTATCACATTTATTTTGAACGTATGAATACTTTATGTTCCTATTAGTTTTTTAACTAACTAGTTTACAAAACATGAACTTCTTTATGTTAATGGATGAAATATTTTTCAAGTGAGCATTTTCTTGATATTAATTCTAGTTTTTATTACCTAAAAAGAATTAAGAAAAGACTTGCTTTAAGTTTCTATTTTTCCTGAAAGAGAAAATTTTGCACATATTTTATGGGTAAGTTATAGACAATGTTTTTATATCGAGGAATTATCAACGCTGTATTTTAGGAAAAACTCATTTGATATTTTAAAAGTTTAGTTAAGTATATATTTTTATTCTAATGACAAATTTTCCTAAGTGTTGAAAATAAAGTCTTGATAGTTAGTTTTATAAAATGATGAAGTTCCAATATTCGCATCTTTGAAGATTTTATCATGACAACTCACTTATGACCATGTACTTGTATGAGTAATAGCTATTATGCCAAGAACGAAATTTTTAGCATAGACTCAAGAAAAGAATTAAATATAAATAACCAAGAGTAAAAATATCAAAATAAAAATTATGGTAGTCTTAGCTTGAAATCAAGGCTCCCTGGGACTAATTAAATTCCAGTCACTACAAAAATAAGAAATAGCATGAAAATATCAATAAAATATGGGAGTCTTAGATATATGTTAAGGCTCATCGGGACTTAAAAATGGACAAGTCCACTTAGATGGCAAAATAATTAAGAGCAAAACAAATAAAGTGGAAGCCTTAAAATTTTTGGACAAGGCATTCCCGGAAATTAGATTATGGACAAGTCTCATTTTGTTTTGACTTGATTAAGGACAAGTTTAAGGCTAGAGTTATGGCTAACATTAATTAGTTGGCATGAAAAAGATAACGAAAATATGAAACAAAGCATTAAATAAAAGTTAAGTTAGTGAGCATTTAGGCTCCATAAATATAGATATTATATATACTAAGTATTGTATATAAAGTTAGAGTTAGAAACAATATTTCAACATAATGAAAACATGAACATGAGGTTAACAAGACATGAATAATATGTTGTTTTCATGTTTCCTCCCCTAACATATGCATCGTAGGGATTTTGGAAACATAACATACATATTTTTCATGTTGCATTAACATGAACAATGAAGAAAGTTTTAGTGTTTTATCTAAAACAAGAGATGAGATTTTGTGAATGGGTGAAAGAGAGGAAGAAAGTTTGAGAGAAATTTTAGAGAGAAAAGTTGAGGAGAAAATTTGGTAGAGTTTTGTTAAGGGAGAGAAATGAGAATGAAAAATGAGAGAGAGGTAACTGGTATTTTTAAAGAGATGAAGGAGGGTATTAAAAATGTAAAATAAATGAAAAAAAAATAAATTATGAGATAAAAAGAAAAGGGGTAGCAGCTGCAAGGGAGAAGAAAGGCAGAAAAAATTTAATTTAAGTAAAAAAGAGTAATAAAGTGTAGAAGAAGTTAAGTGAAAAATAGCATTGGAAAAGAAAATATAAGACATAGGTGTGTAAGATATAAGAGTAGGTGTAAGATAAAGTACAAAGAAATAAATGGTAATGAATAGTAAAAAGTAAAATGAAAATGATAAATAATTACTGGTAGAGATAACATATGCGTGTAATAGCTATAACTGATGTTTTTATAAACTGTAAAAATTGTATCTGTAAACTCCGGTTTTCCTAGTAATTAAGTAAACTTCGAAACTGGAAACCAAAACCCTAAACCAGATTAGTATAAGCCTTATGAGAAAACCCTAGGAACCCTGAATCCGGCTATCCTTCGGTTTCAAATTAAAAGAACTTTTATAAAATAATTTAATGTGAAATATTGTTTTAAAGTATATTTCAAACCATAAAAAGTTCTAATTTCGAAAAAATTTCTATTATGGGCCTTCCAAAGCTCCATTACGGAAAAGCGAGCCATTGAACTAAAAATTCAGAAAAATATTTCAGAATACTCTTTAGAACCAAAATTTATAAGGATTTCAAAAATATAAGTTTTATAATTTTTCGGGTTATAAAAATTACAGTTATAGCATTTTTCCTGTATTTTCTTCACTACCGGTAAAGTGAATGTCTTGTCTACTATTTATTACTATTCACAAATATAACCTACTACATATGCAACCCATACCCTAGTCTTACATCCTTACAAACACTCAATTATGTTTTCTTTTCCAAGAAATTTTTGTCTTTTAACAAATTATTACATTTAATACTTTTTATTAGATAAATTACAAATTAAAACAATTTCAAATCTCTCTCTCTCTTTTCCCCATTGAGGCCGGCGCACAACCCCCCTTATTTGCCTCCATTTGTTTTATTTTATCTTCTTTTTATAATTAAAACCCTAATTCACTTACTATAAATAATCTTTTACTTTTCTTTCTCTTTCATTTTTACTTCATTTGTTCAAAACTCACAAAAATCCTCTCTATTTCTCCCTCTAAACCGTGAGCTCATCACCACCACACACATAAAAAACAAGCTTCATTTCTTTTACATTTTTCCTCTTGATTCAAATTTAGGTGATAAATCCTAAGCCTTTCTACCATTTAATCTTGTAATGGCAAGATTATTCATGAGTTTCACTTTAAGTCCCCATGAGCATTTGCTAAGGACAAGAAAATACTAATACATGAATATCAAACCATCATAAAAGTAGATATTGTGTTTAAATGAGTTTTTGTTGGAATATTTTCATGTTCATGCATATAAAAGTAGAGTAAAGTAGAGATCTTGCATAAAAATCTATGTTCATGCTTTTAAACTTCATTTCATGCATTACAAGTAGTAGATCTAGCATTTAGATACTCCTAATACACTTGACCTTCATGATATCATGAATATTTTGTGTTTTCATGCGTTAATGCTCATAAAGTCTTGGTCTTGTGTTTATAAATGTTTTAGTTAGTAGATCTTTAAGTAAATTAGACAAAGAACTTAAAAAGGAAAAGTTTTTGTTTGAAATGTTTAAAAGAAAATTCGTATGACTTCAAAGCTGTGTTTTAAAAACCCTTGTATCAACTCTAAAACTTATGTTTTATGTGAAAAATGAAGGATATAGGTAATAGATATCATTAAACAATGATTTTTATAAGTTGAAATGAGTTTTAATGAGATTAATGTGTAAAACAAAGAGTAGAAACAAGAGAGGAAATTTTGAGTTACTAGTTAAATTGTGAAATTCGTAATTTTGAATGATGGCCATAAAAACACCTATTTTCCAAGCTCAAATTGAAAGTTTTATTTAATAAATGAAGTCCTTAAGAGATATGTATAATAAAGTCTTAAATTTTAATACATTAAACAAGTTTTTCCCAAAGGAATCATTCAAAAATTAAATTTCCCAAGATTCGGATTTTGGAATAAAGCCCATTTGAAAACATATTTACAAAGTGTAAAATGCAAATTTTTATGTAAAAATGAAGGTCTTAGGTAATAGATGTTATGAAGACTCAATTCTAACAAAAATAACTAGAAATTCCTAAGAATTAATCCCAAAACACAAGTGAGTTATCAAAGTTAGGAAACTGGATTTCTCAAAAGTAGCTATTATTGAAGTCTTGCAAAATAAAGTTTTCTAAAATTTCTTTTAGTAAAAATCATCAAGATCATGCATACATTAAACTCATCACATGTCATTCATGTTAGGAAATCATTAATATTGCATGTATAATTGACTTATCAAGTAGAAACATTTCAAACATTTACAAAACTATTTTTCGGAATTGGAAATCGTTACTGATCAGAACTGATCCTTTTGTTTCATGACCTAAACATTTTCAAAACTTGAAAATAACATTAGAATCAGATAGATCTTTCGAAGTATAGAGAAATCGATATATAATTTGCGAAATTTCGAGTTAAAATGACCAAGTTATGGCCGTTTTAAGTCGAGACTTCCGTAAATAGCGAGAATCACGAATTTATTAAGTCTTAATATATAGTTTGGATTAGTTAAGTGATGAAATACTTATTAGGGTTTTTCTTCCTTTTTAGGTGATCCCGAAACCAACGAATCTTTACCACCGGACTATTACTACTAAAAGACCGATGAACCATGGCGGAGTGAGTATCACTTCCGATTTCAATTATTGTTTGTGATTGTAACGATAGTTGCACTAAATACTTGGCAAATATAAAATGGATATGCATGATGGGGATGAATGGGAATTATATATGATTGTTGTTGATATGAGAAATCGAATATAAGAATATCGAAGCCAGGTGATTAACCATTACTTGTATAGATGGAATAGGATTGATTGTCTGCGATTATTGATTGATCACTTGAAGAATTGGTATAATTGAATATCCGGGATTGAAAATAAATATGAACTCATTCATATCATAATGGGGATGGAGCATTATCATTTGTTGGTTTTCCGTGATACTAAACGGTGTAAAAGTTGGTTAATCGTGATCCATAAAACGAATTTATAAGTTGGTTGGCCATGAGCCTAAACAGCATCGTACCGTAGAATTCGTTAATCTGCTAACCCGGGATAGAGGGTGCAAGTCCATCCACATATGATTTCTGGCTGGTCATATGTTTGTTGATTTCACGTGTTTAATGCATATTACTTGTCTGATTAATCACTTGTTTGATTGATGAGTTATAATTATGATCTTGGAAGTTCTCACTCACTAAGCTAGTGTAGCTTACGTCCCTATAGTTTTTATTTATTGCAGCACGAATTCATATGGCTTAGGCCGAGACAAGCTACAGCTCAGGTACAGGAGCTAGGCGTTTCCTCTAGAAGTTGTATTTAGATTTGATTAGACTTCCACAGGAAACCAAGAGACTCTGGATGACTGTAATAGATCTCTAATTAATATTCTTTTGTGGAGGAATGCCCCTTAGACTTTGTAACTATTCGTAAATGTGTTTTGATTTATATTCTATTGCTAGTGAATGACGAATTAAACTCCTTAACTCCATCGGATAGAGTATTCTATTATCGTAAAGGGACGCCTTACATCTATATGAGACTCCCGAAGGACTTAGGTAGTAATTCGAGAGTCTTATATGGCATGTGGCGGACTATTACGTTTAGGGTACCCTTATGGGGCATGAAAGTATCTAATATTTTTATGAAATGATAAATCATCAAATAATTTTTGAAAGATGAATTGATACTATTTCATCATTAATTGTTATCTAGCTTTGTTATCTCGAGTTGCGTACTAGTGTTCGATTGTGATAACTGTTTGGTTGATGAAATTTGATTTGAAAATTCAGATACCATATTATAGAATATATTTTGCATTATTTTATCGCTAAATATTAATTAAATTATATTGTCTTGATTTATGTGTTTGTGATCGGATACGAAAACTGATCCCATAAAGGCTTAGAAGTTGTCTAATCGAGTCTAGATTTTTTAAGGTTTACGGTTGACTTGGTTTGATTTTTAGGTTTTAGCTCCGTTTTCGAGTCTAAGGTTTTACTTATAAGATTATCATAAAATTTTAGAAGTTTTCAATTATAAGAAATTATTTCTTATTATTTTATTAGTAGATATTATTTGGATATAATGCATTAATTTGTGTGTTAGAGTTCAAATAGATGAATTATTTAGTATAGGGTTTTCGAATTGATTAAGCTATTGGATTGTTTTGTTGGTGATATGTTTTTGCTATACGATTTATTTTTAAGGTTCCAATCTTTATTTAATTCATTTGATATCTTAGAGTTATTGAATCTTTATCTGATCTTGTTTATGGTTCTTAAGGTTTCTGTCGAGCCTAGATTTTGAAAACTATCCAGTTCATTTCTCTTAATCCGATTCATATTAAACCCTTACCCATTTAACATGAATCCTCGACTAGGGATTAAAAAAATTTAATTTTGAAAATATTTTGGAGTCGCCAACCGATAAAATCGGAAAAAATGAAAAGTTAGGATTAATGGGTCGGTTAATCCTAACTTAGCTACTAGTCTGCGGAAAATTTGATTTTAAAACCAAACTTTTAAAAAAATACCAGATATCTGAGTCCGGGGGCTAACCTATTAAAACCTAAGCGGTTACCACTTTAAGTTTAAAATTTAGAATTTATCCTTTCCTAAAAACTTGCAAAAAAAATAATAACGATATTTATAAGTCAGAAATCATTTTTAATGATTTTTCTATTTAATTTTTAAAACACTTATAATATTTACAAAGAAAAGCAAAACATTCAAAAATTAGATATATAAAAGAAAACTTATAATTACATCCAGAAATAATCGCAAAAGTTAAATATTTATAAAGAAAAATTAATTAATAAGAAATAATATATCAAATCCATTTTCACTATGTTAAAATTTTTAGAAAAAAAATAACACACTAATAGAATTTAAACTTATAATATCTAATTAACTAAATAGTAAAAAAAAATGAATAAATAAATAATTTTTTATTTTTTTAATGTCGCCCCGAAGGTGCCTACGTACTCGCTAATCGAGATCAGACAAAACGTAGTTCTTTTATAAAGAACTTAGTTTGTTGATCAATTTTATATTTTCAAAATATTCTCACTTTAAGTTCATTAAATTTTGAATTTTTATGAAAACCAATTTTGATGATCCTATGATCTAATCAATTGAATTTTATTTCATAAAAAAATATATTTTTCTAAATTCAAAAATCATTAATTTATGATAATTCATGGCTAATTTAATGCTACATGAAAATCAATTTTGATTAAACAATATTAAATATTTTCATAGTAAATTTATGAAAACATTTTTGAACAACTTTAATTATTTTCAAAGTCAATTTATGAAAATAATTTCGAAAACTTTGAGTATTATCTTCATAGAAAATTTATAAAGATAATTTTGATAAAAACTTGATTAATATCTTCATAGTAAATTTATGAAGATAAATTTTGATAAAAAAAACTTGATCAATATCAGAATTTTCAAAAAAAAAAAATAATTTTTATCTTTATTATTTAACAACAATTTTGGTTTAAAAAATCTATTTACAATTTATTATTTTTCAAAATTAAATAATCATCACATATGTACAGAACATATTCAAAATATATCATAACAGAATTAAAATACAAAAACAAAACATCTCATGCATCAAATATATATTTAAAGATTAATTTATATGCAAATAAATATTCACAAATATCCAAAAATATCAAAAATTGTTAAAACATGTAAATCTATATTAAAAATAATTTTTCTAATTTTTCTGGATTTTTTACGAATTGTTATTAATTTTTTCCTATTTTCCGAAATTAAATATATAATAAATAACTAATAAAATATTGCGGACTAACCTGGACCATTGGATTTTCTCGGATCAGATCTCAACCGTCTGATCGGTGGACCAAATCTGAAGTGTTGGATCTGCTGATTGTTGACCGACGACCGTTGACCGACGTTGACCGATGACCGACCGGGTTGGATTCGGATTTCGGGTCGGATCTCGAAGCTCCGTCGGGTGAAGAAGACGATGACGGTGGTTTCAAAGCGTTCCTCGGCCGATTCTGGTGGTCCTCGATCCCAGAAACCTTGTCGGCCCGACGTGAATGGAGGAGCCGCGTCTGCTGGTGGTGGTGGTTCACTCCCAGAACCACCAGAAGTGGCGGTTCGTGTGGTGGTTGACGGCGGCGAGGATTAAAAAAAATTTCTAAAAATTTGCAGAACTTCCAAATGCAAATTCGAGCAATTCTAAACACTATAATCAATCAAAAACACTTCCTAAATGATCCTAACACTCTTTAATTGGATCAAAATCCTCCCGATCACTTCGAATTTGCAAATTTTGCAATTCGAACACTTTCTCTCCTATTTTCAGATCTCAATCTTGTAGTGTGTATTTTTCGAAATTGAATTATGTTTTCTGCTTGTGGGGTGATCCTATTTATAGAGTTCGAATCAATTTGTCGTTTTGAAGCTTTGTAATGGTTCAATTTTTTGAATCACGAATCGTTATACTTTTTCAAATAAGAACGATTCAAAATTGGGACTCGATTCGTGATTGTTGGTTCAAATTGATCACGAATCTTGTTTTTACAAATCATGACTCCTTGATTAAGTGTATTTAATTTGATCAATTGATACAATTCGGCCAATTTTAAAATTTGAAAAATCATGTTCATTCGAATTTTTCCTAATTTTCATGCCTCAATTAATGTGCCTTTTGGGATGAAATAATACACGAATTGTGTATAGATGTGATGTATTCCATGCCTAGTTTGTGTCTGTACAGTTAATTTCGAAAAAACACAAAGATTCGTTGATCAAATGATGTCTCAAAGTGGATGAACCGATGTGTCTTTTGGGGAAAAAAATTGAACAAAAAGGAGGCAAAATCTGCCTTGGGCTAGGATCGAACTCGGGTCCCCTTGCTCTTGTGTCCATGGCTTTGAACCGTTAGGTCGTTGGCCTATGCCTTGGTCATATAGCTAAACCATTAGTACTTAAGGTTAATAAAATATATGTTATATTGAGCTCAAATGATTTTTTATTTATTTTAATTTTTTCCTACATATATTTTATTTACATTACTATTGATCATTTAATTACTTTATTGTATCTATTTTATTACTCTATTTTTATTTTTTCTATTTTCTATATTCTCTTTTTTTATTATACTATTTATTATTATTATTATTATATTTTTGATGAACTCAACATGACACTAATTTATTATAAACTTAAGCCTATTTTAATTGGGCAAAAATTGGGTGTCTACAGCTGCCCCTCTTTGTGGTAAAGTTTGAACAAAACTTTTGCCACAAAGACAAAAAGATAACCAATTTTTACTTAGCTTCTCCTCCCAACAAAGAGATTTTTTATCCTGTGCTAAACTATCTGTCGAGTTTAAACTTTAAGATTTGCTAGGTCAACTGTCGGGCCTAGGCTTTGGAAAAATGATAAGCCATCTGTCGGGCCTAGATTTAGAAAAATGATAGACCATCTGTCGGGCCTAGATTTAGAAAATGATAGGCCATCTGTCGGGCCTAGACTCAAAAACTGATAGACCGTCTTTCGGGTCTAAATTTTAGAAAACTGCTAGGTCATCTGTCAGACCTAGGTTTGGTCATTTGCCGGACCTATGGGCTTTGGTTTGGTCATTTGCCGAACCTATGGGCTTTAATTTGGTCATTTGCCGAACCTATGGGCTTTGGTTTGGTCATTTGGTCACCATCTTGAATGAATGGATTTCTAAATTTAGTCACCATCTTGAATGGATGGATTTCTAATTTTGGTCACCATCTTGAATGGATGGATTTCTAATTTTGGTCACCATCTTGAATGGATGGATTTTGGTCACCATCTTGAATGAATGGATTTAATTTGGTCAGTACTAAACTATCTGTCGAGTCTAGACTGAGGGGTATATAATTTCCTGACTGTGACTTTTCAATCCATTTGGGGTTCTTTGGGTTGAGGACATGACAATTTGGTCCCTCATAATTTGGTGCGAATTGACTTGACTGATAACCATAATTCTTAAAGGCAGGATGACGCTCATTTGAGTAGGTGATCCTAATTCTTAAAACAGTAGGACGACGCTCCTTCGAGCAGGTGATCCTAATTTTTCAAACAGTAGGACGACGCTCCTTTAAGCAAGTGATCATGATTCTTAACACAATAGGACGACGCTCTTTCGAGCAAGTGATCCTAATTTTTCAAACAGTAGGACGACGCTCCTTTGAGCAAGTGATCATGATTCTTAACACAATAGGACGACGCTCTTTCGAGCAAGTGATCCTAATTTTTCAAACAGTAGGACGACGCTCCTTTGAGCAAGTGATCATGATTCTTAACACAATAGGACGACGCTCTTTCGAGCAAGTGATCCTAATTTCTCAAACGATAGGATGACGCTCCTTTGAGCAAGTGATCATGATTCTTAACACAATAGGACGACGCTCTTTCGAGCAAGTGATCCTAATTTCTCAAACGATAGGATGACGCTCCTTTGAGCAGGTGACCCTATAATGATAACTTAAAAAACTTCCTGGAGACTTATAGCTTAAAAATTGGGCTAATTTGGAAACTTTTCTTTCTTTTTCACTTTAAATCTACTGGGATTATTTAGCCGAGAAAACAATAATCTCACAAACTTGGTTGAAGAATTTGTTTGAGAAAGCAGTGAATTTACTTTCTCTTTCTTGGAAATTTGATTGACTTGGTTCAGAAAGCAATGAATTGCTATTTCTTTGAAAAACTTAGATTGACAAACTTAGTTGAGAAAGCAACGAGTTTGCTATTTCTTTGAAAAACTTGGATTAACAAACTTAGACAAGAAAGCAACGATTTTGCTATTTCTTTGAAAAACTTGATAACATTAGAGAAAGCAACGATTTTGCTATTTCTTTGATTGAAAAACTTGATTGAGAAAGCAACGACTTGCTATTTCTTTTGATTGAAAAACTTGATTAAAAAAGCAACAATTTTGCTATTTCTTTTAATTAACTTGATTAAGAAAGCAACAATTTTGCTATTTCTTTGAAAAACTTGATTTGAGAGAGTCAGTTGAAAAAGTGGTCCTGAAAAACCTAACTTCCTTCTCCTTTTTTAGCTTTAATTGGGAAAGTGATGAATTTACAATCCCTACTTTTCTCATAAATGTCTTTTTTCATCATCAAAGATTTGAACCAAAGGTAATTTTTATATATTTTTGATAAATTCTTCTTTTTCTTTTACTTTCAAAGAAAGTTACCAACAGGTAAAAATGAATTGTGTTTGCCCATTGATCATTCACTTTAGTTCAGCCACAGGCTTGACCATTAAACCACTAAAGGTTTCTTATTGAAAAATTAATCATTGGGGGCAAAAAATTGTACTTTTGGGACTTCAATTCATATTTGGGGCATTGTTTTCAATTTTGGGGCAAATAATTGCTACACTTGAGGCAGATATTTTTTAAATTGGGACAAGTAAATTTTATGCCCCTTGTGGACTATTTTTATACCAAGATTAGTTATCTCATTTTGATTGCCTAGTCAAAGAGGACTTCCTCACACTCTCTTAGGCTCATTTTCACTTCTGGCTCGGATTCCAAAAATTATGGTCCGTCTTGCAAATAATACACATTGGTCAATCTATTAGGTCTTCTTTGTACTGTAATGTGGGCTTTTGGTTATCTTCTTTAATGAAAGGGGATATTTCATAAGTCTTTTTACTGAAAAATTTTCAACATATCCCGGGTTTACAAGTCAAGAATCCTTAAGGAAAACTTGATGATGCACTTGCCCCTAGTTTCAAGGGTATTAATAAATCAACTCCTTTGATCCAAAAAGTCTCCAAAGGGTGGAATTTGTGGGTGGGGCTTGAATTTTGATGATTTTGATGATTTTGAACTATGTGTTTGTGTTTGCAAATCATTGATTTTGATCACCTTGTTTGCTTTTTTTTTTTTCTTGATCTCTTTTTTCCTTTATCTTTTTGTTGATCTTCCTCTTGATTTTCCTTGTCTTTTTCTTTTCTTGTTTTTTTTTTTCTTTTTTTTTTTCTCTTTTTGCATTCTTTTCTTTCTCTCTTTTTCATTCTTTTCTTTCTCTCTTTTTTCATTTTCATTGCCCTTTTGGGAGACGAATTCAAGGTGATTTATTCTTTTATAGCTCAAAGTGTATTTGCTGTGTATGGTTTGAAATGAAGACTCTTTTTCCTTTCATAGGAAATGATTTATTTGTGCCAATTGACTATTCTTGAATTGATGCGACTAAGTCAAGTGCATATAAGTTATTCCTTTTTCTCCTTAATAATGACCCTAACCTCCAAATTGCCCCATTGTGGGGTGCCCCAATGCGGGGTGGTTCTTGACAGGTTTATTTTTAAGATACTTCCTTAATAGGCTCAAATGAGTCAACAAAGGATAAATGTGTTTAGGATTTTGAAATGAATGCCTAATTTCATTTTGACTCATGTACTAAATTCAAGACAGACCTCCTTTAAGGAATGAATCCACCTTATCTCTCACAATTCACTCCTCTCTCGAGTGTGTGTAGGGTTGGTGTTTGGGATTAAGTTTGCCTCTTTTCATCCTTAGCAATTTTTTTTATGAGATATTTCTCTTGGCTTTAAATCCTCCATTTTTTATTGCCTCAAGATATTTAACTAAATGCCCCATTTGGGTAAATCAAATGCCCCTTAATTGGTAAAGTCCTTTTGGTTGTACCTAATTTTGATTTTAGTTGCCTTTTGCTGAAAGTGAATGATTATTGGGGTAACAATTTTTGAAATATTTTTTCCTGTTGGCAATTTTCCTTTTTTCTTCATTTATTGTAAAGACCCGACCTGCTAATCCGTTAAGACTTAGCAAGTTAAGTCCCCAACCACATATAATACTATCGTATTATATGGAAGGTTGTTCTAATCTACAGTTATGTGAATTGTTTGTTTAAAACTACTAAAACTTGTTATAAAAGCTTTTACAAAAGGATTACTCACTTGAGTAATCTATTTACATAAAATAGTTTAAGGAAATATTTACATCCTTGTGTTCAGCATAGGACACAACAAAATATACATAAGTCTCACAAAATGAAGAAAATAGACTTAAGTCTTTTAATACAACCCAGGCTTAACTAACAAGCCTCTATTCCCAAAATACAAAATACAAAATACATTTGTTAAACGAACACATGAAATAAAAATTTCTTCAAAAACTTCTCGCCACAGGGTCCTACTCATCCCATCTCCATAAACTTCTCCCAATCTGACCCGAATCCCATATCATCATAACAATCATCATCAACACCTGAAAATAGCAAAAGTGAGCCAGAGGCCCAGTACACAGCAACACAAACAAAAGCGAAGCCATACACACCTATCCTAATGCAATGCAAAACAATTACTTCAATTATCTTTCTTTAATATTTCTTAAACAAATCAACACTGGAGTATTCAAACTCCGGGACAAGCTGAGGATATCTGGGGGCCCTGAGTAATGCTCACAACGCTCAGGGGGTTGATATAGGTAGCCCGAATACCTATATCTCCTAGATAACGTTACATTGCAAATAATAATCTCATCCAGGTTATATAGCCGTTACTCAGCCTCACTTAACTCAATCCATAATATAAAGCAATTCACATGCTCCCATAAACATTGAATTAGATTATATTATTTCCTCTCAAGAGTAAGTAAATGTTGCTCGGTTATACATTCCTATCGATTATCCGCCGAGCCTAGTCATTGCATCATGACTATTGGCCTAAGTGTCTACACTAACCTATCATTGCATCATGATAAGTTACGGCTCCTCGAATCGGATTTAACGGTGAAAACACAAGCAATTCAAGCAATACTTAAGTCATTTAGAACTTATATCAAATTTAAGTATGCCTATCCTAACAAGCATACAAGCAAGTTACTGCGTACCTGTATTAGCTTGGGAATTAATGGGGGTGGCCAAGCGAGGATCAATAACTGTTCAACAAGAATTATCACAATTCACACTTAGTTTAAACTCATTTCAACTAATCTCATACATAACCATACAAATACATTCAAATAAGTTATCACAAGATCCTAAAACAAGTAAAGATAATCAATAATTTATTAAATCATACAAATATCCTTAAATCATGCTTAATTATATTACTCGATCATCATAACACATCAATTATCATATATCTATCTCATTTTAGTCTAAAAGATCCATTTGTTAAAGCAAATACACATAAAACAAACAAAAACAAGTTTTTAACTTTGTTTGGAAAATGTATCAGCTGGAAAGAAACGAAAATTCGGCCTTGATAAGTTTTTATTTTGTAAAAACTCAAAACACAAAAGTTGTAGATCTCTTTTTAATCTTTCTAACGCAATTTGAATCACTCAAATCGGAGTTCGTATGAAAAAGTTATGATCAATTTACAAAACGTGTCGTGTCAGGGAAGAAATCCGCGAGCGCTACACCCTTGGCAACGGGGTGTTTTGAAGGCCGTTTTGACTCAGGGGAAGTGAAATTTTTGATCCGAGACCACTACACCCTTGGCAACAGGGTGTTTTGGACACTACACCCTTGGCAACGGGGGTGTTTTGGAGGCCGTTTCAACTCAGGGGAAATGAAATTTTTGATCCAAGAGCACTACACCCTTGGCAACAGGGTGTTTTGGACACTACACCCTTGGCAACGGGGTGTTTTGGACACTACACCCTTGGCAACGGGGTGTTTTGGAGGCCGTTTCAACTCAGGGGAAATGAAATTTTTATCCGAGAGCACTACACCCTTGGCAACAGGGGTGTTTTGACAGGTGTAGTGATAGTTATACGAAATTTTTCAAACTTTAATACTTTAAACTTGAAAAAAAAAAAACAACTTTTCTCAACTCCTAACATGTCCTAAACCTTATGCAAACTTCATACAACACTTCAAATACTTCTAATACTTATCATACTTCAAACTCCAAATCCACACTTCAACTACCCAAATTATCTTCTTCCCAAATTCAACAACACCCATACTTCTTGCTACACATAAAACATATACTATAAGTTTTTGTATCCTTAATATACTACTTAAACTACCATTAACATATAGAACACATCATTTCTCATATTTAGCATAAGCACCCTATTATCAAGAAATCACATATATGCATAAGATTAAGACATGAAAGACAAACTCACCAATAGAACTTTAGGCTTTAGTTTAATGGTCCTCTAGCAATCTTTTGGTGGTAAAAGTGATGGAAAATGAAGGGCTTAATCTTATGCCACCTTGGAGGAGCTTTTGAGAGGGTTAAAGGTGTTTTGAAGCTTAGAGAAAGGGTTTGGCTAAGGTCTGAAATTTTGCCCGAAAATTTAAGTTTGAAGAGTAGATATTATCTACTTGTTTGACTTTTGAGGCATTTGTAATTAAGGCAATTAATGACTTAACCTTTTGTTACTTAATGACATTGTCTTAAGGCCTTAATGAGTGTTTAATAGCTTTATTTTTTTGCCTAAAAATTCTGCTACATAAGGACTTAGTTACATGCATTCCTCCACTTAATTCAACACATTCAAATCATAAATTACACATATGAATACAATTAAAATTTTATGAACTAAATATTAATAAATTCTAGAATATTTCAATATTTTAACATAATAATAAAACATATAATTCATCATGAAAAAAAATCATATTCAATACATATCAAAAGTATGTATAAATTTATTAACACACATATAGAATATAAATTGGGAATTTCATGGTTATTTCATTTATTTATACAAACTTTTATTCTTTCATCTCTTTTTTTTTAACAAATTTGAAAAACTTTTATCTTCTTCCTTTAAAAAAATAGTTATTAACAAAAGAGGTTTGGAAAATGAATGTAAAGTGGAAATTTATTTACAACTCAAAGTTTTTTTTAGGCAAAAATTATCTTACAAGAATAGAGGTAAACAAATGACCCTCTTTCCTTTTTTCAAAAATTAATTGGGGCTGATATTTACAAAATGATTGATTTGAGGATAATGGACTACTGATGACAAAAGTAATTTTATATACAAGTCTAACTTTGTTTGGAAAGAATCTACAACTATAGGTAGATAATTTACACTTTAATGGATATATACAAATCTATTCTACACATTTCATTTTTTAATTAAGGAAATATATACAAATGCAAGAATGCAAATATGCTAGCACACGAATGCAAATGGGGATATTGACCACTAGGATTTTGAAAAATATTTACCGGGTTTGTATTTAGAAACAATGATTTAGAAACCTTCATCAAATCCTTTTTATTTATCTAACTGTCTTATAAGGCCAAGAATATAACTCCACATTTTTTAAGACTTTGTTGGAATTGATTAAAAACTTTTTGTTTTATTTAATTGATTTTTTTTTTAATAAATGATACAACTCCATTTTTTTTTTTTTGAAAAAAATTTGGTCAAATCCCATGAATGCATGACTTGGGTAAGGTTCTATAGGTTTCCTGGTCTAGCAAATCATAAGGCTAAACCGGAGTGGGAGTCTTTTCTTGATCTAGAGGGTGGAAACCACAGCCCCCGGACCTTACTTCGAACTCCTCGCTTAGGCTCTTAAGACGGCCTGGGTTCGACCGTATCTAGCACACAATAATGCATATCGAATGAAATGAACTAATTTAAAATCTAAATTACAAACATATATACAAAAACACATACAAACAGATAATTATACAATATATAAAAATAAAGGATAAATTTTAAATTTTAAACTTAAGTGGCTAGCCCTCTTTTTTTTTTAAAATAATAAGCGAGTCCCCAGTGGAGTCGTCAAGCTGTCGAGCCTGGATTTTGAAAACTATCCAGTTCATTTCTCTTAATCCGATTCATATTAAACCCTTACCCATTTAACATGAATCCTCGACTAGGGATTAAAAGAAATTTAATTTTGAAAATATTTTGGAGTCGCCAACCGATAAAATCGGAAAAAATGAAAAGTTAGGATTAATGGGTCGGTTAATCCTAACTTAGCTACTAGTCTGCGGAAAATTTGATTTTAAAACCAAACTTTTAAAAAAATACCAGATATCTGAGTCCGGGGGCTAACCTATTAAAACCTAAGCGGTTACCACTTTAAGTTTAAAATTTAGAATTTATCCTTTCCTAAAAACTTGCAAAAAAATAATAACGATATTTATAAGTCAGAAATCATTTTTAATGATTTTTCTATTTAATTTTTAAAACACTTATAATATTTACAAAGAAAAGCAAAACATTCAAAATTAGATATATAAAAGAAAACTTATAATTACATCCAGAAATAATCGCAAAAGTTAAATATTTATAAAGAAAAATTAATTAATAAGAAATAATATATCAAATCCATTTTCACTATGTTAAAATTTTTAGAAAAAAAATAACACACTAATAGAATTTAAACTTATAATATCTAATTAACTAAATAGTAAAAAAAATGAATAAATAAATAATTTTTTATATTTTTAATGTCGCCCCGAAGGTGCCTACGTACTCGCTAATCGAGATCAGACAAAACGTAGTTCTTTTATAAAGAACTTAGTTTGTTGATCAATTTTATATTTTCAAAATATTCTCACTTTAAGTTCATTAAATTTTGAATTTTTATGAAAACCAATTTTGATGATCCTATGATCTAATCAATTGAATTTTATTTCATAAAAAAATATATTTTTCTAAATTCAAAAATCATTAATTTATGATAATTCATGGCTAATTTAATGCTACATGAAAATCAATTTTGATTAAACAATATTAAATATTTTCATAGTAAATTTATGAAAACATTTTTGAACAACTTTAATTATTTTCAAAGTCAATTTATGAAATAATTTCGAAAACTTTGAGTATTATCTTCATAGAAAATTTATAAAGATAATTTTGATAAAAACTTGATTAATATCTTCATAGTAAATTTATGAAGATAAATTTTGATAAAAAAAACTTGATCAATATCAGAATTTTCAAAAAAAAAAATAATTTTTATCTTTATTATTTAACAACAATTTTGGTTTAAAAAATCTATTTACAATTTATTATTTTTCAAAATTAAATAATCATCACATATGTACAGAACATATTCAAAATATATCATAACAGAATTAAAATACAAAAACAAAACATCTCATGCATCAAATATATATTTAAAGATTAATTTATATGCAAATAAATATTCACAAATATCCAAAAATATCAAAAATTGTTAAAACATGTAAATCTATATTAAAAATAATTTTCTAATTTTTCTGGATTTTTTACGAATTTTTATTAATTTTTTCCTATTTTCGAAATTAAATATAATAAAATAACTAATAAAATATTGCGGACTAACCTGGACCATTGGATTTTCTCGGATCAGATCTCAACCGTCTGATCGGTGGACCAAATCTGAAGCGTTGGATCTGCTGATTGTTGACCGACGACCGTTGACCGACGTTGACCGATGACCGACCGGGTTGGATTCGGATTTCGGGTCGGATCTCGAAGCTTCGTCGGGTGAAGAAGACGATGACGGTGGTTTCAAAGCGTTCCTCGGCCGATTCTGGTGGTCCTCGATCCCAGAAACCTTGTCGGCCCGACGTGAATGGAGAGCCGCGTCTCTGGTGGTGGTGGTTCACTCCCAGAACCACCAGAAGTGGCGGTTCGTGTGGTGTTGACGGCGGCGAGGATTAAAAAAAATTTCTAAAAATTTGCAGAACTTCCAAATGCAAATTCGAGCAATTCTAAACACTATAATCAATCAAAAACACTTCCTAAATGATCCTAACACTCTTTAATTGGATCAAAATCCTCCCGATCACTTCGAATTTGCAAATTTTGCAATTCGAACACTTTCTCTCCTATTTTCAGATCTCAATCTTGTAGTGTGTATTTTTCGAAATTGAATTATGTTTTCTGCTTGTGGGGTGATCCTATTTATAGAGTTCGAATCAATTTGTCGTTTTGAAGCTTTGTAATGGTTCAATTTTTTGAATCACGAATCGTTATACTTTTTCAAATAAGAACGATTCAAAATTGGGACTCGATTCGTGATTGTTGGTTCAAATTGATCACGAATCTTGTTTTTACAAATCATGACTCCTTGATTAAGTGTATTTAATTTGATCAATTGATACAATTCGGCCAATTTTAAAATTTGAAAAATCATGTTCATTCGAATTTTTCCAATTTTCATGCCTCAATTAATGTGCCTTTTGGGATGAAATAATACACGAATTGTGTATAGATGTGATGTATTCCATGCCTAGTTTGTGTCTGTACAGTTAATTTCGAAAAAACACAAAGATTCGTTGATCAAATGATGTCTCAAAGTGGATGAACCGATGTGTCTTTTGGGGAAAAAAATTGAACAAAAAGGAGGCAAAATCTGCCTTGGGCTAGGATCGAACTCGGGTCCCCTTGCTCTTGTGTCCATGGTTTGAACCGTTAGGTCGTTGGCCTATGCCTTGGTCATATAGCTAAACCATTAGTACTTAAGGTTAATAAAATATATGTTATATTGAGCTCAAATGATTTTTTATTTATTTTAATTTTTTCCTACATATATTTTATTTACATTACTATTGATCATTTAATTACTTTATTGTATCTATTTTATTACTCTATTTTTTATTTTTTCTATTTTCTATATTCTCTTTTTTTTTATTATACTATTTATTATTATTATTATTATTATATTTTTGATGAACTCAACATGACACTAATTTATTATAAACTTAAGCCTATTTTAATTGGGCAAAAATTGGGTGTCTACAGTTTCAAATTTTGGAAATACAAGTTTAATTTAATTTACTTTATATGATTATAGGGTTATAAGATTTAATTGATTCGATATAAGCTTTATGAGAGTTTTGGTCTGATCTGATATGGTTCAAGATTTCTATTTTGATTCGAATTTTAAGGTTCATGATGTGTTTTATTTATTTTACTAAAATTCCACTTAATTTTTTTGTATGGTTTTAATTAATATAAGATTATCATATTTCTTGATTTACGTGTTTTCTATTATAATTATATGGTATTCATCGTATCCAATGATTTATTCGATACGTAGTTTGTTGTTAGTGATGTGCCCTAGGCCATATGGATTCTATGTCATTTGAATGTTTATTACCTTTATAATATGAGTCATTTTCTTTATCAAAATTGTTTTGGCCTTTTTGCTTTGATAAAGTATTATTTGTTGAATAAATTAGTAATTCCTTATGTCATTAAAGCATGTGACTTTAATAGTAAAACCATAAGGTGAGAAATAATTTTATTCTGAATTATCCATAGTCGTTCATTATATGGAATAATAATGGATTAAGACTAGTATGTTAGCTGGATGATGATCATGTTTCGTTGATCATGGATATGAGATATTAATTCAATACATGAATACATGTAAGAGTACATTGTATTGGAATGAACAAATATGAGAATGCTCTATGGATTAATACGATAAGTATTTCTCATTTGCAGTATTGTTTTAGTCCTTAGATCTGAAATCACCATGGATTCCAACATGAGGAATATTATATTTTGACTCAATCAAATGTTATCTTTAACCAAATAATTATAAAGGTTGAGATTGAGCATAATATAAATCATGTAGAGAAAGTTGAGTGATTATGATGGGATTTGTTCTTCTCATCAATTTGAGAGAGATATCCTTTAGGCCTCTTAATGAGTAAGACTGAGAAATGCATAGCCGTGCTTGAATAAATTAATAAGGAGTTATAATATCATTCGTTTAAGTCAATCATACTCTGGATTCAAGAAATATGTGATTAAACAATATAAGAGTGTATTGATCCACACTTTATGTTTAATTATAAGATATCTTGTAACAAAAGAACTAAGTAACTGACTATTAATAGGTAAAGTCATATCACTGATCTTCACTTAATTTGGGTAGGCATAATGTCTTGCTAGAGACCAATTATGTCTTGTAGGTCTAAAATGTGTTTTAAGGCTACTACTAACATTAAGTGAACCTACATGATCACACATAAAGAATGAATTGATTGGATCATGGGTTATTTTAGATAACCATATTGGGAATTATATAATTATTCTTAATTAGATTAAGAATAATAAATAATTATTAAATAAAATTGTTATTTTATAAGATACGTGCCGTTTAATGGAGAAAACCCTAATAAGATTAGGGTAGGTAACCAACAGCCACATCTTCTTATAAATAGGAGGTGATGGTCACCTCTAGAGTTTGTAGACACTTGCAATTACATTAGAATTACAGAGAAATTCTATAACTAAAACAAGAGAGACCCTTCTATAAGAGATTTTTAAAACTTAGAATTGTTCCAAGGTGCCAGCATATACATAGATCCGATTGGAAATTCATTTATGTGGATACAGTAGAGAGTGTTCACATTTGCAACATTCAAATCCCAATTTCCAGAGTTTTAAAGCATCAAAAAGGTAATTCATCCTTACGAATTTGATTTAATCGCATGGGTCCAAAATTGAGGATTTAGGGTTCGTTTTTTTTTTTTTTTAATATATATATTTCCACTACTCTTTGATCCCTAAATTCCCAACATTTGTGCCAATAATTTTAAGTTTTCTTAATTAATCTTCGGGTCTTGTTATACTATAGGTTGTATTGATAATATGATTATATACAAACTATTACTATAATTATTAAATTATAATGGTGCTTATCACAATTACAATATTCAATAAGAATCATATAACATTGTTGTAAGAAGAAAAATTATTATGACTAATGTAAATTATTAAACTAATAATTAATATTGTTAACTTATCAAAAAAAAATTAATATGTGGATTAAGTACAGTATTATTTATTATATGACAAAATAATCTAGTTGTTGTTGTTGTTGTTATTATTATTATTACTACTACTACTACAACAACATATATTGTTAATTATAGTACACTTTTGATGCTATTATTATGGTAAATTATAGTAATAGTTTGCCATATATTTATCATGTGCCTAAAATAACCACATGATTAAATTAGTAATGTAGAATATTTTGTAGGTATTAATTTTAGAGCTTTTCTATTTTATTATAATTACTTGTCTTATATTTTTGGATATTTTCTATATGTAATAAATTATTTACATGATTTGAGTGACTTCCAAGAGGTTTTACTTATTAAAGAATGTGATGTTATTAGCTTCTTTAAGAGATTCCTTTTTAAAGGTTACTTTTTTATGATTAACTTCTTTAAGGGGTTACAATCATTTTTAATTGTAAGTTCATAAAAAAATATTTATTTGTAATTGTTTTGAAAATTTACTCGTTAGACATTATTTAACTCTATGTGTTTGATGAATTTGGAAATATATTATTTTTATTTGTTAAAGTTAAGGTTTTGCTTAGTGATTTATTACACTATTCTTATTTGAGAATTTTCGGAGCATATTTATTGTTTTTTTTTAAATTGATAAATAATTCTTTTAAGTTACTAGAGCTATAATAAGTACTTTATTAATTCTTTGATTTATCATCACTTATTGATTGCAAAAAGGTTAAGGGAAATTTTGTTGATAGCGATTATGATTTCTTAAACTATAATGAATTGTTTACATCTTAATATTCTTAAATTGTGAAAAATCCAAAGTGATCTTTGGCGACCTTTCCAAAAGTTTTTCGACATTTTTATTTTATACTATTGTCAATTATCAAAATTAGGTTATGCAAAATTGGGGGGCTCTACAGCTACCATTGAGTTTAAAGGTTATGCAATGCTTTAGTAGAAGAATATATTGGCTAGTAGGAGGAGGAACGGAGAACGTAATGTTACCACTTGGGGGGAGATGTGAGAGTTGTTGCAGTGAAGATTTGTTCTCGATTACTATAGCCAAGAGTTGTTGATGAGATTACATACTTTGTGCAATATAAAGATAAATGAGTTATGAATAAGGGTAATATGGTCAATTTATATAAAATAAGAGGTTAATATAGTAAAAAATCTAAGCATATTGGTATTTTGATCATATGACTGGCACATAATGGAAAGTGAAAATTTTACATTGAACACTAGCTTTAACGCTGCCGATGTAGGATGCAACGCATCCCACTTACATTGCTATGGCTTAGGCAGTATAGAACCGGTGTTAGATTAAAGAGAAATCGAGTAAAAATAAGATACACCGCCAGTGTATAATGTATGCCGCCAACATTGGTATGTATACCGCTGGTGTAGATGCCGACGTAAACTTGATGAAAAATGATCTAAGACGAATGGCAAACCGATACACCGTCAGTGTTGACGTTTATGCCATTAGCCTTGGATTTATGCTGTCGGCGTACCTATGCGGCAAATTAAGAGTTGCCCGATTTCTTTATATCTATTGGTTTGTTTTCTTCTTCAAAAGCATACCTACATCTAGAAATCCTCTTTATGAGTATTCCTAACAAACAAGGAGGTTTGGGAGATCATATCCAGATAAAAGGTTTGGGAGATCATATCTAGGTAATTGAATCGCTATCTTTTCTTTAAGATCACCAAATCTATAGTTTCTTTAGAGATTGCCTATTGATTTTGAAGGAGAGATTAGGGAAAAACCTGATTTTCTTGGAGATCTGAATATTTGGCATTGGGAAGGATTTAGAATCGATTCTAGGTAAGTGTTAAAAGTTCTTGATCTTTATGATTTTATAGAAGTGATTTTCTATTGATTTTTGGTTTGTTTGGCGTTGAATTGCATCCTAGGGTTTTGACATACTTTTAGGTAGATTGATTCTTTTAGAGATTTTGTTGGATTAAAGGAAGGAGGAAGGTGTGGATTTATGTTTCTTTTTGAGATTAAGGTTTTAGATGGTATATGAGATTAGGGTTATTTCATGATGAATATTATTGAAGTTGTTTATGCTCATATTATCGGGTTTTGGTAAATTAGGGTTATGTTATAAAGAAGATTTGGTGATTTAGAGTCCTTTTCTTTTGGAAATTGATTCAGATATGACCATACCTTGTTTGTTGTGTGTGCTTGTAGATTGAGATTTGCTTGTTGTATGTACTGTAGGGTTAGAACAACAAATCAATTTAATTATATGTGGCTTCCTAAATTGTTTTGCTGCTTGTGTTTACAAATGGTTAATAAAGACCATGCAGAGCGTGATACTAACGCTGATAACCTGATGATCTTTATATGGTGTTGTCCTAAGTGGAGTTGCACTTGGAGATGATTCTGGTATATTAGGTTTTGGCAGTATAGCCACGGGTGTGTGAGAGATTCCTCACCAATATATGTTTAATTACCTATTTTCTATATGCTTGTTTTTATGGACTCATGAGTTACTTTGGATTTGGAACTAAACGCATATGGTTCTTAATTGTGTTGCTTGCCGGCTAATCATAGATAATAAATGGTGTTTGTTGCATTAGAAATAGTAGCATGTGATTATATATGCTGTGTGTGCATATGCATTTGTATATGGTTTGGCATACTAGACTTTTTGCTCATTCCTTTCATTTTTCAGGAATAGAAGAAGATCAGGTGATCTATGATCTTTCAAGATATGGTATCTTTATATATGATAGGAAGGATGATAGTAGATTTGATTTACTAACTAACTCCTAGATATACTTGGGATTAAGGATAGTATTAGAAGACCAAAATAAAGTTTTATATGTTTTTATGAGTTTAAAAATGTTTGAAGAGTTTTTCTTTTTATGTTATATTTTAGATTTTAGTTAGTTTTGGTTTATCCTAACAAGTTTTTCTTTTAAGGATTTTGTTTTTCAAGAGATATCTTAAACAAGTACCTTTACAAGAATATTGGAGATTTGCATTTTGTTTATTTGTGGTTTAGAGTTTTATAGCCTTGACATGTTCTTATAAAGAGAAGAACACGTGGCGGGTTGTAATGTCTTCAGATTAGGGCGTTACACTTTGTATTAAGGTAATAAGAGTGTGGCTAAATATATTTAAGAGTTTGAAATTTTTACCGTATGTAGCCAAATTATGGAGACTCTAAATCAATCTATTATTTGGTCTATTTTTAGGTGGAGGTATGATATTGCTAATGTCGTGGATTTTTTAAAGATTGATACCTTAAAGGAGGCGATGTTGATGGTGGAGAAAGTAGAAAGATAACACAAACATTATAAACCTTTAGGTAACTCTTCTAAATCTAAAAGTAGTAAGAAATCTTATTATTCTGATGATAAAAAGAAGAGTACAAGTAGTAATGAGAATGAGGAGAAGCATGAGTTGAATCATGAGAAGCCTAGTGAAGAAGAAGGAAAATCAATTTCTGAATTGTCTGAATCTGGTAGTGCTAAAAAGAGAACTAGATACATTAAATGTTTAGGTTACGGACATTGAATGCTCTATGTTAGAATTGATCTGTTTTTTATACTCGTGGAGGTTATGTGGAGAGTGATGGTGAAGGAAAAAGGAGTTGCTATTCTGATTTCCATGAGAAAGAAGTGTCAGTTGAGTAAGTAGTTAGTGTTGTTTTACCTTTAAATAGTGTAGTAAGGAGAAGTTTCAGTGTAACACCAGTGATTGATCATGAGCAGAGGGGAAATATATTCTATATTAAATTCCTAGTAAATGATGGTGTTTGTGTGGCCATTATTGACTCTTGTAGTTGTACCAATGTTGCAACAATGACACTTGTAGAGAAATTACAACTTCCAACCACAGTTCATCCACAGCCATATGGGTTGCATTGCTTCAATGACAATGGCTCTATTCATGTTAAGAAATAGATATCGGTTGCTATTTCTTTACTTAATCATTTATACTAATGAGGTGATTTTTTTATGTGGTGTCTGTGAATGTATCTCATATTTTGTTGGTTCATCCTTGGTAATTTGATCAGAATGTGAATCGTAACGGTAGGGACAATACTTATTTTGTTTATTTAATGGAAAGAGGATTAAGTGATTTCCTATGAGTCTTGAAGCTGTAAGACAAACGCATAAGGAGTTGAACTGCCCTCAGAAAGAATCATTATTGTTGGCACACAAGGGGGTTGAGAAGGAACTTGCCAATGGGCAATTGATGTACTTGCTATACGTGAGGCATGCTTTGGGGATAGAGAGTGATTCTCTTATTCTCGACGAGATTCAACAATTATTGAAGCAATTTTCTAATGTTTTCCCTAAAGGATTACCTCATTTGAGAGGAATTGAGCACCAAATTGACTTGGTATTAGGAAGTAGTTTGCTTAATAGGCTAACCTATGGGATGAATCTCAAAGAGGTAATGGGTTAAAGAAGCAAGTTGATGAGTTGCTAGAGAAGGGGTTGTGCGTAAGGGCATGAGTTCCTGTTCGGTGCCAACATGATTGGTACCTATTAATGATAAAATCTC
Organism: Combretum micranthum; assembly: GCA_024138025.1. Lineage (NCBI taxonomy): Eukaryota > Viridiplantae > Streptophyta > Magnoliopsida > Myrtales > Combretaceae > Combretum > Combretum micranthum. The sequence continues at coordinate 455,573 of JAMXBD010000773.1, read as the reverse complement.
TCTCTGTACTTAAATGATTTATAAACGTATTGATGATAACAAGAGTCTTAAAGATTTATCAAATATATACTTTGAACTTAACAATACATGCAAGACTATGTTGATTTTACGAGCACAGGATAATTTTAGAAGCTCAACTTTCCTATTATAGAATGAGAACATTTTTGGAAAATCTAGCTCTCTATGGTTTAAATATAACTTGGGAATTATATTCAAACATTCCACTAAAGTTGGTTTTTGATCCAATGGGGAAATTTAATTAATAATTACGAGTTAAACTAAAGTTATAATTAACGAAATGTTTATTTGGGCTATAAATGGACACTTTCTATATCATAATTCGGATTAGCAACTTCGAGTTCTTCTAAATTAAATTGTGGGACCGATCTCTTGAGCTTAGAATCGTTCAAATTAAAAAAGAAAGAGAAGAAGATAAGTGCTATATTGATGAATCGGATTAATATGGAAAGATATCTTCTCAAACATGTAACAAATTCAAAATAACATCTCCCTATTTCTTACACATACAACAAGTATACAAGCTAGATTCTCCAAGACATAATGTGAATATATTATATCAAGTATTCAATGTCTTTTTGCTGCTTGAAAGGAATGAATTCAAATCAATATGTTTGGAAAATCATGAAGATATATCAAACAACAGACAAAAATAATCTTCTATCATATTTGCTTAAAGAAGATTGTTTACTTAAAGACTATAAATTGATGAAGCTGATCAAGAACATGATACGAAGAGATTTATGGAGATCAAGTTCTGATCTTAAAATAACCTATCGTTCAAAAGAAAGCTCTCTCTCATAGACATACTTTTAGAAGCTATTACTTTAGCTTATTAGCTTTATTGTGCTAAACTTGTGAGGATTTATCTTATTGTACTCCTATAGACTATCGACACTTTTTTAAAAACTCTGTTGCGATAGTGTGAGAAGTGACAAAGGCTACTCATAGGGCCGTGTGATAGCTTAGGTTGAAGTTCGATAGGCAATATAGGTTGTTACATTATAGTGTATGCAAGACTTCTTTATACTTCTTCATTTGTTTGGATCTAGTGGAATAAACTGGTAAAGACAACCAGGACCTCGGCATGGAGCTAGAAGAGTGGACCGATACACAAGGCGAGACCACTATACATACCGAACAATCTCTTCTCTCTCTCTCTCTCTCTCTCTCTCTCTCTCTCTCTCTCTCTCTCATTTACTTGTTGTTTTTACTTTTGCATATTATACTATTATCCAAAATAATACAACTTAAAGGATTTTGGTTTATTTGATTGTTGAGAAAAGAGATATAATTTAATACTCAAGAGAATTTATTAAAAGCATTCTTAAGCATACGTTTTAAATAAAGTTTATAGAACCTATTTCATAAGGAAATTTAAATTGGTTTTTACAATAAGTTTTTGGTAACAACCAATTCACACCCCCCACCCCCCTACCCCTCCTCCCCTCTCCCAGTTATTAACTTATGGGACCAATAGTACCTAAGAAAGATGGCAGTTGGTGGATGTGTGGATAGTCGAATCACATTACTATGAAGTACAAGTGTCCTATACCATGCCTTGATGATGTGTTAGATGAATTGAATAGTGCCCAATTGTTTTCTAAGATTGACTCGAAGAGTAGGTATCATTAAATAAGGATGAAGGTTCGAGTTGAGTGGAAAACGGCTTTCAAGACCAAGCATGGTTTGCGTAAGTGGACAATGATGCCTTTTGGCTTGTCCAATGCTGCTAGTACTTCCATGAGAGTAATGAATTATGTGTTGAGGAAGTTATTAGGAAATTTTTTTATGGTTTATGTTGATGACATCTTAATTTATAGCCTGGATTTGTATAGTCATGTCATGCACTTGTGTTGGTCCCAAATAATAACCAAGAAGGGGGATTGAATTGATTATTAATAAAAATTTTCGCCTTTAAAAATAATTCCCCTTTTGGTTTTAAATATGAGAACAATATAAACAATTAAACAAATATAACAATTAAATTGTGGAAATTAAAAAGATAGAGTATAGAAAATCAGGCAGCGATTTATAGTGGTTCCACCTTGTGCGTCAGTCTACTCTTCCAGCTCCGAGCCAGGGAACCCGTTATCTTACGAGTTTGTTCCACTATATCCAATAACCTCAAATTACAAGATTGTATATCCTCTCTACTCGATTCTCATAGCTATCCTTTAGCTACAATCGATCTATAGAGTTTAATCTTGTAAATAACAAACTAGAAGGCAACAACACGTTCCTTCTATCAACAAGGAAATAAAAAAATCAAGATTGCAATAGAGAATAAAAATTGCACTAATCAGCCCATGTAGGATTATAAGCAGTAGTAGTCTCTATTTTCTTTTTGTGGTAAAGAAGGTGTTCTTTTCTTTGATCACAAGGTTATGTAAAACATTCTGGGTTGGTAAAGTAAGTGTTATTTTTCTTCTTTCTCTATCTCTCTTTTCTTTTTCTATAGCAGAGTGTTTATTGGTATTGTATTTCTTCTAGAGGAGAGAGAGAGAGATATCAGTTTCAAAGACTAGAAGGAGAAAAAACAAAGTTTCGTGAGGTTCTGTATAAGGTTCTGTATTTTCTTGGTGAAAGAGAAAGCTTTTGTTTGCAATGTGAATAGTATCAGTTATGTTCCTTCTTCCTTTTCACAGTAGGTGCAAGTCTCTCTATTTTCTTTTCAAAGCATAGTAAGTATTCTGCCTCACACTTTTCTTCTTCCTTACTTCAGTAAATATACTCTTTCTCTAACGTTCAAAAAGCTATTGGAAGATGGATAAACTTTCTTAATAATTTTGATTAAAAATCTGATGTTCTTATCCCTTTTTTTAAATTCAAATTCTGCTGTATCTTTAAAATTGGTTGTAAGTTGTGGATAGGTTTTTCCTTGTATTTCTCGGATGAAATCTTGTGAGCTTTATCCTTTTTCAAATTCAAATTCTATAACGCAAGGATGATGATAAGCCTTGTTTGATTTTCATAAAAAATCGATTGTTATTTGTTGTTGTTGTTGTTCATCGTGATCTTCTTCCTCATCCTATCCAAGATAACGTTTATCTTCTTTTTAATCTTCTAAACAAAATCCCATGAAAATAGATGTCTTGGACATTATAGATATTAATAAATCACTTGTCTTAAAGGAGAAAAATGTGTAGAATCTGTCCAAACAAGGTCTGGTACTGTTCATGAAGATTTCCATCATTGAAGACATTAATGAGAGAGAAACTTTGATGAAAACATTAAATCCCCTTGGATTAAACCAACTTAGGTGAAACAAATGAGTATATTACCCAAATAAACTCATTTACTCGGAGCTAGGTCTTCAAGATTCATTTTTGTACTGAAGTGGAACGATTTGCATCAAGTTGGAGAAGATGAACAGTAAAATCACATGATATAGAGCTGCTGTCAAAAGTGCAGTGAAAGGTTCTATAAAAGGTTCTGGATTTCTAGAAAAATTCTTTATCCTTAAACCAACCTTCTGGAAAAGATTCTGGATTCCGAATACTCTTCATCATTTTTCTTCTTTCTCTTTAAATTGATACTACACACTTAATAAACTCATTAGTAATCATTTTTACTCTTTTGTTATCATCAAAACCTATTTTAAGAGAATCTAACAACTTACATCGGTTTTCATAGTGTTGAGGAAGGAGAAATTATATGTTAATTTGAAGAAGTATATTTTCTATCCATGAAGTGATATTTTTGGAATACATTATGTTACGACCTGCCACATCAGGCTCCACCGCAGTGGAGGGGGCACCCCTAGGCCCTCAGACTACCTTAGGTAGGGATCGTGATGCTAGGTGCACTGGCCCTCTCAGCGCACTCTTAGGCATAATCAGGATACCAGAGGTACTGTGTAACGAATCGAACTTTACTCATTGAGGTATTATTCGCTTTAGCCACACACCACACAGTTTTGTCCTTTTAGTGCCAGTACTTCCCAGGGGTTACTTATAAGCCCCTAGATTTTTCATTAATATAGTAAACCTTAAGAACTAGAAGTCGAACCGGAACCCTAAAATTAACCTAGTTCTATGTTTAGTCTAGTGAATCTAGATCCGGTAATCTCGTGTTCTTAAACCCTAAACAACGAAATTGAGATAATTATGGATAATAGTTCATAATAATATAGGAAAGCTTAAAATATCTAACTCACATTTTTTAGTATCTTTCGGATCTAAACGGGATTAGTTTTAGAAAACCATGCCCCAGTACACTGGATAATGAAAATATTCTGACAACACCATTAGACTCATAAAAATATAAGGTTTTCAAAAATATCAATTATAGAATTTTTCGGTAACTAAAAATATCAGATATAAGCCATTTACGCGTATTTTCTTTACTACTGATATTTTAATTATCCAGTCTACTATTCATAGTATTATTTCTACTATTCATTACTATTTTAGCATCTCTACTTTTTCTTACACTCTACTCTTACACACTATCACACCTATACCTTACAATTTACCTTCTCCATACAACTTTAATTACATCACATTTTATATATTACTTCTTTTTATTACAAAACAACAAATTTAATCAATTTCTCTCTCCCATTCCCATGCTTGCCGTCTACTCCCTCTCTCTCATCACCCTCTATTATTTTTCTTTTTCAATTTATTTAATTACATCTAATTTCCACTTCAAAACTTTATAAATGCCCTCTTCTTCCTTCATTCTTTCACACAACTCATTTCCTACTAAAACTCTATCAAAATTACTCCACAAACTCTCTCTCTAAAATTCTCTCCCAAATCCTCTCTTCTCTCCATAAAACCATTTCCCTCATATTACTACAAGCCATTCTATTCTTCTTCAACAAACACATAACCCATATTCATCATGTTCATTTAACTTAGCATGAGCTTAGTGTATGTTTCTTAGACTTATGAGGGTTAAAGAAACAATAATATGTTCATGTTTTGTTTTTGTTCATGTTCATATTTTCCATTATGTTATTATTGTTATTATTATTTGCTCCAATCTAACTTCTATATAGTATTATGTATATTATGTATATATATATATATTTTTTTTTTACAGCATATAAGCTCACCTATTATTTATTTATTTCTATGCTTTGCAATTTATTTATTTATTTCATGCTATTATTAAGATTAGTATTTCTAGTCTTAGACTTGTCCTTATCAAGTCAAAACAATTTTCTTTTTTTTCTTTTATTTTCTTTTGGGACTAGTCTATTCTTAGTCTTGGGATACCATGACGAAGCTAAAGTTCCCAATACTTGACTTTACTATTATGCTCTTATTACATTTATTTTATTTGATTTTGATTATATTTCACATGACTACATATTCATGTTCATGCATGGGCATATTGATATTGTCTCAACAAAAATATGAAGAAAATATTTTTATGAACTCTTTTCTAATAAATTTTTGGTTACTTAAAAAAGAATTTTCATTAAAAGCTAAGAGTTTTACCTTCACAAACATTTCCAAAAAATTTAAATAAACTCATAACAAGTCTTAGCAATAATGGTACATTAAAGTTTCATCAAAGAATACATAAAATAGAATTTTCACATACTCTCTTTTCAAACCAATGAAATAAGAAAATTTCTTTAAACTTAATGTTACTAATTCTTCATTTAACAAAAGTTTTCTTAAACTCATCTGTAAAGTTTTCATCGACATACTAAGGTTAGATAAGTTTTACAAAATCATCAAAGAGTAAATCTTTTTAAAAATGAATCTTACTTAGGAAATAAAATTAGAATAACACTATTATTTAAAATGGAACGAACTTTAGGAAAAGCTAAGAACAAGCGAACTTTAAGAAAGTTTTATCACTATCAAGAAAACATTTAGAAGCTTCATTTTTAACTCTTAAAAATGAAATTGTAGAAATAAAATTATTTTGGAAAATATGAATTGTTTTCAAAAGATAGATAAAATTAAAAAGAGGAAAATATTTACTTATAATAAATCCAAGAACTTTTCCAACAAAGCTAAAATAAAATTTCCAAAACATTACTTTTCCAACTTTTAGAACACCTTATTTTACAAAAATCATTGTTGGGACAACTTCACTAAATTCATGCTTATGATATGAGTCAATAAATATATGTTCAAAAGATTTTTCAACTATACAAATATCTATATTTTGGTACAAGAACTTTTTTGGATGAAGAAAAGCTTGGAAAATTGTGTTTTTGAAAACTGGAATTTCATAACAGTTCTGTATGTAACTGTTCAGAGACCCAAATGGATTCTTTTGATAAAAATAATCTTAGAAATGGATAGATCCTTTCAAGTAGGTAGAAATCGATATATAATATGCGAAATTCCCAGTTAAAATGAGCAAGTTATGGCCATTTTAAGTTGAAATTTCTATTCATATGAATTTTGATGAATTCAATAAAATAGAATTTGAGAATTTGTGTAAATCTTGGATGAAATACTCATTTTGGGTATTTCTTTTGTTTAAGTATCCAGGACCAAGATCTTCTCTTCCCCGAGGATCACTTCGACTCATAGAAGATCGCTATACACGAGTGAGTTTCCTTTACGTTTATGTATTCGCGCATGTGCTTATAGAATAAAGCACTAAATGTTAGGAAAAGATAAAATTGATATGCATATGGGATATCATGAGAATTATGTATGTGAATTGTTATGTGTGATCAATTAACGATAAATATATCGGAACCCGATCTGTGATTGATATAATTGTTTCTATGTATGTATTGATATATGTGCAATTATTGCTTGATCGCTTTAAATGAATTAATGCTGGAGTGGAACTTACCTTAATCTAAATTGCTCATGCATATCACTTAAAATATCATTTCGAAATTTTGCTACTACTCCTCAGCGTGGGATCGGAAAGATAAGCTATCTAGCTACATATTGAGGATTTAGGACGTTCGGAGCATACCACCTCAAGTTCTAGCTGAGCCGGATCAATCGCTTTGGGTATGGAAAGCCCGGGGACTAGTAGTACGATTCATTGGAACCTCAAGACGCACACAACTTTTAAGGAGGTCGTTTGGGGCCCAGTTCAAATCATTCCCTAACCACCGATGGAGGGGTAAATCCATTATACATACGAAACCGGATAGTCGTATGTACTGTTTGATCATATGGTTGTTGCATTCATATGCTTGTTTAATGAACTTGGTTTAATGCCTGTTATGAATACTTTTGCATAAGGAATATTAGGGGTAGGCAAAAAAACCAACCGAACTGAATCAATCTGTAACCGAATCAATCCAAACCGAAAATATGGTTTTTTTTAATGGTTTGGTTTAAAATTTTTCCAATCCGAACCAATCCGTAAATTTATGGTTTGGTTTGGAAGGTAAACCAAACCAATCCATAAAACCGAACCAAACTGTTTTAGAAAAAATATAATAATATTTTACTATATGTTCGTATGATTTCATTTGATATTTATTATTTGGTGAATATTGATTAAAATCAACTTGTTTATTTTTAAATTTTTTTTTAGGCTCATGATATGTATCTTTTTCTTCATGATGAACTATTGTTTTTTTTTTAGTAGCTTTTAACTTTATAAAGTAATAAATTCATTTATTCAGTTTTAAACTCTTATTATGTATTAATTATTTAACATATTTTGTCAGTTGATCATTTTATTCATTGATGAATTTTGTTGATAGATAATTTTTTATTTTAGGTAAATTTACTGGTAGATAATTGACTTGATGATTTTATTAAAAATTATAAATTACGACTTACTATGTATTGGTTTTATTAGTGAATGTATTTTATTGAGGATAATTGATTTTATAGAAAACTATAGATTAAAAATATGATGAATTCATAAAGTATTTTGTCGTGGTTTATAATATAGATTTTGTAAAATAATATAAATATTTAAGTATCTACACAAATATAAAAAAATTTGAACAAGGAAAATTTTTAGTCAGAATTTTGATTAAATCCGTAATCTAAATAGAATCAAATCGTTATATAATGGTTTAAAAAATTTCTAATCCGACCCAAACCGTTACTCCATGGTTTGGTTTGTGATGGAGAAAAAAAAACCAAACCGATCTGTACCCACCCCTAAGGAATATCTCACTAAGCTAGTTATGCTTATATCCCAATAGACATTTGATATTGCAGGCCTTTGTTTCATACCTGAGACCATCTTGATCATCCGGGTATGATCTTTAATTTGGGAAGCTTTTGGAGGAACTTTATTTTGAAGTCTTAGAGTAGATTTCTTCTAAAATCTTCTAGCTTTAGTTATTTATCTTAGTAAGACTATATTGTTATGGAAATTATTAGGGGAATGCCCCTTAGAAGTTGTAAGACTCTATATTTTGATGAAATATATTAAGTGTTATTTTGAATGTTTCACTGCCAATATCTTAAAATGCATTACTCAACCGATCTCCCTTGGATGTAGATGTACGCTTTGTACCGATATGGAAGCTTTCGAGTGACTGAGGTAGTCATTCTTAAGTTTTAATATTGCGTATGGCAAACTATCACGTTTAGGGTACCCGTTGAGGCGTGACATCACCCATCTTGAGATTGCTCTGCCCAGAGCATGCTTAACTTTGGAGTTTTAATAAACTCCAAGTCATTACACCGAAAAGGCACCTCTATGATTAGAGTTCCATCCTCTATATTTGAGAGGCATCACATACTCTTCCGCTTATAAAACTGACGTCCCCGTCAATTTTGTTACACAGGTACAAAACCACTGCTCTGATACCATTTATCACAACATGTCACCTTAGGCTCCACCACAGCAGAGGAGGGGCCTAATACGAATCTGAGGGGGTCGAAAATTCTTCGCTTTAACGAATTAAGTTTCCTGATCTTTTTAGGTTTTTTCTAAATATATAAACTCTAAAAATCTAAAGGATATGGATGAAATCGCAATTTGATAGAAGCCACGAATCACAAAATCAAACTAGTTTCGTATTTGAATCATAGAACGATATAACCCTCCTTTTTCAAATCTTACACGGCGTTAAAAGAATCTAAATATTTCAATCAACAAGAATGAATAAAGGAAATCACAATCTCTCAATATTCATGAACAATTGCAATACATGTAATTACAAGTTCTTATCAACAAGAACTCAAATAACTCTCACAAAGGAGAAGTCTTTCTCTCAAAGGAAATTACATCAAACTTGTATCTATAAATTACAAACCAAATGACCTATGTAAGTAATAATAAAGGAAACTTAAAAGACCTAAAAATAAATACAATAAATGGCCTTATTAATAATAGTAACAAAGGAAGACAAAAAGACACAAATTAATAATTAATTCCGTAACATCAAGGCTGATAATTTTTCTTCAAATGCTGGCGGCTTATATTTATACACTGGTTGCTTTTCTCATCGGCTTTAACATTTTGCAATCTGTGAGTTTCAACACCGGTAAAAGGCCGACGTCCTATCTTGCTACGCCGGCGGTGTTGAACCGGCGTTCATCCTCCTACGACTTTGGACAACTTCTACTCTTTGTTAAATCCATTTGATCCGCAACTTCTTCCCATTTGAGCATTGATACTCTATTTTTGAATTGAGTTTTTCCAAATTCATTCAAAGCTTGATCTTTCCTCATCATTCTCCCTTTCTTAGGAAAGATTCATCCTCGAATCTTGGCATTCAATTGGGATGAAACATCACTTGTATTATGTTGAATCTCTTGTATCTACATGTACCTTAACCTCTTCAACAATCACAATCTTGCTCCTTCTTGCTTAGGTGGATTTTCATCAATGATCTCATAAGCCTTTTTCAATCTTTTCGACCTTCTTTGTCTACAATTTTTAGCTTAACCCTAACAACCTTCACTTCTAACTTCTCTAAATTCTTTAATGCCTTTTTAAAACTAAACTTCTCCAGCCAATCGTCCATAGTTTTCATCACTTGATTTAAATCTCATTTCATAGCTCGTATCTTATGTTATCTATGAGATTCATCACAAAAATTTCTCCTATTATTTCTATCAACATGCCTTGATTTATTTTTATATCTCGAACGACAATTATAAAAATTCCATGCATGATGTTCATAACTACCTTTATCATAAGGATTTCTCAAATAATCATACTGTCTCAACATGATTTCAATAGAATATTGATTAACCTCAAAAACACAACATGCACAAATTCACCAACAACAACACAAATCTTTTGTAGCCAAATTCAACCCCCAAATCCAAGAAAAAAAAAATTAAATCAAGATGTTACAACGACTTATCAATTTGAAGCATACCGAACCAAGAGCTTTGATACCAAATGATGTGAATCCAAAGGGGTTAGAAATTGTTTTCTTCAACAATTAGGGTTCTTCATCTTTTTAGGGTTTTATATGGATAAAAGAGACAAAGAAATTAAAAGATATGGTGAAATCGTAATTCGATATGACTCACGAATCATAAAATCAAACTGGATTGTAACAAAAATCGTAATCCGATAGGTTCCACAAATTACAAAACCAATCACTGGTTAAAAGAATCCACGATTCAATCAATAGAATGAATAAAGAAGCTAGAAATTCTCAATATTCAGAAAACATTGCAATCAAATGCAATACAAGAGAAGACTCTCTCAAACACAAAGGTTTTCACTCTAAAAGTATTCAAAGATAATCTGATTTACCTCTACCACCAAAAGTCTTTATATAAACTTTTCAAAGAAACAAAACAAAGAAAATTACATGAAATACCCCTAAACAAACCCTAAACACAAAACTAAACAACGCTAATACAAATTAAAAACAAGCTGGAGGCGTTTTGAAGTAAGCCGGCACTAAACCAGTGGCTTTTCTATTGAAAGATGGGGCTTTGCATAAGTAGACTGGAAGCTTTGAGCTGGCATAGGCCCAATTCTCCACTTCTTCGTTCGCTTTAAGGTTCTGGTCCATTCTCGTGTTGATCTTGATGATGTGGGCCAGCTTTTAACTCCTTCATGAATTGTTTTTGTTTTCCTAAATCCTTAATCTTTGAATAACTTCTTCCTTTATCTTTTATTACACCATTCTTGAATCTACTCCAAGTCCTTCCATGCTGTTCATAATCCATTTTCAATGGTCGAGCATTGATGCCTTGATGCTCTCATACCATTCCCTCTTCTTGAAAAATTTAACCTCGAATCTATTGATTCTCATGGGGTGCATGGGTTGGCTTCTTTTTCTTCTTAGAAGACCTGCAAGGAAATACAAATAAACTCCATTTACCTTTAGCTTGATCATGCTCAAATCTCTCCTGTTGAGCTTCATCCAAGGTCATTGGAAGCAATAGGAAAACCTGTCATCTTTTTAGATCTTATAGGTATTCTGATAACCATCATAGATAACTCACTTGTCATACTACCATGGTCTACCCAACAAAACATGTGCACAATCTATTGGAGCTATATCACATGTTATAGTATTAGTATACTCTTGTATAGCAATGGAAACCTGTGCCTGTTTATGAATGTGTAGAACATCTGGAGAATTCAACCATCAAAGGCTATATGGCGTCGGATGTGGAATCACCTGCAAGTTCATTTTCTTCACAAAATCTTAAGAAACCACATTGGCACAGTTGCCTCCATCAATAACCAACTTACAAACCTTCTCCTGCACCACACATGAGTTTAAAATAGATTTTCCCGATCACATTAGTCATTTTGAACTTGCAAATGAGAAGAAACAGCAAAAAAATAGTCTTTTCTTCTCCAGATTGCACCATAGAAATTTCAATAGTTTTCTCCTCTTCCATTTTCCCATCATTTACATATACCTTTACCTCTTTAACAATCACAATCTTTGTTCCCTCTTGCTTGGGTGGATCTTCATCAATGATCTTATAAGCCTTTTCAATCTTTTCGATCTTCTTGTCATTAAAAGCTGCAATTTTTTGCTCAACCCTAACAACCTCCACTTTTAGCTTCTCTAAATACTTTAATGCCTTTCCAAAACTAAACTTCTCCAACCAATCATCCATAGTTTTCATCACCTGATTTAAATCTCATTTCATAGCTCGTATCTTATGTTATCTATGAGATTCATCACAAAAATTTCTCCTATTATTGCCATCAACAAGCCTTGATTTATCTTTATATCTCGAACCACAATTATAAAAATTCCATGCATGATGTTCATAATCGCTTTTATCATAAGGATTTCTCAAATAATCATAGTGTCTCAACATGATTTCAATAGAATATTGATTAACCTTAAAAACATAACATGCACAAATTCACCAACGACAACACAAATCTTTCGCAGCCAAATTCAACCCCAAATAAAAAAAATTAAATCAAGATGTTACCACGACTTATCAATTTCAAGCGTACCGAACCAAGAGCTCTGATACCAATGATGTGAATCCAAGGGGATCAGAAATTGTTTTCTTCAAAAATTAGGGTTCTTCGTCTTTTTAGGGTTTTATATGGATAAAAGAAACAGAGAAATTAAAAGACATGGATGAAATCGTAATTCGATATGACTCACGAATCATAAATCAAACTGGATTGTAACAAGAATCATAATCCGATAGGTTCCACAAATTACAAAACCAATCACTGGTCAAAAGAATACATGATTCAATCAATAAAATGAATAAAGAAGCTAGAAACTCTCAATATTCAGAAAACATTGCAATCAAATGCAATACAAGAGAAGACTCTCCCAAACACAAAGGTTTTCACTATAAAAGTATTCAAAGATAATATGATTTACCCCTACCACCAAAAGTCTTTATAAAACTTTTCAAAGAAACAAAACAAAGAAAATTACATGAAATACCCCTAAACAAACCCTAAACACAAAACTAAACAACGTTGGTACGAATTAAAAACAAGCTGGCGGCGTTTTGAAGTAAGCCGGCACTAAGCCAGTGGCTTTTCTATAGAAAGCTGGGGCTTTACATAAGTAGACTGGAAGCTTTGAGTTGACCTAGGCCCAATTCTCTACTTCTTCATCCGCTTTGAGGTTCTAGTCCATTCTTGTATTGATCTTGATGATGTGGGCCAGCTTTTAACTCCTTCATGAATTGTTTTTGTTTTCTCGGATCCTTAATCTTTGAATAACTTCTTCCTTTATCTTCTATTACACCATTCTTAAATCTGCTCCAAGTCCTTCCATTCCATTCATAATCCGTTTTCGATGGTTGAGCATTAATGCCTTGACACTCTCGCATCAGCGCCCAGGCCCTCAGGCTACCCTGGGTAGGGATTGTGATGCCAGGTATACTGGCCCTCCCTGTGCACCCTTAAGCACAACCATAATACCAAAGGCACTGTGTAACGACTCAGAACTCTACCCACTAAGGTATTATTTGCTTTGGCCACACGCTGCATGGTTTTGTCTTTTTGGTGCCAACGCTTCCCGGGGGTTACCCGTCCTAAGATTGCTTTGCCTAGATCACACTTAACTTTGGAATTCTAACAAACTCTAAGCCATTACACTGAAAAGGCACCTCTGTGATTAGAGTTCCATCATCTATATTTGAGGAGAATCACAGTTTATATCCAAAAAGGGCTTTTATGTTGATGATGAAAAGGTTAAAGCCATTACTAGGTGGCCTACCTCTACTATTATTTCTATGGTCCGTAGTTTTCACGAACTTGCATCTTTTGATAAGAGATTCATCAAAGATTTCAGCACTATTACAGCATCCTTTATAGAATTAACAAAGAAGGGGATTCCTTTTCAAGAGAGTCAAACAGCTAAATGAAGCTTTGAGTTGATCAAACAGATATTGATTTTAGCAATTGCGCTAATGCTACTAGATTTCAACAAAGTTTTTGAGCCTGAGAATGATGCCTTCACTGTCGGAGTTGGTACGGTCGCTATGTAAGAGAGGCATCTTATTGCCTACTTTAGTGAGAAGCTACGTGGAATAGTTTCGAATTATCCCATCTTCGATAAAGAGTTGTATCCTATAGTTCGAGCTCTTATGATATGGCAACATTATCTTTTACCTAAAGAGTTCATTATATTTTTCTGACCATGAGTCTTTAAAGTATTTGAGGAGTCAAAGTAAATTTTCCAAGCGACATTGGAGATGGGTTGAATTCCTAAAGACGTTTTCATATATGATTAAGTATAAAAAGGGTAATACTAATGTATTAGCTGATGCATTGTCTAAGAGGCATGTGTTGTTGAGTTCTATGTAGGCTAAATTGTTGGTATTTGAACATATTTTAGGGCAATATTCTAAGGATATAATGTTTACACTTATTGTGGTAGCTTGTAATGAAGAGAGATTGATGGTTATCATATGACTAGTGGATATTTGTTTCAACGTGGAAAGTTATGTATTCCATCTGACTCTATGTGCAAGATACTTGATATAGAAGCACATATTGGTGCACTCTCTAGGCATTTTGGAAACCATTTGTACTTTTGATGCATTAAATGAACACTTTTATTGGCCTACATGGCTATGGATGTTCATAGAATGATCGATGGGTGTTCTACTTGTAAGAGGGCTAAGAGTAGAAGTGAATTGTAGGGATTATACAAGCCATACTTAGAACCCAAAGAGGATATGATTCAATTATGATAGTGGTAGATCGACTTAGCAAAATGGCACTCTTTATTCTTTTCCATAAAATTGATGATGTGGTCTATATTTATAGTTTGTTTTTGCAAGAAGTAGTCAAACTTCATGGCTTTCCATAGTCTATTGTTTCTGATAGAGATGTCAAATTTTTTAGCTACTTTTGGAAGACCTTATGAAGGAGATTGGGTATAAAGTTGTTATTTAGTTCTACATGTCATCTACATACCGATAGGCAAACTGAAGTTGTGAATATAACTTTGGGTTCCCTATTACGAGCCACAATTGCGAAGAATTTGAAGGATTAGGATTCATGTTTGCCTATTATGGAATTTTTCTATAATCACTTGGTCCATGGTGTTACAGGAAAGTTTTATTTTGAGATAGTTCATAGGTATAATCCCAATATACCATTAGATTTGCTTCCTAGAGCTCCAATTGTTGAGGATGGTTAAAGTTGATCAGAGCAAGCTAGACAAATTCAGCAATAGCATTAAAAAGTATATGATTGCTTGCAAAAGAAAAGTGACAAGGTGAAAGAAAAAAGAGACTATGGTAGACAAAGAGTTGAGTTTGAACATGGTGATTTAGTGTGGATTCACCCTCGAGTTGATGGGTCATTCAAAATAGTTGAATGGGTTAATGAAAATGCTTATAAAGTTAAATTGTTAGATGATTTTGGTAGAACTTCAAGTACTTTCAATGTGGCAAATTTATTACCTTATTTTTCATATGAGTTTGAACAACATTTGACGGCAAAGCTTCATGAGCCCAAGGGAGATGATTGGAATCATGTTTCATATGGTTCAGTAACTCGATATAGGGTTAGAGGATTGATGAATTTGGTTTAACAGATCATTATGGATGAACCGAATGAAGGTGAAATGGAGTATTTGCAAGGTTAATGATACACTTTGCTATTAGGTATGATCTAATGTGTTTGAGTGTGAAGGAAAGAAAAAACATTAAAGAAAATTCATCAATTTTGAAGATCACATTTATGGCAAAGACAATGGTTGAAACTGAGCACATAAAGGAAGTCATGAATGCATACATAGCCTACAGGCTACAACATGCGTGTGCCAAAGATAGTGCCTAAAGATACAACTGTATGCAAGACATGAAGCACCTTATTTACGAAGACAGAGACTTTAGAAGGTGGCACGGCCTAACCTATGGTCGCGCCAAGGACTGTAGCTTGGTCCCACGACCATATTTCGATTAGTATCAATTCTTGATTGTTTGATAGTTAGAGACATGCCCGATGCATGGGTGTGTGAAGCTGTGTGCATCTAATTCTATTTTTAAAGTTTATCTTTAGTTTCATTTTATTTGTTTTGAATTTTATGTTCTAAAGTTGCCCTTGCCTAACTTGTGAGAGCATATAAGAGTCATTAGCTTTATGATAGCATTAGTTAGCTATCTTTTGACATCTTGACATTGATTGTGATCAATTACTCTTTGAGTAATATTGAGTTTTCTTCTCAAAATTATTCTTTGTTGATTCTTTTAATCGTAGGGTATATTAATTGAGTGAAACAACTAGTTTGATTATTTCTTTGGTGTATCATATCTAAGTATAGATCATTCATATTTCAATTTTAGTTTAACCTAAATCATAAAAAACCAAAAATTTATTACAAATCCTTATGTTGCATTATATCGCTAGATTTGTTAAACATACAGATTCTCTAATCTGTATTTAAAAACTCTAAAAATAATATGCAAACACTTCTCCACTAATTGACCACTACTTCCTGGATCAAATCTTTCGAGATTCCCTAAGTCTCCATCTAAATCTCAACATTCAACTCTAGGCAAGGAGTAAGCGCATCAATTGGTATGTCATTAGAGTTAATTGACTCACCACCAACACTTGCATCTACGTAACTATATGCCTTAGTCAACTTGTGTACTTCCCCTCAGCTCCTGAATGTCCCGTAATGACAAAATTTATCGGCATCCGATTGTACTTTCCAACTCTAGCCCCTTGGGGATTACTGTAATAACCCAAAATAGTACAACTCATATATAAAAATCATTAAGTAAATAATGTGAAGTTTTTCGAAATGTTTTAAAAGAAATCACAAAAAATCATTCATAATTTTTTTTTTTTTGCGTTTTAAAAATATTGCAATGCAAACAATCTAATTATTGATTAAGAATTTAAATGAATAACAATAAAATTTTAAGATACAATTTTCTATAGTTTTACGCAATCAATAATTGATAATAATACAATTACATCATGAGATTATCTAATTTCAACTTTAATAAGATTTTAGTAATTTGGATAAATATCTAAAGAGCAAAAATGATACATCTTGATTTCAAACTTGTCAAGATGATTACGTTAATGAAAATTATAAAACTAAGTACTTTTAATGACTAAAAGAATAAGAGCACTATTATTTTATATGCACACTATTACATATATCCAAATAAGAATGGAAAAGCGAGTCTACAACCTTCATTTGTTGAGTGTGTCGTGTTGTGAATCAATGCCATGTCATCATGTATCGTCTCAAGTCAAGAGGCAAGTTGAGTCGGGTTGAGTCGTCCGTTGTCTGTTGTCCTTGTCGGGTCTAGTCTCTTCAAAAATCAAGTAAGTGAGAGTTGAAATCAATAAACTAATTATATATGCTATACTGTATAGAATATCAGTTGCATAAAGTTAAAGAAAATTTAAAACCCTAAAAGTATGGAATTGAAGAAATAAATGATGAGTAAATAAAAAATTGAAGAAGTGATGTTAAATCTAAACAACAATAAGTTTCAATACCTTCCATGAAAATAAAAAGCAATAAATATCAAATAAATGTGATAAAATATTAAAATAATGTAAATATAATATCTATAGTTAATAAATAAATTAACCAAGATTTGAGATTTCAAATGTTCCCTTCATTTAGCCAATCTGTTTTAACAATCCTTTTTAACAAATCAAATTCTAATTTTCTTTTATCAATTTCAAACTAAACCTCTTTCCTTTATTTTTTAGATCTCTAAATCCTTGGAAAAATTCCATTTCAATGTTTAGTAAATTTGTAAACTCTAAATTTTAGTCTATTTTATAAATGGATTCATCCAATTATTTACAATCATCAAATTAGACCCTTTCACTTTGAATTTACAAATCACCCAAAATTTTCAAAATTTATTTATCTAAAATTATAAAATGTCTTAAACTAGCTATTTTAACCTAAAGTTTATTTTCTTAATCCTCATAAATTTTGAGTTCAACTGCTTTTTTAAAAGTATTAATTTTAAGCCCAAACTCAAACAAAATATCAAGTTTTTACAAATTAAATTTCTACTTTAGATTTCCAATTCAAGCTATTGATTTATATGTTATAAATTCTGAAATTATTTTCCAATTATTTTTGGTACTTAACATAATGATATGAAAAGTTTAAATCAAAACTTTTACTCCTAAAATTCTATAAATATCCTTTTACTTATCATTTCCTTTACTTTTTGGCTGCCTTTTTCTTCCTTTTCCTTTTCTTCTTTCCTTCATCGTTCCTTTCCTTTCTTCTTCCTCTTCTCTCTACTTCTCTTTCCTTCTCAAATTTTAACCACAAAATCTCAAATCCAACAAGATTTTAGAAGAAAATGAAGATAGGAAACAAATTCAAAGACGAAGATCAGCATGAAATAGTCTTCAGAGCTAAAGAAAAGTAGCAGTAATGGAGTTTTTGAAGTTTGAGCTTTTCCTAGAACAAGTAAGTAAATTGATTTCCTTGATTTATTCGTTGTTTATGCATGATATTGATGTATTGAGGTTAGATTTAGGTTAAGTTTGTGATAAAGATTGTAATCAAAGGAGATTTGAGCATGAAACTAAAAACCTAGTTGTTTATGCATGTTTGGAGGAAGGGTTTGATGATGTAGAATGTGTATAGAAGTGTTAGAAATAATGAATTCTCTTTGATAATGTTTTAATGGAAGTAAGATGTGTAAAAGTTAGGAAAATGTGAAAAGAAAACGGGCAATCACGTTTTAGCTGCTGCCAAAATTTTTTTCTAGTCAGCATGGGCTCCAAGACGGGCATGCATGTGCCCATACAAACAAGTTTTAAGCTTCTGGGCATTTTTTTCACCTTAGCATGGCCTTGTGCACGGGTGTGCACGAGCCCATACTGAGCATGTTACATGTGTAATTTAGCTACTGGACATATTTTTCTGCTCAGCAGACCATGTAATTTCCCTGTTTTGCTTAAAAAAAAAAGGAATTAAATGAATCATAGATAATCGATTTGATATATATTAATAGAGTGTAATTAAAAATGGGATTAGTAAATTAATAGGTTTAGTTATTGATTTGGATTAACATGGAGTCTGAGCACATAAAACGAACTTAGTTAACAAATCTAAGTTTAACTAGACTTAATCTAATTTAGTAACTAAATTAGACTTAATATGGCTTATGTATATCAAGTGGATTAATTAATAAACTTAAGTTATTATGATCTTTAGAAATAAATTGAGTTAGTAATATAACTAAGCTCAACTTGACTTAATAAACTTTAATAATCTACAATGAATTAGATTGGTTAAGTCTAACCATTTTGACTAAGTTATATTAATAGGCTTAAATTTTGTAAATGACTTAGAAATAGTATGTTGTAATATGAAGGAACAGGCCATGTTTAGAAAAATGAATATATTACTTCAAATACATATTTATTCAGGTAATGATTATTTTTGTTTATGAATGTTTTAATATCGCTTTGTGATAAATGATTATAAATAAAGAGAAAATAAATACTTTGACAGACAACGGAGAACTATTCGTATCTTGGTAAGACGATCTCCACAACCATGGCGGGATTCCTACTTAGTGTCGAATCAAATAAGATCTTAAAATGAGTTTTATTTCATAAATAAATATTTGCTTTGGGTATATTCTCTAAAATTGCTCCTAGCCAACCTTCCATTTCTATTTGGATTTTCATATGAAGGATGATGATGATTTGATGTTGATGATGATGTTGATAATGATTGGATGTTGATGGTGGGGATGATTTGGTTTTCCTCAGAAGATTGTTAAGGCTTAGCTTGGATGTCAGGTGGGTAATATTGACCCTATCGCCTTACTTGTGCTTGTAATATAGTTATACTTAAATTTAGATAAACATAGTGGATGATGTGTGGGAATTGGGTATTCGATTGTTATTTGATGATTGCGTGATTGATAAATTACTAACATAAAAGTGATCAACCATTGTTTGTAATAATTGAGTGATTGTTGTTGATGAGTGTTTGTTTTTTGATTAGTCACCTTAATCAAAGAACTTAATGCTAATTGACCATGCAATTAAATGGACATGCATTGCACGATAACATACTTGCATTAGCAAAGTGTTCACGTCGTGTATTAATATTTTGATTCTATAGTAGTGCTTTAGAAAGTCCAGTGAATGTGAATCTGCTTAAGGCTATTATAAGGTTGTCGGCTTCACAGTTACTAAGTGGGCACCGAAGGACGTCGCCCGTGTTGAACTCGGCTTTAGGGATTGATACTTAGGGAGTTTCTGAGGTTATAAGGAAAGTGAAGGTTATGTTGGCAATATGTATATATATATTATATATCAAGTACAAAATGAGTTTCAAAATAAAATCCTCCCTTTTCGGTTTTTCTAAGGGGAAGTTTAAGGTTATGTTTCAACAAAATGAGTTTCAAAATGAAATCCTCCCTCTTTAGTTATTTATAAGGAGAAGTTTGCGGTTATGTTAGTAATATATATATATATATATATTTATATTTATATTTAAATGGCAACGAATTGAGAAAGCAACGAGTTAAGAAAGTATCCCCTTCCTTAGTTCTCAGTTTCTCCTGGGTGTAAATGACTTGAGTTGGTCTTTCAACCCCTAAGAGAGGGTGTAAATCTCCATTGGTTTGGATTACAATCATCCAAACTGTGCATATCATATGGTTGAATGTGACATTGCATTTGTTTGTTAATAAAGTTAGTTTGATAATTATTTGTTATGTGATTTAGTCATGTTATTCACTAAGCTGTGGATTAGCTCACACCCCCTAGTTTTTGTGCAAGATAGCTCAAGTCGGGAATGGGCTAAGAAAGTGTGAAGTCCTTAAAGATGTGAAGATTGGCTTAGAGAGTAATTTTATATGTTTAATGTTTAAGTTTGAATTGTATAATGTATGTTATTAGCTTAGAAGAAGAAGTAAAGCTTTTGCGTAATAGTTCAAGATTGTGAAAAATATATATGATCTATTCTATTTTATTGTTTTGTAAGGGACCGACTCTCTACGATTCTGGAGGACCGTGGGAATCCGTATTCCCTTAGCTATCAAAATGTTTTTATGAAATTAAAAGTTTTTTAGTAATCAATAAGTAGAGTTTTGTAATTTCTGACTTACAAAATGGTTCTCATATATTGAAGGCATACTTGATATGATTACTTCAGGTTGATCCTTCTAGGCCACCTTTTGGGGCATGAAAATTACCATCCCCTTGTTGAGCTGTTGAAGAAACTTCCTTAGCATAAGACTGACCTCCTCATCGCCAATAGCAGTTGACCAGCTATCTCTTCTGACCTCCTTACCATGGTTAACATTTGCAACCTCCACCTTCTCCTTTTGTCCATCCTATTTCTCTTAGTCATCCTCCTCATCACCATCCTCTTCTTCACCCTTCTCCTTACACCGTTGGACTTCCAAACTCTTTCACATATTGACCAATCTATAGTATAGCATTAACAATCCTTTACAATCTGCCAGAGATAAAATTGAACGACTTTCTTGGCTACTCTTGACATTTCAAGCACGTAACGATTACTAGCAATAAACTCCTCCACAACTTTCTCTTTATCGAGATTAGGTGACCTTTCACTAGTCTCCAACCCTTTAATGGCAACCACCTAGTCTTTTGATTAATGCTCTTGCTTATCCAATTGGACACCCAACTTTCAGATCTAGAAGTGAAGTATCGTCTCTAGGTTTCTTGCTTTATTTCCTCTATGGCTTTAACAACCTTTGCAAACTCTTCCTTCACAAGCTCCAGCTCCTTGACCTTAAGGTTGAAGTCGTACTACAAATTTGATGCAATTTCTCAAAGAACACACCATCTTGCTTCTCCACCTGGGAAATTCTATTAGACAACTCCTTACTAGCTTTCTCTAGAGAATGTCTCAACTCTTTAATATCTTTCTTCTCCTAATCCAATTGCATCGTAAGTTTCTTGAATCTCTATGACCAATAACAACGCTATTAGTTTAACTCTTAGACTTTAGAAGCTAAAACCTTACATTTATCCTCGTTATAGTTTAAATAGCTATGAAAGGAGTTACTAACTTAGATTTTGCAACATTCTTCTCGATCTCATTCTCTCTCTCAATAGCCTCTTTGACCTCTTTCCTAAACTTCTTGTACAATTCCAAAGCCTTCTTCAATTGAATTTGGATCTATTATTGATGTAGTGGAAAAGATAGCAAATAACTATTTGGGAAAGTGGCATAGAATTTGACGATGGCTGTTTTGTAATTTTGGAGGGTTATGGATTTTGACCAGCGGGACCATATTCTGAAGGGAATCGAGCTAACGAGTAAAACTCACCAGCTTCGCTCGTGAAGCATGCCGGTTTTCGACTAAATTCCTTTGTTTAAGCCATTAAAATCGCGTTTTTACTATTTTTAGTAACTTTTCTTTATGTCATATCTTTTGATAAGATACTTTTTTTTTATATGCCATCTGTGGCATTAATCTCGTTCTTTCATTTATTTTTGCCCTAAATATTTATTAGATAGGTTTCCTTTTTTGGTAAAAAAAACATATTATATATATTCTAGGGTTACAGGAGGCGCGGTACAGATTGTTTTTAATGAAATTTCTTTGAGAGTGTTCTCTCTATTCCAAAACTCATTATCTTTGTGTAGATTTCGACTTTTAATGCCAGATATCTAGGTATTCTCAGAATTAATAGATATTTTAAGATCACAAGTCAGGTATTCGTGCGTGAATCAACGTCTTGCGGTAAACCCTACCGTACCTCCGCTGCATCAATTATAGGAAATTAGATACCTTAGATTTTGAAGATTGAACAAAGCCAATAGGAAATTGAAAAGGGAAAGCTTACCTTATGACATTTTGAAAAGGTGGTATCATTCACCTGAACCCCTCGTGATTTTGGTGTTAGAGATGCATGAACCTCCTCACTATGTGGCTCTCACCTCTCTTAGTGGGACTCAACAAAATCTTTATGAATTGTAGGAATGGGCACCATAACCATAAGACTAAGATATTCATGCGTGATCGGGGAATCAGATACCTTCGCTATCTCTTTGTCCACTCCCTGATTATAGCTTTCTTTACTATTGCTTAAACCCTAGACCACCTTTGGTTTACACCTTGCAAAGGATTTAGGCCTTAGAGACAACTCTATGGAAGACTTTGATTATTTCTAAGACTGAGGGTCAACTTTAATAGGAGCCTTTCATTTAGGCCTTGAAGACAACTCTATAACAAAATTGAGGGTCAACTTCAATAGGAGCCTTCCGTTAGGCCTTGGAGACAACTTTATGATGGACTTTAGATTTTTTTTCAGAGACTCAGGCTCAATTACAATAAGAGCACTCCATTTTTCTTGGATCTCTCATTCCTTCCTCCATTGTTCAAAACACCTTACCTCTACTCATTTCCTTCCAATATCTAAAAAACAATCAATACCAAATCAAATCAAATCAAATCCCTATTCTTATAAAATTATTATGATTGTTATCATTGTTATTAGGACACAATGAATTTATTCAACTCATTTCCTAATATCTTGCATCGTGGTATTAACATATATAGTAAAAGAAATAAATGAAAAAGGTTAAGGTCGTGAATAGTATTCAAACTTTGGCATAGTATACGATTAAATATCCAAATTTTGAAATTGATTAATTTAGTATGAAAAAAGATTTTTATGGACTTAATAGTACGTCCGAGATATTGGTTAGTGTATACAAAAAGTAATTTTAAGTACTAAATTTATCAATTCAAAATCTAAAAAATTAAATTAATCAATTTTAAAATTTAATTATTTAATTATATATTTTATTAAAGTTCAATTATGATTTGCAATATTTATACTAAATGAAATTTTAAGATTGCCATGGAATTCAAAACTAAAGGAAACGTTCTTGATTTCTATGAACTCTCATGCACCGAACGGGCATGGAATTTCACGGTGGGACCAACCTAGTTGAAATTGCGTCCCATGATTGGTATCATCCAATCAAACCAGAAAACATTTATTGCTTTTGTACGCATTCCCTTAGCAAAGTTGAGAGTGCAAAAAGTCTTTATTCCATTAAGATGGTAGATAATATTTCAAGAAGACAAGAATAAGATGCCTTAATTATATCAACGATGCCACCACTATGCCCAGGCCCACCGTGCTTACGGCACCACGCTCAAAATAACATCCACGGCAATCCGATCCAGAAATAAATGAAAAAAAATTAAATTAAAGAGTGGTTTCGACTCTACATAAAGCTACTTAAATAAAATATGCCCCAACGGTCCTATTTTACGACTTCGTTCTCCTGCCTAAAGTGCCACAAAAATGAAGATTTTTGCTATGTGCTACCACGTGCATTTATTATCAATAACACGAGGGAACAGTGTGTTAATTATAGAATTTTTTTTTAAATAGAGTTTATTTTGAAAATTAATTATTAAAATAGCACCTACTTAAATTTAATTATGGAACAGACCAAAACTCGCATGATATGTATTTTTAATTTTAATATGATAGGCATGTTTAATATGAGTTACCATTGAAACTGTAATTTTTAAATATAAGTTACCATTAAACAGGCAGTTTCTAAATGCAAGTTATTGCACATCTTTTTGGTTATTATGGTAATTAATTTACCATAAATCATGTTTTAATAATTATTTTTTTAAGAGTTACAGACTTGACTTTCATTCATTAATTATAAGTATATATAGTGTCTTACATTTCTTACCAATTATATTCCAGAGAAGTATGTACACATACAAAATTATTATTTTGGTACACCTCCTAAAGACCAATTTTTTACTACTAAATCCTTTAGGTTTAAGATGCCTCTTTCCTTGCAAACGTTTAAACAAATAATTATATTTCATAAATTTTCTTGACTTAGCAATTTTTATAGTCCTACAAGCACATCTATTTATTTAAATTAAGAGAACTAAATTTAGGAAATACGAAGGTAAAAATCAAAAAGGTTACTTTTCATTTTTAAAGTATATTGTATTTGATTTATATTATTTTATGTACACAAAGAACGAATGTTAAACTAATGATTACCAGTTATATAAAATTATAAAATGCAAAAGCAAAAACTTTAGCGTGTAATTTTAATCAAAGTTCAAATCTTTAATCTAAAACAAGTCTAACCCGATATAAGCAAGGACGACTTGGCGAGTGAGAAAGGAAGCGTAGTGACTGACGTGAGAAAGAGGAATAACCTTTTTATCTAATAATTTTTTGGCTGAAATTACCATTTTCTATATATTCATAATTAATATTGAATTTATTAAAAGATTAATTATAAAAACTTTACATGTGTTTTTGACCCATTTGTAAATACATGACCTGTATTAATTTTTTTTCTAACAAATAGGTGATTTAGTTCAATGCAAAAGTGTTAATATTGTTTAATAATTTTAGAAGGACATGTATCGATATCTAGTTTTACAAAAACAATCTTACATTTTTTTATTTTTTATTTTTTAAAATAATTTTTAACATTTTATTTAATAATATATTTTTATTAAATTAATTTTTTAGACCAATAAGACACTAATATGTTTTTTTTTCCAAATATATTAATAATATTGACATTTTTACATTAAACTCAAGTTATCTATTTGTCGAAAAAATTAACACGTGTGATATATTTTCAAATAGGTAAAGAAAAAAAAAAGATTTTTATAGTTAACCCTTTATTAAATGTATTATTACAAACCACTTAACAATTACCAAGTATCACCTACTTCTTTATGAAAACCAAATCACAACACCACATTTATATACAAAACTATCAAAACCCATTCTATATTATAATATTTTTCCCTATAAATAAACAAACAAAAAATTTCAATATTTAAGGTACATTATAGATTATTAGTTATATATATGTATATATATATAGAGTCTAACATCTATCTACTTTTACTACAAAAAAAAAAAATTATCGATATACAAGTTGGACAAAATCAATTATCCATATCCCATTTTAAAATCACGTTTGTAAAATAGGATATTAGATGTCAATAGTCTTGTCGCCTAGCGACATCTCTTTTAGTGTCTCATATGAGAGGTTTCAAGTTGGAATCTCCCATCCTTTGTTGTAATTGGCCAAAAAATAAGATATCGGATTTCGTACACAAATCAAATGAATAAATCGTGATATCAAGTCTCAATACTATTGTTATATCGTGACTTTTAAAGGCGATATATATATTGTTGGTTTTAAATGCTATCGGCTCTACATATATCACTTTTTAAAAACGGAATATATAATGCCATATGGCCTTACCAACCTACGATGTATCCACAGGTATATATTTTTTTCATATATACTGTTTTATATTGTAAAGACCTAACTTACCTTAATCTCATGATTAGGCAAGCCAAGTCCCCAACTACGCATAATATTTAAGGATATTATACCTGAGGTTGTCCAAAAAGAAAGTGTTCATGTTGATTACTTAATTAAACCTGCTATAACATAAAACTTTTACAAAAGCTACTCATTAAGGGTAGACTTACTTTACATATCATAATATAATAGAATCATCAAGTTGGTACTTCGAAGATTAGAAAGTCTTGATCCTTTACAAAACATAACAGAAACTTAAATACTTTAATTTAGAACTTTAAAGCTTATGAGTAAGTCTTAAAAGAAAACTATTGTATCCTATTCAAAAGTCTTGAAAAGGTCTCCTTAAAACAAACATCATAAGGAAATGATTCCTAGTCGTCCCACTCATCTAAGAATTCCTCAAAGTCTGTCTCATATCCCAAAGCATCATAAATTCATCATCATCAACACTTAGAAGGGAAAAAGTGAGCCAGAGACTGATGGTCTGTTTCTCTAATTTAGTAACCCAGTTTTAAATTTATAATCCTATATTTCCTTTTCGTAAACACGGTCAAAGCTAGGCAAGTGCACCTGTTGTTATGTAGTCTAGGATTAAGCATAGGGTCATCTCCCATAGGGAACGAAATAAACTCTAGTACTAACCTTCTTCTCATTACCTGGCCTAAAATAAATCATATTTTAACAATAGTATTGAATTACTAATTACTGTTGATTCACTAAAGATGCAAATACACTTATTAACACATAACAATGTAATGCAAACATAAAACATGCCTGCAAACCATGACTAGCATGTAGTTTCACACCATTAATATATTTTTATTAGTCTTAACTGCGGAATTCAATAGACTACCTTAAAGTCTTTCTCAAGATCAGTAAGGCCTAATCTTGATTTATCTGTCGGAATCTCTTCCTAGGCTAATAGCGAATCAATGACCGCATTAAGTTTAAGAATTCCAATGAAAATTGTAGAAGATTTCACCATCTTATCTCTAAGACTATGAGCAATCCCCTTCAATAGTCTAGATCTATTCACTTAGATGATTTATCAATCCATCCAAGTGAAATTTGGCAAAAATCCATATCGTGCACTACATAAACTAATGCTTTATATATACTACCATTGAAATTAAGAAGTCCAATAAAAATATTATGAATTTAACATAATTTTATATAGAGAATCATGAAATTTGCAAAAACAATACAATAGACATTAACAAAACATGATAAGATTGAGATGAGAGATAGAAAGACAAAAGCCGTTGCTTCCATTTCTGAAATTGTTTGAGAATTGTCTACAACAACACATTGAAGATCATTCCCTAGTCTGTCTCGAGTTCCATGGATGAATCATCATAAATACAACACTCACACATCACTTACACTTATAATACACTCACACACACGCGCGCGCGCGCACGCACACACAATCCCCTTACAGGAGGCGAAGATGTCTACATTGTTCCTACACTAATCGATTACAATGAATGAATTGATGGATGAATCTCTAGATGATAATTATGATCCTCTTGCAGATGGGGATGTTTCTTTTTATATCTCCTAGACTCTTAGGTGAAACAATACAACACTTAAAGGAAAATTGTGTCTTTTGTCCGAACCGATACAACATTTAAGTGAAAAGATACCAAAAACGTCGGATAGCTGACAATATATCACAGGCGATCAAAGGGGCATTATTTAGGCTATGAGCAAATTTTTTTGAATAACCAAACCAATCACGAGCGACCAAAGCACTGGGATCCTTACCGTGGTGTTGTTTTGCTCCTATCTCGCTCGTGATTTGTACCCATTTTGCTCCAAAATGTGTTGTTACAATTAAAAGTCACATGAATTGAAAATATTATTGATTTAAGTATCAATTCTTAAATAAAAACATAATTCAAGTCCTAAATTTTACTTAAATAGCCATTAATAATTATAGATAACTCATGTTTATCAGAGACTCAATACACAGTAACACAAATAAATACAAAGCGGCACACTTTCTTAACTAATGCAATACAATAAATAATAAATTAATTATCTTTAATTAAGTAAATAAATGAACATTGGAGTGTTCAAACTTCGATTGCAATCTTTAGGAACCTGGGAGTCTTGACTAATAGCAGCTGCTCAAGGGGTTGATATAAGCAACCGAAATATTTATATCTCTTACATAACTTTACAAATAATAATATCATCTAGGGTTCACAGTCGTTACTCAATTTTATTTAACTTAATTCATAATATCAATCGGTCCTATAAACGTAAACTAAATCATGTTATTTCCTTTTAAGAATAAGCAAATGTTACACCAATATCATTTCCCCTATCGATTACCCTCTGAACTACTTATAAATTATCATTGTATCATGACAGGAGTAGCCTAAGAGTCTAAACTACCATGCTCGCTTCGAGCAGGGTTCTCTTCTCGAACCGAATTAAACGACACAAGCACAACCAATCAAACACTTTTAAGTCAATCTTTAATTATAGTTGAATTAATAATGCCTAACCTAGCACTCAAAAATCAAATTATTGCATACCTGAAATATTTGATATTCCTAGTGGAAGACTAGCAGATAGATCTAATTGATAGGGAAATCTTTTAAAAGAAATAAGTTATATCTAAAATTTACATAATTACTACTAAGGCATTTACCACTTATCTAATTTAATCAAAACTCTTATCAAAACTTTGATTAGTATACATTCATACATATATCTATATTTCATATTCCATTATTTTTTATTTTGAGAAATTAATTTTTTTATAAAGGAGTGCATGGGCAAGTATACGACCGCGCACGGACATATGTGGATTACAAATTGTGTGTATGATTTGTCCAGAGAGAAACATAGTTAGATACAAGTGGTTGTGTTCTTGTCATGTTTCGTTGTTATTTAAACACTTCAATGACCAGCGGTTAATAGAATAACCTGTGTTCCAGTCGTGTATCAATGAAAACCAATTCTTTTAGAAAATAGAGAGAAACACGGTTAAATTGAACAAGCCATGTTTATTCCATGCTGTCTTAAAATACACTTGCTAAACAAACCAAAGAGAACCACGATTGAATAGAATACCCTTTTATACCAGCCGTGTTTTTTCTCAATTAGCTTGATTTTCGAAATTAATGAGAAACATGTCCTAATACATGACCCCATGTTTCCTTCGTGCTCATCTTGGAAAACAAAGCATGTTACGTTTTCCACTTTAACTTCACATTTTTGTTTCAATTAGTTCATATATATTTAGTCCATCAACTTAGCAGTAGCATGTACACATAGAGTTCACATCTACTTCATCTAACAACATGTATAACTTCAATTTCATCATTGATGCATTACTACTATCATATCAAGTCATCTATCTATAAAAGCAACTAAACAACTTCATATCTTACATGTTATAGACTATAACATTCAACATATATTGACTTGATTCACTTCAATAAACAACTTCCATAACTTCCTTCATAATTTCAAAACTCCATCACTAATATACCCTACTAACCATACAATTCATATATTCATCAAAACAACTATAACAACTTCATTTCTTGAATCTACTAAGTTCTTAAGATTCATTCAAGTGTAGAAATCATGTTAGTTCTATCAAATTACTTATAATTCTCTAAAAATTCATTTAGAAAAAAATGGTATTCATGAAAGAAATAAGGAAACAAACGATTAAAAATGCAACTAGAACATTACCTTAGCTAGTTTTAATATTTAGTTGAAGTTTTGAAGAAAAATTTGATTGGAGAAGATGAAAGAATGAAGCTTGTAAGACGAGTGTACAAGGGTCGATTTTTTGTTACTATTTTGGGAGAAGTTTTTACAAAATTTGAACTCATAATCTACCCTTTTGATTTGTGGCATCTTTATAATATTTTTGGAAGAGACTTTAGGCATGAGCTTGGTTGTGGACATGGGCTTTTAGTTAGAACTTGGGCTTGTGTTTTATTTGTTTGAAAGTTTGGGCTCGAAATTCAAAACATCAACAGTCAAAATGAACAAATTTTAATACAACATAAGCTTTACTCTAATGGCTAATCATAATAATATAGATAACTTTATCAGTTATTCCATTCATAGCCAATTCACATATTAATCATTTAATATATATTCTAATATATTTACATAGTCACACCAACATGTAAAATAAACTCATATAAATCATGACAACCAATATCATATACCAATCAATATAATGCAATATAATTCAACTCATTTAAATTCTAATACCTAGTTACACCAATAATTGAAATTTTATAAATGATATCATCAAAATCAATTCATGAAATTGGGTTAAGGGAAAAAAATGCTAACTTTTTTTTTTAAAAAAATTACACGAATCATGCAAGATGAAGAAAATCCTAAAAATAAATAACTTCAACTTGTCTCTTAAAGAGATGAGGTTGTAAGTGGCCAAATAATCTCGTCTCTTAAAGAGGCGAGGACAGAATAAACCTTATCTCTTTTGTCTTCGTCTCTTCAAGAGATGAGGTTGTTCGACCACTTACAATCTCATTTCTTCAAGAGAAGAGTTAAAGTAGCTTAAATCTCGTCTCTTCAAGAGACGAGATCAATCACTTATGATCTCGATACGAGGTCAATTTGCCTAATTTTGAAATTATTTTCATCCTAGTGATTTTTTATAATTTTTTAAATATATATATTAATTTCCTTTTCCTCATGAAATTTGCAAACAATATATATATGCAATTTAGTTTAATGTTTTTAGTATAACTATTTCATATACACTTGATTTTGGTATTGCATTTTAATAATTATTTTTATTTTAATCTTATTTAAGAAATTAATTTCAATCAACATCTTAAATAAAAAATACCCTATATTTTTTTTTCCTTTATGATAAAAGTTTTGTAAGTTACCCCGTACATATATATATATACATATTTCGTTAAAACTAACGCGGGAAAAGGAATAAAATATTAATATTTTTTAAAATAATTATGGAAATGCCATCGAAAAAATTATTCCCGATTTTAGGCAACATGGCATTGTCTCTTAAAGAGACGAGGTAATAAGTGACTGACCTTGTCTCTTCGAGAAACGAGGTGTCATTACTCTAATGACCTCGTCTCTCGAAGGGACGAGGTTGCTCCGCATGTGACCTCGTCTCTTGAAGAGACAAGGTAATTAGTAATTAACCTTGTCTCTCCAAGAGACGAGGTCAGCAGACTTAAATCTCCGCGCGCGTCTTCTTCTTCCCCATTTCCCCCATTGATCGTCGAAACGCTAATCGCAAATTGCGATTTTGTATCGATTTTTGTGACCGAAATCCACAAATGGACCATAATCGCTCATCCCCATTTGTCCGAAGTTGATTGTATTGTGATTTGTTGGGTAGGAGGATCGAAAGGAGGAGATTCGTAGCGAAACCACCGACGGCGAACGGCGAACATTGAGGTTGGATTCCGCATATTTTTGTATTTTTTTTTCAATCATTCATGCTGTATTGTTGAATGTAGATTGTATGTGTTGTTAGAATAATTTTGTAGCATGATTCTAACACCGACGTTTTTTTTTTTCTTGTTGTATGTTGTATAGATATGTATATGTATAATATTTGCTTTGGAAAAAATCAAGTCCTGAGTAGTTGTTGTTAGATAATTATTTTAGGAATTTGAGTGTGGGAAAAAAATTAAAAATAATTTCAATTGTCGTTGACTGGGTGTATTCAGTACTTTAGCATTTGTATGGCGATTTGATATGGCATGGAAATATGCGATGAAAAAAGCAAATATTTGTAAGAAAGCAGAATAGATTACAAAATTAAATTTCAACTTTGAAAGTAGAGGTGCAGGTTTAGGAATTATGTTAAATGTTACAAGGAATGCAATTCATAAGTGTGATTTTGTGAAATTAATGCGCGGAAGCTTATTTTCATGACATGGACATGGCAGGATTTGTGAGGAAATGGATAAGGCAAAGTTCATATTGTACGCTCATGGTAATATTGTGCAAGGGGATGATGGTTTTGGTTATGATAAGCGGCCTATTGCTATGGTCAGTATTAGTAGGAATTCAACATATGAGAAAATAGTAGAGATTATTTGCAATAGACTAAAAGTAAATAGGTGTACACATCGGGTGGAGCTATATCATAGGGTAGCTATTGGAGATAGGATGCTACGTTATGATATTATTCCAGTGACCGATGATGATGCGGCACAAGAGATGTTGGTATACACAGAAGGCTTAGTGGCTGTTTATGTACAAATATTGGAAACTAAATTGTCACAGGCACTTGCAGGGGAAATGGGCAATGATAGAAATATTGGGAGCCAGGGGTTGGTAAACTCAAACTCTACTCCAGTTCAGACAATAGCCAGCGCACAAGTGGAAATGGGTAACTTTGAATTTTGTTGACCTACATCGGTAGGTGGTGATGATATGGATGTTGTGCAAGACTCATCGGCAAGTGAATCCAGTGACGACTATGATGATGATGAAAATGTTAATGTTGAAGTATTTCGACAACAATATGCCTTGCCCGAGGTACAACGAAGGGGAAATAACTAGGACCATTTCATTGCTCCTATTGACGTTGATGCCGTAGGAAGCTCAGCGGCAGTTCCGTTTTTCAATGCTGAAGTTGGTAGTACTTACGCAACATATGATGATGAGCAGGAAATGAGTGCTGAGAATTAGAGCTTCAGTGATAAATTCAAGGTCGGGTTGTGTTTTGAGACCAAATATCATCTCATACGGGCAGTTAAAATGTGGCACATAACGAACCATTATAATTTCAAGGTAGTGGATTCGAACCCAAGAGCATGGGCAATTAAGTGTACTGATATCCATAACAGAGGTTGTAAGTGAAGACTCAGAGGCAGTTATAAGAAACATGATGGGTGGTTTCACATCACTAAATATGAAGGACCTCACACCTGCTTGGATGAAATCACTGGACAGGATCACTCTCAATTGGACTCCACCAGCTTGTCCAGGGCCATAATATTGGAGATCGGCAATTCTCCATATGTGAGGGCGAAGGATCTCCAAACGAATATATTAAAGCAGTTTAGGTATAATGTTTATATCAAGAGAATTCGTGAGGCAAAGAGAAAGGCCATTGAGCAGGTGTATGGAAGTTGGGAGGCATCTTATGTGGAGCTTCCGCATCTACTTAATGCAATTACTGAGGCAAATCCAGGAACAAAGGTTGAGTGGCAAACTCAAGATTCAAATACCGCCGGCCACGTATTCCTATATAAGCTTTTTTGGGCATTTGGTCCTTGCATTGAGGCGTTCCACTACTACAGGTATGTATTGTAATCATTGTTAAATTATTTTTTAGATGATTGTTATTCACTGACTAAGTTACATATGTTAAATCATTGCAGACCTGTGATCACAGTTGATGGTACCTTCTTGTATGGCAAGTACAAGCACAAATTGCCTATTGCAGTGGCAGTAGATGGAGCTAATCATATAGTCCCTAGCGTATGCTCTTGTGGATAAGGAGAAGATGGAAACATGGAGTTGGTTCCTT
The DNA here is from genome assembly GCA_024138025.1 of Combretum micranthum. NCBI lineage: Eukaryota > Viridiplantae > Streptophyta > Magnoliopsida > Myrtales > Combretaceae > Combretum > Combretum micranthum. The sequence continues at coordinate 421,896 of JAMXBD010000773.1, read as the reverse complement.
GTAAAAGTGCTGGAACACGTCATCAAAGATCGATCCAATATTTGCTTGATATCGGACCGGCATGCAGGTATCAGGAGTGCGGTCGAAGGTGAGAATGCAATGTGGCCTAGGGGGTGGCCTTGGCGCTGGTGTATCCGACATGTTGCAAGCAACTTTAATTCGAAGGCCAAAAGCAAGAGATGTAAGGAAATAGTAAAAAGAGCTGCCTATCAAGCCCAGAGTCGCAAGTTCTACGGATATTTCAATGCTGCACTTCAAAGCAATCCTTGGACAACACGATATTTTCGCGAGTTGCCTCCATGCATGTGGACTTTATCTTACGATGAAGGTGTTACATTTGGCCAAGGCACAACAAACATGGTAGAGAGTTACCATTCAGTTATAAAAGATGCCAAGTGCTTACCTGTGGTAGCATTGGTAAAGAAAACCTTCTACAATTGCAACTCCATATTTAATAAGCAAGGGCATGAAGCCAGCGATGCCATGAGTATGGGTAAGTTGCTCACAGAATACGCTGCGAAGAAGTTTGAGAGATGGAACAACATATCTAGTTCCCATAGAGTTACTTGTTTCGATTACCAAGAACGGATATACGAGGTCATAACTGCACCACATCCAACAATGTACGGTCAGAAGGGGGACCATATGGCCTGGCTATACAGGCAGCTATGCTTGGCTTCCCACGTCGACATGGGGGACATGGCAGGACCGTTAGTTGGCCTACAGATATGGGCATGAGAGCACTTCCCCCACATTGCCCCAGTTCGTTGCCTGCACACATCAGTTACCGCGGGCCGCCCACTGATAAGCCATTGGGGTGCGACTTTCGACGTGATGGGAGTATCGACACATCTGCTGATTGAGTACCGCGCATCTTTCGATCGACAGATGGCACATTAGGTATGACATCTGTTCCCTCCTATACCTCAATTGATTTCCAATGACTTGTACTGTTAAATTGCTGTAGTTCGATGGTTTATTAACGCAGCATCAGGTGGTGTGGGACCCATATAGTTCGATCTTGCCCTCCCTACCTCCATACTGCCTAGCGGGGAGCGATGTTTGGCGTGCACGGGTCTCCCTGGTATGCTTCTATCTTGTCGAGCACTACTACCCTGACAGAGTGCTTAGATAGTTTGGTGGCTTCTAGGGGATCCCAGCCCCCCCTGCCGACATGAGACCCCTCCATGAGATTGACATGAGAGGACATTCCGAGTGGAACTGGTAGGTGGAGCATGCCAGGTGGATAGCTGAGTGGGATGCTGGGCGTGATTGCATAGTTGAGCTGCCCGATTTGCCTACTGGGACAGCTGACGATTACTTCCAGTGGTATCATGCGATCACCCAATGCTGGATCGGATGCACAGGAGCTATCATATGATACAAGGTAAGATAACTGTCTCTATAAGCTTTATATGGACTTGTACTAACTTGGCAGCTACTCACCGATATAATTTTTTGCTATTACTTGTAGGCTGATTTCATTTATAGCATCCCAGATATGCCCCCAGAGCTCACTTCATCCACTGCGCAAGATGTCTATCGTGTGGTGGAATAGTTTATGGGGTTGAATTTCAATGATCCAGTGCCACCAGCTCCACCATCAGCAGCAGCACAGATTGACCCACAGTCTCATACCGTACAGAGACGATAACCTCCTAGAGAGAGGCGTGGGCGAGGACGGGGCAGGGGTCGGGGACGAGCTCGAGGACCAGGTATACAAATCAGAGATGAGTTTGAACTGTCCGATCTACCTTCACTTGATGAGCTTGGTCCTTCCTAGGTCATTAAAGACGAGGCTGGCCCGTCATCAACATCTTACTATATAGGGGATAGCCCCATTCCAGACCCGTCATACTCTGAGTTCCATACCCTCTTGGCTCCACAAAAGAGACAACCATCACCATCACATGATATGGGGGAATGACTCACACAGGTCGAGCCAAACCCTGTCCTGTTCCATCAGTACAGCGCTGCTACTGGACATGAGGATGCTGTAGTTATAGATATTGTTCCATCTACACAGCATTCTCATCTGTGTATCCCGTTACCCAAGACGTACGTGAGGCGGGGTAGAGACCGAGGATAAGGGAGGAGGGACACACATCAGCAGCAGTAGTAGATGATAGATTTTTTTTATTTTGATTGTTGCATATAGCTTCTTACTTTTTGGTATTGTTCTCGTATGTATATTGTACTCATTTTCTCTTGTACATTTTAATAGAACAATCAATCAGCATTTCGTTTCATATTATCTGTTACGAGCCTACAAATTCCCATATTTTCATTGTACTGTGCTGACAAACAATCACAATACCACTGTGATTGACAAACAATCCAAGAGACGAGGTCTCATTCTATGATGACATCGTCTCTTCGAGAGACGAGATCACATGCGGAGCAACCGCGTCTCTTCGAGAGACGAGGTTATTAGAGTAATGACATCTCGTCTCTCGAAGAGACAAGGTTAGTCACTTATGACCTCGTCTCTTCAAGAGACGAGGCCATATTACCTAAAATCAAAAATAAATTTTTTATGGTATTTTTATAATTATTTTTAAATATATTAATATTTTATTCATTTTCCCAATTAACTCGGATAGTATAGAATTTTCAAAAAAGAAAAGAAAAGAAAATTTGGTAAATAAGGCCAGGAAACTTCTCGCACCATTAATTCGTATTATATTACATTCCATCTATATATTCTCCCTTTCTCTCTCCCACTTGCACAGCCACCCTTTTTCTTCCACAGTACAGAAAGCGAAACAGCATTATTCATTCGCATCACACACATAGATCTACCATGGAATCTCTCTTCTCGGAATTCTATTTCCTGTCAGACCAATCCCTCCACGATAAGAACTTCGATCCCTCGACCATCGAAGACCTCATGAAGCTGTTCGAGGTGGAGGCATACAAGTCCTGGGCAGCCATGGTACTAGAGAACCAGACGGAGGTGGAGGAGGCAGAGAAGGAGCTTAAGGAAGCGGAGGACTACCTGGACTCGGCGATGGAGAGTGCGATGGATGAATTCAGGAGGTTTGAGGAGGAGATGGAGAGGATGTGTAAGGAGGAATATGGGTTTGGTGGAGAGAGGAGAGAGAGCAAGGAAGATGGGGAATGTGATGGAGAAAGCTGCTACAGTTGCTTCTAACAAGTATGTTGAAGCTGCTCTTAATTCTGCTACTGCTACCATGAAATCTGCATGGAAGGGTCTCCAATCCAAAAAGGTCCATCCATCTTAGGGGTCTCTTGTTGTACCAGTACTACTAAGTATATCACAAGGCTATATTGAATTTTTCCATTTCTCTATTCCCCTCAGTGATTAATAATATGTATAAAGTCTATCTGATTAATAAGGTAAATGTAATATTTTCTTCTGTTCTCTGTTTTTTTAAGTTTTCTTGATAATGCCAATTTCAGAAAAAATGTTTGCTGTGGTTCACTTGAAAATTTTAATTTTATTTTCTTGATAATAAAGACCCAACTAATTGTTTTAGGAACTTTTGTCTTTATGTTTGTGTAGTGTGGCTTCCCTTACTGATCAATTCTAGGGTCTGTTTGTTTTGGCTTTTTTCCGGCAGATACAGATACTTTTTCAAATTTTGTTCTAATAAATTATTTATCAAGAAATAGATCTAGATAAAAAAAAAGTTGACAGTTCCCATCAAAAGATCAAATAGAACAAATATAAATAAAATTTAGATGCAAATCGGATATATTTACATATATCATTTTAAAAAAGATACAGATACAGATACAGATGAAAAATAGACAATCCAAACAGACCCTAATGAATGAAGTTGCAAATTTGACTTGTGTACAATTTTGATGTTTGGGGGAATTAACAATATTTAAGGATATTTTTTTTTTTTTTCGGTTTGGGAAAAATTCTGAGAATGGAATTGAAATTTTGTAGATGCTTGGGAAGTAGAGATTGTTTGCATCTCAAAAATTTAGAAATGAAGGAATGGCATATTTACTTTTGATCTTGCAACTCCAATTCATTTTGGAAAGTTTTTATTTTTTATGAGAGCTTATGATATTTTTTTTTTTTTGGGCTGTTATGTAACCGTTAAAATAAATATAATTATTAAAATTTTAATTAATTTAGTAGTTTTATTATGATTAGATATGATATCAATTATTGAATTTTGATTAGATTAGTCTTATTAAAATTAATGAAGGGATTATAGAATTTTCTCTAATTTGAATTTTTTTTTTTATTTTGTGTTTTTTTTATAACTCGAAGCTGCTACTCTCATAGTGATGTATCTTTTTCTTTTCCTTAATCTCATGATTCTAAAACAAAATTATTGGAATTGCTTTTACATTAGACAAGCTTTTCTCAACTATTTTACATCTTTGATTGAATCGTATTTCAATAAGTTTTAATGACCCAAATTGTAACATGAATCACCAATTAGGATCTTTATGGTTGAAAAACAATGCGTGATCAGATCTGTTCATAAATAATACATGACTGTTTGTTTTGGTTCAAAGAATTCAACCTAATCGATCCTAATTAGCTCGTCGAGCCTAAAGGGTTTAACTGTACTCTGATGTGAAAAAACAAGAACTTTCGTACAAATACAATTCATGAATTGATGGGATGTCCGGCGAACGAATAGAAACGTACATTGCTGCTTGCTAAAACTCTCAAGACAAAATTTTTTTGAATCTGATCACTAAAAATTTGTAAATATTGCTTTATCCATGAACAAGTTTTGTAATATAAAACGTTGTTTAAATCTGAGACATGGGATGTTTTTTAAATCACTTCATTCAAATCACACGTGTTGACATTTACATGAAGTGCCTCAAGTCTTTTTAGTTTGTAGGAAATAAGGATTTCATTCAAATATCGTCATTTATCTAGTGAGTTTCAAACCTCTCCATCTTGATTCAATCAATTCTGCATATAAGGCAGCCACTGGACTACACAGATGAACATTTAATGCGAGAAGAAAGCATGTAATATGATTTTTTTATGAATGTAACACGTGTCTAGCATTTAAAAAAATCATCAAAATATAGCTCTTATAAATAAAATTAGCTTGATACGATGTAAAATAGCATTTTATTTTAAAGTAATCCTGTTTTAGGAATGCGATTTGCAAAGTATTGTAATTATAAAGTTGCATTTATTGAATGCCATATATATATATATATATATTAACAAACCGCATTTTTAAGATGCAAGACGTTGTTCTTCCAACTCTAGGTGAGAGAAAGCTCTATCATCTTCCTTCCTAAATTCAGATCATACAGACAACATGGTAAACTCACCAGCTTCTCTCTCTTTTTTTTTTCCTTCTCTTCCTTCTTTTGTCTTATGTTTTGTTTTCTTTCCTACTCAACTTACTCTTCTTCAACTCTTGTGGCTTTTTCGCTCATTGATTGCACCATCTAGACATCATCATAAGTCAAATCTGAATTGAGAATTGACCTGACCCATCATTGGTAGTTCTCAAACTAAGAACCAGACTGCTTAAGGAAGTTCCAAACCAGTTATAGACTTGTTGCTTTTGGCGAGTCAAGCCAGTCAACCTCCTTAAATCGTTCAAATTGTCAATTCAAGAACTAGTTGAATTAGTGGTTTTGCATCGAAAAAATAAAGATAAAAATAGAAAAAAAAAGAAGAAAAGAAAAAAAAAGAAAAAAATTATAAATATAAAACAAATATTTAAATGAATAGTGAACTTTTTTTCCTATTTATTAACAATAAAAATAATAGATATACTTGAAATTATATGTTATTAATTCATATATACTCCTAAGCAAAGTGAACTCTTCAATCTTAACAATGCGAGAGTTATTTTGCATTTTTGGAACTTTTCTATAAAGGTGAGTGGGTAACACTATCATATAAGGTACCCATACGTATATTGCTCGATCAAATAGGGGACAGATATAGTTTTTTCAAAACCTGCTTTAAAGGGTAGAATACTGGTATGAGATCTTCATACCATATACCTACCTTCGAACCCGTGCTCTATTATATGAAGGATATGAGTTTTAGGTTACCTATACATATCCTAAAACATATACTCTATCAAAAAATTATAATATAAAATAAATAAAAAATAAATAACAATACTCTATTTTTCATTTTGTAATCACTTGAGAATATCATCTATAAACTACATTTTATAACTTTTAATTTAGAAAAACTTATACTATTTTATTACGAATGTACTTATTATTTCTATTTTGAAGAATTTCGATAACATGTACTTGAACTTATAAGTTATATAGGAGTGTGATTTATCTTCTAAAGCTAATTAATATATGATTGCCTTCAAAGTTTTTTATTTTAGAATTTGTTAAATGTCTTACAATTTTGTTAAAATCATGTAATCAGGTTATACATGTATTTGTTACAGATTTCAACTTTAACATATACACAAATTATGTATAATATGAAACTTGTGATATTAAAAAAAATTATTCTTGGGTTGTTTATAATGAATATATAAATATAAGATAGTTTTTATATAGGACAATCTAAAATTTGAAGGAGAAATAAAATTTTTACCGGTTTCACAGGGTATCTCATACCCTATGAGTTTTATAGGATATCGGATACATGGTTGGTATAAGGTGCCACAAGATAAGTTTTGTATATAAAACTTCGCAGTTAGGATCTCAAATATACGTTCCTGATAGTCGAAACATGTTATCCGATGGGAACTTGACACGTTGTTCTACCTTTCAAACTTCTTTGTAGCATAAGCTGTTAGTACCTTACCCGAACTCATTGCTTCACTCATCTCCTGCCTTTATCTATTGAAGATTGAGTTGCAATTGTATAAGGTCTTTTTCACTAATGCTACCACTGGTAAGCACCAAACATCTTTTAGAATAGAATTGTAACTTTTAGCCATGTTAGTTGTACCAATTCCAAATCTTACACATTCATCATAAGATAAAGTCCATATACATGGAGGCAACTTGAGAAAATAATGCAATGTCCATAGGCTACTTTAATTTGCTGTATTAAAGTAACTATGAAACTTTCTTATCTGGGTTTGGTATGCCACTCTTTTCACTAACTCCTTACATTTTTTATTCTTCACCTTTGAGTTGAAGTTGCTAGCAACATGCCAAATACATCAGTACCAAGGCCTAGCTTCTAGGCCACACAACATTCTCATATTCAACTGCACTCTTGATTCTGGCATGCCAGCCGGATAGCAAGAAAATGTTGGAGCGATTTTGGATAACACATTCCAGAAATTTTGCGAGGATCCAACTCCATGTGTCCTCTTTCTCTTCATCGACAAGAGCATATGCCAATGGAACGATGTGATTTACCCCATCAACTGCCATTGCAATAAGTAGTTTGTGCTTGTATTTGTCACACAAGAAGGTACCATCAATTGTGATCACAAGTCTATAACGAATTAATGCATATAAATTAGTTCACTGATATGAAACTTTTACAACTAAATTGAAGCATGTATCGAAAACATACTGGCAATACTGAAATGCTTCAATCCAAGGAGCAAATGCCAAAAAGAGTTTGTCAAGGAAGACGTGTCCTACAGTATCTGAATCAATAGTTCTCCACTCAACCTTTGTTCCTGGATTTGCCTTTGCTATCGTAGTAAGAATATGCTTGAGCTCCACATAGGAATCTTCCCAACTTACATACACTTGCTCAATAGCTTTTCGCTTCGCCTCACGAATTCTCTTCATATGAACATTATACCCAAACTCTTTTAAGATAATCAATTAGAGGTCATTCGCCCTCACATCTAAAGAATTACGAATCTCCAATATAATGCACCTAGATATGCTAGTAGAGTCCAATTGAGAGTGGTTCTATCCAATGATTTCATTCAAGCAGGTGTGGATCTTTCATATTTAGTAATGTGAAACCACCCACCATGTTTCTTATAACTGCCTTTGACTCTTCACTTACAAACTTTATTATGGATATCAGTACATTAAACTACTCATGACCTTGGGTCCGAGTCTACTACATTGAAATTGTAATGGTTTAATATATGTTATATTTTAACTGCCCGTATGAGATGATCTTTAGTCTCAAACCGCATTCTAACCTTGAATTCATCGCTGAAGCTCCAATTTCCAACATTCATTTCCTGCTCATCATCAAATGTAGCATAACCACTACCAACATCAATAGCAAAAAAGGGTACTTGTCATGTCCTAAACGGTACACTAAACGCAACAGTTCGCCACACTCAATATTAAGTAGTTATGCACAATAACAATCAAGAAAATAAATCATAACAATATCACCAAGGTTCATAAGAAAACTATCAAGGAGTCTTTACAACATCAAGGGGCATTCCCCTTGTAGGTTCCGAAAAGATAACCAAGAGTGGGCGGGGGGCGGGGGGGGGGGGGGGGGGGGGTGGGGGGGGGTGTGAATTGGTTATCAAATTTACTTTTCAAAATTTAAAACAAATTTCACACACCACTTGGTTATTCAACTAAAATGGCTTTAAACTTTCTTAAAACAATAATCTTAACCAATAAAATCTTTAAGCAAGAATTTTGATCAAAAGTGGTTCAAGACTTTTACACTTAGAAACCTTCTGCTTAACTTTCTGAGTAAGAAAATATGAATGATTTACTCTCTCATTAACCTTCTAATCATATATCACACATATATATCATAAACAACGAATCAAGAAATTAAAGAGAGATAAGGAGTAGAGAGTGCAAATCGATATATAGAGGTTCTGCCTCGAGCGTCAATCCTCTCTTCCAGCTCCAAGCCAGGGTCCCGGTATTCCTCACCGGTTGTGTTCCACTATCCAATCAAATCAATTAAAGTTACAAGAATTTCTTGCCAATCCTTTGGCTACAATTCACTTAGCTTAATTCTCTCAATCAATCAATCAACTAAGCTTACTTGTAACTCTCATCTCACACTAAAAATGTAAGATCAAATCAAGAGGAATAAAAAATTAAATATCCTTAAAACTATTTGCTCAAAGAACAGTAACAATAGAATATGACAGTTTTTCTCGTAAGAAGGCTTTGATCACTGTAGCAATCTAAGTATCATGTTGTTGTTGATCTCCTTTTCTATCTTGCTCTTTTTCTTTTTATTCCCATTACTCTAACGGCTAGAAGAACGAAAGGATGAACTTATCCCAGATTTTCGTGCGTGTAATCCTCGAAATATCAGCTTACGTTTATCCTACTGTTGACTTACTTTGATTTTTGAATTCTTGAGATAATCTTCAAAATCCCAGCTTCAGAAGATAAATCAAATAACTAACAACTTGTATGTTTATCTTATACTAAAAAAATCGGGCTTGTGTTTATATGTCGTTACACAATTTCATCGTCTGGTACTATTCATGCTCGTCTGGTACTATTCATGGTTTTATCCAAGCTTCTACGTTCTTTATATTTTTCAAAAATCTTTGGACACATCCCATAAAAATCTGAATTGTATTTTGCAAATACTTCATATTATGCACACTAACTTTCTCCTCAAATGTAATTTGTTTGTATAATTTGAATTTCACTTCTAGGCCGTATGAACTCAACTGTGTGTTCATGAACTCCAAAACAAGCATTTATTCGAATCTTAATTCCTGTGGATTTTGAACCAACTTTGTGAAACACATTGAGCATAATATCTAAATTATACTCAACATTGGAGCTAGGTCTTCATAAATTAAATCCGAATTGAAAAATATGTGATTCTTATGTAGTTCATAAACCTTTGGACGTTCCCTCTGATGAATTAAAATATCCTGCAATTCTCATTTGAACCTTCTGAGTAACCTTCTGCTGAGTAAATATTGTTTTTAAAAAAAACTTCCAACCTTCTGATATAGTTTTATTTTAATAATATCTAATGTTGCACATTAAACAAAATATGTAAAAAATCATTTAACTCTTTTTGTTATCATCAAAATCATATTTTGAGAGAAATCAACACCCCTCTTAAAGATAAGTAAATCTAATAAAGAGTCTATCATAAAACAATTTTCACTTTTGAAACTTCCCTTCAAATCCATATATACTTTTAGCTCACACGACTATCCATGATGCCTTAGCTTAAAGGCATTACCTGGGTAAAATAACCTCTCGGTTCCAACCAAAGGTATGAGAACTGCAAAAGATATCTAATAATGTATAAGCTACTAGCTTAGTGGGATTTATTTCTACAATTAAACACTCAACATTCAATAATCAAATCAAGCTTAGTTAAGCAACCATATGACATGCACAAGCACGTAGGCAAACAGTACATATGATTTTCTGTGGATCATATGTTTGAATGGATTTACCCCTTCATTCAGTGGTTAGGTGTTTCAAACCGTATAGGCTGCTATCGTACAACATAGTTCCGTGATAATTCTTATCTTTAACAACTTCCTTGCAAAAATAAAATGTATTATAAACCAACTTATTTGTAGCTTATTTCCGAGCCACTACATAATTGCCAAATACGTTTTATTCGGATGTTTTCTCATCACTAGTTGATTCGAACGATGCCTCATCGCTTTATAGAAATTACAGACTCTATGAACCTCCTTACTAAGCCTTTGTCCCACCAAAGGAATAGTAATAAATGCAATGAACTCACCCGATGACATCCATGAATTATTTTAGTTAAGTACTCATGGCATAATTAAATATTTTGTGAGTGATCATAGAATTGCAAACAATCAATCTTATACTAGATCAAACATTCATTATAACAATTCATGGCTCGATATGCTTAATCGTAATTTCGACCAAGTATCTAAAGCACATGCATTTTTTTCCAATTTATATTTTTCCTTAATTATAATGCCACTATTTTACAAGCAAAATCGTAAGTGTATAATATAAGAAATAAACTCGCTCGCCATTTATGCGATACTTTTAGTTAAGGAAATCCTCGGGACATGGGTATTCGGCTTCCATGTCACCTAATAAGGGAAATACTTAAAATGAGTATTTCTTATAATTTCTATTTAAACTTGTAATTTTATTATTACTAGGTTCGTCAAAATTCGCATAAAAAAATTCAACTTGAAATGGCCATAACTTACTCATTTTAATTCAGAATTTCGAATATAATACATCGATTTCTACCTACTCGAAAATATCTATCTATTTCTAAGGTTATTCTCTACATGCAAGGTCATATATGTTGCTAAAAGCTACGGTACATAACTGAAACGAAAATTCCCAAATTTTGCAAAACAATTTCCAACTCAACTTTATTCAAAAATCCTTTTGGCAAAAACATAGATATGTATATAGTTGAAAAATCCTTTGAGCATTTATATATACTCATATTATATGTAATATTCTAATGGTATTGTCTCAATGATTATTTTCCTAAAACAATTCATTTTTAAGATTTTGAAACAAATTCTTTTCTAAGGGTTCTGGAGAAACTTTATAATTTCTTAGGTTGTTGTAAATTGGTATATTCTTATTTTATTTTACTAATTTCTTTTCTTAAACAATTAAATTTTCTCTTAACTTTGGTCTTTTACAATTTTTGATTCTAGTGATATAAATAAAGTTTCCAAGAATTTCATTAAGTTTTTTATAACCTATAATGATTATGAGTTATTGATATTTCCTTTAAAAAAAATGGTTTTGCTAAACAAATCTTCTTATCTTTATATTCTCATCTTTTACCTTCTTCAAATATAAATTTTATTTCCAAAACTTGGTCTTTTAAGTCTTTTATCAATTTTACTTGGAAAGAAATTGTTCTTTTTAAGTTGTTGGTAAAATTTTATTGTTTTTGAAATCACCGTATTTATATTCTTTTTTTTCTTTTGAAAATGGGTTTATCATTTACAACTTGAAAATCCTTTATTTTTCTATAGAGGTTTTAATTAGTAAGGTGATTCTATTTTACTTTGAAAACTAGCCTTGTTCTTGTTGTTATTATGAAATTAGTTTAAATCCTACAAGTAAACTTTTATGAAAAATTTGTTTACCAATAAAATATTTAAGTTAAGTTTTGATAAACTTTATGTACTATATAAAAGAAAATGTTTATTTTGTTGGTTAATTTCTTTTATGAAATCATCTTTGTTGTTATTTAAGAAAAATCTTTGTGAGTTTGAAAAGAAGTTGAAAAATAATTTTCCTATGTGTTTGGTAACAAAATCTTGATTTAGAGATAAGGTTATATATTAAAAGAGTTTAGTTTCATTTTCCTTTATTAAAGAAAATCTACTTTAAATTTTTGTTGAGACAAGATTATATGATGATGCATGTCATGATCACATAATATGAAAAATGATGAAAATATATGAGAAGCAAATTAATAATAAGCAAGATAATATATCAAGTATTATGAACCTTAGCTTCATCAAGGTAACCCGGTCAAGCATTGGAAGTCTTAGCTTCATCAGGGCAACCGGATCAAGTATTGGGAGCCTTAACTTCATCAAGGCATCTCGAACTAAGAATAACTAGTCCCCAAAAGAGAAAAAGAAAAAGAAAAAGAAAAAGAAAAGAAAAAGCAATAATAGGAGCAATGATAATAATAGAAACAAGTTAGTAGAAGTTAGTGAGCATTTAGACTCTAAGAAACATATAGATATATATATAGATAATAATACATATACAGTTATGTTAAAAGCATAATAACAACAAGATAATAACAATAATAATATTAATAACGACAAAGCTAATAACAAGATAATAATATAGGAATTTCATGTGCAATAACAAAACATGAATATTTTGTTGCTTTTACTATTCATGTAATTTCAAAATGATACTATGGTCATGTTAAGTTATATAACATGGTTAAAATGAATGGTTGGAAAGAAGTTTTACCTAAAAGAATTTTGTGGTATGAAGGAGATAGTGAGTGTAAGATTATGTGGTTGATGGTATGTAGTAGATGGTTTGTGTATAGAGAAGGATTTTGTGTATAATTAGTATAAGAGAGTTTTGGTAGAAAGAATTTTGTGGCGAGATTTTGAGAGAGTTTTATTGTATGAAATGAAGGCGTAAAAAGAGTGAAGAGAAATGGCGCATTTATAGAATTTTTGGAGTGAAAATTAGATGTAATAAAATAAGTTGAAAAAAAAATAAATGAGAGAGAGGAGAGGGATTAGCACGGTTTTGGAGGAATAAGAGAGAGAGAGAGAGAGTTGATTTGTTTGTATTTTTGTAAGAAAATAATTAATATGTAATATATGATTTGATATAAATGTATTGAAAAAGTAAAATGTAAGAAAATAGGTATATAGGTAGTAAGAAAAAATAGAGATATGTGAATAGTAATGAATAGTAGAGAAGTACAATAAATGGTAAACAAGATCAATAAGTTACCGGTAGTAAAAAAAATATGCGTATAACTGCGTTATCTTTAATTTTTAACTACCAAAAAATTACGAAACTAATATTTTTGGATTTCCTATATTATTACGAGTCTATTGGTATAAACATAATATTTATACCGTCTAGTGTTCCCAGGCACGGTTTTCGAAAACTTATCTCGTTTGGATCCGAAAGACACTAGAAATTAACATATCTGATATTTTTAAGCTCCCCTATGTTAATATGAACTATTACAAGCTATCATCTCAATTCCGTTGTCTAGGGTTTAAGAACACAGGATTGTCGGATCTAAACTCTAGGGTTTTGGCATAGCTTTTTGTTGACTAGGGTTTTCGGTTGACTTCCAGCTCCATGGTTTAAACTTAGAAATCATTGTAAAATCTAGGGATTACAGTACTGGCACTAAGCTCCTTACTACATCAACGTTGTAGGAGCCATAAAACGTGCCAGTCATTTCTAATACGTTGTACCCTAGTAGAAGCATCTTGCTGAGGGAAAGCTTCCACATTATCATTTTTATCATCTTCATAGTCATAATTGGATTCACTTGCCAGGGAGTCTTGCATGACATTAGTATCATGATCACATGTCCAATCAGGTGCACTAATTTCAAAGTTAACTTTCTACACCTATGTGCTACCTATTTTCTAAATTGGAGTAGAGTTTAAGTCTACCATCTTTAGCTGCTAATATTTCCATCAATATCCATTTTCCCCTGCAGGTGCCTATAGCAATTCGTTCTCACAATATCTGCACATTACAGCCACTGACCCTTCAGTGTACACCAACATCTCCTGTGCACCATCATTATTAGTCACTAGATAACATATAACGTAGCATCCTATCTCCAATAGCTATCTTATGAAAATTCAATCTAATGTGTAGACCTATTTACCTTACGTCTATTGCAAATAATGCGAAGTATTTGCTCATATGACGAGTTCCTACTAACACTGACCACAACAACTGGCCACTTATCATAACCAAAACTATTATTTCCCTTCCACAATGTTGTCATGAGCATATAGTATAAACTTGGTATTATCCATTTCCATACTTACTCTGTCATCTCGTAAAACATAGGTTGAATGTATGAAATTCACATCATGACTTATCAATTGCATTCCCCTAATTTTTAAACATATTTGCTAATGCTATTACATGCACCCCGGTCTTACAATAATATATGACCAAGGTGTATGATGTATAATAATATATAATTTTATTCATATAATTTGGTTCATAAATTCAAAAATTATAGAGTATAATTATAATTGCATCACGCATTATCTTCAAGGCAGCATCATCAACACATACGATAAGTATGCAAATCACATTACCACTCTGCAATATAACTCATCCAACACTACGTACAAGACCCATTTAACATACAATGTGCTTCACCATTTGACAAAAAATAATCCAACAACATATACAACACCCAATATTCAACAACACAACATCAATAATAGCAAAAATTTAAGCGAAAATCAAAAGCACTTACTTATTGAGTTTGACAAAAATTTATGGATTTTTCGCACGAATTGCTTCAATTTTTCATGATCTGATGACTTCCGCAATGCCTGGTGATCAAACCTATTCAAGATAATGCCGTAATTTTGTGAAAATCCATTGTCAAATTGAGGAAATTAGGGTTGGGGTTCCAGATTTAGGGGTTTTTTGGGGATAGGATTTGTTTGAATTTGCTTGAAATGAGGAAGAAGAAGATGGCAAGCATAATATATGTCCACCATCCTCATCTCTTAGTAGTGCAATTTCTCCTTGTCTCTAGAGACGAGGTATGTTCCCAGAATAAACACCTTATCTCTTTAAGAGATAAGATCAACTTACTGAAAATTGAGATTATTTTGATCGTAGTGATAATTTTATAATTTTTAAAAAAGTTTAATATTACTTTCCTTTTCCCCAGAGCCCAAGCAACTCCTTTAAAAATTAAATAAATAAATAAGTACAATGAGGAGAGACAAAAATACGGGAAAAGGAATAAAATATTATTATTTTAAAAATAATTATGAAAATGCCACTGAGATCAAAATAATTCCAGTTTTAGGCAAGTTGACATCATCTCTTCAAGAGACGAGGTCGTTAGCGACTGACCTCATCTCTCCAAGAGACAAGGTCAATGACATGGAGATACATCGTCTCTTTAAGAGAGGAGGTCAGGTGCTCCTTGTCTCTTCAAGAGACGAGGTTAGCACATGATACTAACCTCGTCTCTTGAAGAGACGAGGTTATTGCACAACACTAACCTCGACTCTAGAAGAGACGATGTTAATGCAACTCACAACCTCTCTTGTTTATTTCTAAAAAACTTAGTCCTTTTTACATTGTTAATGAAATATGTCAAAATCATATGTAAATAACTATATAAATCATTCGTTAACTATCATTAACAATGGCTAAGCAACTTCCAAACTACACAACCCAATCTAGGCAAACACAAACATAATAATAAATGAGTAGCTGATTGTTTCTTTGAACACATCAAATGTATATAAAAAAAATGATATACAAGAATCATAAAAGCTAAAAATCTATATACAACAAGCATCATAGGAGCTAATAATCTATAGACAATAATCTAAAACAGAAAAAATATACTCATATCTACTGTTGCTGTTGCTGCTGTCTGGCCCACCTCCCTCGTCCCCATCTTACAAATGTCTAATGGAATGGTATACACTGATGGAGGTACCGTGTAGAAGGATCAACATGTGTAAGTGTACCCTCGTCATCTCCACCACCAGGACTGTACTGACCAAATGGGATAGGGTTTGGCTCTACCTACGTGAGTCCCTCCCTTATATCATGTGATGATGACGAATGCCTTTTCTATGGAGCTAAGGGTTATGAAACTCACTGTATGATGGGTTTGGTATAGGAGTGTCTCCCATATAAGTGTAGGATGTAGATAATGGACCAGGCTCGTCATGAAGGAATTAGGAAGAACCATACATGTCTGTCAGGCCCTGCCTCGCTCCTGACCCCATCCCACCCATGTCTCTCTCTATGTGGACATAGTCTCTGTGCTGGCTGAGGCTACGGGTCATCCGGTACTGGTGTTGGTGGTGATGCTGGATCATTCAAATTGAGTCGCATGAACTCATCCACTATACGAATGATACCTCGTGCAATGGCAGGAGTGTTCTCTGGAGGCATGTCGAGAACTCTATAAATAAAATCCGCCTGCAAGCAAGAATAAACATGTATATAAGTGAATGAAAAAAAACACAGCAAATTTCATATACAGCTTATGTAGTCGGTAAGCTTACCATGAAGCGTATAATAGCCCCTGTACGACTGATCCAGTGCCTGGTGATCACATAATACCAGTCGAAGTAATCATCAGATGTACCAATGGGCATATCTAGCATCTATACAATGTGATCATGCCTGCCATCCCACCCAGCTACCTATTTGGCGTTCTCCATCACCCAATTCCACTCCAACCGTCATCGCATGTCAATCTTATGGATGGATCTCATGTTAGCAGGTGAAGTTGGGATCCATTGAAAGCCACCAAACTATTTGAGCACTTTGTCTGGATAGTAGTGCTCAACAATATCGAAGCATACTAACTGGACCCATGCAATCCAAATGTCACTGCCCACCCGGCAGTATGGAGGTAGGGAGTCCATGATATCAACGTAAGGCTCTCGGATGACCTGTTCAACAAAGAAAGTACTGTATAAATTAATGCAAGAATTTAAACGTTGAAAGTTGAAGCAAATAAGACATTGAAAATCGTACCTAGCCATGGGTTTGTCCATCCAAACATCCCGGATACTCAATTAGTAAGTAGGTGGCTGAACGAGTAACATCAAAAGTCGCACCCCAATGGCTGGTGAGTGGGCGTCCCGCTGTTATTGTGGTAATCTCTCGATGCACCGGTGCAATGTGAGGGAAGTGCTCCTAGACCAATATTTGCAGGACAAACAAAGGTCCTGCAATGTCATTGGTGTCAATGTGGGAAGCCAAACATAATTGCCCGTATAGCCATGCCAAACAAGCTGCTCCCTATGCGTACTGGCCAGCAGTCATGCCCCGGAGGATACACTAAACGTGGCAGTCCGCAGCACATAATATTAAAGCTAATGAATGACAACCTTAGTCACGCAGGAGCTTCGATATCACATGCAAGGCGTGCTTCTAAGATAGTAGGAGACTCACCGGGGTATTGCGTTTAAACATATAATAAAAGCATGCAAGAACTTATATAGATAAACATGTAATATTCATTAGAGTAAAAGTCTCTTACAACTTTTTAGGGCCATTCCCCCGTTCTAATAGTCTTGTTCAACTAAGCCATCATCAAAATGTATATAAATATAACATAAGTTTACTATAAAGATTTTTCTTAGAAGTCTACATTCAAAACTAAATACATATAAACTTCTCCAAAAAACTCCTACTAGCTTTGGCTCATACCTAACAAAAGGGGCTCCTTGGTGCCACCATAAGTAATCATACCGTAACAAAAAGCTATAGGGGTATAAGTAAAACCAGCTTAGTGAGATAATTCCCATCTACAAAATATTTCCATAAAACACACAAGTATTTAAACAATCATATGAGAATGCACCAATCATATGAGAAAACAAAATATACACGATTAACCGAAAACCATGTGTAGCATGGATTTTACGCCCTCCATGTCGGGGGTTGGGTGGTTACTGGCCCATACGACCATCAATAATTGCAGACTTACTTGCTCTTACTTACTCTGTAGACTTTCCGGCTCCTACTTGTCCTTGTAGACTTTCCAGCTCCTACTAGCAACCACTACAACTCCTCGTTTCTCCACACGAGAATAGTAGTGAAAACAATAAATGTGACTCACAAATATAATATGCACGAATCGTTTTCAATATGGGGTTATTCCATTATTGTCGAGCTAAAGTTAAAGGTGATCAAAACAATATTCATCATATCATTACAAGAAAACATAAATTATTCATCAATTCCTCTTTCAATATTCTTAACTTTTATTCAATCAATCATGAATCCAAATCACACAACATTTGTTCATTTATCTTTTCCTTATTTTCTAGTGCTACTACTTACAAGTACAAACAAGGAAATATAACTAGTAAGGGATTAACTCACTCCATGATGATCGCTCCTAGTCGAAGTAATCTTCTGGGAAGGCGATATTGGTTCCTTCTTCACCTAAACAAGATGAAATACCCAAAATGAGTCTTTCATAGAATTTCTATATTTGAAGATTCTAAATCTATCTTAAATTCGCGGTAAAATTGGATTGAAGGAAATTCCAACTTAAAACGGCCATAACTTGCTCATTTTTAACTTGGAATTTCGCATATTATTTACCGTTTTCTACCTACTCAAAAAGATCTATCTATTTCTAAAACTATTTTCATCAAACTAAGTTGTTGAGCCTGGAATAGTGGTGATCAGATTCACCATGAGTTTTCACAAAACTTGCTTCCTTCTTTTTACAAAAACTCTTATCAAAGAGATAGATATTATAATAGTGTGTAGAACTTTGAAATGTATTTATATATGTATTCATTGACTCATATCAAATGTATGAAATTAATGAAGTTGTCTCAACCATGAATTTTTGGTATAAGTAAAGTCTTCTAAAGATTTTGAAAAAGTGAAACTTTTGAAAATTTCCTCTTAGCTTGCTAGAAAATATCTCAAGTTATTTTAAATGAGTATTTTTCTTTTCCTTAATTTCATTTCCTTAGTCTTTTTAAATTTCTAAAGAATGGTTTTTATTAAGCCTAGTTTCTAATACTTTTCGAAAGTAGTAATAATTCTATATTTATAGAAATAATTTCCTTATTTCTTAAGATCATTCTACTTTTACGAAAGGAAATTTCTTGGTGTTTTGTCAAACTAGTTTTGATGAAAAGTGAAGTTTAGCAAAAACTTTTGTTTAATCAAGAATTTCTTTCCATTTTATGACTTTGTAAAGTGTATGTATTTTTTCTGTTTTAAAAAAAAAATTCCTATAAACTCCTCTAGATTTCTAGAAAAAGTTTGTTAAGATAAATTCCTAAGTTTTTATGAAAAATTACTTCCTTCATAACAACTTTTATTTTTAGAGAATAACTTCTATTTTAAGAAAACTTTTTCCTCCTTTATCTTGTTGAGACAAAATCAATCTGTTCATGCATGATTATGAATATGAATCATAAAATTATGAAAATATAAGAAAGGCATAATAATTAAAGAAATAAGCTAGTAAACAAATATGTCAAGTATTGAAATCTCAGCTTCATCAAGGTATCCCGAGACTAAGAATAGACTAGTCGCAAAAGAAAAAGAAAATTGTTTTGACTTGATGAGGACAAGTCTAAGACTAAAAAGACTAGTCTTAAAATAACTTGAAAGTAAATAAATTGCAAAGGAAATAAATAAATTGCAAGGAAAGTAAATAAATTGCAAAACAAATGAGCTTATATGCTCTAAAGGATATATATATAGCTATATAGATATATTTAGTTAAATATATATGAAAGCAACATAAAAGAAAATAGATTCATGAACAAAAACAAAGTATGGACATATTGTTGCTTTCTTAACCTTCATGGTTTTAGAAAACACACATTATGCTCATACTAAGTAAATAAACATAAAGAAAACTTAAAAAAGTATTGTCTATGAAAACTAAACTTGAGAGAACTTTGAGAGAACTCTCGTAGAAATTTTGAGAGAGTAATTTTAGTGTATGAAAGGTGTGAAGGAAGTGGAAGGAAGATGGGGTATTTATAGGAAAAGTGGAGAGTAATTTGTGTTTAATTAAATAAATGAAAAATAAAACAATTGAGTGTGAATGGGAAAGTGGCCGGTGCAAATTGTAAGGAAGAAGAGGAGAGAAATTATTTTTTTTGTATTTTTGTTAATGAAAAGTAAGATATGAAAGATGTGAAATTGTATTGGAAATGAAAATTGTAAGAAAATAGAGGTATGGTTGTAAGAGTAGGTTGTAAGAAAAAATAGAAATAGATAAATAGTGTAGAATAGTAATAAATAGTATAATGTAAAGTAAACATGACAATTTAAGTACTGGTAGTAAGAAAATACGAGTATAATTACGATATATGATATTTTTAGTTATCGAAAAATTATAAAACTGATATTTTTGAAAACCTTGTATTTTTACGCGTCTAACGGTATATTCGGAATATTTTTATCATTCTTAGCCCGAGACACGCTTTTCGAAAAATGTGTCCGACCATGCTCAAAACGAATCGTGGTTTAACAAATCTGATACTTTTAAGCCTTCTCATGTTATTACGAACTATTTTACATACTAATCTCTTACTTACTTTCTTAAGATTGCTTATACGGGATTGCCGAACTTGAACGGTTACGTCTGACTAGGGTTTTGTTGATTTTAGGATTTCCGGTTGACCTTCTAATTAGGGTTTAAGCTTAATTGATCACAAAACTTTGGGGTTTACACCGACACTCTCGAAGTCTTGAAGCAGCTGTAAGTACATCAGATGAACGTAGTTGACGACTTGTTTGCAACAATGACCCCTCCAGCAACATCAAGATTTATGCCCTGGCATGGCATCTAATAATCACCTCATCGGCAAAATCTTGTAGCACTCTGAAATGGGCATCCAGCTAGGACATCTTCAAACAACCACCATCCATATTAGTCCCAAGCACTTATTGAAGTCCTAACAAATCATGGCACAATCTTGCCCAATCCATCTTAGCAGTACCCGTAACTGCCTGTCCATTGGTAGGAAGGCCAGTAAGGACTGCCACATCATCCAACGTCACCGACTACTCTCCCGTGGTCATGTGGAAGGTATGGATCTCTGGGCACCACCTCTCTACCAAAGCTGTAATGAGGTGTCAATCTACCTAAATGAAAGGAATCTGTGTTGCCATAATAAAACCCGCTTGTGATAGGAATGACACCAGTTGATCGTCCAGATGTGCAGGTATGCCATTCTGCCGCCTCAGCTTCGCCTCCTTACAGCAGCAATGTAAAATAACTTGTTCTTGTAGGAAAGTCATCAAACTTATAAGCAACAATCTTGTTATGTGGAAAGTAATTGATTGATGACAAAAGCTTACCTACCCCTCCCATGCCAGCCTCGATCTATGAACAGGCTACCTCTAAAGTAAAGAGCCATCGCTAGGTACTAGATCCATCTATAACAGAGAAAGTAATGAACACTGTTAGGAGAAAGAGAAAGTAATGATCTAAAAAAATCATAAAGTGTGCTAGATAAGTACAGTAAAACAAAGCATGCAAAGATTTACCACTACGACTCGACTGGCACGTTACTGTTCTACTAGCCGACCCTCTATTTAGATAACTGTGATGTTATGCCCTCGCTGCCCATACGAACCACATGAGTAACTTCTTAGGCTCTCTTGAATATCCATCTCGTTCTGGTAGCATTTTTCCCTAGGCCTATCCCTTTTCCTAATAAGACTTGGGATGGGCTGCTATTTGGCAATGTCCAAAGGAGTCCAATTAGCCTTATCGACTGTAGGTATGAAGGAACGGCCATACACCCTAAGCTGGTTCTCCCACCTGTACCATTGTCTCACTTAGGCAACATAGTCCATTTGTAGTGTTTCCATTACTACCATTGCATGGGAGCATGAAATTCTGTATGTCTGTCACTTGTTACAAGTACATCTGGCTGCTCTCAACTCAACATTTTGTATGTGGTCTCCCTTCTCACCATACATTGTAGGGCGTAGAGCGATTACAGCTTCAAATATCCTTTCCTGATAGTCGAAACAGGTTACTCGATGGGCACTTGAGATGCTGTTCCATCTCTCAAACTTCTTTGCAGCATATACTATAAGCAACTTTCCCATACTGCCTCCTATCTTTGCTTATTAAATATTGAGTTGCAATTGTAGAATGTTTTTTTTCACTAATGCTTATTTAATATCAAGGGTTTTTTTTTTTTTTTTTCCTTCCAATCAGATTGAGGAAGAAGAAGATGGACGGGAATATATCGTCGTGGACCTCTTCTCTTGAAGAGACGAGGTCAATTACTAAGGACCTCGTTTCTTGAAGAGACGAGGTCCTTCACTAGATAGAACCTCGTTTATTCAAGAGACGAAATCAGTCACTAACGACCTCGTCTCTTCAAAAAACGAGGTTAATTTACTTAAAACTGAGATTATTTTGATTTTAATGACATTTTCATAATTATTTTTGAAAATAATAATAATGTTTTATTCCTTTTCCGTAAAAATACAGTAAAACGCATCATTAAATACATTTATTTAATGGGTAGAAGGCTTCAACTACTTCTAACACAAAAAAAGAGCAGATCTCAAACCTATTTTTCAACGCTCTAAGCTCCAACCCCTTTATTTCATATCGTAAAAATTTAGGGGGAAAGAAAAAAGAGAGATTAGAAACACCACAACCATAGAAGGAAAGAGAGAGGGAGAAGTAATAATGGGAAGAGACTTACTTCTAATGTCGTTGAAATGGATGATAATGGTGTTGTTTGCTGTGCAGAAATGTGAAGCCATATGGTTGACCTTACCTCAATCTGGAACCAAATGTGTATCCGAAGAAATCCAGAACAACGTCGTTGTTTTGGCCGATTACGTCGTCGTTACGGACGATCTTTCCCACGTCCCCACAATCTCTGCCAAGGTTAATCCTTTTTAATTTTTACACCGCCCCCTCTCCTTTCCTCTCTCTTTCTATACAATTTTCGTGGTCCTTGTTGGTTGTTGACGATCGCTTCATCTTTGTGAAACCCTAATTAAGGATCTGTTAGGTTTGAGCTGCTTTTTTTTTTTTTTTTTCTTTTTCTTTTTCTATTAGTTATTGGTTTTGAAAGTATGGAAATGCCCGGAAAGATAGTCTCGCGAATCAAATTTCTTGTTAAATTTTTTTTTTTTGTTTATTTTTCCAACATTTAGTTGTGCACCAACAATTGCATGCATGTCGCATAGAAATAAGAAAATGAAAGTTGATATATTTGGCTATTCTTCAGGAAAGAAGATAAACTGGAGTAAGATTTCAATACCTATGCATATATTATCTGTTTTTCCAGTAATTTGGAAAGGTTTTAGGTGTGTGATCTGCTTTAAAGTGATAGTGCTTAAGAATGTCAGCTTGCAAGCTGAGGAAGGGAAAATTTTCTGTTGTTTTGGGTCGCTTGGAATCGAATCGCTGATGTAACCATTAGCACATGACTGTAAATTTATGGATGAAGCAAAGGTATAATTGTGTGTGTGTGTGTGAGAGAGAGAGAGAGATAACCTAACAGAGGTTGGAGTTGTGAGTTAAAATTTCTGAATACGAATGAGCAACTGAGACAGTAGGGTTACTCTTTCTAGCTTATTATTCTTTTGAATTCTTTGATGTTAGGCAAATTTAGTAAGATCATGTTTCTATATCTGAAATATTTATGATTCCTTTTTCCTTGTAAGTTGTAACTTCGTTCTTGCAACATCTTATCTTGAGATATATCCGACCGTTGTCTCCATATCTGGTTCCTTCTTACTCGAGACAGCATCCTTGAACGATTGAAAGATGTCATCTCTTATGAGGATTCACTTGCAAAATCTGCTTAAGTTGATTGGTTAAGAATGGTTGGACTCACTTGTACCATTGTTCAATAAGTATTCTTGCCGATTTGTTGAATTTTTACCCTGTTCTGGGTCAATTAGTCAGCTTTATATTTCTTTAATTGGTTAACACAGTAAGATATATATTTTCATTTGAAAAGAGAAAAAAAAAAATACAAAAGCCTAACAGCAAACTCGGGGGTATTGATCAATGCTTATGGGCACACTTGAGTGAACCAATTCCCTAATGACAACGTCATAATAAATATCCTGATAAGAGGAACTGTACAATCAAGGGAAGCAAAAATTCTCAATCTAGCTTTTTAGTAAACACTACTGAAAGAATTTTTCTAGCAAGGCTGATCCTTTGCATAGATTGGTCATTCAAGTCTCTCATTTCTTCCTCCAAAGGTAGTAATGTGGTAGTAAAAGCCAGCCTTCACCTTAAATGAATGCTAAATCTGCCACTGGAAAGAGAAGACGAACCAGCATTCCATTCCACAAACTAACTGGTAGTTGAAAACCTCTTGGTAGCCACCAAATCCTAAACTTTCTTGGAATATTTACAAAGAAAGAAAGGTACATATAGGATTCTGAATTACAAGGACAAATATAGCAAATATTGGCAGGAATAACACCCCAACTCAGCAGCCTATCATGAGTTAGGGGTCTCGGACTTGCAATCCTTCTCTTCTCTTTATCTTGAGCATGGCATTTCTTCAGAAACTTTGATGTTTGATCAACATTTACTTAACATCTCTCTCTCTCTTACTCCTACACCTGCACTTGATTCAGACAAACCCAGACAACACATACATCTTCCATCAGCCAGTCTTCCCAGATCAGTACGAATCACTGCGCAAGGATTTTGCTAGTGTATCTTCTTTGTTAGTTGATTGCAGAACAATAATTTACATAATGTGTCTATTGTAAGTACTAGTATGGACTTTTCTGTCATGCTTCGAAGTCAGCTATTTCAATTTGCCATTTAGGATTTTCACCCTTCATTAGGTTCTGTGGGTCAATTTGTTTCATCCTTTTTCTTGTCGATTTGGCATCCACTCCAATATTGTGTTTGACAAGAACAAGAGAGTAAAAGGATGAAAATATAAGTATGTATATACCCATCTTTTAAAATTATATCTAAAAAATTCTCATATGGTTGGATTTATTTACCCTCTACTTTTTGTCATTTTTACTATAATACCAATTAAATTTTTTTTCGAATTTATAAAATATATTTTTAAGACCATCTCTCTTAAAAGTTAGTGAATTTTACTTTTCAATTTTCATAATCTGATCACTACCTTTATTATGATCTTTAAACAAAAACAGATAAGATACGAATAAGATAGTTTTCTAAATGCTAAATTTTATACAAATACAGATAAGATATAAATTAAAGAAAAAAAGACACTTCAAATAGGCTATAAATTTTAATATGTGATCTTTCCTCGATTTCTGCTTTGATGAATGTATTGGCTTTGGTGACACGTATCAGCGAATTTTCCCTCACTCCACCAATGAAGATATGTTAGTTGCAACTGGAGATCATCCACTGAAGATCTCACTTCAATAGTTAAGAATTGGACCAAGTTGCACCTTTCTTGTAATTAAATTGGCAGTCCTGCAATCGATTACTAAAGAGATTGTAGACGCTCATCCACATGCGTCATCTTCAGCAAAGAACCACCACAGACAGTGTCAAGTTGTTATACCTAGGTTCACTTTTATGGTAAAAAAGGAATTTCATTGATATGGAAGTAACTTGTACAAATGTTGCCAACTATGGCACCCCTAGAGCAAACATGCTCTCAAACTGACTCTCAACTAAATAAATTTGGTTCCTATCCCTGGCACTCCTTCATCAAGCCTATCTATATGCCGTATTATAACCATAAGTCTAACTAGCAAAATAAAAGAAACACAAGCCTAGAGCTATACCCACATAGAATATACAACTACTAAGCTATACAAAAACATAAGAAACAATGGTTAATGCTAAAAATACATGAAGCTCTTGGGGTTGTATCAAATTGTAAAATCTTTGATCTGCCTACCTCAAGGATGAGGTTTTGTAATGAGGATTCCTCTCAAAATTTTGATTTTATTGACTATTTAACTTGTGAAAGTGATTCTTAAATGTGGGATTATGGGACTTGAAAGAAATCTGTAATTGGATGGTCTGTTTTTCATCTGAATTTGTATCGAAATAAACTGTAAATATGTTTGATTTGTATTTATATTTTATCTATTTGATCTTTTTATAAAAATTGCTAATTTTTTTTATCTGTATATATTTCTTGATAAACAATTTGTTAAAAAAATGTTTGAAAAGAGTGCATGTATCTGTTGGAAAAAGCTAGCTAAGGTCTATTTGGATTGTCTGATTTTCATTTGTATCTATATCTTATTTGTTTGATCTGTTTATGATAAAAATCTTTACTTTTCATCTGTATCTATTTTTTAACAAACATTTGTGTGAAAACGATAAAAATAAAATACGAAAACGACCACAAAAAGATGAAACAAACCTTATTCTCTGCTGACCTCACGATCTTTTTAAGAAAACCAACGGGGTGCTTGGTTATAGAAAATTTTTGTTCATCCATATGATCTTTTTTTGTCCCTTTATTTATTAAAAAAGGCATATTTTCTCTTTTTCCTCAATAATACTATTGCTTTTACTGATTGTGTATTGCATTTTCCATTTTATCTTTTCTTAAGGAGCTATCTTTTCTGTTTATGACCTAGAAATTAGATGGAGTGTCTTGAAATATTCCTAGATGTCAAGTCTTTGGAGATTGTTCCCATGTTTTCTTGGAAAAGCTTTCAGGCAATCCTAAAAGTGTATGAAATGTTTTCTTATTTCTTTAAGGAGAGGTTCTCTGATAAATTTTACCAGTGGAACAAAGTAAAAACAACAAACAAGAACTCAACTGACAGTACACACAAATTAATGGAGAAGAGAGAGTATAGTATTATCTATCAGCTATAGTGATTTCGGTGCACTTAACTTTCAGAACTTGAACATGTATGGAAAAGGATGCATATGTGAGTGTGAATCTATGTAATGTAGTGATGAATCAGGCACTAATGTGTATGGGCTGTACAAGTGTGCAAGTGTATGGATGTAATGTCAAAATATTTATCCACTGGGCAGTCTGATGTGTATAAGTATGTGTGGGTATGTAAGGAAGTATGTGGGTATGTTGCAGCTGTTTCCTTTGCTTTAACTGGTATTCCCACCAACTGGTTACCCTTTTCACTCACAAAACCATCAATTTGCCCCTGAAATTTTCTTTTGTGAACTTTCATAATTGCAGCTTTAAAACTGGTTGCATCACTCTGTTTCCTATATGTCACTCTTTGGAGCTTCCACTAGTAGGCTGCTGTTCCTTTTTTCCGCCTCTTAAATTTTTAATAATCATTTGCTTAATTGTTTCACATATTCATGCATTCATTTCTCCAGTGCCCAGGGTGCTATAATCACATTTTAATCTTCAACCTAAAGGATTATTCTTCATTTTATATAATGTTACTATAGTTGATGTTTACTAGTGCTATGCTATGCTGTAAACCAATTACATTTTCTTTAAGAGGACCTCTGGACCTCGTCTGCTGCACTGAAATGGCCCTGTGACTAGTCTTGGTGGGCTGATTCCAGGGTTCAAGTCTAAGGTGTAAAAAGGATCTAACTCTTCTTTAGTCTTCTTTTGTACAACTTAGTCTTTATAATGGATTAAAACTATTTGAATATGAAATAGCCATCACCTTCTTGAAGGTGATTAGATAGCCAGCTAAGAATCCTGGTGAGTCAAATAAGACTTACCTCTGCTAAAGCATGCATGACTTGTATATATGAGTATCACTAACATTCATTTTATTAAGCACAAAAGGAAAAAAAAAAAAAAAGAGAAAAAAGAAGAAGAAAGTAAAAAGAAAGAAAAGAAAAGAAGATATTTCTTTCATGGACGTGTATCAACGATATTTCTCAGTGAATGGCATATTACCTGACAACTGAGTTTGATCCATCTTCTCGCCATCTTGTGCTGTACCTATTATCTAGTGTTATTTTGTTTCCTTCTTTCTGTAAGTTTAACATGAAATCGTTCGAAGATAAATAGATGGTAGAATTAACTCATTTATCAGTTGACCATTTGTCCCTGTTGCCTCCCTTATGTGACTAACCTAGATTGGTGAAAAATGGTAGACATGATCAGTGTGATGTTGCTGTCCAATTAGTTTAGAGGCAAGTGCAAAACTAGGGTGGCTTTTTTTTTTTTTTTGGTGGGTGGGAGGGGGTGGCAAGCTGTGCTTTTATTCATGATTTTTTGAAACTGGGAGGATTGTGAGAGATGACTTGGCATTATAATAAATGAAATTGGTTCCTCTCATAAACATGATACAGTTCTCTGGTTGCTCCTCGAACTTGATAAGCTTGGTAAAAAATTTTGGGTTAATCAATAAATTATTTAAGCTATATCAATCTATGATTAAAGTCTAGTACAATGTTCGCATTATTCCAGTCATCTTTAGTTTCTGGTTTCTAATAGATAGGAAAGTGGTAGTAAAAAACCTAAATATTGTCTAGGAAACGTGTTTTATATGCACACTGAGTTCCTGAGATAAACTTAAACAACAGATATTTATGGGAGCTGAAACGATGATTATTTCCATGACATTCATGCAGTGCTGTCTAATTATATTTATCTTGATGAACTTACCTAGTTTCGACACAACTCCAGGGTATCGTGTCTATCCTAACTTCTATACTGCATTTGCTTCAGAAGTTTTCTCTCCTTATAATTTTTTTTTTTTATATTGTTTTCGACTTACTCATGCACAAAGGAGAAAAGGAATGTAACAAAAGGTATTTGTGGTGTTTTTACATGTCAGGGTTTTCTCTTTTCCGCCTCCCCTCTCTTTCTGATTTGTGTATTTGTTGAGTTCATGGGTGTTATTTATTCTCATATTAATTAATAGTGTACATTTGTTAGGTAACATCACCATATGGAAACAATCTTCATCACAAGGAGAAGGTGACTCATGGTCAATATGCTTTTACCACCAATGAAGCTGGCAATTACCTGGCATGTTTTTGGTTGGATGGAGATGGACATAATCAAGGAAGTGCCGAAGCAAGTGTTAACCTAGACTGGAAAATTGGAATTGCAGCAAAGGATTGGGAATCAGTTGCAAGAAAAGAAAAGATTGAGGTAAGCATTAAATTAATTATGTGCTTCATAGGTAGCTAGGCATAGTCAATATGGTGAGCACTATATTGATTTTGTATTTCCCAGTCTTTTTGGCACTAGATTAATCTAGCGCTCTCCTCAATCATTTCATTTAACCAGCGACAAGTTTGAGGTGAGCACTATGTTAATTATATATCTCCCAGTCAGGTTGACATAGCTAATATATTTTTTCAACTTTGAAGCTTTAGAGTATAGGCTATATTTTACTAGAACTAAAGGCTGCAAAATTGTGCATATTGATGTTCATGGATGTGGTTTGGTGCTTGTGATACATAGACATATTGTTTTGCAGTTTCTGCCTACCGGCCTTCAGTTCTCCATGTGATATGGATCCAGTTAGGCAGTAAAGTTCCTTGTCTTTTGGGACAAGGAGAATGGAAAACTTATAATGTATTTCTTTGTCGGGGTCCTTGAGGATGGGAGATTGAATCGACTGTAAAATCAGTTGTTTAAAAGACAATTCCCGTATGTTGGTTCCTTTCTTTCAAGCTGCTTGTCAGTTCATTAGCGCTGGACTCTATTATGCTTTTACTTTTTGTTTTCAAGCTGATGGGGGTAAAGACATCTTTTTCTGCTTGTTAGTACTGGCATAAATATTCTTTTGTTTGAGCAGGTTTTGGTCCAGTGAGTGAAATTCATTGAGTTTCTGCTTACAGGGTGTAGAGCTTGAGCTTAGGAAACTCGAAGGAGCTGTGGAGGCCATTCATGAAAACCTTATATATCTGAAAACAGGGAAGCCGAGATGAGAACAGTTAGTGAGGCAACAAATACTAGAGTTGCTTGGTTCAGTATCATGTCCTTGGGTGTCTGTATCATTGTTTCAGTCTTGCAGTTGTGGTACTTGAAGCGATTCTTCCAGAAGAAGAAGCTTATCTAAACCCTTTTACGTCAGTTCTTTTTTTTTTTTTTTTTTTTTTTTTTTTTTTTTTTCTGTCAGAGGAGAAAACATATATATATATAGATCACTCCATTGCTCTTTACATTGACAGGAAAAATTTTGATAACTTGAGAAATACCATATTTGATGACCCAATTGAATCTCGCTCCCTTTATCCTCTGTGGTATTTTTAGGATTCTTTTGTTATTCAGTCCTTGCATATGGCTGCTACACCTGTGGGCACAAAGTGCCCAATTCTGTTTGTGAAACATATATCGATTAATACAGTGGCTAGGTTCTTAAGATATAAAATTACAGCAGCACCCAGAAAAGTGAAGGCGCTGCATGTGTTGTAAGATGACGCAAATTATCGGTTAGTTTTCCTTGCTGAAAAGTTAAAAATTCATTTGTTGTTGGCCGAAAGGAGCTATCATGGATCAACATCTAGAGAGAAAAAATTCTTAGTCCTGATGGAATTTCAGCCACTGTATGATAAATCAGTCACATTCCTTTTCTGTTAGTACTGTTGCTTGCACACTTGTCAACTCACTCTTTAGGAATTAGGATGTTGTATTTCAAATTTTGTAGATTCTTATTCGACTCTCTAGCGACTGAAATGGATAAAGGCCATTTTTAGTGTGGCTATTTAAGTACATAAAATTCTCAATTATATAAAAGTTCTTTATATTCGAAAACGACTTCAAAACATAACTGCAAATACGCTGAACTTCCGGTTATTTACTTTCTCAATTATATCATTTGCGTCTATGGTAAAAATCGTCATCACCAAAGGATTCATTTTGTGGAAACGGATGCGCCATATTTCTTCATTAGACATATTATGCTTTTGCAAACCATTTTATGTTATCCCACGTGTCATCACTGACCACACCCTTGAGGTAAAGTGCAGCACAAGTGTTTTTATAATGCTAATGATTTGCGCCGATCCACCTTTTAATAATAATAATAATATTAATAATAACAATAATAATAATGAGAGTTGTCAAGATTAACAAGACGCTCGATTATTCATTAGAAAATATCTTTAAAGAAATTTACTTGGAATTATGCTTAATGCTTATTGTCAATAAGATTATAATGGTTATACAAATCATAACCAGCATCTCACTACATCAATTAGTCAAATGTTACTAGAATTTTGACATATAAGATAACTGTGAGTAGCTTGTATTAGTATTTTATCATTCGCAGGTTTGATAGGGAAAGGTATAATATAGAAAGATACCCGGCATGTATAATATAAGTTATAATATTTGGACGTGAAAGACATGTCTACCGCTTTTATTAAAAAATAAAAAATAAAAAAATTACACATCCAAATTATATAAAAAATTATCAAATTGTCATATTTATATCGCATGTTGGAGAAGAGATACAAAATTTTCTACATGCATCGCATATTGGAAATGAGATATAGGGACGATACTGTGCAAAAGTTGAAAAAATAATTGTATCGCATATTGGATGTGTAATATAGGTTTGTATATGTATATTTGTAATATTTTGTATATAAATTATATATGTTTAATTTTTTTGAAAATGATAGTAAACAAGAAATAATCTCTAATATTTGGACATCTACCATGGGCAATGTTGCCTAAGGCTGTAAACGAGTCGAGTTGAGTCGACACAGTATCAAGCTCGAACTTGACTCGAATAAAAAACTTGAAGCTCGAACTCGAACTCAAACTCGAACAAGTTTTGATTTTTAAGCTCGAACTCGACTCGATTTAATATTCGATAAACTTGAACTCAACTCGATTAAGCTCGATTATTATTATTTTTAAATATTGATTTAACTATATAGAGTATTTAATACTCAATAAACTCGAACTTGAATCGTCTCGATTTAATATTCGTTTAAGCTTGATTAAGCTTGCGAGCTCACGAGCCGGTGTTTTGAAACTCGAACTCGAGCTCGATAACTACTCGAGTAACTTGAACTCGAGCTCGAGTTCGAGCTCGACTTGATTGTAAGCGAGTCAAATTCGAGCTTTCACCGAGTCGAACTCGAGTAGCTTGTGAGTTGTCTTGACTCACTTATAGCCCTAATGTTGTCGAAAGTGAATCAGGATCAAGGTAAGGCAAGCTTGGAATGGGTTAAACCAAAACAAGTCACAAGTCCTTCTATTTTAGGGGATTTCTAAAAAATGTAATTTGATTTGCTGAGATAAAAGCTTAAAGGATTTTGGGGTAGGTTTGGGCTTTATTTTGAAACCCTTTAAGGATTTTAGTCAAGTTTCAAGTTTTATATATGACCCATTAAAAAAACCCAATCCTACAAAATAATATAATAAAATTTTAAAAGATAATGTTAATTATATTATGCTACAGCATATCACTATAAATAAATATCTACATATAAGAGTCTATATTCTATTTATCCCTCCATTAATTCCTTTTATTATCACTTCTATAGCTTCTTTTTCTTTTCTATTTTTCTTTTTCAAATTCAAACCTCCTTCTCATTTTCTTTTTATGAATTTCATTTTTACATTATCCCAAAAATATTGCATATCAAGTTATAAAGAAATCAATCACACAAATATATCGTTATACATTATATATATTATAATATATTTTGGTATGATTATAATTGATGTGTACTATATATATGCCATACATTGTGTTATATCTCACTATCTCACTTATTAAAGAAGTATGTAATGTAATGAAGTGATCAACATCATATTAGGCCTCAAAATTATGGCCATCATCCGTTCATTCAATATATATATATAAATATTTGTTAGTATAATTTTGAGCTAATATTTGAAAATTATCTATAATGTGTTAAGTTATTTCGTAAAAAGAAAACGAAAGCTAATTAAATTGGAGCAGGGTGGGTTACAAATTAAAAAAATTCTTATTGAAACGAGTCATGGGCATAGTCAAAAGAAACTGGTAGAGCTTTTATTGAGTTTTGGAAAATCCTATAAAGTGTTGGGGCAGGTTCAAGTTTTACATGACCAATCCCAAACCTACCTTGGTTACATCTCTAAATATGAGATTAACTTACTATGGTTGAGTTCAACTTGGGTTGAAATTTTACCATAGCTGGTCTAGTTCTATTGTCGTTGAATGGCATTAACTGACATAAGGCAAAAAATTCCTCTAATCTTTGAACTTAGTACAAATATATCTTTTAAACTTTCAAATGTTGCAAAAGTAAATTTTAAAATAATCCCCCAAAATTGAATATGATCCTCCTAAAATTTGACATTGGCGTAAAAACACTCTTACACTTATCAAAGTGTGCTTTAACAACCATTAAAATTTAATCTTGATATATTTTACTAAACTAAGGGAAAAATGTCCTCAAGATTACCAATTTATCAAAGTCTAAGGGGATTGTTTGCTACATTTGAAAGTTCAGGGAATATATCCATACTTTGGTAAGAGTTCAATGCAATTATTTTCAAATTTTCTCTAAGTAAATTATTGTTGAAAAGGGCTCTACTAGTCATTAAAAGGTTTTGCAAAATAAATGAACAATTTTGTCACATCCCAAGTGCTTAAGACGTATAGGTTTCATTACATATATCACTTACCCATTAGTTCAGTGGGTTTCTAATCCAATTTTATTTAAGAAATTTTCAACGATTTTTACAAAAACTTTGATAAAATACCATCTATTTTTCCATGATTTGGTTATTTGCATAAACCTATAAAAACTTGTAACATGTTAAAACTTTCTCAAGAATCACTTTATTTATTAACAGGGCCTAATGTGTGTCTCAACAAAAGAGCTTAGCTCAAATCTAGAGCATAAGACCTAAAGGTCCTAAAAATGGTAAGAGTTTAAACAATTAATAGATATTTATTTATAATCATTTTGGAAAAAAAAAAAAAAGTCTTCCTACATAAACTCTTCAATTTTCAAAAATTCATCTGAACTGTCAGTTACCAAGCCCAGCTTATGCCAACTACATGCTCACTCCTTAACGTCGATCCCATATCTTAAAGTGTCATAAAGTACATTCATATTGAGATTCATCCACAAAACTTGAATGTTAAAAAGCGACCGATGAAATCTAGTGCATAGTAAACACTACCTTCACATATATCACATGCCTCTATTCCAATGTAACAAACACACATTAAATATGATTAATCATAAGCCTAATAATAAAGTATTTCCAGCATCCTAGAAATACTTGAGTACTTATGATTCTAGCCAAATAATAACAAGGAACGAAAGGGATCCTAAATCATGTATAGGGAAGATCGAAAAGCCTCCATCACTTTTTAAAAAAGAAAAAGAAAAGAAGTAGTTTCATTTAGTTTACTCCTCGTGTGCAGCCATCAATGAGCAAGGTCCATTGCTACACTTCACATAAGACCTCATTATCTCCCATAACTTGTCATAACTTCATTCCTGGTCTTAAATGATAGTCTAGTCTTGGAGTTCCCCTATCGAATACCCAACAAGTTGTATCACGCATTCCATGAGAGCCTAAATGCCTAACTTACAGCATCATCTCAAGGTTGCAACTCATAATACAATATAAGGGTACCGCTTTCTAGGGTAAGCAATCAAACAACAATCATCAAACAATTAGGCAGAGCTTAAATATTAGTCTGGTTATTAATTTTATCCTGGTAAGCAGCACACATTTACTGTGTACCTAAAGATTTTTTTCCAAATTCTTTTCTCCTTTTCCAAACTCAACCTTTAATAATTGTTCATGAGTTCAAAGACTCATATCAGGATAATGTCTTAAATAACTTTAATTAGCTTGTTACTTGTTCTTTTTGTTTGATTTTTTTGGGTTAAGGTCCAAACGTCTATGGATCATAGTTTATGGTTTAACTCATTTGCATACAATGAGTGTAGGTTATGGGCAAGCGATATTCCTTAGGTTCCTATGCCATGGTTTTATTTGTTCAACTTGTCTAATTAATTATATAGGTTATAATTAGTTTTAAGGTTTAAGCTAACCAACCCTTAGTAGCTATGTTTTTGTGTGTCTTGATTCTTGACATTCCAAGAATAGATTCCCATAGTCCACTAATCCTTCATAGTCATTAGTATCCTATTTCAATTATTACAAAAATAGGTATGAAGGACTCTTTATGGAATGATGTATTATAGGCGTTACATGGGTACTTGTTGAATAATTTGAGAATTTTGCAAATTTGCGTTTAACATGGGCCATGTTTTTCAAGACGAGTGGAACACAAGCCGTGCTTACAAGTTGCATGAGGGTCAATAGCTAAACATAAGCTGTAAAGGATTAGTGGAGACTTGTCAACCCTAAAGTTTGTACCAAAATCGAAACCCTCAAATCAATCCGAGTTCATTCTAGACCCTAGAAAGCCTAGACATGATCAAATAAGATTCCATAATATAGGACATTAGATAAATTAGGTAAAGCTTAGAATCCTAAAGGTTGATCGCTTATCAAAACATATCACCATTGAAGCAAATCGAAAATTAGATATCTCACTCGATGCAGAAACCTTTTGCTAAATAATTCGTTTATCCAATCGCTGACATGCAAATCAAGGTAACATATTTAAATAATATTTAATAAAAAATAATTTCCCATAACATTGTATTAATTTATAGAGTCAAAATTTCTCCAATTAAACTAAACATATCATGTATTCAAATTTCAATCGGTAAAATAATTATCACTTCCACATTACTATTCATTACTATTCACATCAATCTACTTTATGTCACTATTCACCCCTATCCTACAACTCTACACCTACTCTTACAACACTATACCCTATACCATCAAATCTACCACCTATTGCATATTTTCTTTCTTCCTATCGTCTATCTCTCTCTCTCTCTCCCCCCTCTCCCCTCGCCTCCCCTTCCCTCTCTAATCCCCTTCCATAAGTTTCCACTCCATACACGTCTACAAATACCCATACTTATCACAACATTTTCACTCTTTACAAACTTAACTCCTCACTCTTACACTCTCAAAATCCTCTTACTTTCTCTCATTTTCTCCCTCACCATCACACCACTCTCTTTCTCTCTCTCAATCCCTCTTGATACTCTCTCTATGTCACATGTAAACACATCTCCATTATGTTTATGTTGATATGTATGTGCCATAGTGCCATTTCCATAGAAATATCCCCATGATGCATGATGCTAGGGATGGAAATGCATGCAACATATTTGTTTTCTTGTTTATTATGATTATGTTTATGATCCATGCATTTACTTTATGTTTACTAACCTAACATCCTATATGTATAAGTACATGTATATACGTATATACCAATTAGAGCATAAAAGCTTACTAATCTAACTTGCAATTTATTTATTTCATCCACTTTAATTTCTTGCAAATTACATTATGATTCAAGACTTGTCCATTTCATCTTAAGAAGACTAGTCCTAAATCTAGTCTTAAAAGACTTGTCCTTACTCTAGTCTTATGGAGGCTTGTCCTATTCAAGTCTTGAGGAGAGTCTTAACTCAAGACTCCCATTTTGCTTTACATTTTCTCTACATTTCATTTTATGTTTTATTGGTCAAGAGACCATTTTATTCATTGTACATATGGAAATGCTCTTAATGTTGTCTTTTATGTTTACAATGAAATTCTTAAGCTTTTGGTGCCACAATGGCCAAAAGTCTCTAATAAAAAATGAGAAAAAGTTGATGATCATAAGATCATCACAATATTCTTTCTTGATTTGAGGGCCTAGCACAAAAAGTGTAAAGTTCAAGTTGTTATGAGCTATTTCACTAGGATGATTTTTTGTTATGTAAAATCTTTTCAAAACTTTGACCTTTATGCAAGCAATTCATTTTAAGTAAAAGAAAGTTCGAAAACAATACTCCACTCTCTATTGCCTAAAAACTAGGATCATGTTTAAAAACAAGGAGTGTGAAAACATAATTTTTTTCTTAAAAATTACTTGATTCCAATATTTTAAAAATGATCAAGCAAGGAAAAGTTGTGATCTCTTATTTTCCTTATAATGTCGAGACCTATGAGGCATGATTACTAAAAATGGAACTTCACTTTCTATTTTGGTTTACTTGATAAAAAAAAGGTTTAAATTTCCTTTTTATTTTGCAAATGATGTGACTTTTAGGATCCAAAAAGGGGACATTTTCCTTTGAGTTTCGTTTCTAAATGGTCCATGATGAGTCTTGGGACCTTAGCAAATAAACACAAGGGTATGATCTCACATTCCTTGAATTAAAGCTAGCAAAGACTCTATGAACATGAACTACTATATTTATTTTCTTTTCCCTTAAAAACCAAAAACATAAAGCCCATGATTATGTCATTTTACATTCTTTTTTCTTGACAGAATTTAACTTGCATCCTTTTCATTTGTTTTACATGTTTAGCTTCCTTTAAAGCATTCCTAGTTAGGTTAACATTAACATCATTGAAACCATGTTAGATGATGATTTTATTGTTCATACTCTACATAGAAGGATAAGTGGCATGCATGCAAAAGGCTTCTGTGAAGTTTAAACATTAGAAAAGTATTGAAACAGAGATAAAATAAGTAGAGGAGCAATTTGACCCCTACTGACCTGAGGCCTTAGAGACCTTATATGATCAAGATAACTTCAAAAATAGATATATCATTCAAAGTGAGTAGAAAACGACTACTCATATGTGAAGATCAAACTTAAAATGACTTAGATATGACCAATTAAGGTTTAAACTAGGCTATTGGAAAATATAGAAAGAATAGAAATAATAGGCAAAAATTGTAGTAAAAATTAATATGAAATACTCATTTTGGATATTTCTTTGTTCGTGTGATGAGGAATACAAGACACAATTCTCGATGACTATTTTGACTAGGGATTGTTTTATGGCTGAATGGGTTATCTTGTATGATTTTTGTATCTTGTTTGTGCTTGTAAAAGTAGATGCACTAGCATGTTAAGAAAAAGATAAAACGAATATGTATGGGGTTGTCATTGGCTACTATGTGTTTCTATAGTTGTGAGATGAAGTGGATATTAATCATATTGCAACCTTAAAATATTTTTTAAGTGTATTTGCTTATTTATATGTATGGTTGCTATGTGTAGTTTAACTATTGTCAACCTTCAATAAATCTTAATATGGTTTGGTATGAAAGAAAAAAATGCCATACATTGCATCACATACAGAAGGCTTCTACTCTTACACAAGGAGTCGGAGGGTTATGATATCTTGCCACGGGCTTAGGTGTGCTTTGCTTGAGGAACTAAATCGTTCGGGGAAGCAACCTCAAGGAGTAGCCGCTCCAATCAATCACTATAAGCAGGTGCTCAGGGACTAGTAGTAGAGGATGTAGAAAACTCAAATAGAATTCCCTAACCCTTGTCATGGAAGGTGTAAATCCATTCCATGCATGTGTTCTAGATACCATACGTACCTGTTTGTGTCATATGTTTGTTGCATAGCATACGTTTGTCTAACAAACTTGTCTAGTTTTGATTATACGATACGGATTAAGGGATTATCTCACTAAGCATGTTATAGCTTACAACCTTATAGATTTTTGTTGAAATAGAAATATTTATGGCTTCACCAATGGGATATGATGCCCAAGGTAAATATTAATAGACCCTTGGAGCTTTTGATGGATGTTATCTAAGAATATGAAGTAGATAACTTTTAAGATCTCTTTGCTAAGTTAGTAAGACTTTGTTATTTTTGGAGACTCTTGAGGATGACTATAATATTAGAATTATATATGGATTTAGTGGGAGTATGTGTCATGTCCTAAGGTACCCTCAATGTGACAATCCGCTACACATAATATTAAAACTTAGGAATATTTCCTTAGTCATGCAAAAGCTTTTATATCATGCCCAAGGCATGCTTTCATGACAAATAGAGATATCAATAGAGTAATACGATTTAAGAGTATAGCAGAATAGCGTATAAGAAATTACAATCATAATTAATAACCTTGAAAAATTATATCATCATAAGGGCATACCCTCGTCAAACGTACATATCACTTATCTTCGAGTATTTCTTAAAGGAAAGCATATCTATCTTAAACTGCTAGTGCTATAAAAAGAGATTTTTTTAAGAAGTCTTCTACTAAACTTCTATCAAAAACTCCCCAACACAAACATCAAAATGCCTGAAAGAAGGCCACTTGGGGGTAAAGCCACAAAAATCTATTGGATTATAAGCATAACTAGCTTAGTGAGATAAATTCTCACATCATGTACTTGAAATAAATAACAAACAAGTTTGTTTGCAAGCATATGAGATGCATCATCCATATGATCAAACAAATACATATAATTAATAAAAAACCATGTGTAGAATGGATTTATACCCTCCATATCGGGGGTTAGGGAATGTTTTGAAAATAAAGTGGTCCTTCAGACCATCTAACTCTATTGGGTTCCAAAAACCCACCACTACTTACTCTCCTAGCTTCTTACTAAAAGTGATTGATTCAATATGGCTCCTCCACGAGGTCATATTCCTCGAATGACATAGTTCCTCATGCTAGAGCTAGATATTGTAAGCCCCCATTTTCTTAGCAAAGCAAATTCGGTTTCGAAAATCGGAACCAGAAACCGGAACCGGAAACCGAAACCCTAAAAGAATACCCTAAGACTAGTCTGGAACCTAGGAACCCTAAGTTCGGCAATACCGAGAACGAAACCCTGGAACAAAAAAAATGAGTTAGCTTTATAATATAGACCTAAATAATATACTGAAGCATGAAAAGATCAGATTTAAAAGAAATTCATTTGTTTTGAACTCGATCGGGATTTGTTCTTGAAAATTGGTCCATAGGACTTGAAAATAGAAAAATATCATATATAACTCTTTAGAATTGAAATTTAATAAGGAATTCAAAAATATAATTATAAGAATTTTTTGGTTTATAAAAATTACAGTTATAGCTTTTATCGTATTTTCATTACTACTGGTAATTTAATTGTCTAATCTACTTTTTGATTTCTAATCACACTATTCATCAAGTACAACCAACCATACCTATTCTCACATCCTTACAATCTAACCTTACTTCATTACATCATATTCCTTACATTTAATTTTATAATGTATTTTATTTATTTAAATTACTTTATTAAATTTGAAAAATTACACAAAATAATCACACATCTCTTTCCCTCTCCCCTCTCCAAAACCGGCATGAATCATCTCTCCTTCCCCCCACCCATGCCCTCAATTTGTCTTATTTTTCTTCTTTTATTTATTCATACAAAACCCTAATCCATTTTCCTATATGAATACCTTTAAGCCTTACACTTTTCACTTTCCTTCTTTTTTACAAAAATCAACTTTTGAAAATTTTTTTCTCTCTTCCCTCCTCTCTCTTGTTGCCATGAGCTCTCCCCTCCCATACACACACACATACACACTTTTTCTTCAAGTTTTCTTACTCCATACACTAAATAGGTAATAGATATAAACCCTACCACAAACAAAACATGTAATGGCAAGATCATACATGTGTGGTTCCATCAAAATCCTCATGAGCTTTATGCTAGGGATGTGGAAATACTTAAGTGTGATATTCTTGTCATCACAATGTTGTGGATCTTGGTATTTAAGTTGTTTTACTATATTTTGTTATATTATTGCTATATGTTTTCATGTTGATATTTTTGTGAATATATCTTGTTACTAACATCATCTTCATGATGTTCATCTTGCATTTGCATTCATAACATGAATGATTTAATAGATCTATTTGTTTTGAGTACATAAATGCCATAGATATTTTTCTTATGTACATAAAAGACTTGTAGTAGTATGATAATAATGAGAATATGTTAAAAAGTTCAAAATCTATTTTAGTTTTAAGAAAAATGATTTTTGAAAATTCGGATTTAAAAAGAACCCTATTTTAAAAATCTATTTCCAACTCTAAAATGAGTATTTTATATAAAATATAAAGGCTTATAAAATAGGTATCTTAAAGACATGATTATTGATGAGTTAAATCTAGTTTTACAAAGAGATATGTTCAAAATAAGAAAAGATTACAAAAGTTATGTTAGAACTATGTCTCAACCCCAACAAAAACTTAAAATTCGTAATAAGGAAAAATTGATATGTAAACACCTATTTTCCAACTCCAAAACAAGAGTTTTACTAAAGAAATGAAAGCCTTAAGGACTAGATTTGATTAGTACTTCATTTTAGAAAGATTAAATGAGTTTTACCTAAGAAACAATCTCAAACACAAATTGCAAAATTCGGATTGGAAATGACCCCTACTTAAACACGTATTTCTAAACTCCAAAATGATGATTTTAATGGAAAAATGGAAACCCTAGGGAATATGTATAGTAAGGGCTTAATTATAACAAAAACAAATGGATTTTGTCAAAGAATATTTCTAAAACAAAGGTAAGGTTTCAACATAAATCAAACTCTATTTTCATCACCAACAATTTTTGTAAAATTCATAATTAGGCAAAACCCCTAGTTAAACATTTATTTTCCAACTCCTAAATGAAGAATTTTATTAAAATAATGAAGGTATTAGGCATATAGGTCACCAAGGCCTTATTTTAGTAAGAACAAGGGTGATTTAGCAAGAAATAAAACTAGTTTTTCTAAGCCAAGTATTCTTGAAATTTTTTCAGAGTAAAAGTTTTCTAAAAGTTCTTTTTAATCAAATATCATAAAAAATATGCATATAGATAGCTCATATCATGTCATTCATGATAATAACTTATTTATATTGCATGCACATATAATATACTTGGTAGAAACAATGCAAATTTCACAAAACAATTTTGAAAATATTATTTTTAGCTACTGATCATATATGATCCGAGCTTTTCAAAACCTAAAATTTTTTCAAAACTTATGAATAACATTATAAATAGATAGATCTTTTAAAGTAGATAGAAATCGACTGCTTATTTGTGAAATTCTGAGTTAAAATGACCAAGTTATAATCGTTTTAAGTTGGAATTTCTATCTACCACGAAAATTACGAACTTAAAATTTTTTGTTTAATAAGATGGAATTAGTTATGGTTTGAAATACTCATTTGGATATTTCTTTCATTTAGGTGACGTTGAATCGGAGGAATTCTTGCCCCCAAATTACTACGATTAGAGACCGGTGTCCATGGCTAAGTAAGTCATACTTTCTATTTACGATTCCATATTATGCTTGTAAATTATAGTTGCACTAGAATGATAGGCAAAGATAAAATTGGACATGCATGATGGGTGATTATGGGATTATGTATGCTATCTTGATGTGTTGAGAACGATGAACTAAGTATATCGAAACCAGGTGATTAATTGATGTATGCCTATATGCCATGATTATGAGTGTTTGCAAATTGATTTGTCACCTATAAATTGCATTAATGATTATTCCGATTAATATGCAATATGGACATAATCACTTCACGATGGGAATGGTGCATTTAATCATGGTTGGTTCTCCGTGATCCATAAACGGTAAGAATGAGATGGGTTGTCCGTGAGTCATAAAACGGTACAGTTAATGGGTCAGTTGCGAGCCATAAAACAGAATAGTAATTCAAAGTAGTACCGCATGATTCGTTAATCTACTAACCCCGAATGGAGAGTGTTGTAAACCCCGTTTTTTCAAGTAGCCAAGAAAACCCTAGAACCGGAAACCAAAACCCTAAACCGGAATAGCTTAAGTCTGGAGTGAGAACTAGGAACCCTAATTCCGGCTTTTCCTCGGTTTCCAATTAATAAACTTTTAAGAAAATTTAATTGATATAGTTCTAATTATATTTCAAACTAAGAAAATATCAGATTTTGAAAATTTCAATTCCGGGTCATCCCGAGACCCATTATAGAAAAACGTGCCCGGAACTAGAATTTCAAAAATATACTTATGAGTACTCATTTGAACCGAAATAAAATAAGGATTTCAAAAATATATTTTTCATAATTTTCCGGTTTATGAAAAATACAGTTATAGCCTTTTTATTCGTATTTCATTACTACCGGAAATTAAATTGTCTTGTCAACTATTCATTACTATTCATAAAGTACTACCTAGTCTACCTATTAGCCACCCTACAAATCTAACTCTTACATCAATCAAATCTCTTCCATTCTTCCATAACTTTTGTCCCTTCAACTTCACTTTAATACATGACAAGTGATATAAATCAAATCAAGCCAAATCAAGATGGACAAGGCAAGCTTTCCCCCTCCCTTAAGCTTCAAACCGGCGCCAATTTGGCCCCCCCCCCCCCCCCCCCCCCCCCATGCTCCTTTTGAATTTTTTCTTTTCATTTAACCTAATTACACTTCCTATATAAGCTATCTTTCCTCTCTCTCCTCATTCTTCACTTTCCAAATTTTACAAAGTGTAAAAAGCTCCAAAATCCTCTCCTTTCCTCTCTTGGCCGAAACTTCAGCCACACACACACATACAACTTTCCATTTTCTCTTTATATCTCCATTCCACTTCAAGTAAGTAAAGTTCCACTTCTTCCACTCATAAAACTTTGTTATGGCTAAGTGATTTTTGGATATTTCAACTCCATGTCCCCATGATCTTTTAGTAGGGACAATGAGATATCAAAACAAAAATCCCGAACCATTACAAAGTGATCTAACTTTTAAAGAAGCTTTATACCAAAAGCTTTACTTTTATCCATCAAAAAGTCTTTTAAACAAAGGATCTTTATAAAAATATGGTTTTTATGTTTTTAAAACTCATTTAAGCATTTGATAAAGTAGATCCATCATCTTATTACTCATGATCATGTAGGCATTTAAGGTTTCATTATTATTTTGTTTTATGTGCATAAATAGTCTTAAATACTTTTGTCTTTAGTAAATGACTTTCCTAGTATATAGATCTATAGATAGATGAGTCCATGAAGTCAAAAAGAAAAGTACTTTACAAGAAAAAGACTTATGAAAATTCGGATGACTTTGAAAACCTAGGTCAAAAACACTTTTAACAACTTCTAAACATATATTTTATAAGAGAAATGAAGCCTATGGGTAATAGATAATGTTTAGTAGTATTTTTTGAGTCTAAATGAGTTTTTACTAAAGAAAATGTTGGAAACAAGAAATGAAGTCCATAGAGTTTTGAGTTAAAATCATGTAGACAAAATTCGTAATAATGGATGTAGGGTTAGAAAACACTATTTTTCCAACTTCAAAAATGATATTTTCTTAAACAAATGAAGTCCTTAGGATATAGGTATAATAAATACTTAAAGTTTTAAGTACAAAATATATTTTTCCTAAAGGAATCAACTTGAAAATGGACTTTTGTAAATTCGGATTTTTGGAAACCCCATAGTAAAAGACCCACTTAAAAGTTTATAAATGTGATTTTATTAAAGAAATAAAGGCCTTAGGATATAACTAATATAAGGGTCAAAATTTCTTTAAACAAATAGAGTTTTCTAAAGAAAATCCTTGTAATATGTAGGTGTCAAGTGTAGTAAATTCACTTACTAAACATTAGATAAATGGTTTCTAAGAAAAGTTTATTTAAAATTCTTTAAATCTAAAAAGTTATAAGAACATAGACTCATTAAAGTTCACATCATGACATTCATGATAGGGAAAATCATTACCATTGCATTTAGTATCATTTTATACTTAGGAATCTCAAATGCATTCATGAAAACCGCATTTTTGGAATCAAGAACCCGCTGTACAGATCTGATCCCTCAATTCCGAGGCTTAGATATTTTCAAAACTTGATTTAAACTTCATATTTAGAAAGCTCTTCCGAAGTAGATAGAATCGGTAT
The DNA here is from genome assembly GCA_024138025.1 of Combretum micranthum. Taxonomy (NCBI): domain Eukaryota; kingdom Viridiplantae; phylum Streptophyta; class Magnoliopsida; order Myrtales; family Combretaceae; genus Combretum; species Combretum micranthum. The sequence continues at coordinate 377,146 of JAMXBD010000773.1, read as the reverse complement.
AAAATTTGCGAAATTCCGACTTAAAACGACCAAGTTATGGCCATTTTAAAACGGAACTTCGAAATGACGCGAATTCGATTTCACTAAGTTTTCTTAGAGTTTTAGTGTCCTAAGTTGATAGAATACTTATTAGGGTATTTCTTATATGAATAGGTGAACCCGTGGACGGTGACTATTTGCCTCCGGACTATTATTACTAGAAGAACGGAGTACCAATGGCGGAGTGAGTTTTTCTTCCCAATTCATTTATTGTATGTGCTTGTAAAGTAGTGCACTAGAATGTAGGTCAATTGAATGGAATATGAATGATGGGGATTAATGGGAAATTATATGATTGATGATGATGTGAGAACACAAATTAAGAATATCGAAACCGGGTGATAAACTTTGATTGTATAGTTAGCTATGATGGATTGTCTGATAAATTGATTGATCGCCTAAGTAAATTGGCTTAATCAACTACTTGGACTAATGATAAATTGACATGTGCATATCACAAGGGGATGGAGCATGAGCATTTGTAGGTTAGTCGTGAACCATAAACGACATCGAATAATCGTAGGTTAGTCGTGAACCATAAACGACATCGAATAATCGTAGGTTAGTCGTGAACCATAAACGACATCGAATAATCGTAGGTTAGTCGTGAACCATAAACGACATCGAATAATCGTAGGTTAGCCGTGATCCATAAACGGGATATTGTTAGTACCGCAGTATTCGTTAATCTGCTAACCCGGGATGGAGGGCGCAATTCCATCCACATATGATTTCCGGTTGGTCATATGTATGTTGAACTCATGTGTTTGATGCATACACTTGCTTGATTAATAACTTGGTTGAATTGTTGTGACATAAATGTTTTTGTGGGAGATTACACTCACTAAGCTAGTTAGCTTACGTCCCTACAGTCCATTCCTTTTGCAGCTTACACATTTATGGCTTAGGCGACGAGACCCGGCTGAACAGGTACCGAAGCTAGGAGTTTTCCCTAGAAGTTGTAATTTCTGTATTAGACTTCCATAGAAAACTTCTAAGACTTGGATGACTGTAATGACCGTTAAATATTCTTTTGCGGGGGAATGCCCCTTAGAATTTGTAATATTTATTTATGTTTCATGAATTATATCCTATTGCCTGCATGCCAAATTAAGCTTTTATCTCCATTCGGACTTGTACTCTATTGTGTAAAGGTACGCCTTACATCTATATGAGACCCTCGAAAGACTAAGGTGGTAATTCGGGAATCTTATATGGCATGTGGCGGACTGTTACGTTTAGGGTACCCTATGGGGCATGACAAGTGTAAATCCATTCAATATATGATTTCCGATTGATCATATGTCTTGTTTGCCCATGTGGTTGTTGCATTTCATATGGATGATTAAATCAACTTGATTGTATGTATGTAATTATGGGATATGTATATTCTGGAAGTATTTACTCACTAAGCTAGTGTAGCTTATACACCCATAGCTTCTTTTTATTGCAGTTCCCGTACCTATGATTGCGTCCCAGGACTTGGGCAACTTAGATAACGCGAGAATAGGAGTTTCCCCTAGAAGTTTATGTTTAACTTTTGTATAGACTTCCATAGGAAACCTTAAATGCTCGAGTTGCTATCGAAAATTAATACCTGGACTGATTATTATTTTGTGGGGGAATGCCCCATAGTAATTTGTAAATGATCCAGAGATATCTGTGGTTTATATTTTTATACTTATTCTATTAAGTTAAACTATCTATCTCCAATTGCATAAGTATTCTATTGTCATAAGGGAACGCCTTGCATTTAATACAAGACTTTTGAATAACTATGGTAGTGATTCCTCAGTTTGGTTTAGTATGTGGTGGACTGTTACGTTTAGGGTATCCTTTGGAGCGTGACAGATACCTTAAATTTCTGGTCCCACGTGTAGGAGTAGTAGTAAAATAAGTGTGACTCAACAACATGTCATACATGGCCATTTTATTAGTTTGTTCCAAACATATTAATTATCCATTTAAGAGTATCATCAAGTTAGTTGCACACATACCAACTAAAAAAGTGTTAATCAATAATTCAAGTTTCGATATACTTAAAAATTCATTTATGAATCATAGTGAAACATAATCATCATCCCATGATAAACAAATGCAATTCTTTTTTTTTTCCCCCTTAAATCTTTGTCCTATTCTAATGCTCTACTTTACAAGCATAAATAAGAATATGGAAAAGCAAAGAATTAACTCACTCAGCCATGTTAAAAGCTCCTAATCAAAATGATCTTCGAGAAATGGAACATCAGTATCCTAGTCACCTGAACCAAATAAATACCCAGAATGAGTATTTCTTATAGGCTTTACTAAGATGACAATAACTTTTTTATTTTAGCTCCAAATTTCGTATATGAGTAGTCATTTTCTACTTTCTTCAAGTGCTCTATTTATTTCTAAAGTTATTTAAACATTTAAAGGTCATTTAGGTCTTGGAAACCTACAGTACAGATCACACCTAGCCCGTTCCAGTTTTGATTTCTCCTACTTTCTACAATTTTTACCTTACATAAACTTTCTATATTGATCTCACATTACTTCAAAATCATTCACCAATTATAATTGTTCATAATACATGCATGATCCTAGTGATATTGCTCAAAAGAATAATCTTTCCTTGACTAGTTTCATGATAATACAAAATTCTTAAGTTTACAAAAGTTCAATCTTGAAAACTTGTAGTGACTTCTTATCTCATGAAATTTTTAAATAGATGAGTTTATCTTTTAAAATAATGCACCATTCTTTATTTTATTCTTTGAAATTCTTGTTCAATGTTTTGATTTAAAACTTGATTGTTAAAACATGGGTTTTTCATTGTGTTTCTAAGAAAAGAATTTCATTTGTAAAATTTTCAAAATACAACATAGGATCACAATATTTGTGAAAAATAATAGATTGGATTTGTTTTAAAATTTTTCTTTTGTACAAAAATTTCTAGGCCCTTGAAAATTAAGTTTTAGAAAATTATAAACATAACAAAGTATTATCAACATTAAAAATTTAAGGATTCATTCTACCATTATGGCAACATCACTATGAGCACTTATGTTCATGAACTTATACTAAACTTGTGAACTTTTAATTTAGTAAAACTAACTCAAATAAGAAGTTGACAATATCATAAATAAAGATATATGCAAAAATCAAAATAAAATATGGAAGTCTTAGATTACGATAAAGGCTCCTCAGGACCTTAAATAATCTAGTCACATATAATAAAAAAAATCAAAGTGAGACAAAAATCAATAAAACGAGAGTCTTAGATTTTTGTCAAGGTTACCTGAGACTTGAAATATTCTAGTCTCATTTGGACTTGATTTTAAACCAGTCCAAGACTAGAATGGACTAGTCTTATGAAAATGTAGAACATGAAATAAATAAAATGCATGAAATAAATGAAGATATGTTAGGGAGCAATAGGCTCTAAAGATTATAAATATTTATATATACATATTAACATATAGAAAGTCAAGTTAGCAATAAGATAAAAAATGAATATATCGTAAACATGAATTTAAACATAACACTGTGACATGAACTCAATGTTATCTTGCATTTTCATACCATAGCATCATGCATCATGGGGACTTTTATTGAAAATATTAAGACATACACATATCACATAATGACATGTGTGGATAGAGTTTTGTGTGTTTAACTAAATAAAGATGGAAGAAAAAATTTGAGAGGGCAAGGAGGGGGGGTGGTGTGAATCAAAAGGAGAAGAGAGAAAAGAAAAATTTGAGAGAGTGTTGGTAAGGAAGAGAAATGTAAAGTGTGAAAAGTGAGAGAGGTGATGGGTATTTATGGAAGAAAAAAGGACGGAATTAAAGTATGAAAGAAAAATGAAAAAGAAAATAAACTAGAGAGAAAAGAGAGGGAGAGAGGTGCCGGTTTTAGAGAGGGAGGATGTATAGAGAGAAAAAGAAAAAAGAAGAAAAGACAAAAAAAAAAAAAAGACAAGATAATGAAAAGTATATGTAAAATATGGTAGATTAGATAGTTGTAAGAATAGGTTATGTAAGATGTAAGAGTAGGTTGTAAGAGTAAGTAAAAGATGAGTGATGTGAATAGTAATGAATAGTAGAAAAGACAAATTAATTACCGATGGATATAAAAATATGTGTACAAAGGTTATAATTGACGTTTTTATAAGCCGATAGAATTTATCTGATATTATATAGATATCTTAATATTATTCCAGTGTAAATTGTTTGTTAAAATATTTTGCCTTGTTTTGTGTGTTGGTGATTAGATACAAAAACTGATATCAAAAGTTTCGAAACGATTGATTTTTCGGAGAAACTCACCGTTTTAGGGTATATGTATTATGCTTGACATATATCTTAGGTTCCTACTATTTTTTTACTTATCTAATGTTTTAGTGTTTTAGTAATTGTCTTATCAGTTCTAGGGCTTTTAAGGTTTAAGCTTAACTTGATTTGACTTTAGAGTTTTGGTTATGATATCAACTCTAGGATATTACTTATGAGGCTACTATAAAATATAGGGGTTTCCCCTTAAAGAAAGTTTTGCTCTCAAAACTTGACCAACATTCCTAATTCTTCAAATAGGTTAGAGTTCTTGTGTTGTATATCATCCTTATCTTCCCAAGTTGCTTCTTCTTATGCATGATTCCTCTAGGGGACTTTGACATACTTAATCTCCTTGTTTCATAGCATCTGCACTTTTCAATCCAAGATTTGTATCGGGTGTTCCTCAAAAGCGAGGTTTTCTTTTGGCAACACTGACTCTAACTCTGCTACTCGATTTGGGTCGGCTACATGATCGTGTAGAATAGACACACGAAACATATTGCGTACTCTTGATAGATTTTGTGATAAAGCTAAATGATAAGCAAGGTCTCCCACTTGCTTAAGTACTTCGAAAGGTCTTATATACCTTGAGCTTAGCTTTCCTTGTGCATGTACCCGAAGTATACTCTTGATGGGGTTCACTTTCAAGTATACATGGTCTCTTACTTGGAATTTGAGAACCGTTTTTTTTTGTTTGCTCGGCTCTTTTATCTATCTCGAGCCTCTTTCGTCCTTTGCCAAATTTTTCTCACTTTGTCCATTGCATCTTACATTAAATCCGATCCAACTATGAGCTTTTCCACATCATCCCAAAACAAAGGTGATCTGTAATGTCACCTATAAAAGCTTCGTATGGCGGCATTTGGATTGTAGATTGATAGTTGTTGTAGGCAAACTCTATTAGTGGCAAATGAGCGTCTCAACTTCCTTTGAACTCCATGATGCAAGCACGTAACATATCCTCTATAGTTTGAATTGTTTTTTCCAATTAGCCATCAATTTGAGGGTAATAGGTCATGCTAATGTGTAGCTTCATCCCCATGCACTTCTACAAACTTGTCCAGAACTTAGACATAAATCTAAGATCTCAATTTGACATGATTCCAGCAGGTACTCCATGTAAATGTACTATTTTTTTATGTAAAGCTTAGCTAGCTTATCCATCGAGAATGTTATGTTGATTAGTAGAAAGTGTGTTGATTTGGTCAGACGATCAACAACAACCCCTATGGCATCATATCCTATCGACATTCTTGGTATTTCGCACATGAAATCCATAGTGATCTAATCCCACTTCCATTTAGGTCTTAGCAATGGCTGCAATAGTCCTCCTACTCTTTGGTGTTCTACTTTCACCTATTGGCATGTTGGGCACTTCATCACATAATCGGCTATGTCTCTTTTCATTTTGTTCCACTAGAAGTGGCTTTTGAGGTCTTGGTACATTTTTGTTCCTCTAGGGTATATTGTATATCTAGAGTTATGAGCTTCACTCATGACTTCCTTTCTCATTTTGATATCATTTGGTACACATAGTTATCCTTTCATTCTCATAACATCCTCCTCATCCACTATAAAGTTGATATTTACATCCCTTCTTGCACTTCTCGTTTAACCTTTTGTATTGCCTCATCGCAGCGTTGAGTCTCCTTAATCATTTCTACCAGAATCGACTCCATCACTAAGTTAGATATTTCCACTTCAATGTTTATCCCACAAACTCAATACTTAGCTTCTCAAACTTCATTATTAACTTCCTTTGGTCAGTAAGCAAGGCAACAACTTCTCCATGATTCTTACGATTTAAAGCATCCACAACTACATTCACCTTTCGTGGACATTAGTTGACTCTAAGATCATAATCCTTTATGAGTTCTAACCATCTTCTTTGTCACATATTTAGCTCTTTCTGTGTGAACAGATACTTGAGGCTTTTATGATCTGTGTATATCTCACATCTCTATCCATAGAGATAATGTCTTTATAACTTGAGTGCAAAAACGATGACAACTAACTCTAGATCATGTGTTAGATAGTTCTATTGATGTTGCCTCAACTGTCATGAAGTGTAAGCGATCACAATTCTTTCTTGCATTAGTACACATCCGAGACCATTTCTTGATGCGTCACTATGTACTGTATAAGGTTTATTAGGGTTTGCAACACTAAAATTGGGGCAAAGATGAGTCATTGCTTGAGTTCTTGGAAACTTTGCTCTCTCTTGTCAATCCATATAAACTTCTCATTCTTTTGGGTTAGCTGAGTTAAAGGCTTGACTATCGTGGAGAAATTCTTTACATACTTCTTGCAATAACCTACAAATCCAAGAAAACTTCTCACTTCAATGACTGTCTTAGGCTATTTCCATTCCATTACTGCTTTTATCTTCTTAGGATCTACTGATATACCTTCTCCAGATACCACGTGTCCTAAAAAGGATATCTTATCTAACCAAAAGTCGCACTTAGATAACTTAGTGTATAACTTATGTTCTCTAACATTTGTAGTGCCATACGTAGATGCTCCTCATGTTGTTCTTATGTCGTTGAGTAGATTAGGATGTCATTGATAAATACTATCACACACTTATCCAATGAAGGTTTGTAAACTCGGTTCATCAGGTCCATAAAGGTAGCCGATGCATTGGTTAAACCAAAAGGCATTACTAAGAACCCGTAGTGTCTATAACGAGTTTATAAGGCAGTCTTTGGCACATCTCTTAGTTTGATTCTCAATTGATGATACCCAAATCATAAGTCAATGCGTGAGAGCACACCTGCTCCTTGTAGTTGATCGAAGAGATTGTCGATCATTGGTAATGGATGCTTGTTTTTTATTGTGACCTTATTAAGTTCCCAGTAGTCAATGCACAACCTCATGGATTCATCCTTTTTCTTTACAAACAACACTAGTGCTCCCCATGGTGAGACACTTGGTTGAATAAACCCTTGATCCAAAAGTTCTTGTAATTACTTCTTTATCTCTTTAAGCTCGATAGGTGCCATGTGTTATGGGGCTTTTGATATTGGTTTGATGTTTGGCACTAAGTTTATCTCAACGTCAATCTCGCGCTTAGGTGTTAACCCAGGTAATTCATTTGAAAATATGTTTGGAAACTCATTGATGATGAGCATGTTATACACCCTTGGCTTGTCCTTTTCCTCTTCCATAGCATAGACTTGACTCTCACTCTTTGTCTTAGTTTCTTTGTTTATCACAATTTTAAATGAACTTACCTCTTTCTTTCTTATAACTGTAGATTCTCCTTCAAACATAACCTCTTTCTTATCTTGGTCTTTGAAACTTACTTTCTTTCCTTAACAATCCATAATGGCCTTTGTGCGAGTCAACTAACTCATGCGTAGTATCACCTCGTATTTACTCATTTCCAACACTATCAAGTCAGTCGTGGTATGGTGTCCTTGTACTTCTATGGGACATTCCTTTAATAACTCTCTTGTTGTTACGATATTGCCCATGGGTGTTTTCACTCTAAAGCTAGTAATTGTTGTGGCTATGGGTAATCCAGTCCTCTTGGCTAGGCTAATAGTGACAGACGAGTGTGTGGCTCTGTATCAAACAAGGCATAAGTAGTCTCACTAGCTACTTGTATTTTTTCTGCATTCAACAAACACTAGTTACTAACTAGTATATACCCCCTACTATATTAGTTAACTATCGAAAGATTTAGATTATTTAGAATATCGGTTTCTAGTGCTTAAATAGTTTCTATCTTCTTTTAAGGAAAGAATAAAAAGGGAAAAATGTAGCCTAAGGTTTTAAGACTAACCTGCGACTAACTTGAAGTGATGGTCATCATCTTCCCTCAAAGCGGCAAGCTCACATCCTTCCTCATTGGCCTTCTCACATATTTGCTAGCCCTCCAAGTTGTAAATTTGCATCTGTGCACTAAGGTTTCAGGGCGGCTTCCATTGTCATTGCCGTTTCCATTCTTGATAGTTGTGGATCCTCTTAAAGAATTTGTTGGCTTAACCAGAGCGTTCTTTCTTTTAGGGCACTTGTTGGCAAAGTGCCCGAGTTGCTTGCAAACAAAGGACATTATTGAGCTCTTTTTAGGGCATTCCAAAGACTTCCACAGAAGTAACACTTATACTACAGTTGTGGGCATGATTTGGGATAGTGCCTTTGTCACGCCCCAAAGGATACCCAAAACGCAACAGTCCGCCACACTCGATATTTAAACTCAAGTATGACACCCTCAGTCATCCCATGAGTTTAGATACCGGATGTAAGGCTTACGTTCACCATGTAGGTCCCGACTTCTTCAAAAAGCTCCTTAAATTCCAAAAGTTGTACCTTAGAAAAATAGCCTCTTGAGGATAGCCATAAATAATCATACTGCAACAGGAAACTATAGGGGCATAAACTTACGAGCTTAGTGAGTTTTACTTCCAAATTAAATACTATAAAATAGGGCAAACAAGTTATATTATCAATCATATGAAATGCACAAGCACGTGAGCACACAACACAACACATAAGACTTTCCAAGAGTCATATGTTGCATGGATTTATGCCCTCCATTTGGGGTTAGGTGTTTTAGGCCCATACAACCATAGATTTCAATTTTTCTCATTTATATAGTGGTTGATTCAGGTACCCACCCACCCACTAATTTTGTAGTTGATGCAAGTGCCTACACCACATTTTAATTCAGGCCATTATGCCAACATTCAAGTTTTCCGGCCCACTCGTTGCCTAGCTATTATGCCTTCTTCCCACAAAGGTATAATAACAAATGCAATGTGATCAACATATGGTATGCATGGTCAATTTAATTATAAGATCATGGCATATTATTTAATGGATTATAGACGATCATAGATATGGTAGACACTTCAATTCTATACTACATCATACAAGTATTCATAACACTTCCCATCTCGATATTCTTATCATCAATTCAACCAAGTAGAATTCACATGCACATTCCAAATTTTATCTTGTCCTAATTCTAATGCCACTATCATTACAAGCACAATCATAAGCATGTAATTTAAAGATAGTAAACTCACTTTGCCATGACGCGAAAATCCACTTAATCGTAATAGTCCTCGGGAAGGTCTAGTATGTCTCCCATGTCTCCTGATCAAAAGAAATAACTCTAATGAGTATTTCTATAAAGTTTGAGTGAACTTATAAATTATATTCTAATAAGTTCGTCAAAATTCGTCTAAGAGGAAATTCCAACTTAAACCGGCCATAACTTGGTCATTTTAACTCGGAATTTTGCATATTATATACTGAATTCTACCTATTCGATGAGAGATATCTATTTCTAAAGTTATTTCCATCAAAAAAGGTCATTTGGTCCATGAAAAGTAAGGTACATAATGCTATACGAGATTCCCAACCCACAAATCAATTTCTAATTGCAATCTAAACATCATTCCAAAGCTTTGATAGATACTTGGCTATCATTATATTTTGAAAGAATCTTTTATATACATAAATAAATCAATATCATGCATGATTCACGGGTATTGATCAATGTATTTCCTCATATACTTAGATAATGCTCTATGGGATGTATAAGACATTATTTTCCTAGCTTTGTTTCTACCTAGTGCATTATGTATACATGCAATACCTATAAGTTATTATCATGAATGTCATGAGATGAACTATCTATATGTATATCCTCAATGATATTTGATATCAAGAATTCTTTTAAAAAACTTTTGCTTTGCAAAACTTTTGAAATCACTAGACTTAAGAAAACAAATTTTAATCCTTGCAAAATCACATTTGCTTTTATCAAAACCCAACCTTAATGACCTATATGCATATCACCTTCATTCTTTTAATAATATTCTGCATTTTGGAGTTGGAAAATAGGTGTTTAAATAGGGAGTTTACCTAGTTATGAATTTTTAAAAATTTTTAAGGAATGAAAACATTGTTTAATCTATATTTTAAAACCTTTCCTTGTTTTAGGATTATACTTTGATAAATTTCGTTTATCCTTGTCAAAATTAAGTCTTTATTACATGTATTCCCTAGGACTTCTATTTTTCCATTAAAATTCTCATTTTGGCATTTGGAAATAAGTGCTTAAATAGAGGTCATTTCTAAATCCGAATTTTTGAAATTTATATTTGAGATTGTTCCTTTTGTAAAACTCATTTAATCTTTCTAAAATTAATTCCTAATCAAACCTACTCCTTAAGGCTTCCATTTCTTAAATAAAAATCTTGTTTTGGGGTTGAAAAATAGGTGTTCACATATCAAGCCTTCCTTATTACGAATTTTAGGTTGGTTATTGAGATTGAAACATAATGCTAACACAACTTTTGTAAACTTTTCTTGTTTTGAAAATATTCCTTAGTAGATATAAGCTTTAGTCATCAAAACCACTCATTTATGATACCTATTCCCTAGGCCTTTCATTTTTATTGTAAAATACTCATTTTGAAGTTGAAAAATAGCTTTTCTAAATAGGGTCCCTTTTTTATCCGAATTTTCAAAAATTATTTTTGTTGAAACTAAAATAGATCTTAAGCTTTTTAACATTTTTCCACTATTATCATGCTACTACAAATCCTTTATGTACATACAACAAAAACCTAAGGCATTTATGAACTCAAAACAACTAGATCTAGTTTATTACACTAGTTATAAATGCAAATGCACTATGATCATTATGTAGATCTTGATCCTACTACCATAAAACATGTTATGGAAAGATTATACATGTGTGGATCCATTCAAAATCCCCATGAGCTTTATGCTAAGGATGTGGAAACACTTGAAAGAGAAAAAAAATAAATTTGTGTGTGTGTGTGTGTGTGTGTGTGTGTGTGTGTGTAGTTCACGACAATAAGAGGAAGGGAGAGGGAGAGAAAAACTTTGTTCCAAAAGTTGATTTTTGTAAAGAAAGAGAGAAAGTGAAATGAAGTTGGTATATAGGGGTATTTATAGAAAAGTGGATTAGGGTTTGCGTGTTAAATAAAATGAAGAAAATAAAACAAATTGAAGGAGAAAAAGAGGGAGAGGGAGCCGGCTTCTTCAAGAGAGAGAGAGAGGTGTGTGTTATGTTGTGTAAGTTTCAAAATTAAATTAAGTAATTTTAGTAATAAAAATTGTATTGGAAAAGTAAATGTAAGAAAAATGATGAAATATTATAAGAATAGGTTGTAAGGATGTAAGAATAGGGTATGGGTGGTTGTACTTGTGAATAGTGTGATTAGAAATCAAAAAGTAGATTAGACAATTAAAGTATCGATAGTAATGAAAATACGATAAAAGGCTATAATTGTAATTTTTATAACCCGAAAAATTATATAACCGATATATTTGGAAATCTTATGAAATTACGAGTCTTACGATACTAATAACATATTTTTAGCATCTCAAGCCCTGGGACATGCTTTTTGAAGTCTGTATCCGATCGAGTTCGAAATAGGTTGAAAATTCACTAATCTGATATTTTTAAGCATCCTAATATTATTACGAACTAATCTACACGCTCCACTCATATTTCGACTTTTTGGTTTAAGAACGCGGGGTTGCCGAATCTAAACTATTAGAGTTTCCTAAGGATTCGTTGACTAAGGGTTTTCGATTGACTTCTCAGTTTCGGGTTTAAGCTTGATACTTACCCTAAAAATTAGGGGTTTACAGCCTTCCCTTTCATTTCCAACATGTCACTTCAATCTTTATCGACTCTTTCTTGCTGCTTCCATTTCCTTTGAAATTTCCGAATGACTTGAACTTTTTAGTTTTGAAGCCTGGACTTGTTCCTTCGTAAGACCTTTTTCCAAACACAAAAACGTTTTTCTCTAGTGCTTTAGTCTTTCTCTTCTTTGCTCCTTCCACTATCCGAGCTCTCTACACTAATCATCGGAAACTTCTAATGATAAACTCCTGTAATTACACTAGCAACTCCTTAGCCAACCCACTCGGGAAGACTTGCCTTTTTAACTCCTCACTGTGTTTGTATGAGTCTAGGGCATGTTGAAGCAATAGACTAAACTCCATTTCATATTGCTTTATGGTCATTCCTTACTAAGAGAAGTGTAGAAAGTCAGCGATGTACTCAAAGGCTTCTCGAAAAGTAATTCTCCATGAATTCTTGTCGGAACATATCCCAAGTGATCGAGGTTGGTAGCTCTTGGCTCTTGGATTCCTACTAGAGTTTGGCTTTAAATTAGAGCATATAGGTGTCGTAATCAAATCTTAGGTAGCGGGGTACTTCGAACACAGTAAATGATATTTCCACCTATGTTAGCCAATCGTTAGCCTCGTTGAGTTTGCTAAAGGCTCCATCAAAGTAGCGATTGCTTTTAATAAAGTTTGGAAAAGTACTTCTATAAGGTCTTGAAGAGTATTGACAATGGGGGTAGAGTAGGCATTGTTTGTGCATTCTGATTTTGTTGAATGAAGGTATTTAAGGGTTAGCTAGGCATTTATAGTGGTAAGGACATTGCCAGGTAGGTTTTGCGAGGTGTGGGAATGTCTCCTTATTAATTTTGCGGTGGTTATAGCTTGAGGGTTTTTGGTTCAGACTGGAGATTATTGGAATCATATTGCTCTTGATTTCTATATCTTCTCGGTTAGTGGTTCGGGGTTTAATTAAGTTAAAATTACATCTCTATATAGGTTATCATTTGCACGAGATATTTATAGAAATCTCAACTCGCAAGAGAATAACAAAATCAAATTCATATGAGAAATAAATATACCATGTTCATAGAAATCAAATTTTGGGAAATAAAGTAATAGAAAGGAATCTAATTTTAAAGTGACATTGATAATCTTAAAATGATACAACATTACACTACATTATACATAGAGAGAAGCATACTTTTAGACATAAGGGATATCCTTAAATCTTCTATTCTTACTTTACTTCTTATTATTCCTTCGTATAACTTGCTAATATAAATCAAAGTTAAACATTTCTTCTTAGCTATCTTAAATAAGTAGTCATGTAAGTGTTCTTCATCTTCTCGGTTCCTAGGTACTTCATGGTGAGGGAGCGAAATTTGAGCAACCTTGGCTCGTTGATCCTTTATGTCTCTTGTTCATGAATTCTTTGAGGTGCCTTCTCACTGTCGTTCTTTTTCCTTTTTCTTTCAAACAGGGTTGTGGCTTGCTTTCGTCCATTGGTTGTTATAGAGTCTCTTCTTTCGGTTCAAAATCATTCATCACTACTTGCTTGTTTGGGGCCCTTATCTCTATGGTCAATCCTTGTATCGGAGTATGAGATTAGCTTCTACCTAGAGAGGCTTCACTTTGCTCATGATAGCCCCACAAAATCCGTGCACTTGTTCTCCTTGGGATTCTCTTCGGTGTCTTCATCAAGATCTTCCTCTTCTTCTTTGTTAGTTGGTTCATCTTGAACCATCTCATCAACCTGCTAGTGATGTGCCCTAGGCCATATAGATACTATTTAATTATCTATTAATCTTAATAAGATTAAGATTAATAAATAATTATTAATTACAATCATTTTTTTATAAGAAGTGTGTCATTTGGAATTCCTAATATCTTATGTGTGTCTTTTGGAATTCCTAATGACCTTTGAAATCCTAATAAGATTAAGGCAGTTGACTATGGCACAGTTTCTTATAAATAGAACACAATAATCTCCTCTAGAGTTTTAACAGATGCTTGCTGTCACATTAGAATTACAGAGAAACTCTGCAACTCAAAAAGTAAGAAACCCTATTGAGAGAGATTCCCAAAAATTAGGAATTGTTCCTACGTGCTAGCACACATAGAGATCTGATTGGAAATTCATTCGTGTGGATATAGTAGAGGGTGTTCGCATTTGCAACATCTCACATCTGAATTTCCAGTATTTTAAAGCATCAAGAAGGTAATTCTATTCATTTTTCATTTGAGGTAATCGCATGGATCCGCAATTGAGGATTTAGGGTTTTTTTTAAATGAAAATATATTTTTGCTGTGTATTAATCCCTAAATCCCCAACAGTGGTATCAGAGCCACTTGTGATTTCAATCAAATTCTTTTTCGTATGATATATGTATGATCTATGAAAAAAGGTATTATGTGGATTAATAAGATCTGTTCGTACGGATTATGTATTGTGATTATTCGAACAGATTTGAGAATTTGAGCATCCTATTTAAGAAATTGGGACGCCAATTTTATAAAGTATATAGCATCTATTAGGAAATTTCATATATGTTTTGCAGATGTAATCCACATCTAGCATTGAAAAGTCAAGAAAAGGTTTTAGCGCGTCAGTTTTTGGACGTCTGAAAAGATTTGGAATTGCAAGCGTCTAACATTGGGTTTGTTTTTGTGGATTGGATCTGCTCGAGGGTCTGTTTTGCAGATCTGAAGAAAAATTAAAAAGTTATGACCGTGGCTTATTGTTTAATGAAAATTGTGAATCTGGAAAAGTTTGCAAATCTAATTTACGTGCGTTTGAGATTTCCAAACAATTCTGATTTATAAAATCGCGCTGGTTTGATATATTAAAAAAAAATCGTAAAGCATGTTTCTGAACATGTAATTTGATTAGTTTATATGTCTGATATTACATATGAGATTTGGATCTATTTGCGCGTATCATATTTGGACATTGCGTACATCTGATTTAGATCAGATTTGGACAATCTAGTTGGAAATTAGATTTATTAAAAATATATAAAATATATATATTACACAGCAGATTCATGAAGTCTTTTATATATATGATATGGTTCAATTGTTGAACAGATCTGGGTTGTTTAAAACAACTTGTTCAATTGTTGAACAATTTTTTAGTTTTAAAAAAGAATATCATGGAATTTTTGGAAACATTTTTAAAGGGTTTTAATTTTTCAAAAGGATTTCCCTTGCCCAAATTTTCTTTTTTGTCTAAGTTTCAAGGGTGCTGCCTCTAAAACCCCGCAAAAGACGCTTCCCCTTGACCCCTACCCACTAACTGGCTAGCGGGATAGCTTTAAGGGGACTCTGTCCTGCTGACCCCTACAAGGTGTGCAACACCCTTCAATAATAAAATAATAGTCAATATAAAATGCGCTTTTGAAGTGTTGTGAATTATGTGTATGTCTATTGTATGTGCATGTGTTGCAAGCATAGTGCGTAGCATGGCCCTAAGACCTATGTGATTGGCAGGTTTTCATTCATTTTCTTTTAATGGGTTGTAATTTTATAAATACGGCCTGCGAGTTGTTTTTATTTTATTGAAATTTAGTTTTTCTGCTAAGTAGTAGTAGGAATCTTTCTTTATATCTATTCGTTATTGTAATGGAGACATTAAGACTTTTCTTAATCCATGGAGATGGAAGAGTGAGGACTATCATGAAGATACAAGGAATTTTACAACCCATATCCATGTTGATGGATCTTTACCTTAGGTTTGGACCATTGGTCTTCATATTGGCTTATGAAGATAAATATAGATTAAGAGCCATGCTATGACACAATTTTATTTTCTTATAAGCCTGTTATATCATATATGAAGATATGTGTAAATGTATGTGATACCATGTTTACAACCTAGCATGCTTAATTTCAAACAAATTTGAAAGCAATATGATATTTCACCTTTTGAAAACCCTCATATAATATTAAGTCATAAAATGCCTTCCATGGTTTGACACTTGTCAAGGCTTGGATTGTGCAATTGTAGGTTCTGCCAAAGCAGGGTACAATAGACTATCTTAGTAAGGCAAGGTGAATAATGGTAATATTCACATGTCATAATGGTTAGACTTAAATAGGCTATCAAAACGGTTTTAGGCCTATGGCATTGGATGGGATTAGTAGGTCGGGATGTCAATCCCATAATAAGTGTTACATGTGATGTCAATCCCATAATAAGTGTTACATGTGATGTAATTGGAAAGGGTTTCCTACCTAAATAACTAAATTTTGAGCATCTTGCCACAACTAACTCATATTTGGTGAAATATGGATGTTATTCCACTAAGAAACTTTGTTATTAAGATGGTTTCCAAATTAATATTTGAGGGTTATTAATTTGATAAAATAGTAGAAGCATGTAAAATGGCTTACATAAGGATAATTAACTTTGCATAACTTTGTGTATAGATTATGGCAACAAACAATTCAACCTTGCGATCAATTCTTGAAAAAGAAAAATTGAATACCACAAACTTCCTTGATTGGCACTAAAACTTAAGAATTGTTCTTAAGCATGAAAGCAAGTTATATGTTATTGATGAACCAATCCTTGAGGAACCTGGTGTTGATGCTTCAAGAGTTGAAAAGAACTCATATAATCAGCATAAAGAATACTCTTTGGATGTGGCTTGCATCATACTTGCCACCATGGATCCTGAGCTTCAGAAGCAAATGGAAGACATGGAGGCGTATGATTTGATCGTACACTTTAAAGAAATGGTTCAAAAGGGATAGGGCAAAAAGTGGAAAGCTAATGGTAGGGGAAATGACAAAGCAAAAGGTTAGACCAAAGCTAAAAGGCCCAAAACCCAGCCTAAGGCTAAACCGCCAAAGGAAGGGGTTTGCTTCTTCTGCAATGAACCACGTCATTGGAAGAGGAATTGCAAGCTATACTTAGAGGATCTGAAAAGGAAGAAGGGTAGTGAGACTACTTCTTCAGGTATATATGTTATATAGGTCAATTTATCTACTTCTACATCATTGGTATTAGATACCAGATGTGGCTCTCACATTTGTGTAAATGTGCAGGGTTTCAAGCAAAACAGAAAATTGGAAAAAGGCAAAGTGGACCTACATGTGGCTAATGGAGCAAAAGTTGCTACATTAGTTGTATGAAATTTTGAATTAACTTTGCCTTCTGGATTTATTTTAATTTTAAATAATTGTTACTATGTGCCTGCTATGAGCAGCAATATTTTTTCAGTTTCATGTTTGGACAAGGATGGTTTTAGATTTGTTATTGAGAATAATACAATCTCTATCCATCATGGAGAAATCTTTTATAGATTTGCTTATTTAATTAATGGTCTCTATGTTCTAAACTTTGATGAATATGATAATCAATCCATTTATAACATAAATACCAAAAGATTCAAATCTAACAATTTAAATCTGACTTTCTTCTGCCATTGTCGTTTGGGACACATTAAGAAGAAATGCATATCAAAGCTTCATCAAGATGAGTTTTTAGATTCATTTGATTTTGAATCATATGAATCATGCAAATCTTGTTTGATGAGTAAGATGACGAAGGCTCCTTTTGTTGGACAAAGTGAGAGAGCTACTGACTTGTTGGGCCTCATACATATAGATGTATGTAGACCATTGAGTTTACCTGCTAGAGGAGGTTATTTATACTTCATTACTTTTACTGATGACTTTAGTAGGTATAGATATGTGTACCTAATGAAGCATAAATTTGAATCTTTTGAAAAGTTCAAAATATTAAAAAATGAAGTACAAAATCAACTTGGTAAAAATATTAAAACATTTCGATTTGATCGAAGTGGTGAATATTTAAGCTAAGATTTTTCTGATTATCTTAAGGATTGTGGGATAGTCTCACAGTTGACTCCTCTAGGAACACCACAATGAAATGGTGTTTCTAAAAGGAGAAATCAAACTTTGTTAGATATGGTTCGATCAATGATGAGTCAGACAAATCTTCAAATATCCTTCTGGGGATATGCCCTGGAAACTGCTGCGTTTAAATTGAATAAGGTTCAATCAAAATCGGTTGAAAAGACACCGTATGAGTTATGGAATGAAAATGTCTAAGTTTGTCTTTTCTAAAAATATATGGGTGTGATGCATGTGTCAAACGTCAAGTGTTTGACAAATTGGCACATAAATATGATAAATGCTTGTTTGTGGGATATCCAAAAGAAACAAAAGGATATTACTTCTACAACCAATATGAGAACAAAGTGTTTGTTGCTCGTAATTGGTCACTTTCTAGAAAGAGAATTTGTTTCTAAAGGGAATAGTGGCAGTAAGATACAACTCGAAGAAGTTCAAAAACTACAAACTAACATAGCTCCCATGAAGGATGTTCAATCAGACTCACAAATAGTTGCTAAGCCTGAACCACTAGTTAAAGGCCCGCGTAGGCCTAGGAAGATTCATCATGAGCCTAAGAGATATGGATTTCTCATCACTGACAATCATGATGGAATGCTCATAGATCAAGATGAGCCCACATCTTACCAGGAAGAAATAAAGGGCCCTGACTTTGAGAAATGGTTAGTAGCCATGAAATCAAAAATGCAATCCATGTATGATAATAAAGTCTGGACTTTGATTGATCCAACTGATGGTGTTAAAACTATTGGGTGTAAATGGGTTTTCAAGAAGAAAACTAACATGGATGGAAACATGCATACCTACAAAGCACAAGTAGTTGCAAAAGGTTTTAAACAAACTCATGGTATAGACTATGATGAAACCTTTTCACCTGTAGTTATGCTTAAGTCTGTAAGGATTCTTCTTGCTATAGCTGCATATTATGACTATGAGATATGAAAAATGTATGTTAAAATAGCCTTTTTGAATGGAAACCTTATTGAGGATGTGTACATGACACAACCTGAGGATTTTGACAGTCCAAGGAATTCACATAAGGTTTGAAAGATCCATTTATGGACTGAAGTAAGCATCTCGGAGTTGGAATCTTCATTTTGATGAAGCAATCGAACGTTTTGATTTCTTTCAAAATGAAGATGAACCTTATGTTTACAAGTAAGTTAGTAGGAGTGCAATAGTTTTCTTGGTGCTTTATGTAGACGACATACTACTTTTTGGAAATGATATTCCTACATTACAAAATGCCAAAACATGATTAGGAAATTGTTTTTCAATGAAAGACTTAGGTGAAGCTGCCTAAATTCTAGGCATCAAGATCTATAGAGATAGATCTAACAGGCCCATTAGCCTAAGTCAGAGTGCATACATTGACAAAGTACTAAAAAGATTTAGTATGGAAAATTCTAAGAGAGGATTTCTCCCAATGTCGCATGGAATTAAATTGAGTAAGACTCAATGTCCTGCTTCAAAGGAAAAATAGGAACATATGGGTTGGATTCCATATGCTTTTGCTATTGGTTCCATCATGTATGCCATGTTATGCATTTGATAAGATGTCGCTTATGCATTAAGCATCACTAGTAGGTATCAGTCAAATCTAGGTGAGAGTCACTGGATAACAGTTAAATAACATTCTAAAGTACTTAAGAAGGACCAAGGATGTCTTTTTGACATATGGAGGATAGGAAACTAATCTTATGGTAAATAGTTACATAGATGCCAGTTTCTAGTCCGATTCAGATGATTTCTGATCACAATCAAGTTATGTATTTTGTTTGAATGGAGGTGTTGTAAGCTGGAAGAGTTCCAAATAAGACAATTCTATCATAGAGGCAGAGTATATAGCAGCATCAAATGCAGCTAAGGAAGTAGTTTGGATCAAGAAGTTTATTACCTCTTTAGGAGTTGTTCCTAGCATTTTAGATCCAGTAGACCTCTATTGTGACAACAATGGGACCATTGCATAGGCTAAGGAACCAAGATCACACCGACGATCTAAACACATACTCGGATGTTATCATCTCATTCGAGAGATCATCGATAGAGGAGATGTTAAGATATGCAGAGTACATACAGATGACAATGTAGCTGATCCATTGACTAAACCTCTTCCTAGTCTAAGCATGATAGTCATACTAGAGCATTAGGGGTTAAACTTATGTTTAACTAGGACATATGGATTTTATATCATTTGAATGATTATTATCTTTATAATGCAAGTCATTTTCTTTATCAAAGTTGTTATTAGCCTTTTTGCTTTGATAAAATATTATTCCTTGGATAAATTGGTTATTCCTTATGTCATTAAAGTATGTGACTTTAATAGTAAAACCATAAGATGAGAAATAACTTTTGTCTAAATTATCCCTAGTCGTTCATTATATGAATAATAATGAATTAAGACTAGTATGTTAGCTGGATGATGATCATGTTTTACTGATCATGGATATGAGATATCAATTCAACACATGAATACATGTAAGAGTACATTGTATTGGAATGACCAAATATGAGAATGCTATATGGATTAATGCGATAAGTAATTCTCATTTGTAGTGTTGTTTTAGTCCTTAGACCTGAAATCACCATGGATTCCAACATAAGGAATATTATGTTTGGACTCAATCAAATGTTATCTTTAACCAGATAATTATAAAGGTTGAATTGGGCACAATGTAAATCATGTAGAGGGAGTTGAGTGATTAAGATGGGATTTGTTTCTCTCATTAATTGGAGAGAGATATCTTTTGGGCCTCTTGATCAGTAAGATTGAGAAATTCATGGCCATACTCGAATGAATTGATAAGGAGTCATCAATATCATTTGTTTAAGTCAGTCATACTTTGGAATTAAGAAATATGTGATTAAACAAAATAAGAGTGTTTTCATCCACATCTTATATTTAATTATAAGATATCGTGTAATAAAAGGATTAAATAACTTACTGTTAATAGGTAAAGTCAGATCATCGATCTTCATTTAATTTGGGTAGACATAATGTCTTGCCAGAGACCAATTTTGTCTTATGGGTCTAAAATGGTGTTTTAGGGCCACTGCCAACATTAAGTGAACCTACATGGTTACACACAAAGAATGAATCAATCAGATCATGGGTTATTTTAATAAGCCCATAGGGAATTATCTAGGTTTAGTGCAAGTGAGAGATTGCTAGTAATGTGCCCTAGGCCATATGGATACTATTTAATTATCTATTAATCTTAATAAGATTAAGATTAATAAATAATTATTAATTACAATTATTTTTTATAAGAAGTGTGTCATTTGGAATTCCTAATAACCTTTGAAATCCTTAATAAGATTAGGGTAGTTGACTATGGCATAGTTTCTTATAAATAGAACATAGTAATCTCTCCTAGGGTTTTAACAGACGCTTGCCGTCACATTAGAATTACAGAGAAAATCTATAACTCAAAAAGTGAGAAACCCTACTGAGAGAGATTCCCAAAAATTAGGAATTGTTCCTACGTGCTAGCACACACAGAGATCCGATTGGAAATTCATTTATGTGGATACAATAGAGGGTGTTCGTGTTTGCAACATCTCATATCCAAATTTCTGGTATTTTAAAGCATCAAGAAGGTAATTCTATTCGTTTTTCATTTGATTTAATCGCATAGATCCGCAATTGAGGATTTAGGATTCGTTTTATTTGAAAACGAAAATATATATCCACTGCGTATTGATCTTTAATCCCCAACACAACCTACATGGCTTAGGATGGAGGATGTGTCGTTTGATTTATACTACCCGATTTGGGAAGGAAATTTTGGTGTACTCCATACAAGTAGAAGTATCCATCTGCATTAGATTTGTTCCATTAGGTATGGTCCAAGAGTTCATTGTGGGTGTATACAAGGAGAGGTCCAATTGCATTCCATGTTCGAAAGTCTAGGAAGGTCAGGGTTCCTTCTTTCCTAAGGATGACAATTATTTCCTGTAGCATGGGCTCTCCATAGAAAAAATGACATAATCCTCTCCATTCCATAAATGACTTCTACATCAACCAACTTTTCCCTCATTTTTGGGTCATACCTTAGTCCATCTACCATAAGCTCCCGCATCGAGTGCCTTAGTCCCTTTTTCCAAAGTCCTAACATTTCTTTAGAGGATCGGGGTTATCCTACTAAGGTGAAGTCTCTACGCGGACCCTAAGTCCTAATCAATATTCCACGAAGGCCTCATCATAACTCTTTTTGAACTCCTAAGCTTTTCCTTTCACTTCACCTAAGGTAAGCTATTCAAAAGACAAACAAAAAGGGAATTAGTCCTCAAGGTTCAAATTTCCATCTACCTCCTTTCCCAACTAAGTCTTTTACTATCCTTCTTTTCCTAGGCCTCTAAGTCCTCTTCTTACTTGTCATTTTACCATTGTTTCTACTCTAATACCAACTTAAATTATCATAGCTCAAGGGGTACCCTAAACATGGCAACTCGCCAACCACAATATTAAAACTTAAGAATGATTTCCTTGGTCACACAAAAGCTTTTATATCATGCACAAGGCGTACTTTCATGAAAAATAGGAAACGTCAATGGAGTAATGCATTTTAAGAGGACAATCGTAGAACAACATATAAGAAATTATAAATCATAATTATATAACCTTGAAAAATTAAGGTCTTACATCATCATAGGGGCATTACCCTCGTCAAACTTAAATATCACATAGCATTGAGTCTTTTTAAAGGAAAGCATATCTATCTTAAATTGCTATTGCTATAGAAATAGATTTTTTTAAAGTAGTCTACTCCTCCAAATTTTCTGGTAAACTTCTGTCAAAAACTCCTCGATGCAAACATCAAAATATCTAAGAGAAGATAGATGGGGAATAAAGCCATAGGTATTCTTTCTGCAACAAAAATCTATAGTATAACTAGCTTAATGAGATAAATTTCCACATCATGTACTCGAAATGAATAACAAACAAGTTTGTTAGAAAACATATGAGATGCATCATCCATATAATCAAACTAATACATATGATTAATCAGAAACCATATGTAAAATGGATTTACACCATCCATATCAAGGGTTAAGGAATGGTTTGAAAATAAAAGGGTCCTTCTGACCATCAAACTCTATTAAGTTATGAAAAACCACCACTAATTAGTTCCCAAGCTTCTTGCCCAAAGCAGTCGATTTGGCATGGCTCCTTCATGAGGCCACATTCATCGAATGACAAAGTTCCTCATGCTGGACCTAGGAACCTTACCTTTCTAGTTTCATGCGTAAGAGTAGTAATAGTAGTGAAATAATTTGTGACTCAACATGTCATGCATGACCATTTTATTAGCTTATTCCAAACATATTAATTATCCATTTAAGGTGATCATCAAGTTAGTTGCACATATACTAACCTAACAAAAATATTAATCAACAATTTAAGTTTTGACATACGTAAAAGTTCATTTACCAATCATAGTGAAACACACTCATCATCCCATGATAACCCACATGCAATTCCTTTTTTTTTTTTTTAATATTTGTTCTATTCTAGTGCTTTACATTACAAGCACAAATAAGAATGTGAAAAAGCAAAGAATTAACTCACTCGGCCATGTCGAAAGCTCCTAATCAAAATAATCTTCGGGAAGTGGAATGTCGGTATCCTTGTCATATGAACCAAAGAGATACCTGGAATGAGTATTTCATATAGTTTTTACTCAAGTTTCTAACTCTATAAATTTTATTCGTAATAGATTTACCGATTACTAAGTTTCTAACTTAAAAGGATAATAACTTTTTCATTTTAGTCCCAAATTTCGCATATGAGTAGTCGTTTTCTACTTTCTTTGAGTGCTCTATTTATTTCTAAAGTTATTTCAAACATTTAAGGTCATTTCGATCTTGGAAACCTACTATACATATCACGCCTAGCTAGTTCTAGTTTATATTTCTACTACTTTTTACAATTTTTACCTTATATAAACTTTGTATATTAATTTCACATTACTAGAAAATATTTCACCAATTATAATAGCTCATAATGTATGCATGATACTAATGATATTTCTCAAAAGAATAATTTTTCATTGACTAGTTTCATGACAATTGAAAATTTTTAAGTTTACAAAATTTCAACCTTGAAAACTTGTGGTGAATTCTTATCCCTTAACATTTTTAAATAGATGAGTTGATCTTTTAAAATAAAGTTCCATTCTTTATTTTATTCTTTGAAATTTTTGTTCAATATTTTTATGGAAAACTTATTTAATAAAACATGGGTTTTTTATGTGTTTCTAAGAAAAGAATTTGATAATTATTCACATAACAAAGAATTATTAACACTAAAAATTTAAAGATTCATTCTACCATTATGTAAACATCACTATGAGCACTTATGTTCATGGACTTAAATTAAACTTGTGAACTTTTAACTTAGTAAAACTAACTTAAATAAGAAGTTGACAATATCATAAATGAAGCTATATGCAAAAATAAAAATAAAAACATGGGAGTCTTAGATTATGATTAAGACTTCCTAGGACTTCAAATAATCCAGTCACCATGTATAATAAATAAAATCAAAGCGAGATAAAAAGAAATAAAATGGGAGTCTTAGATTTTTATCAAGATTCTTAAGACTTGAAATATTCTAGTCTCATTTGGACTTGATTTTTAAACTAGTCCAAGACTAGAATGGATTAGTCTTATGAAAATATAGAACATGAAATAAATAAAGTGTATGAAATAAATGCAGTTATGTTAAGGAGCAATAGGCTCTAAAGATTATAAATATTTACATATACATATTAACATATAGAAAGTCAATTTATCAACAAGAACAAAAATGAATATATTGTAAACATGAATTTAAACATAACATTGTAACATGAACTCAATGTGTTGTCTTGCATTTCCATTCCCTAGCATCATGCATCATGGAGACTTTTATGGAAAATATTGAGACATACATAAACACATATCACATAACAATATGTATGGAGAGAGTTTTGTGTGTTTACCTAAATAAAGATGGAAGAAAAGTTTTAAGAGGGCACAAGGGGGGCGGCATGAATCAAGAGGGGAAGAGAGAAAAAAATTGAGAGGGTTATGGTAAGGAAGAGAAATGTAAAGTGTGAGAAGTGAGAGCGGTGATGGGTATTCATAGACTAAAAAAGGATGGAATTAAAGTATGAAAGAAAACTGAAAAAGAAAATAAAATGGAGAGAAAAGAGAAGGGGAGAGGCGCTGGTTTTGGAGAAGGAAGAGGAGAGAGAGAAAACAAAAAAGAAGAAAATAAAGAAAAGAAAATATTATGAAAAGAAGATGTAAAGTATGGTAGATTAGATGGTTGTAAGAATAAGTTATGTAATATGTAAGACTAGGTTGTAAGAGCGTAAGAAAAAGATGAATGATGTGAGTAGTAATGAATAGTTGAAAAAACAAATTAATTATCGGTAGATATAAAAATATGCGTATAAAGGTCATAACTGACGTTTTTATAAGCTGATAAAATTTTATCTGATATTATATGGATATCTTAAAATTATTCTTGTGTAAATTATTTGTTGAAATATTTTCCCTTGTTTTGTATGTCGATGATCAGGTACAAAAACTGATACCATAAAGGTTCAAAACAATTGATTTTTCGAAGTAACTAACCGTTTTAGGGTATATACCTTATTCTCAACTATATTTTTTATTCCTACAAATTTTTTAACTTATATAATATTATAGGGTTTTAGAAATTGTTAGATCGGTTTAGGCTTCTAAGGTTTAGGGTTGACTTGGTTTAACATTGGGGTTCCGGTTTTGATATTGACCCTAGGATATTGCTTATGAGGTGACTATAATATCTAGGGGTTTACAGTATGGCCTTAAGACTATGTAATCTTTTAATGCTCAATAAATATTATGTTTAGTTATCTTGTTTGCAAATTATTTGTTATCTTCTTGAATTGCACTATTTCTTCAATGTTTCCTTTGTTTGTGAGTATCCTTATACATGGTATGGAATCCTTTGTGTGACTAGCGAAGTCACTCCAAGATTTTTATGCTTTGTACATCGGGTTAGCACATTTAGGGTATCCCTTGGGGCATGATATAATTTGAATGCAGGGTCGTGCTGGCCCAAGTATTTGATATGAATGGAATACAATTACATTTAAGAGATCATCTGGGGGTCAGTCGCTCAACATGAGCTAAACATGGGCTGTGTTTAGGGGTCGTGTTATTTAACATGGGTAGAAAATGAGCCATGCTAAGGTTGTGTTAATCCACATTTTGAGTAGATTTTAAAATGATTAAAATTTCAAAGGAAAAGAGAGTCTTAGACAAGCTTATAAGATTTTAAGGGACTAAAAAGGCAATAAAAACCTTGTTTTGAATATATGATTATAATGAATGTAACATTAAATGCAAAATATACCTAAGTGAAATTTAATCACCATGCAAGCCTTGATCACATGCATCATCCATCAATACATTCTCTAAGTCTTCCAAATGTATATTTAATCCTAAATCACTGAATTTTCAAATTTTGTATTAGAGATTAAATTGCACATATCAAGCCATATATCAATATTAAACAAATAAGGTATCAAATGACATATCAACTAACAAAATATATTTATAAAAAGTATTAAAAAATGAGTCTCAATGGAATTCAATCCATCATCATCCCATCAGCTAAAGATATCATCATTACTTGCATATCCAAGAGAATCATATCAAGCATCACTTGAAAATAAAATAAAAATGAGAGGCGAATCCCAATATAAAGTAATCTACACATACTTGTGTGTCATGCATACCCAAATTAATGCATAAAACTATAGGTATATATAATTAGAATTTAAGGTCAAGTAAGCAATGCATTTCTAACATCTTGAAAACATTTAAGGTACGAGTACTCAAAGCTACGGTGACACAAATTGGGGGACAAAAGGGATTCTATAAAGTATTGTGGGATGACAAGGCTCTAGTACCCATGTCAAAAAGAAAAAAGAAAGAAGTAATATTGTACATAAATTTCTATCAAATATAGCCATAAATGAATATGGTATATATGCAGTATTTTATCCAAGGTTTTGCGCTCCTAAATAATCCCATCACAACTTCATCCCTACTCAAGCTGACTATATCAACCATAGATCCCTCCTTTTCTATACCTACCAAGTTGTACCACACATTCCACAGGGCCTTAGGTGCTTAAACATTGTATCATCCTAATATTGCATTCAAACTTATAACCTAATCCATTGGTGTTGCTTGCAACCCAATCTAAGGGTATCATTTACTAGACAGAGCAACAAAGATGTAATAAATTAGCTAAGTTTAAGTATTAGTTTGGTTTTAAGTTTCTATCCTAGCAAGCAACACATAAATATTACACATCCAAGTTTCACTTGTTTAACTATATGAGCTTTACTTTAAGCTCTAACTTAGCTCAGTTACTAAATGAACTTGAGCCAAATCAAGCTTAAAGTGAGTCAGGTTTAAGTAACTTGTGAGTAGTTCGACTCTTTTGTAGCCCTGTACACAAGATCCCCTACTTCAAACATCTTATTCATCTTGTGCTAGTTTGCTAAGTGCCTCATACAAAGCTAAGAATGAGTTAAATTGTAGTTTAACAACTATTTCTACAAATAATCTTACAACTAATGTAGCTATATGGTGAGCAATAATGAATCTAAAATGATAATATTTGGTAGCACAATCCACAATAACTAATATCACTAAAAAAACATGAGATATGGGCAATCTAGTAATAAAATCCATTGTATTCTTATCAAAACATATTTTGGTGTTGAAAGAGGTTAAAGCAACCATGTTGGAGATATCATCAAGTATTTTATATGTTGACAAACATTCCAATATTTCATATGGAACTAAACATGCTTTCTCATCCCTGTCTAAAAGAACAAATCACTGAGATGATTAGATGTCTTTAACGATGAATCATAAGGTTGAAATTGGATTGTGGTGAGGAAATGCATGGCACAATTACACAAATAATATAGAAAAGTTATGCTTAATTGACATAACATATTTTCTATGTGATGTCCTTTGTTTGCAATATATATTGTTTGTGTTTGCGTTAAGTTTCCTTTAACTTGATCAGGATGAAGTTGCACTGTAGCTAGCAATCAGACACCAAAACATGGAGTCCGGATGTTAACCTAATCACAAGGTTCTAATTAGGGGCTGATTAAGGTTTGCAACAAGGCATTTGGATGCAAAGGGATAATGTGTAATTGTCACCTTGATTGGATATGGTTAGAAGATTCTAATCATGTGATAATAGCCTAGCAGCTGAATGTTGAGGCATGGCATTCAAGCGATAGAGGTGTTTTGTCTAAGTATGGTAGAGGTCTTCTAGATGGTGTCTAGATGGCATCTAGACAATAGACTTAGAAAACTAGTTGCTAGAGGATTTAATGCAAGGGATTTTTAGGAAAAAATCTTCAACAACCAAATTTTGTAAAGATACTATGTATGGAGGATTAGACATACTTTAGAGAGTTAATTGAGCTATTAATTTGCAAACCAACATTTTGTAATTACTTCTTTATTAATTTTGTATTTTGTTCTTCATATTTGCAATACCATCTTATAAGACTTGAGTAGTATTAATTAGTAAAAATGTTGAATTGAAACGAACCAATCTTCACTGAGGGTTATTACTCATATTTTACTTACTGTTTTTATTTTCCAATTAAGAGAAGAAAAGAGACTAATAGAACACTAAATAATGGAAGGAATTATCGTATTACTTTTGAATTTGTTGAGTGAATTAGTAAGCATGTGAGTTGTGTCTTGTGAGCGATAGTGTAATTCTTGTCAAAGGCACAACTTTTGTATTGTTTATGTGAGTTTATGTTATGGTGATTATGTGTAGCCCCAAATGAGTAAATATTTGGTGATTAATAACATGTTGTGCGAAGTCCTCAATTGAGGCATTTAGTTAAGGAGCGGTATGAACTCTACATTAATTCCAAGCTTATTTTTCTCTAACCTTCTCTTTCATTTATTACACTTTATATTATTTTTGTTCTTCTCTTGTTTAGCTTGTTGAATTACATCTTTTAGACATTAAATTTGAAAAGAAAATCAAGCTTGATCATAAACTCAATTCACCCTACCCCCTACCCCATGTCCCCTTCTTGACTTTAGTCTAGTGCTTCTCATTTAATACTCCCAAATATTCCCTAATATAAAAGTGCCAAACTTCAATATTAATGAATTGGTAATTAAGAAGTGATAAGATATAAATTTGAGATTAGTCTAGTTGTGTCTCATTTCATACTCCCAAATATACCTTAATATAGAATATACAAAACTTTAACATTAGTGAGTTGATAATGGAGAAGTAAGAGGGAGAAAAATCTTGTTGCCTACATGGAGACTCCATTTTACGATCATCAATCAATTTTTCTACTTCTTATTCTCTTAATAGTTTGTTTTAAGTAATTTAACCAAGCCAAAAGAGGATATGAAAATAGAAAAATAATTGATATTTGTTTGAAAATCTATAAGATAATGCATCAATAACTTTATTTTCGAAAATCATCTTATAGACAATATTATTTGATTCAAAACTCCAATATCAATAAACTAATATTGTTGTCTTAGAGTTTGTGTCATTTGATTCAAAATCTCCTTCAAATTCTTCTCATCATTATGTTCATAAAATGGCAACACAACAAATACAACACTATTGTTTAGTGCTTCGACTACAATTACCATTTCCCTTACATAAGCACTAGCCTCTTGTAGATTTCCTACTATAAATTGCAATAGATTGACTTCCTTGATGCAAAATTGTCCTCATCGCTTACTTAAAGCATCTATGTCTGAAATAAAGTAAAAGAAAAATGTAGTAGAGGTTAGAATAGTGTCCACATTATAGTATGTTTTTACTGTTAAGATGCAACATTAGCTTTTAGACTCCAATTATAAGCATCTTTCATTAACAAATTTGTCAAAGAACCCACAATGACAACATATTATTTGACACATCTCCTATAATACCATATGAATTTGAAAAATCCTCTCAATTGTTTCACATTTGATAGGATTAGCCACCTCTTCTACTACCAAAACCATATAATAAGGAGTAACAACATCTTAAAAACAAAATGAACACTTACTTAATATCACATAGAAGGGATAATCTATTAAACAAGTCAAAGTTGTTTCCAAGCGGCTTAATGTACCTCTAATGTCTTACTTTAGATAAGAATGTCATATCACAAAAAAAAAAAAAAAAAGAAAGATGTCTAATTTGCACAAGATTGAACAATGACATTCATTATAGCTTGAAAATATTGACAGTAGAATGCATTACATGAAATTTATAGTTCCCTTAATAATTCTTAAAAGATGTCTTATGTATATCATCTTCAAATTGATGATATCCAACTCTCAAATCTAACTTAGAAAAGATAAAGGCTCTATAATATTCATCTAATAGCTCACTAATGGTAGTTTTAATGATTCATCCACAACTATAGCTTTTGAAAGCCCGATAATTCACACAATGTCCCCATGAACCGCCTTTCTTCTTCATTAATTAAACAAAAGAACAAAAAGGACTTACGTAAGGCTTTATAACACTTAAATCCAACATTCCTTCCACCAACTTCACTATTTCACTTTCTTAAAAATAAAGATAATTGTAAGGCCTAATATTAACTAGTTAAGACTCGTATTTTAAATGTATATGATGTTATACTTCTCTTAAAGATGATAATGATGAAGGAATCTCAAAAACACTGTGGAATTTGCTCAATAACTGTAGACAAGTAAAGTTGCTCAAGCTCTGCTCGTTTAAGCCCGACGTGATTCGATCTCATTTAGTAAACAAGTCAAGAATGAGCTCAAAATGAAGCTCTTTTAGTTAAACGAATTGGCTTGAGCTTTACTTCAAGCTTGCGAATAAGCTCATTAAGGGCTCGCAACATAAGCTCATGAACAAATTTTTTTGCAATATTATTTTATTATTGGTTGGTATGTCGAGTTGGAAACATTTAAGAACACTAAGTTGAAGTTTCCAAAAATTAATAAAGCTAATAAGTTCGGTTCAACTTCGATCGCAACTACCAACATTAGGCAAGTGCATTTACCGAAGTAGCATATAAAATATTAGGTCGTATTCCAAGGGATTGTTGGCAAAGGGATTGTTGGCATCAACCGTACTCTCCTTTCGTCTATTATCTAATAAAAGAAAATTCAACAGAACATAATAAAAATAGAAGTTATACTAGGGTTAACAAATATATACATGTTTTCAGGGAAAATTGTAAGATAAGCTTGTTAATGCAAGAAAAAGCCTTAAGAATTGCTTCACCAAGTCCTTATCAAAGGATTTCTTAACAAATTGTTTCACCAAGTTCTTATCATGTGATTTCTTAATAAATTCATAGAGTTCTACATTGGTATATTTACATTGTCTGATTCATTAAGGGAAGTTAAAGCCTCTCTCAAGGTTAGTAACGCTAGATCTAGATTAGATCATCAGAATCTCTTCATAAGTTATCAGTAATCTAAATCTGCAAGGTTTTATGAATCCTTTGTTTTAAAACAAACCTAATGAATTTTAAAAACAAGCGACAAAAAGTTTCACCATCCTTCTCTCAAGATGATTATGAGCAATTCCATTAGTAAACTAGATTTATTCAAAAGAATAATCTCTCAATCTTTTCGATTGAAATCATACATAAATCTAAAAGGTGCACCAGGCATTTAAACCTACGAAATTAAGTTTTAGCTACCTAATGATATTCATTAAAACACTTGGAAATCACATGATCAGGTATTATATTCACATACCCTAAGTTAAATGATTACTTCTCCATGGATGCAGACATTAGGCATAAATTTTGAAAAAATAATATGGAATTAAAGATGAAATTACAAATTAAGCATAGTGTCTTGCAAAAATAAATGTCAGGTTTTGATAAGAATCAAGTTGCTTCAAGAAGTGGAAAAAAGAAGCCAAAGAGAAACTCCAAGAATCACAGGCATGGAAGACAGTGTAAAAGCTTCGGATAACTTCTTACACCGGCGGAGTAGCCACCCTACGTCGATGGCATAGATGCCCCGAGCCAGCAGCGTATGACTTCCAGAAGCCGGCGTACATGTACACATAACCAAAACACCTAACACTAGTTGGAAAGTTGCTAGCGTTCTGGTTTTCAAATGCCGACGTTCATGCATTTATTTCCAACAAGTTTAGAAGTTTCCAATGTTTCTTTTATATATGTTTTTTAAGGTTGCCTTTAGTTTTTAGTTTTTGAACATCTTTGTTTTGAGAATATTCTTGAGAGAGTTGTTAGACCCTTTTGGAGAATTTGATTATTGAGATTAAAATTTCCTTCTTTAATCCTTGTTCTTATCAATTCTTGTCGTTATATAGAATTGTGGCGAACACCATTATTTGAATCTCGTGATTCATTTGACAACCATAAGTGATTTATGGGTCATGGATCCTATTGATCTATAATTTATTCGCAATCCAATTTGATATTGTTGTTCGTGGAATCTATCGAGCGATGATTTCATCCATATCCAATTTTATTTTGCAATTTCATATCACTCAAAAACCTTAAAAAGATCAAGATCATATTTTTATTCGAGAACCATTGAGGAGATTGTTTTAGGTTTATAACGAATCTATCTAGAAAACTTTGACATTTCTCAACAAGAAGAATGGTTCTTTTGCCCAATAATTCTCTCTCTATTCTACGTTAGAAAATTTGTTACATATGCTACTCTACCCCTCTTATCACATGCCTGTGCACGTTTATTTATAGGACCAAGCATAAAAACCATGACAATTTTATTTGCTGATGTGCTAGATTCTTTATAATCGAATTCGTTTTCATCTTCACACACGCGTCTTAGATGCTAGCTCATAAGGTCACTTTTTCGTGGCATGGACGAGTGCTTAAATGTTACTTAAAAGTTAGGGCTCGATTTATTTTGTGTTCTTCTACTAAAAAGCTCAAAGTCTTATCTAGATTCAACCATGGGATTCATCGAGTTCGTCGATGGCTTAAATGTTGTCCTTGACCCAAGCTTTACCTTTTCTCAAAAAAGGTGTGATATTTGTCCAGCTTTGGTCATGGGTTGAATCTAAGGCTCGATATTACGGCGCGTCTGGAGTTATATCATGAAGTCCAAGGCTCAATCACCTTAATACAAAAGTCGAAAGTCACGTCGAAGGCTCGAAATAGGGAGTGATTGGCCATTTTACCTTATTTTTGCTAGTCCTTTTGCCCTCGATTGGTTTTTTACAAATCTCGGCTAAGTTCTGCTTTGCTTAGTTATTGTTTTACTCCAAATCTAATTCAAAACACTTCGTTTCTTCTTCTTTTAATTCTGGGAGTTGAAAAAATATTTAAACAATAAAAGCAAATGATTCATAGGAATTTACCTGAGAATGCATCAGATTAAGCCTAAATTCCTATTAATAGAATAAAGTAAAATAGAGTTATCAATTATATATAATTATTTGTATTAATATGTTGATATAAAATTACATATAACTACATATGTAAATGAGCTAGAGCTTGAGCTCAAGCTCATTTAGGCTTGTTAAGTTAAAAAAGCCTACGAGCTGAGAACTTGGGCTCATGAATTCTTAATAAGCTCGAGCTTGAGTCTATACATTTTAGGCTCTTCAAAAATCTAGCTCATCTTTAGTTCGCTAATTTGTAAATGAGCCTAACTCAAGCTTTTATAGCCCTACCAATTTTGCATTTATAACATTGTTGCACAATATTCATAAATGAATCCTCTTTTCAAGCCAATACACTACAAAAGCAAGCTACATTATCAATTTTTACATATTTTGTGCCTTTTGATGTTCAATCATCTTAGGCTCTATTAGTGCATTGAAAGTAGTTGTTGTACAAATCAGCTGAAAAATCATCATTAAAGCTAAGTAATCAACAGTTTTAGACTAAAGGTTATCAATCATTTAAATCCCCAATACCAATCCAACTTCTTGCATTAGAAAAACACAGAATGCAACATTTTGATAGAATAAAATCATGTTGGACAATTGTGTCATATGTTTACCACGTATGTCTCTTTCTCTCTCTTTCTTGTTTACTCTCTTATTCTGAAGTGTTCTTTTTATATTGTTTTCTATTCTTAAGGTATGAAAAATCTCTTACTTTTATTAAGTAATAGTTTGCAAAGTTTTGTGCAAAAGCTCTCATTTTGGTGTATAAAATGACACGTTATATGGAATTTCATGAGTTAATATTTCTAGGGTTCTGGTTGCGAGGCATTTGATGGTAGTTGCAAAGAAGGCAAAGAACTTTGAGTTACTTTTGAGTATAAAGAAACTCATGAGACTGTTCATTGTGGCAACAGGATGATCCCCTTTCCATATTTTCTTTTCTTTTAGTACCTTGATACATGAAGGAGTTAGACCGCTAACTACTATAACTGTGATACAACTGCTATTCAACTAGTTACATACATCTTTATCGTGTAATCTTGTATGTTACTACTATGAATGTTATTGCTGAATATGTGTGCTTAAGCCATGCAGATCCCGAGGCTTCTTCCACCTTCTCACCTCTAGTCATAACATTTTACTTCCAACGGTCACATTTGACTTCCTTGCGTTTAGGCAAATTACACTTAAAAATTGGGTTGATCAAGATTTGTATGAAAAATGCTCCTTGGATTTGCGTTTTCCATGAAAATGCGTCTTTTTGGTCTGTCTAGTTAAAAAAAGACAAAAAAGGGACGCATTGTATACTTGCCTTTCACTTTAGGTGCATGAATTTCCACTGCTTTGTCTAGACAAATGTATACTTGTTTCTGTCTTTGCAGTCTATACATCCTTATGATTAGACATGGAAGCAACTTCTTCTTTTGTTTTTCCCCCAATTTTTCCTACTTTTCTAAAAGTGAAGGAGCTAATCTACTTCTTTTCTTCCTTGCCTTCATTTTCCGTCAACATTATTTTTTGAATTCCAAATCAACAGTGGAGCTGTAGAGGTAATAATATGGCTTTTTATATAAAGACTGTTGAGAATCTCAACCATATTAAGTTCCACATGTTTGTCAAACTTGTGAAACCAAAGGGGTTCGATCCAAAACCCAGCATGGAACCAGATGGTTTTCCAAACCAATTCCTCGAAATACTAGGAGGTTCTTTCCTACAAAAATTTAGGATCATCGTGGAAACTCGTCCCTACAATATAGGCCTTTAGTGAAGCAGTGAACAAATCAATTATTCACTTGTTTGTTTACGAAAGAAAGAACATCAAGTGATCGCTTCCTCCCCCCCCACCACAATCACACCACCCCCCACCCCGTCTGTATCAAAGAAAATAAAATGACCTTAACCATCTTCAATCGTTTAATAGATTCCCCTATCAAATTCCATGTTCATTGCTCAGTTTGACTGCCTGGCTCTGGCCAATTCCAGATATTATCATTTACCTAAAACAAAAACGCATCATAGGCATTGTATCAACTGTAATTTAGAGACCTCAATAAACACAGATTGACAAAATCTGTAAATACTTCTTTGGCAATTTGACCAAATAGATTAACAAAAAAATTTGATCAAGTCGTTCATTAAATTAGTGTCAAAATTCTCGGTTAAGAAATCAAGCAAAAAGATGATACATGAATGAGGGTAGGGATTAAGATGGCACCACCACTTATTCTATTCGAACAATCTTGCGATTCATGTATCTGAATCTGCAAATATCATCAAAAAAGTCATCTGCACTGCTATGATTGCTTTTCATCTGAAGAATTTTTATTACCATGGCCTTTAAATTCTTCCCATACTTTATCAACGATTCTAGAGTGCTCATTTTCTGTTCTGCATTTAATGGGGATCTCACAGTGATTACCACCTCTTCCAAATATGGGATCACAAATCCATCATCTACCTGCATTTCCAGAGAGGTAATGTTAGAGAAAGAAATCAACAAGATTGTAAATTGACCATCACTCAGGCAGTTCACAGTGCTTACATTCTTAAGGCTATTCTTTTGGCAAAGAGCAGCAAACATAGCTCCATGAACATCGAATTTTTTCAGTTTTGGGTGGTTGTTAAAGAATTCAACCAAGTCTACCTCGGGAAAAGGTTGAAGGGCATCGGAATCACCAGTAAATTCCACTTTCATATACAGATGTTTGACATCACTTGCTAAAGTGAGCATTTTGCTAATTGCATCCCAGCACCATTGACACCTCTGATAGACAAATAATCGAGCAAAAGCTTTCCAAAGGCACCATGTATACCCTCCCCTGAAACAGCAGATGACCAAAACTTTAATGATGAAGAACAAATCCGATTCGTTTTGAACATCATAGTTCAGGTAAATGACAATATATCATAGCAATAATAAAATGTGCTCAATTTTATCAGGAAAAAAAATGGAAACAGGTGTATCATTTTCTCAAAATCATCAGAACAAGCATCTTTTCGGGTGCAACAAATCAGGATATATCTATATCTACATCACATCATTATTCAACTCGTCATGCTGAAAGGTCAAAAGCAACTTGAATAAGCAATCGAACAGAACACTCACAGCATTATTGGAATTGAAAGATTCTGTAAGCACTTTGTTTCTTCGAACTCTAATCCACCACAACCATGAACCTCTAGCAATTTTTTCTAGGTGAATCAAGAGAAGGGAGCAGTTTCCAAAGCCGTAGAAGTCCAATTACATTGCTCTAAGAATGGCAATTCGATCGATGCCAACCTATCCCCTCACAACCAAGCAACAACAAGTTAACCAAATAAGGACATGCCTTTAGAGCCGAGAATAATGCAGGATCTTCCAATTTTTGCACCAACAATTCAAGGTTTGTAAGTTTAGGGAAAACATCCCACTTGCGGACAAGACATTAGCACCCCACAGCTTAGCGACTCCAGATCTTTGCAGCACTAATGCAGTCCAATTTGGACCACTCTCAGCACTTGAGACATCGAGAAGGTTATCCATTCGAAGCTCAAGATGCTTAAGGTTTGAGCATGCAACGATAACCACGAAGTGAGCCCCCCACAGGTGAACGGACTGTAAACAACAAGCCTTGTAATTGAACAATCGAGGATATCATCCTCCACACAACAACATCCGAACTTTCATCCCTACCTGCTATTTGTTTGTCAAAGAATTGCGAGGGAAATAAAGGCTCCGAATGTAAGGCATCAACTCCTTCCATCTTTTAGAACGCATTTGCACATTGCTACATCCCGAGCATCCCTCAAATACGACAAAATATACTGAATGATTGCATCAGGTAGAGCGTCCATTCTCTGCGACAACAGTCAAACATGGTAAGCATTTATCGATGACCGCAGAAAACAAGAGTAGTCTCGAAATCTTAAATTTCAGGTCCACATGTCTTGCACTAAAATGAAACAGCCTTATTTTCCATCGAGAT
Source organism: Combretum micranthum (assembly GCA_024138025.1). Classification (NCBI taxonomy): domain Eukaryota; kingdom Viridiplantae; phylum Streptophyta; class Magnoliopsida; order Myrtales; family Combretaceae; genus Combretum; species Combretum micranthum. Next base: position 339,881 of record JAMXBD010000773.1, on the reverse strand, counting down.
TCTTTGTCTAGATACATTCCAATTGTCATACCGAGGCAATGACGGGCAAGGACAGCATCAATAAGTAAATACCCTCATTCATATACAATAATTTCACAAGAAACATCAAAACTCCTATAAAGATGATGCACCGATTTTTGTAATGGGTTAGGGGATAATAGATCCAAAATGACGATTTGAATCCATAATTTTTGACGAAATCAACCCAAAACGAAATCTTGAAGAAAGAAAACCAAAACAAATCCAAGCATTTTTTTTCTTCTACAGTAAGAATTCCATCCATTTAATAAAGTTGGTTATAATTCAGCAGAACCATAATTTTCGATTATCAGCTGAAGCTAGGGTGCAATCAATTTTAACCCGAAACAAAGACCAAATACTCTATCTATTCATTTAGCTGTTTATAACTAAACATTATATTTCATCCGACAGGCGTAGGCTTTGATCATCTCCATTCATTAATTATCTTGACTGCACACCAATGAAAATGCCCAACATAACAAAGAAATAACAAATAAACAAAATATATAAATAAATAAAGTTAAACCGAACAATGTGTGTGTCTGAAAATTACAATAAATTGTAGGAAAATCTAGCATCAGTAGTAGCTTACATTTGGATATTAAATGGCTGATGAGAGCTCAAGTGAGAGAGAGAGAGAGAGAGAGAGAGAAGGATAGATCTGGAATGGGTTTAAGTTAAATAGAGTTGAGGCTTAGAATATTGAGGTTTTGCTGTCGAGTGTTTATTTTTTTACATTTATTACATATAACAAAAACACTCTCAAGCTTTTTTTTTTTTTTTTTTGTGTGTTTTCCTCAGACCAAGTTAGTGCTTTAACATTATATACATACAGGGAGAGAGAGATAGAGATGAAAGAGAGAGAGAGAGAAAGAGGCGCGTTTCGAGTGGAGGGCAAAATTGCAGTGGCGAAATGAAATGCTGTTTGCTTTACTTTTTCAAATTTTAAAAAAATAGAGGGACATGACACATGACATGAGGTGGGTTTTTGGGTTTGAGAGTTCTTTTTTATTTATTTAAAACCTAAATAGAACGTCCACTCCAACGAGGTCCTTTACTTGCCCTACTTGAACTTGACTTGATCCATGGTGTGCATAAGTATGACTAATGAGCAAGCAGCGGCCCGCTTCCTTTCAAATGTTTAAAATTTTCGACCGTTCCTGTCCTCTTTTCCATACACTTTCATGCGCCTTTGTGCTTATAATCTCCAAGACAAAATATAACAATAAATAAATAATTTAGTAGATTATCTGTAATAAATTTATCGATTATACCTTGTTTCAAAATTGTTGTTTCCTACAACCTTTGTGTTATTGCTCGATAGCTAGTCGTTTTGAGATGCAATGTTCAATCGCCTAACAGAATTGTACAAATATAAAGGGGTTTTTTTTTTTTTCCTAATTCGTCAAAAATATGGTTTTCGTCAACAATTTGCCGGATGATTTTGTGAAAATGCATTGAATATATATCCTCCAACAGAATTGCCAAACCTCCAACATTCAAATGCTCCATCATGTTTTAAGACTTTAAATTGTTGAACATTTTAATGATTCTTATACTTTTTGGAATCCTTCCATTAAGGATCTTATAGAAAAATAAATTGATAATATTAAGATATTAATTTGTAATAATGAACTCTAAAATGAAGAACTTTTTAAATAAAGTCATTAAGGAGACGACATAGCACTTAAGGACACTAAATGAGGTTTTTAACATAATTTTCTAAGCTAAAAGACCTTATATATGATGTTATTTACTATTATAGGAGGATCCTTATGTTTCATTTATCTAAGTATTTTACCAATATCAAAATAAATCAATATAAAAGTAAATAGATAATATTTAAGGTATTAAATGATATATAAGTATACTAAAGTGAAAGATACTAGATAAAATGTACATCCTTTTGCAAACTAACAAAGATACCTAAGGCTTTAAATTTATCTCTTCCTACTTTGTTACGTTCTTTTAATACTTGGATAGATAGAATTTCCATATGCGTGAGTTATAAGGGGAAACTATGCACATAAAAACAATGCCACATTATATGTTTGTACAGACATAACTAATGCAATGGGAAAAAAAAAAAAAAAAAAACAATATCATACATAAGCTTAATTGACAATCTTGTTTAGGTGGGAACTAGCAAAAACAAACAACCCAACTCTTGCCCTCAAAGTTAAGACACATGGATTCATGATCCCCAGTATCTAATATTTAAAATGAAAACTCCCCAATTTTACACAACCTGACTTTGATAATTGATAAGAATATAATATACAATCTTGAAAAGTTTTGAGAAAAGTCGTAAAAATTACTCCCGATTTTTCGCAATTTAAGAATATTAAAATATGAATAGTTTAAGAAATTAAAATCGTCATCTATAAAATTTCAAGATATAATTTCCCTTAGCTTTTAGCAATCAATGAGCGATAATAAATCAACAAATTAAAGAAGTAATTATTAGGGCTTTAGTAAATTGAAAAGAACTATCAATCAATTTCAAAAAAAAATTATTAGAAAAACAATAAATATGCTTTAAAAATTCTCAAATAAGAATAACGTAATTAGTTACCAAGGAATACCTTAACTTCAGCTAATAAAGATAAATATATCTATACATCATCAAACACATAGAATTAAATAAAGTCTAAAAAGTAAATTTTCAAAATTATTACATATAATATTTTTTTTATGAACTTATAATTAAAGATGATCATAATCCCTTAAAGAAGCTATTCATGAAAGAAGTAGCCTTCTAAGGAAATAACTTCTAAAGAAGAAACCTCTTGAAGAAACTAACACATCATTCCTTTAACAAGCGACACCTCTGGAAGTCACTCAAATCATGTAAATAAATTATTGCATAAAACAAGTAATTATAAAAATATATAATTTAGACGCACTAGAATTAATACCCATAAAATATTACATTATCGATTTAATCTTGCGGTTGTTTTAGGCACATGATACATAATAAGTATATGATAAACTATTACTACAATTTACAATAGTAGTTGTAGTAGTAATATAGTATAAAAGTATACCGTAATTAACAATATACATTGTAGTAAAAATAAACAAGATTATTTTTTCATATAATAAATAATATCATACTTGATCCACATATTAAAACCATTTTGATAGGTTAAAAATATTAAGACCATAATTATTATATTACTAATATTATATTTTATTGACTTATGATTGTACTATATGATTTATGATTATATTATAACTAATATCATAATATTAATAAATTATTATAATAAGCATCAATATAATTTAACAATTATGATAATAGTGTGTGATAATAAAGGATGTATAATCATCATATCACTATAACCTATAATACAATAAGATCCTAGGGCAAATTACTTAGGAAAGTGTACAATTATCGACACGAACTACGTATCTAACAAATAATTTGGTACACCAAATATCGTATCAAATGATTATAATAGCGAATAAGCAAACACGCAAAATAAAGAAGAATGTAATAATATGATATTAATTTAGATCGAGATCATATCAGAAAATTAATTCGAATTTTAGTAAAATAAATCAAATGCATCATAAACCCTATAATTCACACTGGAACCAAAATTCTAAATCGTATCATATTGGACCAAAACCTTAGAAATCTTAGGTTGAATCAAATAAATCTTATAACCCTAGAATATCATATTAATTAAATTAAACCCAAATCCCTAAAAACTAAAAACCTTAGAAACCCCTTTAAATAAAGATTCAATAACCTTAAGATATCAGTTGAATTAGATAAAATATGAAACCCTAAAATTAAATCGTTTAGCAAAAACATATCACCATCCAAACGATCCAATAACTTAATCAATCTAAAACCTTATGCTAAATAATTTGTTTATCTTATCACTAACACGCAAATCGAGACAGTATGTCTAAATAATACCTAATAATAAAATAAGAAATAATTTCCTATAATTTTACGATAATCTTATAAGTGAAACCTTAGAGTCAAGAATAAAACCTGAACCCTAAAGTTAAACTAAGTCAACCTTAAACCCTAGAAACCCTAGACTCGATCAAATAACTTCTAAAACTCTAAAATACTGAATAAATTAAAAATAATAATAAATAAATAAATAGTATGAACTTGAAATATGAATAAAACATTAGTATATACCCTAAAATGATTAGATTCGTCAAAATTCAAACCTTTCGAGACTTTTCGAGATCAGTTCTTATATTTGGACACTAACATGAAAATGAGGTAAAATGTTCTGACAAACAATTTATACTAGAATAATATTAAAAAAGTCAAACAATATTAAATAAAAATTTATCGAATCAAAATTTCATCAGTTAAACTAAATAGTTACCGTAACTAGTTGCTAACAAATAGAATAAGATAATAAAACCAGTAATAATTATTGATAAAATAATATTAACTTATCTTTTTAATGTCACATGCCAATTTATTGAATTATAAAATCGTCAGTTAAACCAAACAATTATAGTACTCGATCGCCAACACGCAAATCAAAATATCATCGCTCGACCAACAATTAATAATAAAATAGTATTAAATTATTTTTCTAATACCACAATTTATTTTATTGTATGATAAAAAATGTTAGTTGGACCGAATTTTATGCATATCTTATTTTCCTACTGGTAAGAAAATTGCCACATTTCAACTTTATGTCACCTCCATCTTCTTTTGCCTCTTACCCTTCTTTAAGAAGTTATCTCCCATCCTCTATAAATACCCCCATTCACCTATCATTTCTTCCACTTTGCAAACTGTACATTCTTTCTTTCTTTTCTTCTCTATTCCTCTCTCTCTTTTTTATACCCCTTTGGCTAGCACTACTTTCCCCCCCCTCTCCTCATACTCATACAGAAATTTCTACATCTTGTTTAGGTAATCTACCTTCTAAACACGTACTTATTATGTTCATGTTCTTATATGTACCTTTATGCCATTCCATAAAAATATCTCCATGATGCATGATACTAGGGAATGGAAATGTAAGGCATCATACTCATCTTATGATTACTTTTATGTTTATTCACTTTCATGTATACTAACCTAACTCTTATATGCGTAACTTTATGTTTATGTATGTGTGTTTGTGTGTGTGTGTATATATATAATCTTTAGAGTCTAATGCTTACTAACTTAACTTTATTTATCTCGTGCAATAATTTTATTTTAAGCAATTTATTTATTTCATGCTTTTTATGAGATTAGTCAATTTATAGTCTTGGACTTGTCAATATTCAAGTTTGAAAGAGATTGGAAAATCTCAAGTCTCAAGAAGCCTTGTTTAAAATCTAAGACTCTCACATTATTTTATTTCATTTCATTATGCTTGTTTTTATTTATATCATATGGTGACTAGATTATTTTAAGTTCCGAGAAGTCTTGATATCAAGCTAAAACTCTCATGCTTTTGCTTTATCAACTATATGATTTTGATAATTTTTTTTGTCTCAATATATTTTCTTGAATATTTCATAATCCAAGTTTTGGTTATGTGATCATATTTTAAATTTCTAAGTCTATGCACATATATGGTCATAAGCGATGCTGTTGCCATGCCAAAATAACTTTTTCTACGAGTAAGAAATGTTGATAATTCTTTTTTATGCAAAATATTTTCCAAAACTCTTGCTTTCAACAAGTGGAAAACTTTTTCATTAAAAATAAAATTTTAGAGCAAGTCATTTGCCCAAATTTTTCTTAGATACCAAACTTAAGAGTATTTTTCTACATAAACAAGCAAAATTCATGTTTCCAAAAATAAATTGATAGGCAGAGTTTTGAAATAAAGCATAAGATATTCAATGATTCAAAATGAACGTTAAACCATGATTTTTAGTTAAATTTCATGCTTACAAAATTTTCACAAAAGAGATTTTGTTACAGGTCCAAAAGTTATTTTTCATAAAGCTTAACTTTTCCACTTTTCATAAGAGGTAGTTTTCATAAAATTTCTATTTTTAAGCAACATCACCAAGATCATGCATGTATCATGAACTATCATTATGTCTATATGATTTTTAAAAGTGGAAATATTTTATACGTACCTGAGAGAGTCCAAATGAAGTAAAATTTTAAAGATAAAAAAGGATCAAAGTCTGGAATTTCTGGACACAATCTCTTCCATGGGATTCCAAGACTTAAATGATACTAAATGTTAAAAATTTTACATAAAGTCTTCTAAAAGTAACCCAAAAATTGTACACCTCTGTTGGACACAATAGACTATAAAATGTTGAACTTATATATTCAATGTGGATTTTGGTGAGACAATATAATACACAATTAACTATTCAATTATGGCAAACTGCTCTTAATTTGTCAAACAATATGCCAGAATATATATGTGTATATTGTGTGTTTTTGTGGAGATTAGCCTAAAATACAAAGTCATTAGTCGAAGGTCACGTCGAGGGCTGAATGAGTCCACTCCTAACGTATGACGAACTCAAAGTCTAAAGCTCGACAAATTAAAAATGCACAATCTTGGTCGAGGGTCACATTAAAGGCTCAACATATTAAATGGTTAGGGCACAACAAGCTCAAAACTGGCACTCAACAAGCTCAAATATACACAGCTCTCGTCAAGGGTCAAAATTAAGACACGACGAATGCAGGACGCAACAAGTTTGAGGTGTGACAAGTTTGAATTCAAGACCCAATGGAGTCCACGTGAGCAAAAACTTGGTCGAAGGCTAAAATGAAAGCGCGACACTTTGTGGTGCGACAATCATTAAGGTGCGATGAGCCGATGTGGCAAAAAGAGCCATTGAAGGGTATTTAATGCTTGGCGACTTAAAAATGTCATCTATAACGGATATTTGAATTTTTTAGGGCTATAAATACTCTATCCTTAGGATATTCAAAAGAGAAGAGGAAGTGTGAAAGTGAAAAAGAGCTTTTATTTGCGAACGAACAAATCATTAATTTTCTTGTTCTTTTATTGTTAACTTGTAAATATCTAGAAAGAGAGAAAAATATTCTAGTGCTTTGTTCTTAACTCTACTATCTATCAAAGAGCATCTAGAGAGAGAAAGGAAATATTTTATTTCCTGTGTGTTGTAAAGTAGTATATTGCTCAGCTTGAGCATGTGTTTTTGGTAATAAATAAAGTGATAATGAAGTCATCAATCGGAGACATTGATGGATTGTGGAGAGTAGGAAATAGGCCAAACTCCACGTTAAATTTGGACTCAAATTTTCTATACCTATCTCTTTTATATTTCATATTATAATATGTTGTTATATTATCCGCTACTGTTAAAGTTAATTTTGATCTATTGCATTAAAATTAATTATTTGAGCTGTAAGCCTCGGAAAATTTTAGTAAATAATTCCAAAATAAACATCGTAAATAAACTTTAAAAATGACTCCAAATAAAACCGAACTTCAACTAGTCCTAAATCATGAGCGAATCTAGAAATTTCTTATTTGAGAAAATGATTCCTTAAAAAAAAGATAAAATAAGAACTCAAAAGTCTTCAAAATCTAAAACCACTATGTATAACAAATTCCTTACAATCTGACTTATAAAATCGGGTAATATAGAACCCAAAAATAAATTATTAAAAAGTAAATAACGATAAACTTTCGAAAATAAAACTCAATTCAATAATTCCAAAAACATTAAGAGATATTAATATTACAAAAATAAAATTTAAAATAAATTTCTCAAATTAAATATGTTGTATAAACATAAAACATCAATTTCCAAATTAGCAATGATCTAAACCGAAAAATCACCCGGGAACCTTAAGTGGAATATAGTAGTTTTAGTCCGGCAATCTCGCGCTCTTAGCCCTAGAGGCCAAGGTGTAGTTTAAGCGTGTAGAGTAGCTCGTAGTAATATAAGGTCGCTTAAAAATATCAAATTGGTAAATTTTTACCAATTTTGAACCCGTTCCGATACAGACTTTAAAAAGCGTATCCTGGGGCTCGAGATATAAAAAATATACCACTAATACCGTTAGACTCGTATTTCATAAGGATTTTAAAAATATCAGTTTCATAATTTTTCAATAACTGGAAATATCTGATTTTGCGATTATATTCGTATTTTTATTACTACTGGTAATTAACTAGTCTTTGGTACTATTCACTACCATTCATTACATAATTTTATTATTCTTATAAACCCTTATATTTTTAGATAAATATTTTATATATCATAGAAAATTCTGTTTTTCTAAAATTTAATTCGTTTCGGGTTTTTACTAGATCAATTTTCTGTTTAAGACCCGATACTAAAAATAAAAAAATAAATTAATTTAATAATTGGAAAATATTTGAAAAATATTTTTATTTTCATAAAATAATTTTTTTTAGAATTTTTTCGAGTTATAAAAATATCAATTATAACTCATATTCGCGCATTTTGATCATACCGGTAACATATTTGTTGAAATACTAAAATAATTCAATTAATTATTTAATTTTCTTTATGAAAATTCTGCCACTCATTTAAAGATATTTTTCTTAATTTTATTAAAAAGTACTTTTTCAACCCATACTTCAAGTACACTTCAATTGTCACTTCTATACATTAATCATGTTTTCTTTCACTCTTTCTTACACTCAATCTCCCATACATGGTAGCTGCCACACTCTCAAAATCATCCATGTTCTTTTATTTTAATGATTTAAAGTCTCCTTTAGGTAGCAAATTGATTAATACAAGTTACAATTTCAAAATTCAAGTCACAAATTAACTACACTCCTCTCTCTCTCTAGTTGAATTCACACCAGCCCCCTCCCATTTCTGCCCCTTTGTTTTATTTTCTTTTCCTATTTATTTAACACACATTAACACATTCCTCTCTCTATTTAAAGCCTCTTACTTACTCACTTTCCTTCTTTGCAACCCTACCTCATTTACTCTCTCTTTTTCCTCTCTTTATCTCTTTCTTAGCCTTGTTCTTGTGAGAATACAAGCTGTCCCCATCTCTAAATATTGATTCCACATTCTATTCTTGAAGATTCTTTAAGTAAACTTTCTTCTTAAGCTTCCATAATGCTAATAGGTGATTATATGGAGTTTCATGCATCTAAGGACTCTCCATAATGCCTAAAGGCTAGATATGATGATGCTAAAACTTTGAAACACTCCTCTTGTGTATGATCTATAATGATATTGCTATATTTGTTGTCTTTAAGACTTTATTATCTTCATATTTATATTATACTTTGTAGATCTAAATTCTTATGAAGTTTTGGTTATGTTTATGTTTAGATCTATAGGTTTAGGGCTTACTACCATGCATATCTTTTATATTCATGTTCATATTATGTGTAGATCTTGGATTGATCTTGAATAAAAATAGTGAAATTCGTATCTAGGCAAGACCCATTTTTAAAAACCACTTTCCAAGTGTCAAAATGAAATTTTTTACTTGAGATAATAAAGGCTTAATGTATATATATCATCAAGACTTCATTTTATATGGTTCAAAGATGATTTTTTAAAACAAAATCCTATTTTAGGATTTAGGCCAAGGCCTAGTTTATAAACATGTTTTTCAACTCAAAAATAAAGTTTTATTCAAGATATGGAATGCTCTTAAGATAGGATATGTAAAGGATGATTTTTCATAAGTTTAGATGGATTTTATCAAAAGATATGTCCAAAAACAAATTTGTAAATCGGATCTCAACCAAGACAAATTTTGAAAACCCATTTTTCAACACCAAAATGAAAGATTTGTTTAAAAAATGAAAGGCTTATGGAATGGGTATCAATAGGAGATGTTTTTGATAAGTAAATAGTAGATCTACTAGTAGAAATTCTCAAAAATAGGAAGAGACTACAAAATATGAAATTTGAGTTTTATCCAAATTTTGTAAATTCGGATGGTTTCAAAACTATGCCTTAAAAACCCTTTTATCAACTCCAAAATTTGTGTTTTATCTGAATAATGAAAATTTTAGGTCATAGATATCATCAAGTATTGATTTTTATAATTAAGATGGGATTTGCTAAGAAAAATATGTAGAACAAGGAGTAGAAATAAAGTAGAAAAATTTAAGTTGTTTGTCCATTTTAAGAAATCTGTAATAATGGAGTAATGGCATGAAAACACTTACTTTCAAACTCAAAATAGAAGTTTTGTTAAAGAAATGAAGTCCTTTGTGCTAGGTATGGTTGTGCCTTAATTTCTAAGTACCAAATGAGTTTTCTTAAAAGAATCACCAAAAAACAATTTTTACAAAATTTGGATTTGGGGTAAACCACATTTAAAAAAACATGTTTACAAAGTGTAAAATGGAATTTTTATTGAAAAACAAAGGCCTTAGGGAATATACATAATGAAGGCTTAATTTTAACAAGAATAAATAAATTTTATCAAGAAATTTCTAAAAACAAGTGGGGATTGTCAAGAATACAAGACTAGCCTTTCTAAGTTGATTTTTCATAAAGTCTTACAAAGAAAAAGTTTTCTAAAAAATTTCTTTTATTAAATATCATCAAGAACATGTATATATATATCTCATTACATATCATTTATGATAGTAACTTGTTCATATTGCATGTATACTGCTTTGGATAGTAGAAACTTCACAAACTTTTACAAAATCAATTTTCTTAAATTGTTTTCGCTACTGTTCTGATTTGATTAGACCTTTTCGAAGCTCAAAGGTTTTCAAAACTTGAAAATAATATTATAATTAGATAGATCTTCCAAAGTAGATAGAAATCGATATATAATTTGCTAAATTCGGAGTTAAAACGACCAAGTTATAGCCGTTTTAAGTTGGAATTCCCGCATAGGACGAAAATTACGAATTTGATAGTTTGTATATGATAGTATGGATTAGTTAAGTGATGAAATACTTATTAGGGTATTTCTTCCTTTTTAGGTGACCCTGAAATCGATGATTCCCTACCACCGAATTACTTTTACTAAGAGACCGTGATCCAATGGCCGAGTGAGTTTTCCTCTCATTTTGGACTCTGCTTGTGCTTGTAGCTATTGCATTAGAATTAGGAAAAGATAAAATTGTAATGAATTGTGATATAATCTGGGTTGAATGAATGATAAGTATATCGATGCGAGACTTGTTGTAAAATCATTGTATGAGTAAGCATAGACTTGAATTGTCTGAAATTCTCTATGATCGCTCTTAACCTACATAATTAATATGCCACGATTATATGAATAAACTGTACATGCATATCACATGTTTAGTTACATTGCATTAGCTAATATACCTTTGGCGGGACAAAAGTATATTAGTGGAAGGCAAGGGGGCCTATGTTAACATTAAGGGTTTGAGATCGCTTAAGTTAACGAGAGTTGTGTAGGCACTTAAATCAACTACAATAAAACAATAGAGGTTGTATAATTAAGAGAAAGAGATCGGGATTATGGTTGCATGACTTATGGACCACCCCACAAGATTGGAATTATGGTTGCATGTCTTATGGACCATCCTAACCCTATAATGGAGGGCGTAAATTTATTCACATATGGCTACCGAAAAGTCATATGCTTGTTTGCTCATGTATTTGTTCATGCATAGCACATAGGTTAATTATAACTTACATGCTATGGTACGAAATTAAGGGAACTTTCACTAAGCTAGTGTAGCTTATACCCCAATAGATGTTTGAATAAACAGGTTGACGGGAGAATGCTACCTAGGGACTAAGATGGTTTGAGCCGAATATGACATCGGAATTCCAGCAGGAAGTAAGAATACTTGAAGATATTAGCTAGGTTTTGTGAATTGTCTTGTAATAGTTTGTGTAGTGAAATTTGTGGATGAATTGTAATTGAAGTATAGTGAATTGTATTTCCTTTATATTATTACTCAAGTTGTATCAATATAAAATGTATCACTCCCGATGTGTCTCATCCATGTGTTAGACGCCTTGTACATAGTATGGAAGCCTTCGTGTGACTGAGTGGTAATTCCTAGCTTTAATATTGTATACGGTGGACTGCTACATTTAGGGTACTCTTCGGGGCATGACATGAGCTTTTTAGGGCAAATACTCAATTCACACACAACTTCCTCCCCCCCCCCCCCCCCCCCCACCAACCCAACACATACACACACACACACCACCCAACCCTAACACCTTTTTGAGTATTCTCTAGTACGTTTTCATGAAATACCGTGGAGCTTGACTACCTCCATAAGAGCTTGAATCAAGGAATAAAACTCTTTTTCATAGATGGGATAATTCAAATCCATTCCATGAAGCCACTGAAGTAGGCAATAAGTCGTCTCCCTTGCATAAGAACCACACCAATTCTAACATTAAAGGCATCACATTCAAGCTCAAAAACTTTGCTAAAATCTGGTAGCACTAACACAGGTACTGAAGTGAATTTCTACTTGATTAGCTTAAAGCCTCAATTAGCTACTTGATTCCATTGGAAAGGAATTCCCTTCTTTGTCAACTCCATCAAAGGTTATATAATAGTGCTATCTCTTGTAAAAAGAAGCAAGTCTGTGAAAGCTATGGACCTAAAAAGCTTTATTAGGAATAGGTCACTTAGTTATGGCCTTAACCTTCTCTTCATCGACACAAAAGCCTTCTCTAAATATAATATATCAAAAAAATATCACCTCATGTTGATAGAAAATTCACTTCTTCAAATTAGCATATAATTTCTCCTTCCTCAATACCATGAAAACCAATGTCAAGTGCATGACATGATAATCCAAATTCAAGCTACAGATCAAAATGTCATCAAAATAAACGACCACTAATTTTCCCAAGAAATCTCTTAACACATGATTCATCAATATCACGAAAGTGCTAGGAGCATTGGATAAGCCAAGAGGCATCATAGTCCACTCATACAAACCATGCTTGGTCTTGAAAGTCATTTTCCACTCATCTCTAACCTTAATCCTTATTTGATGATAGTCACTCTTCAATAAATCTCGGAAAACAATTGGGTACCATGTGATTCATCCAACGTATCATCAAAGCATGGTATAGGATATCTATACTTCATAGTAATGCAATTTATTACTCTACTATCTATACACATTTGCCAACTTCCATCTTTCTTGGGTATTTATAATGTCAACACCAAACATGGGCTCATGCTATCACACACAAAGCCCTTTTCTAGCAATTCATCAACCTATTTCTTCAACTCATTAGCATCTTCAAGATTCATCCTATAAGCTGAGTTATTAGGCAAAGTAGCTTCAAGTACCAAATCAATTGGTACTCAATTCATCTCGGTAGAGGTAATCCCTTAGGAAGCTCCTTAGGAAAAATATTAGAAAATTATTTCAATAAATGTTGAGCCGCATCTAGAAGAGGAGAATCATTCTCTATCCCCAAAGGTTACCTTACATGCAGTAAATACATCGATTGCCCATCGGCAAGTTCCTTCTTAACCTCTCCTTATGTCAACCATAATGACTCTTTCTTAGGGGATTCAACTCCCTATAAGTTTGTCTCACAGCTTTAAGACTCATGGGAAACAATTTAATCTTATTTCCATTGAATAAAACATAATAAGTATTACCCCTGCCATTATGATTCAAATTGTGATCAAACAACCAAAAACGTCGCAACAAAATGTGAGATGGATTCATAGGTATTACAGCGCAAACAACTTCATAAGTATAATGATTAGGCAAAGAGATAGGAACCGATACCTATCTAGTAGCATGAATAAGCCCTTGTCATTGAGCTAATGCAATCAATATGATTGTGGATGAGCTATGGTTGGAAGTTGTAACTTCTCCACTAGTATCGTTGCTGCCACATTAGTGTAACTACTGGAATCAATAATAGCCACACAAATAGCCCCATTCACAAAAAATTTGATATGGAATATATTTTCCCTCTGCTCTTGATCAATCCCTAGTGTCACACTCAAACTTATTATCATTACAACATTTGAAGGCATAACAACCCTAATCTTTACTAATATTGCTCAGCTGACACTTCCTCCTCTTCATCCTCATCGGAATTAGTATATTTACTTCTTTCCCCTTCACCATCACTCTTTAAGCGACCTCTTTGAGTATAGACAACATGTTGATTCAGACATTAGATATCTATATGTCCATAACCCAAACATTTAAGACATTTAATTTCTGTACTTCTCTTTCATGCACTACTAAACTTAGATAACTTAGTAATCGAATTCCCTTTTTTTTCACTAGGCTTTTCATGGTTTAGCTTATGCTTTTGCTCAGTCCTATGACAACTATTACTCTTGTTTTCATTATCAGACCAATAAGATTTTCTCCTACTTTCAGATCCGAAAGAGTTATTGAACATTTGTAATGTTTGTGCTGCCTTTCAACATTTTCGATCATCAAACATCGCCTCCACTAAGGTATCCATTTGTTGAAGTTCGACCACACCGCAATATCATATTTTATTCCAGCAATAAACCGAGCAATAGATTGATCTGGAGTCTCCATATTTGGCTATGAACGATAGGAATCTTAAACTCTTATCACCTTGTCGTGTGTGCAATTTCATCGAAAGCTCTTGGGTATAATAATCGAGAACAAACCTCCGCTGCAATAAGTCTCATATCTCTACCTATCATACTTTCCATTCCTCCTCCTACTAGCCAAGACATTCTTCCATTCATTAATGGTAACAAGCTTAACTCACTGCAAACCATCACACTCATGATAATAAAAAAGCTTCTCTATTTGATCTTCCTAATCAAAGTACTTATCCATTCTACTAGCCAAGATATTCTTCATTCATCAAAAGGCAGTGCTTTCGATTTTACAGCTTCAATATTGCATCCTTTAAGCCTACGTCCATTACAATGATTATCCAAGTCATTATTATAATCTCCAACTTGAGTCTACGTACCAATTGGTGCACATAGCCCCTACCTATATCATCGCCCCTTCCGTGGACATTTACTCTCCCATGCCCACCTCAGGGTAATTGGACTCACGGATTAACCTCTACTTCCTTGACAAATTCATGTTCATGGGTTTCTTAGGAGCATCCCCTAACAATTTTCACAACATCTCTTAGGTTTTTTTTTTTTGTTAATGCATCATTGTTCACATGCCTTGCATCATCTCTCTTTAAAATCTAGAAACTCTCCCATATTGATGGTGTTCTCAACCTTAATTTTTGTATCTCCAATTTTGTTATTGATTTACCAGACATCATCATAAAGATAAAACACATGACACAAGCAATCAAATCAATGAAACTTACCCCACAAGCAATCACCACCAAAGCCTTAAACCATAATCCGTAACCTCAAGCTTTTGTACTAAGATGATACAAATTTGAGAATCTACGTCTTTTATGAATCTAATGCCATATTACAAACTAAGGATTTGTAATATACTTTTAGGTTTTATGATTTATGAAAAACTGAAACTAAAAGATATGAACGACCAGTTCTTAGATATGATGCACCAAAGAAAGAATCGAACTAGTTGTTTCGATCAACCGATATAACATCCAATCAAAAGAAACAATAAAGAATAATCTTTAGAAGAAAACTCAATATTACTCAATAAGCAATGTTGCTCATAAAGGACAACAATATGTCAAAGATGGCAAAACCTTTAACATAACCCTAATGACCCTTATATACTCCCACAAGTTGGGAAAGTGCAATAACGGATCATAAAAATCAAAACAAATAAAATAGGAAACACAAAAATAAACTTTGAAAATAGGGTACGATGGCACGTTGTTCCGCACAGCCTTGCGTCAAAGGGTAAACTCCACGATCACATTATTAAACATTGAACAATACTCATCACAGCTGCAAAATCTGTAGTCACAGTCCTAAGCACAATCATGATCTTCTCGACCTTTAATTTTCTCCATTGATAATGTTCTTAAGGGCTCAATCACAACCATGTATGTCATCATGGGCTCGATCACGACCGTGTATGTTATCACAGGCTTGGTTATAACCATGATGCAGGGAGTGATCTTGTAACCCCCTAAAATTTTGAAACTCTTAGAAAATAATTCTAGAGCTAAAAACCATAATCGAAACCCTAAAACCGACCCAACTTAAAATCGAACTCTAAAAACTCTAAACAAGATCAAATATGAATTTTATAACCTTAAGAAAAAGAGAACCTCCAAAAATGAAATGGAAAATCTAGTAATCGTTTGGTTCAACCCATACGCTTAACAATTCATCTATCTGATCTCTAACATATAAATCAAGACAGTACGCTCAAATATTATTTAATGAAAAAATCATAAAACCTTAAACCCTTCGACGAATTTTAGAATCAAAATTTTAAATTACTACTAAAAGTTAAACCCAGTCAACACATAATCTTAGACTTGACTATACAATCTCGAGAACTATTAAATATTAGATGAATCTTAAAAATAAAGTAAAACTCAAAATTTTGAACAAAAAATATAGTGTAATCATAAACCCCTAGATTATATAATCTTACAAATAAAACTTAAAAGCCGGAAGTCAAACCAGACCCTGAAGTCAACTAGGTCAGTAACAAACCTTAGTAAGTCTAGATCCGATAATCCCACGCTCTAAACCCTAAAACAATAAAAATGAGATAATCATAGATTATAGTTTGTAATAATGTAATACAACCTAAAAAGATCATATTCATCAAAATTTAGTTTGTTTTGGATTCGAATAGGATCAGTTTTCAAAATCAAGGTTTAGACACAGAAAATGTATAAATATTATGATAACACCTTTAGACTCATAATAATATGAGGATTTATAAAATATTAATTTTAAAATTTTTCAGTATCTAAAATATCAGTATAGCCCTTTTACGCGTATTTTCATTATTATCGGTATTTTATTTGTCTAGTCTACTATTCATCTATCTCTACTTTTTTTTACAACATATCTCTTACAACCTATAAACCTATTTCTTACATTTACATTACCAATACTATTTTTTACTTAATTTCTCTTACACTTTACTCACTTTTCTTTACTAAAATTAATTTTGAATCACATTTTCTCTCTCCCTCTTCTTATGGCCAGCCACTCTCTCTCTTATTCCTCTCATTTTGTTTTTTTTCTCATTTAATTTAATTCACACAAATTTCTACTCTAAAACTTTAGAAATACCCCCTTTTTCCTTCTCTTTTTACACATTTCTCTCTTCACATAACCAAACTCTTGCAAATTGAAAACTCAAATTCTCTCTTTTTCTCTTGTCAAACCATAAGCTTCATCCCCCATTCCAAAGTGATTTTAAAAATTTTTTTCTCTTCATACATCTCCTTTCTACCATCTTCCATCATCATCTACTTTAGGCAAACACTTAAACCACCTCCTTAGTTCATAAAAACATAACATGAGCATCATGCATGTTTTGATTTCAACACATTCCCATGAGCTTATGTGAGGAAACGAAATCATGAAAACAATATCATGTTCATGTCTTGTTTAAATCTATGTTAAATTCATGTTATGTTATATTATATTTATGTTCTTAACCTAACTTCTATATAATATTAAGTATAGTTATGTATATATATTCTTAGAGCCTATAAGATCACTAACATAACCTTTTATTTATGCTTTTATGTTTCTTGCAATTTATTTATTTCATGTAATTTATCAAGACTAATCATTCTGGTCTTAGACTTGTCCTCATCAAGTCAAAACAAATTTCTTCTTTCTTTTTGGACTTATCCATAATCTAAATCCGAGAGCCTTAATATAAATCTAAGACTTTCATGACTTTCTTATTTGTTCTCTTATTTTTCTTAAGGGACTTGTCAATGTCTAAGTTCGAGAAGACTTGAATAAAAATCTAAGACTTCGAAAATTTTCTTCTTTTAAGCTTTCTTATGCATTTTCTTTTCTCTTTTTGTAACTTGTCCATTTTAAGCCTTGATGCAAGCTAAGACTTCCCAATATTTGACTTTATATTTATGTTTATTTAATTTTCTATATCTCTTATATTCTATATGAGTTATTTTTCTTTTATCATACAACATAGCTATAAGTTCATATTTATGCATGATTATAATGTTGCTGTCTTAGTGGAATTTTCCAAAGAAATAAAAGAAGTTCTTTTCTTTTATAGAATAAGACTAAACTCTCTATAAAAATAATTTTTGACACTTAGGAAAAATTTCCATTAAAACTTATGATTATAATTCAAAAACCCTCATTCTCAAAAATTTAAATAGGCTCACCATAAATTTTTAGTGTTGTTTTTATGCAAGTTTCTTCAAGACTTAATTATGTGGTTCCATTACTCTCCTTTCAAAAACTAAAACAAATTTATTATTAAATCTTAATATTGATAATCCTTTGTTATGCAAACTTTTCTTAAAAACTTATTTATAAGTTCTACAAAAACACTTTGATAAACACTAAGAACCAAATAATTTTTCTAAGTCAAGTTTAAAACTAACCCATTAATTAAAAATCCACTTAGAAATAAAATCGGTATACAACTTAAGGAACTAAGTTTTACGAAGTAAATTCATTTTCTTTTTATAAAATTAAGGAGATATAAATAATAGTTATAATAATTAGACACTTACTTGTAACAACTAAAAATTTTAGTTTCTTCCAACAATCCCTTAAATACCTAAATGTTGGAAAACTATTAATAGAAAAAGAGTTATTATGAGAATAAAAACTTAGAACAAGCCATTCATTTAATTTTCTCATGCTAAAACTTAAAACATTTTAGAAGTAATAAGACTTAGAATGATTTTCTTCATAACCACATAAAGATTTATGTTTTGAAAAATATTTAGTTAAAAGAAGTTTAGTATGAAAATAAAATATTCATGAGCTCTAAAATAAATATGAAATCATGATTTTCTTTAATTAAGTTTCCTATTTGCAAAATCTAAGAATTTAAAAATTTGTTTAAGAAGCAAACTTAGGAAAATTTCTATAAGGAAATACACTTAGAGTTTCATGCCACCAACGAATAAGAACATGTCTTGTAAAATAAGTTATTAAATAAAATTCTTTTCAAATATGTGACCTTTAATATTTCAAGATATATATTGAAATATGATTCTTATTTTCTTGTTGTTGAGTCACATGTTTACAAAATAGTAAATTTAATCATAAGTTGAAGAATAACCTTTCACAAAACTCTATCTTTCACAAAGATTGTTTACAAATTTTATTTTAAGATGACAACACTAAGATCATGCATATAATATGAGTTATCATCAATATTAAACGATTTTCAAAGGTAGAAATATTTATATGTCTACTATAAAGTGTCTAAGTGAAGTAAAACTTCGGAAAAATTTCAATTTACGAATTGGAATTTTTGTGTCTATTCTATACTGACCCGTTTCGAAACCCATATGGCTTTAAATGTAAAAAATAACCTTAGAAATAGATATATCTCTTCGATTTGGTAGAAAACAACATATAATATGTGAAATTTCGAGTTAAAACAAGCTAGTTATGGCCATTTTAAGTTGGAATTTTACATAATTCGAATTTTGACAAAAATAACAAGATAAAATTAGAAAGTTTAAATAGAACCTCTATGAAGTACCCATTTTCAAGTATTTCTTTTGTCTGGGTGACAAGGAATACGAGACTCCCCTTCTTAAGGATTATTACGACTAAGAAGATTACGAAATGGATAAACGAGTTTTCCTTCTAAATTCATTACCTTGCTTGTGTTTGTAAAGTAGTTGTACTAACATGATAAGGAAATATAAAAATGGATATGTATTGGGGATTATCAAGGGTTAAGTATATGTTTCTTTTACGTGTGTGATTAAGTGAATGCTAAGCATATCGCAACACTAGAATGTTTATTTATTTGTATGATTGATTACTATGTGTGTTTAAACTGATTGATCGCCTTTAATGAATCATAATACTAAATGGTGTTAAAAAGAAAATGGTCATACATAGCATCCGTCGAGTCACATTTTCAGAAGGTTGCTACTCCTACGAATCGAGTTAGATGAGCTATGAGCGTATTGGGACACTGGCTATGCTCCTTCCTAGGAAATCTACATTGCTTAGAGAATGCGACCTTAGGATCGAAGCCATGCCAACCAAACTCTATGGGTAATTGCTTGGGGACTAGCAGTAGAAGATCAAGGAGACTTTCATCAACAATTCCCTAACCCTTAATATGGAGGGCATAGATCCATTCTATTTATAAGTTCTAGATAATTCCCTAACCCTTAATATGGAGGGCATAGATCCATTCTATTTATATGTTTATTCTTCATGTGATTGTTGCATAAACATAACATATGCTTGACTAACCAACTTGTTTGTTTGTGATTGTCGGTGCCAATGATGAGGAAATCATTGGTGGATCCTCAAGCTTTTGTAGAAGAAGTGGGAACATAAGATGTATTTACTTTCTTATAATATCTTTATGAGCTATATATGATACGATGGTATTTTGGTTATTGTTAGTTAATGTATTTATTCAGACTTGAAGACATTAACAGGGGTATGCTCGTAAGAATTATAATTGACCTTGTTTATGTTTCATGTTAAATATTTCTCTTATCTTGTTAGTTTATTGTTAACAAAGTAAATTGCACTACTTCGATGTGTTCCTTCTAATGTGTTGTATGCCTTGTGCATAATATGAAAGCCTTTACATGACTAAGGAAGTCACTCCCAGGCTTTAATATTGTGTACGGTAGACTGCTACGTTTAGGGTATCCATCGGGGCGTGGCAGATCTCCTCTGTGTCTTCATTTATGGTGTGGAGTTGGTTCACTGGGTATGGTTATAAAAATTGCATTTAAAAAGACCACGAAGTTAAAGTTTTCAAAAATTATAAAATTAACCAGTTCTATCCAAATTCGATTAGCAACTCGTAACATTGGCAAGTACACCTACCGAAATAACATGGAAAGAATTATGTCGTATTCCAAGGGATCGATGGCATCTATTATACTCACATTTCATCCATTATTTAGCCAAAGAAAAACTTAGAAAAGCATAATGAAAACTGAAGCTATGCTAATGTTAAGGATATTCACAAACGTTCTCAAGGCAAAATTAGGGAATCGATTTGCAAAAATGCAAAACGACATCCCAAGATTTGCTTCACCAACTTCTTATTATGTGATTTCTTAACAAAACTCGAAGATAGATGTATGCTAGAGAATTTGCACTGTTGGATTCACTTAGGTAAACTAAAGCCTCTCTCAAGGTCAGTAGCTCTAAATCTAGATGTTAGATCTACATAAAGTTTAAGAATCATTTGTTTTCAAAACCAACTCAATGAAGTTTAAAACAAGTGATAGAAAGTTTCACCATCCCTCTCTCAAGGCATATCAAGGTTAACTCCATTAGTAGCCATCGATCTGTTCAAAAGAACTACCTCTCAGCATATTCAACTGAAATCAAACATGAATCTAACAGATGTACCACACAATTAGACCTACAAAAATAAAATTAAGCTACTAATTACAAATACCCAGTCAATGTTTAATTAAAAGCATATTTGAAATCACATGAATCAGGATTTAGATTCACAGACCCTAAGCTGTAAAAGATTATTTCTCTATGGATTTAGAAATAAAGAACAAACTCTGAAGAAATAATATAGGAACGAAGAATATTTCAATCACAAATAGAGTCTTGCAAAAATTAAAATAATGAGTTAAAATGATTTTACCCAGAAAACATGAAATTTCTAAAACAAGAAGAAATGGTTGTTTTTGGGCATAGAATTATCACTCTCTACTCTATGTTAGGAAAAGATTGTTATATATGTTACATTACTGATTGTATGCCTCTGTACCTTTGTTTATAGGCGTGGCACAAAAGTCATGGCAATTTTATTTGCCGAGCTAGTAGATTCTCTGTAAAAGAATCGTCCTTTATTTCTACGCTGTAAACTCCTAATTTTTAGGGTAATATCAAGTTTAAACCTGGAAAGTCAACCGGAAATCCTAAGTCAACTAATCCTTAGGAAACCTTAGCAGTTTAGATCAGGCAACCCCGCGTTCCTAAACCAAGAAGCCGAAATATGAGTGAAGAGTGTAGTTTGGTTCGTAATAATATTAGGGTGCTTAAAAAGATCATATTAGCAAATTTTCAACCTATTTGGAACCCGATCTGATACAGACTTTGGAAAGTGTGTCATGGGGCTCGAGATATTAAAAATATGATATTAGTACCATTAGACTCGTAATTTCATAAGATTTCCAAATATATCAATTATAAAATTTTTTAGGTTATAAAAGTTACAGTTGTAACCTTTTTATCGTATTTTCTTTACTACCGCTACTTTAATTGTCTAATCTACTTTTTGATTTCTTTCGTACTATTCATCAAGTACAACCACCCATACTTTACTTCTTACATCCTATTTCTTACAACTTACTTTTCCAATACAATTTTATTACCTAAATTACTTATTTAAGTATGAAGCTTATACAACACAACACACATATCTCTCTCTCCACCATACACCCTAAAATCGACCCCCCCTCCCACTATTCTCTCTCTCCAATTTTTTTTCCTTTTGTTAAATTAAAGCAAACCCTAATCCACTTTTCTATATAAACCCCTTTATGCCAACTTTATTTCATTTTCTCTCTTTCTTCATTTTTACTTTTAGAGAAATTTTTGCAAAACCCTCTCTTCCTCTCCTTCTTGCAAACCGTGACTTCCCCCCATACACACACACACACCCATATTTTTTCTTCAAGTTCTTGTTCCAAAAACTAAATAGGCATTAGATCTATACTTTATCCTCTTAAAAACATGTAATGGTAAGATCATTCATGTGTGATTTCACTCAAAAATCCCCATGAGCTTTAAGCTAGGGATGTAAAAACACTTGAATAAGATATCCTTACCATCACAATGTTATATATCTTGTTATTTAAGTTATTTTGTTATTACTTTGTTTTATTTCTAAGTTATGTTGTTATTATTAATGTTTTGTGCATATATTCATCATTTAACCATATCCACATAATGATCATAATGTTCATGCATTTATGACTAGTGTAATAAACTAGATCTAGTTGTTTTGAGTTTATAAATGCCTTAAGTTTTGTTTTATGCACATAAATAACTTGTAGTAGTATGATGATAGTAGGAAAATGTTAGAAAGCTCAAGATTTACTTTAGTTTCAATAAAAATGATTTTTGAAAATTCGGATAAAAAAGGAATCATATTTAGAGAAGCCATTTTTCAACTTCAAAATGTGTATTTTAAATTAAAAATGAAAGGCTTAGGGAATATATATCATAAATGAGTGATCTTGATGAGTAAAGCTTAGATCTACTAAGTAATATTTTTAAAACAAGGAAATGTTTAGAAAAGTTATGTTTCAATCCCAATAACAAGCTTTAAATTCATAATAAGGAAAGCTTGAAGTGTAAACTCCTATTTTTCAACCCCAAAACAATATTTTTATTAAAGAAATGGAAGCCTTAAAGAGTAGGTTTGATTAAGAAATAGTTTTTTACAGATTAAATGAGTTTTACAAAAGAAACAATCTCACATGGAAATTTCAAAATTCGGATTTAAAAATGACCGCTATTTAAATACTTATTTCCAAATGCCAAAATGATGATTTTTGTAGAAAAATAGAAGTCATAGGAAATACATGTAATAAAGACCTAATTTTGACAAGGATAAGTGAAACTTATTAAGGTATAATCCTAAAACAAGGAAAGTTTTCAAAGAATAGATTAAACAATGTTTTCATTCCTTAAAAATTTTGTAAAATTCGTAATTAGGTAGATTACCTATTTAAATATCTATTTTCTAACCCCAAAATGAAGGCATTTATTAAAATAATGAAGGTATTTGGTATATAGGTCATCAAGGTTAAGTTTTGATAAAAACAAGTGTGATTTTGCAAAAAAAAAAAACTATTTTTCTTAAGTCTAGTAATTTCAAAAGTTTTCTTAAAAAAAAAAATTTGAATGTCATATCATTGGGGATATACATATAGATAGCTCATCTCACAACATTTATTATAATGACTTGTAGGTAATGCATGTAGATATAATGCACTTGGTAGAAACAAAATTAGGAAAATAGTGCCTTATACATCCCATCAAGCATTATCTAAGTGCATGAGGAAATAGATTTACCAACACCCACGAATCATGCATGATATTGAGTTATATATGTATATAATAGAGTCTTATAAGATAGAATGATAGCTAAGTATCTATCAAAACTTTGGAGTGATGCTTGGTTCGAATCTAGGAGTTGATATGTGAGATGGGAAATTCGTATAGCATTATGTACCCTACTTTTCATGGACCAAACGACCTTTTTCGTTGGCAATAACTCTAGAAATAGATAGCTCTCGTCGAATAGGTAGAAATCGGTATATGATATGTGAAATTCTGAATTAAAATGATCAAGTTATGGCCATTTTAAGTTGGAATTTCCTCTTATACGAACTTTGACGAACTTGTTAGAATAGAATTTATAAGTTCATTCAAACTTCATAGAAATACTCATTAGAGTTATTTCTTTTGATTAGGAGACTTGGGAGATGGACTAGACCTTCCCGAGGACTATTTCGATTAAGTGGATTTTCGCGCCATGGTAAAGTGAGTTCACTATCTTTAAATTATATGTTTATGAATGTGCTTGTAACGATAGTGGCATTAGCTTTAGGGAAAGATAACATTGGAATGTGCATGTGAATTCAAATTGATTGAATTGATGATAAGAATACCGGAATAGAATTATTGTAGATATTGTATGATTTAGTATAGAATTGAAGTGTCTGCAATATCTGTGATCACCCATAAATCGCTAATTAATATGCCATGATCTTATAATCAAATTGACATGCATACCATATGTTGAGTCACGTTGCATAGGTTATTATACCTTTATGGGAAGAAGGCATAATAGCTGAGTAATGAGGGACCTGTAAACTTAAATGTTGGCATAATGGCCGGAATTAAAATAGTAGTGGTATAGGCACTTGTATCAACTACAAAATTATGTGTGAGTGGGCACCTATATCAACCACAATGTAAATAAGAAAATTTGAAATCTATAGTCGTATAGGCTTGAACACCTAACCACGAATGGAGGGCGTAAATCTATTCAACACAGGACTTTCGAAAAGTATTATGTATCGTATACTCATGTGTTTGTGCATTTCATATGTTTGTTAATATAACTTACCTAATATATATTGTTTGTTGAGCATTTAATTTTGGAAGTGAAACTCACTAAGCTCGGAAGCTTATACCCCTATAGTTTCCTATTGCAGTATGATTATTTATGGCTATCCCCGAGAGGCCACTTTCCTCAGGTACAACTTTTGGAATTTAAGGAGCTTTTTGAAGAAGTTGGGACCTAGATAATAGGCTTAGACTTTTAGTTGAACCTCCTTAATCTATATATAAAATTGTTGTTGTAAGAGACTTTTGAGAACCGAAGGACTCTTAATATTTGATGGGGGTATGCCCCTTAGATCATGTAATAGATTAATTTGGTTACAACTGTTATGATTTACATTCTTATTGCTATGTATGTCTCCTTAAGCTATTTCGATTCAAAGTAGGTTCTCTATATGTGACATATTTCGTGGTATGCATGAATCAATTTATTAAAACTATCATAGCATCATTATTAACAATTTTAAGGTAATCATCAAATTTCATACATATCAAGTATTACACTAGAACAAACAATTACTTATAATCAATTCTCATCTCGATATTCTTAAAATACTTTCAACAATTTTTACATACATATCAATTTATCTTTCCTTAATTCTAATGCGACCAGACTATAAGCGCAATCAAGTAAAGCTTTTTTAAGGAAATAAACTCACGATGCCATGTCGATACTTCTCTAAACGAATGATTCGTTCACATAGTCCACTTAATTGAAATAATCCTTGGGGTATAGGTACCTTCCTTGGAATCACCTAGTCAAGGAAATACCCAAAATGATTATTTCTTGATGACTTTCTTGAATTTTGACAAAACAATGTCATAAAAACGCCAAAGTTCGTATAAAGGATGATTCTAATTTAAAATGGCCATAACTTGGTCATTTTAACTCAGAATTGCGCATAATAATATACCGATTTCTACCTACTTGAAAAGATCTATCCATTTCTAAATATATTTTCATTAGACTAGATCATTTAGGCTCCGAAATAGTGGTGATTAGATTCACCACGAATTTTCCATCCCAAAAGCAAATTGTTTCAAACATTAAATCATTCAAAAATTGCTTTGATAAATACTTAGTTATCTATATAGTTGAAAAATTCCTTTTTCATAATATATAGCTCATATTTCTTCCATACTCAATTGTTTGTTGTCCAACCAATTTTATTGAGTAAAACAAATATAAATCAAGAGTGTAGAAAACTATAGTTTACAAAGATTCCATTTTGTAAATCCTTGAAATGAATATTTTGATTTTTTTATTTTCAAAGAATTACTTTTATGTTCATCTTACTATTTTTCCTAATTGACTTTTCAATAAAATAAATTTCTTTTTTTTTTAAATTCTCAACATTAGTGCTACTTTTCTTATTTGTTTTCTTTGACTATTTATTTGAAAAATCTTGGTTTTGAAAACTCTCATTTTCATTTTAAGGGGTTTCCTTATATTATGTTTTTATGAAAATATTTTAGTACCAAATTCATCTTTTTTTAAGAAAACAAAGTAATATAAAAATGATTTAAAAAGCTTTTTCAAGACAAAAGTAATTTTTTAAATTGTAGTGAGTTCTTCTTAAAACTTGGAAAATAATAACTTTACTTTTGTTAAACCATATAATTTATATTTCATATAAAACCATTCTTAGGTGATAAAATCTCCTTTTTGTCAAAGTATTATTGAAGCTTTAAAGATTTGGACAACAATCTTAATGGCATGATTATGACAAATAATAACAAGCAAAAATAACATAAATAATAAATAAAGTCAATTATTAGGAGTCTTAGTTTCTTCAAGGCTCCCAGGACTAAGAAGTAGACTAGTCCCAAAAGAAAGAAATGAAATAAAAGAAAGAAAATTGTTTTGACTTGATGATGACAAGTCTAAGACTAGTGACTAGTCTTAAAAAAGTAAGAAGAAATAAATAAATTGCAATGGAAGAAATAAATAAATTACTTTGCATGAAAATAAATAAATTACAAGTGAGCTTATATGCTCTAAAGAATATATATATATATATGTATATATAGATACATAATAATACTTAGTTAGAAATGACAATAATAATATGAACAAAGTAAAGTAACAACATAAATAAATAAATAAAGATTCATGAACACGAATAATACATGAACATAATGTAGCTTCCATAACATTTAGTTTTTGGAAACTCACACCATGGTCATGTAAAGTTACATGACATGGAATAAAGAACTTGTAAAGAAAAATTTACCTAAAGAAGGTTTTTGAAGTATTATGTAGGAATGGGTTTTGTGTATGTAGAAGGTGGTTTGAGATTATTTTAAGAGAGTATTTGGAGAGAGTGTTGAGAGGAAATTTTTAGAGAGTTTTGATACTAAATTTGTGGGTAGTAATTGTATGAAAGAAGTGAAAGAGGAGGGGATATTTATAGGAAATGAGGAGTAGATTTTTATGTGATTTAAATAAAGGAAAATTGAAACAAAAATGAGGGAGAAAAAGAGGGGGGCCCATTGATTAAATGAAGTAATAAGTAAGGTAGATGTGAAATAAAGTTATGGGAAAGGTAAAAAATAAAGTAAATAGGGCTATAGGTGTAAGAATAGGTGTTAGAAAAAGTAGGGATAAAAGAATAGTATAGAATAGTAGTAAATAGTGTAATGTAAAGTAGATATAACTAATAAAGTACCGGTAGTAAGAAAATATGCGTATAATTGCGATATCTATCATTTTTACTTACTGAAAAATTATAAAACAGATATTTTTGAAAACAATATATTTTTACGAGTCTAACAATATATCCGGAATATTTTTACTATTCCAAGCCTCAAGACACGTTTTTCAAGAACTGTATCCATTCGAGTTCAAAACGATTTGTGGTTTTACCAATATAATTTTTTTAAGCTTTCTTATGTAATTACGAACTATTCTACATACTAATCTCTCACTTACTTTCTCAAGGTTGCTTAAACCATTTTGTCTAACTAGGGTTTTGTTGACTTTTTTCGGTTGACTTTCCAATTAGGGTTTAAGTAAAACCGATTACAAAACTTTGGGAGTTTACAGTGACACATGAGCTTTAAATCAAGGCAATTCTTGTGTAAAATCCATAAGTGACAACTTTTTACGAGGTAAGGTTGAGCGCGTCGAGTGCTCAAACAGTGTTTTGATGCCAGGGCGGTTACACCCTAGAGGGTACCCTAAACGTGGCAGTCTGCCGCACACAATATTAAAGCTAATGAATGACAACCTTAGTCATGCATGAGCTTCGATATCACGTGCAAGGCGTACTTCCAAGATAGTAGGAGATTCAAAGGGGTATTACATTTAAGCAGATAATAAAAGCATACAAGAACTTATGAAGGTAAACATGTAATTATTATTAAGATAAAAGTTTCTTGCAAATTCTTAGGGGCATTCCCCCGTTCTAAAAGCCTTGCTCATTCTAAGCCATACACGAATATAACGGAAGTCTACTATAGAGATTTTTCTTAGAAGTCTACATCCAAAACTAAATATATAAACTTCTTGGAAAAACTCCTAGCAACTTTGGCTCATACCTGGCAAAAAGGGCTTCTTGGTGCCAACCACAAATAATCGTACTATAACAAAAAGCTATAGAGGTATGAGCAAAACTAGCTTAGTGAGATAACTCTCATCTACAAAACATTTACATAAAACACACAAGTATTTAGACAATCATATCAAAATGCATCAATCACATGAGCAAACAAAATACACATGATTAACCGGAAACCATATGTAGCATAGATTTTACACCGTCCATGTCGGGGGCTGGGTGGTTACTGGTGTAAGCCCCGGAAAATTTCAGTAAATAATTTTAAGATGAACTTCAAAAATAAACCCTAAAAATCACTCCAAATTAAAACCGAATTTTGACAAGTCCTAAACCATGAATGAATCCAAAAATTTCTTAATCATGAGAAAATGAAAATCCTCGAAAATAAAATAAGAACTCAGTGGTCTTCGAATTCAAAACCACTACGTACGAAAAATTTCATATTTAACTCCGACTTATAAAAACGGGTAATATAAAGCCCAAAAACAAATTGTTAAAAAAGTAAATAACGATTAACTTTCGAAAATGAAACCCAATTCAAAAATTCCGAAAACGTTAAAAGATAATAAATACTTACGAAAAGTAAAATTTAAAATAAACTTCTCAAATTAAATATGCTGTAAACATAAATATCAGTTTCCAAATTGGCAAAGGTCTAAACCGAAAAATCACCCGGAAACCCTAACCGGAATACAATAGTGTAAGTCCGGCAATCTAGTGCCCCTAACCCTAGAGGCCGAGATGTAGTTTAAATATATACAATAGCTCATAGTAATATAAGTTTGTGTAAAAATATCAGATTGGTAAATTTTTGACCTATTTCGAACCCGTTCGGATACAGACTTCGAAAAGCGTGTCCTGGGGCTCGAGATATAAAAAATATACCAATAGTACCGTTAGACTCGTAATTTCATAAGATTTCTAAATATATCAGTTATATAATTTTTCGGGTTATAAAAGTTACAGTTATAACCTTTTTATCGTATTTCCATTATTACCGGTAATTGAGTCGTCTTTTGCACTATTCATTTTTATTTCATTACAAAATTTTATTATTTTTATAAAGCCTTATATTTTTAGATAAATATTTTATATGTTATAGAAAATTTTGTTTTTCTAAAATTTAATTCGTTTCGGGTCTTTACGGGATCAGATTCTGTTTAAGATCCGATACTAAAAATAAAATAAATTAATTTAATAATTGGAAAATATTTTAAAAATATTTTATTTTCATAAAATAATTTTTTAGAATTTTTCGGGTTATAAAAATATCATTTATAGCCCATATTCGCGTATTTTGATCATACCGGTAACATATTTATTAAATTACTAAAATAATTCAAATAATTATTTAATTTTAATTATGAAAAATCTGCTACAATTATTTGGAATAATTTTTCTAATTTTCTTTTATTTTGTTTTATTTTATTAAAAAGGTACTCTTACAACCCATACCTTCAAGTACACCTTACACATATCACTTCCTTTTCACTTCAATCTTTCTACACAATATTCCATACTTCATGGCAGAATTTTTGACCCATATTTGCTGCCATTGTCCTTTTATTTAATCCTAATTTGACTAAAATAATTATTTTCCACTCCTTCTTAAAGAAGCTACACACACCATTTATTACACAATTTAATTTCAAGTCAAATTTTCACAAATTCCTCTCTCTCTCTTCTCTCTTCACGTGGAAAGCTCCCCAAATCTGCCTTGTTTATTTTTTTTACTCCTTCAATTAATTAAAACACATTTAATACACTCCTTTTCTCTCTCTCCTTCATTTACTCATCTTTCCTCTTTCATTCCTTAACCTTTTCTCTCTATTTTTCTCTCTTTCTTTCTTCTTTCTCTCTTGTTCTTACAAAAACCTTGCTGCCCCTATTTTTTTTTGGAGCTCCCACACATATTTCTTGAAGATTTCTTAAGTAAACCTTCTTTTTAAGCCTCCATAGGTGATATAGGTAAAGTATAATGAGTGTTTCATGCATCAAATGACATTTCATTAGCTTAAAAGCTAAGGATGATGATGCCAAGAATGAAACACTCCTCTTCTCCATTATTATTATCTTGTATTGTTATTATTTTCTTGTTTAAAGTTGTTATATTTTGTAGATCTAACTTTTTATAGCTTTGATTTTTGTTCATGCCATAGATCTTGTATTTAAGTTGTTATTTTTGTTATTCTTTATGACTTATGCATAGATCTAGCATCCACATGTCTATCTTAGTGATTCATGCATTTAAAACTAGTTTAGAAGACTAGATCTAAAGTTTTGAGTTCATAGATGCATTAGATCTTTGTTTATGTCCATGAACAACTTGCTATAATATGATGATGGTAGGAAAGTTATAGGAAACTCAAGATCTATTTTATTTTCAAGCAAAATGATTTTTGAAAATTCGGATGAAAATGGGACTATATTTAGAAAAGTGATTTTTCAACTTCAAAATGTATATTTTTCATTTAAAATGAAGGGCTTAGGGTATAAATACCATAAATGAAAGATTTTGATAAGTAAAGTTTAGATCCATGATGTTTATAGCTTGTTACCATGCATTTGTTTTATGTTTATGTTCATATTAAGTATAGATTTTAGTTATGAACTCAAACAAAATTGTGAAATTCGTATTTTGGCAAGACCCCATTTGAAAACCACCTTCCAAGTATCAAAATGTAATTTTTTCTTGAGAAAATGAAGGCTTAGTATATGTATATCATCAAGACTTCTTTTTACAAGAATCTAATGTGATTTTCAAAAGTTATTTTCAAAACACAAATGTCATTTTCGGATTTTGGCCAAGGCATATTTTAAAAACATGTTTTCCAACTCAAAAATGAAGTTTTTGTTTAAGAAATGAAAGGCCCTTAGGATAGGATATGTAAGGAATGGATTTTCATAAGTTTAGATAGATTTTATCAAAAGGAATATCCAAAAATGAATTTTGTAAATTCGGATCCCAACCAAGACCAATTTTTAGAACCCATGTATCAACTCCAAAACTCATGTTTATGTGAAAAATGAAGTATATAGGTAATAGATATCATTAAGCAATGATTTTTACAAGTTAAAATAAGTTTAGGCATGAGTAATGTGTAAACCAAGTAATGGAATTAAAATGAAAAATTTTGAGTTAGTGATCAAATTGTCAAATTCGTAATTTGAGATGATGCATATGTAATCACTAAGTATTTGAGCTCAAATTGCAAGTTTTATGTGTTAAATGAAGTCCTTAGACAATAGATGTAGTAAAGTCTTAAAATTTAATGCATTAAACAAGTTTTTCCCAAATGAATCATTCAAAAAGTGGATTTTCTAAAATTCGGATTTTTGAGTAAACCATATTGGAAAACATATTTGTAAAGTGTAAAATGCAAATTTTTGTGTAAGAATGAAGTCCTTAATGGTTATGTATGATTGAGCCCTAATTTTCTAAATATCAAATGACTTTCATTTAAAGGAATCACTTAAAAACTAATTTTTGTAAAATTCGGATTTTGGAATCAACCCCACTTGAAAACATGTTTAACAAGTGTAAAATGGAAATTTTTATGAAGAAATGAAGGTCATAAGTAATATATATAATGAAGACTTAATTTTAACAAAAATAATTATATTTTCTTAAGTAATAAATCCAAAACAAATGGAAATGACCAAAGTTAGAAAACTAGATTTTTCAAAAAGTAGTTATAATTGAAGTCTTGCAAAATAAAGAGTTCCAAAATTTTCTTTTACCAAAAATCATCAAGACCATGCATACATGAAACTCATTTCATGCCATTCATATTAGGAAATCACTCATATTGCATGTATGGCTAATTTGTATAATAAAAACATTACAAACATTTACAAAACTATTTTTCGGAATTGGAAACCGTTACTGATCAGATCTGATCCCTCTGTTCTGAGACCTAAATGTTTTCAAAACTTAAAAATAATATTAGAAATAGATAGATCTTTCGAAGTAGATAGAAATCGATATATAATTTGCGAGATTCCGAGTTAAAATGACCAAGTTATGGCCGTTTTAAGTTGGAATTCCCGCTTAGGACGAGAATTACGAATTTGATAGTTTGTATGAGATAGCTTGGACTAGTTAAGTGATGAAATACTTATTAGAGTATTTCTTCCTTTTTAGGTGACTCCGATATCGACGATTCCCTACCACCGGATTACTTGTACTAAGAGACCGGTGATCCAATGGCCGAGTGAGTATTACTTCCGATTTCATTTATTGTATGTAATTGTAATAATAGTTGCACTAGATATTTGGTAAAGATAAAATGGATATGCATGATGGGGACGAATGGGAACTATGTATGCTTGTTGTTGATATGAGAAATGGAATGTAAGAATATCGAAGCCGAGTGATTAACTATTGCTTGTATAGATGAATTAGAATTGATTGTCTGCGATTATTGATTGATCACTTAAAAGAATTGGTATAATTGATTATTCGGAACTAAAGATGAAATTGAACTCATTCATACACGATGGGGATGGAGCATTAGCATTTGTTGGTTTATCGTTGTACCTTAAACGATTTTATAGTTTATAGTTGTCCGTAAGCTGAAACGGTCTCGGTCGTACCGCAGGATTCGTTAATCTGCTAACCCGGGATGGAGGGCGTAAGTCCATCCACATATGATTTCTGGCAGGTCATATGTTTGTTGAATTCACGAGTTTGATGCATATCACTTGTCTGACTAATCACTTGATTGTATGACGTGTTATAAATGTAATCCTGGAAGTTTTCACTCACTAAGCTAGTGTAGCTTATACCCCTATAGTTGTTTAAATGAACAGGTTATCTCAAGAATGCTAAGTGGGGACTGAGATGGTTGAAGTCGAGAATGACTTCAGGATTCCGGCAAGACATAAGAATGTTTGAAGTTATTAACTAGGTTTTATTATCTGCCTTGTAATAGTTTATGTAATAGAATCTTTTGATGATTTGTAAGTGAAGTTTGATGAGTTGTATTTTGAAGAATAGTGAATTGAATTTCCTTTACATTGTTACTCGAGTTATATCAACATAAAATGCATTACTCCGATGTGTCTCCTCATGTGTTAGACGCCTTGTACATAGTATGGAAGCTTTCGTGACTGAGGTGGTCATTCTTAGGCTTTAATATTGTGTACGGTGGACTGCCACGTTTAGGATACCCTTCGGAGCGTGACAACTGGCCCATATGACTATCAATATTTGCGGACTTACCGGCTCCTACTTGCCCTATAGACTTTCCGGCTCCTACTTGCCCACGTAGACTTTTTGGCTCCTACTAGCCACCACTATAACTCCTCGTTTCTCCACAAGAAGAATAGTGGTGAAAAATAAATATGACTCACAAATATGATATGCATGAATTATTTTCAATATAGGGTTATTCAATTAATGTCGAGTTCATGTTAAAGGTGATCAAAACAATATTCATCATATCATTGCAAGAAAACATAAGTTATTTATCAATTCCTCTTTCAATATTCTTATCTTTTATTCAATCCATGATGAATCCAAATCACACATCATTGGTTCATTTATCTTTTTCCTTATTTTCTAGTGCTACTACTTACAAGCACAAACAAGAAATGTAACTAGTAAGGAATTAACTCATTCCATTATGATCGCTCCTAGTCGAAGTAATCTTCCGAGAAGGCGATATCGGTTCCTTCTTCACCTAAACATGATGAAATACCCAAAATGATTCTTTCATTGAATTTCTATATTGAAGATTCTAAATCTATCTTGAATTCGCGGTAAAATCGGATTTGAAGGAAGTTCTAACTTAAAATGGCCACAACTTGCTTATTTTAAATCGGAATTTCACATATTATATGTCGTTTTCGACCTACTCGAAAATATCTATCCATTTCTAAGGTTACTTTTATTATAAGAGGTCATTTGGGTCTCGGTTTGGAAGGGTACAGATTAAATACGAAATTTCCTTTCTTGAAAAACAATATTTTCTAATCCATCCTTTACTAAGGCTTGAATAAGTAAAACTCAAATATGTATATTTTTGAAAAGAAATCCTTATGTATATAAATAGACTCATAATTTATGCATGAAGCTATAGGTGTTGTCTTATTTAGTTTGTTTCTTTAAAACAACCTTTTTTAGTGTTTTGGAAATTTGGATTTGTTTAGACTTTTCCTTTATGTAAGTAACTTTATAAATTTTTGGATGACCAAAATCTAGTACTCTACATTTTGATTCTTTAGTTTATCAAAAGTGAGTTGAAAATAAAGTTTGGTATTTTGAGGTTATCTACAAAATTTCTTTCTAAGAGTTGAAAAATAGAGTTTTCAAAAGTTTTCTTTGGTAGTACTTGAGAAGTTTATTCTTTTAAAAATTCATTTTCCTTGTAAATTGATTTTCTTGAAAACTTATTTTGCTTTTGTTTTAGAAAGTTGATAAAAATAGTACCAAGTCATATTTATATATCAAGACCTTTTTTGTTATTTGAAAAGGAGATATCTTTAGACTTAAAAAAAAAAAAACTTCATTTGTTGATAGTTTGAAATTTCATGATGAGTTTACATGAGCTTTCAAAAGAGATATGTTTGAAAATATTTTTCTAAGTCTTTGGAAAAACTTTGATCAAATCCTATTCTTTTATCAAAAAGATTCATTTTTTATTTTGACAACAACTTATTAGCCATGCATGAATATGATTATGTAGTTTATAAAAGCTAAAAATATCATAAGATAAAATAATAAAGAATATAAGAAATAAATAAGCATAATAGTAATTGTCAAGTATTGGAAGCCTTGGCTTTTTCAAGACTTCCCGGGACTAAGAATAGACTAGTCCTCAAAAGAAAAAGAAAATTATTTTGACTTGATGAGGACAAGTCTAAGACTAGAAAGACTAGTCTTAAAACAACTTGTAAGTAAATAAATTGCAATGTAAATAAATAAATTGTAAGGAAAGTAAATAAATTGCAAAACAAAGGAGCATATATGCTCTAAAAGATATATATAACTACATAGATATATTTAGTTAGATATGTATGAAAACAACATAAAGGAAAATAGTTTCATGAACAAAAACAAAGTATAAACATATTGTTGCTTTCTTAACCTTCATGGTTTTAGAAAACACACATTATGCTCATACTAAGTAAATGAACATACAAGAAACTTAAAGAAGCATCACCTATGAAAGCTAAAGTTGAGAGAACTTTGAGAGAACTCTTGGAGAGATTTTGAGAGAGTAAGAGTAATGTATGAAAGGTGTGAAGGAAATGGAAGGAAGAGGTGGTATTTGTAGGAAAAAGTGGAGGAAAATTTGTGTTAATTAAATAATTGAAAAATGAAACAAATTGATGAGAGAGGGAGGAGTGGCTGGCGCCAATTGTGGGAGAAAGAGAGAGAGAAATTTATTTTTTTTGTATTTTTTGTTAATGAAAAGTAAGAAATGAGAGATGTGAGATTGTATTGGAAATGAAATTGTAAGAAATAGGTATATGGTTGTAAGAGTAGGTTGTAAGAAAAAGTAGAGATAGATAAATAGTGTAGAATGGTAATAAATAGTATAATATAAAGTAAACATGACAAATAAAATACGGTAGTAAGAAAATACGTGTATAATTGCGATTATGATATTTTTAGTTATCAAAAAATTATAAAATCGACATTTTTGAAAACCTTATATCATTATGAGTCTAACAATATATTCGGAATATTTTTACTATTCCGGACCCTAGGATACGCTTTTTGAAAAGCGTATCCGATCGGGCTTAAAACGAATCGCAGTTTAACTAATATGATATTTTTAAGCTTTCTCATAATATTACGAACTATTCTACATACTAATCTCTCATTTACTCACTTAGGTTTACGAACATGGGATTGCCGGACTTGAACGGTTGCGTCTGACTAGGGTTTTGTTGACTTTAGGATTTTTGGTTGACCTTAGGATTTCCGGTTGACCTTCTAATAAGGGTTTAAGCTTAACCGATCGTAAAACTTTGGGGTTTACAAGGGCTCGACCTGAACTATGGCTATCTATTAGAAAGGCTTGTGTTCTTGTTTAATCTTCAACCAAAGGGTAAATCAGGTCCATCGAGCGCTCAAGAATTGAGCTCGACCCAAACTATGCTTTTTCAAAGCTAAAGGTCTTATTCTTGTTTAGTCTTAGTGGCAGGGTGAACTAGGGCTTGACCGTTTGGCACGACAGAAGCTGTTCTTGAAGTTTAGGGCTCGATCACCTTAAAACGTATGTCGGGGGTCACAATGATGGCTCAATGTAGTACGCGGCAAACCATTTTACCTTTTTTGCCTTGATGTTTATGCCTTGATAGGCACTTTTGCAGGACTAGACCAGTTCTATCTTTAAGATATGCTAATGTTTTGCTCTAAATTTGATTCAAAACATTTTATTCCGACTTTTTTTTTTTTATTCCGAGAGCTGAAAAACTACTAGTGATGTGCCTTAACCCATGTAGATACTATGTCATTTGAATATTTATCTTTGTAATATAAGTCATTTTCTTTATCAAAGTTATTATTGGCTACCTTTTTACTTTGATGAAATTTATTCCTTGAATAATTGGTTATTCATTATGTTGTTAAAGTATGTGACTTTAATAGTATAACCATAAGACGAGAAATAACATTATTCCAAATTATCCTTGGTTATTCATTATATGGAATAATAATGAATTAAGACTAGCATGATGGTTGAATGATGATCATATTTTACTAATCATGGATATAAGATATCGATTCAGTACATAGATATATGTAAGAGTACATTGTATTGGAATGACCAACTATGAGAATACTATATGGATCAATATGATAAGTGTTTCTCATTACAGTATTGCTTTAGTCCTTTGACTTGATGACACCATGGATTCCTAAATAACAAGTTCCATTTTTAATTCAGCTCTCCGTCATCTTTAACCAGGTTATTACAAGACTGTACTTGGACATGGAATAAGTCACGCGGAGGAATGTGAGTGTACGTGAAGAAATTTGTTCCCCTCATTAATTTGAGAGAGATATCTTTTGGGCCTCTTGATGAGTAAGAATGAGAAATGCATGGCCATGCTCGAATAAATTGATAACGAGTTATCAATATCATTCGCTTAAGTCAGTCAAACTCTAGAATCAAGAAATACATGATTAGACAATATAAGAGTGTATTGATCCACATCTTATGTTTAATCATAAGATATCGTGTAACAAAAAGACTAAATAACTGATTGTTAATAGATAAAGTTGGATCATCAATTTTCACTTAATCTAGGTAGGAACAATGTCTTGCTAGAGACCAATTATATCTTGTAGGCCTAAAAGGTGTTTAAAGGCTACTGTTAATATTAAGTGAACCTACAGAGTCACACACAAAGAATGAATCAATCGGATCATGATTATTTTAATAACCATATCAAGAATTATCTAATCATATATTATTCTTAATTAGATTAAGAATAATAAATAATTATTAAATAACAATCTTCTTTTATAAGACACGTGTTGTTTTAATAGACAAAAATCCTAGGGTCTGTTTGTTTGTTGGCAGATTATAGATACATATATTTTTTCAAACTTTTTTCTAACAAATTATTTATAAAGAATTATATACAGATAACAAATCACTGGCAGTTCTTATTAAAAAGGTCAAATATATATAAAATATAAATGTAAATCGAACATATTTACATATATCATTTTGAAAAAGATATAGATATAGATGAAAAGCAGACCATCCAAATAGACCCCTAATAAGATTAGGGTAGGTAACCATGACATGGGATCTTATAAATAAAACACAATGGTCTCCTTTAGATTTAGATGATGTGTGTCATTACATTAGAATTACAGAGAAAATCTATAACCACAAAAATGAGAGGAGAGACCTTCGTGAGAGATTCCCAAGCACATCAGGAATTGTTCCGACATGCTAGCACACGTGAAATCGATTGGGAAAATTCACTGTTTTGGATACCATAGGGGGACCTTGCACGATATAGCACCTTTTGATCTGAAAGATTGAAAGCTTCAAAAGGTATAATCCCATCTATTTTTTATTTGGTTGAATCACTTCGATCCAATTGAGGATTTAGGGTTTTTTATTTAAAAAGAAATTCCTCTGCTTTGATCTCCAAATCCCAAGCAAAAACAACATTTAAACATTAAAAGCATAGATTCATAGGAATTTATCCAATAATGCATCAAATTAAGCCTAAATTCCTATGAAAGGGATAGAGTAAAAGGAGTTATCAATTTACTTGTTTCACTTTATTCACTGTCTTTAGCATGGGTGTAATTTTCAATATTGACAAGTTTTCCTTCAAGTTTGGTCTTTCCTTTACACTTAAGTACTCCAGATCATGCCTCTCACCATGGTATATCAAATATCTCCGTAAATACTCTAACTCATCATCATTTGGTTCATCTATAAGGATCCATTAAGCTAAGTTTATCAATCCCCTAGCTTTAGCTCAAGTTATTGGTCCAAACAAACCATGATTTACATCACTTATGTGGTTACAAAGAGGGAGAGATGAGGTTTAGAGAGAGAGAGAATATAAGATGGAAAAGATAAGGAGCAGAAGAGCGGGAGAGCATCTGTCGAATCTAAAGGGTGAGAAAAATAAAAGATCTCCTTCATTTCTTCATTAATCTAAACGTTTTTAAGTTCAAAAGTCAATTTTAGTTACCAGAAATTTTGTCTTTTGATTTATTTTTAAGAAGCTCCAAATTCTAGAAGAATAATCTTCTAGGTGGACCTTTGATCTTCCTTAGTGAAAAATGAGATAGAAATGAGCTTGCTTGGAGTAAGCTTTAAAAGCTAGCCTCCCATATGCAGGTCAAGTTCCCTATTAACTGAGTTGACTTGATTCTCAGTTCATTTACCCATTTAAAATGTATTTAAAGTGGCCCGCCTATGCCTAATATAACTAAAATAAAATGGGCTGAAATGGAAATGGCTTTAGGCCCAAGCTAATATCTAAAAGAAGCCTAATGTTTTATAAAATGTGTATGAAACCTATAGAAACTAATTTACATAAGACAAAACTTTTATTTTTCTTTATATTTTCCTTTTTTTAATTTTTATTTGTAATTTCTATGTAATATACAAATGAATAATGTATAAAGAAGGATAAAAGTGATCAATGAGATAAAATTATAAGGTTAATATGGACAAAAATCTAATTATAGTGATATTTTGATCACATAATAGATATATAACGGAGGATGAAAAGTTTCATATTGACACTAGCTCAATGCTGTTGGTATAGGAAGGAGCACCATCAGCGTACGTTACTGTGGCTCCACCAGCGTTGAGGCAGCGTTGAACTGTAAAAGTGCTCAGAATCATATACGCCGCCGGCGCAAGTGTCGGTATATGTTGAAAGGAAAATCACTCAAGAGCTCTACACTGCTTCCATGCCACCAGCTTTTTAGTTTACGCTGCTAGCCTTCAAGCTATACCGCCGGCATACTTTTAAAAAACTGCGGTGTATGTTTCTCGAAGGAGATGAAAGGTTGCTCATTTTTCTTTATATCCAACCTTTGTTTTTTATACCTAAAACATTCCTAAACCTAGCAAACTTTCTCTGGAGTGTTCCTAACTGCCAAGAGGATTTGGTAGTCCAGATAATGTAAACAAATCTTCATCTTTGCTTTAGATTTCCTAGATTTGTTAGATTTTTCATTGGGTTTTATATTGTTTAAAGCTTAAGTATGACAACCTTGGTCATCCCATAAGCTTCATACCAGGTGTGTCAAGCCTCAAGGATACCCTAGACGTGACAATTTACCACATGTGGTACTAAAACTGAAGAATGACTTCGAAGTCATGTGAAACCTTCAACACCATGTGTAAGGCATCTATCACAATAATAGGAGACTCCGTGGGATGTGTAGTTCGAGATAAAATATAGCATACAAAAAATCTAGATAAATATCTACTTCAGCATTAAAAATATGGTCTTTACATCATCTTTGGAGCATTCCCTCGATAAATCTCCAAAGAACAAAATATCAACTTAGTCTTTCACATAAAGAAACAATACTAGAACCAAAAGATATTAAAGGAAATCTATTCTAAGATCTTCAAAAGGATCTTCAAAAGCTTCCCAAAACATAATTCCACTCGGGTATATGGAGTCCTTAAGCAAAAGAGATATTGATCATATGTCACTAAAGTCTATTGGGTGTAAGCTCAACTAGCTTAGTGAGACCATTCCTGGATTAACGTACTTGTAACAATAAATTCAGACAAGTTATTATGCAAGCAAATGAAATGCATCAAGCAAGTGAGCAAGCAATACATACGATCTACTAGAAATCATATGTTTCAATGGATTTACCCCTCCATTCAGGGTTAAGTGTTCTGGGTTCTTTAAAACTCATATTTGAAATCCGATCATGTAGTTTATTTTGGCCTCTTACATGCTCCTCCTAAAATAGTTCTTTCGGGCTCCTATTCGCCCATCCTTAAATTGTTATTTCGGGCACATATTCGCCTATCTTGCAGACTTGTGGGTTCCCGTGAGCCCCACTACTATTGTCTCATCGAGCATAGTAGCTAATGAAATGAGACTAACTACGTGATATATGAATCAATTAATATAATTCGTAATATATAATTAAAGAAATTTAAAGGCGATAATGGAATTTGCAAACACTCCAGCATGATAATAATAAAACACAATTTAATTAATAATATTTCATATCTCGATATGCTTACTTGCTTAGTATTCTTTCAACCAATATTATCATGCATAATCCATTTTCATCTTTTCCTACTTCTAGTGCCTCTAATTACAAGCACAAACAAGTATTTAAAGGTAGGAGATAAACTCACCAGCCATCCTTGCTATTTTTTTACTCGTAGTAGTCCTCTAAATAAAGATCCTCCAAAGCTTTGTTACCTAAACAAAAGAAATATCCGAAATAAGTATTTTGTGGAAGTTCTACTTGAACTTTCTAACTCTATTCTAGTATTTACGTTAAAATTCGAATAGGAGGAAATTGCAACTTAAAATGACCATAACTTACTCATTTTAACTCGGAATTTCACATATTATATTCCGTTTTCTACCTACTCGAAAAGATCTATCCATTTTTAAGATTATTTTTGTCATAAAAAGCCATTTGGGTTCTAAAACATCACGGTATAGAATAATTATGAAATTCACAACCCTTAAAATATGATTTTTCAAATTTTTCATTACCCAAAAATTCTTATACAAATATATAAGTATGTATATGGTTGGAAAAATTCTTTTGATACATAAATAGACTCATATTTAATGCATTATTCTATTGGTGTTGTCTCAACAATTATTTTTTGTAAAACAACTTGTCTTATGGTTTTGAAAAATCAGACTTTGAAAAAATTCTCTTTAAGTGGTTTGAAAGAAATTACAATTTCGGGTTATTATAAATAAGTGTTTTCCTATTATAATTTCATTTCCTAACTTTTCAAAGATAAATTAATTTCCAAAAACTTGGTCCTTTAAGTTATCTACCAATTTTATTTCTAGTGATTGAAAATAAGGCTTTCAAAATTTTTCTTAAGATGTTGGTGTTATCTAATATTTGGAGTTGTGTTAAGTGTATATTTTCCTTTTAGTTTTATATTCTTCTACTTCTTTAGAAAATAAGTTTACTTTTTTAAAACTTCACTTTCTTAGCAAATTTTATTTCTCTAAGTTGGTTTCTAAAATAATAAGTTGATTTTACCTTGATTTGAAAAACTTGCTTTATTCTTAAAATTTATTAAGTGGTGGCATAATTCTTTTAGATAAGTTTATAAGTAAAGCTTTCATAATAAAGAATTATCAATATTAGAACTTAGCAAAAATTTTATTTTAACTTTGAAAAGAGAATAACAATATTAAAAATTAAAGTCTTGTATAAGCTACTTAGTAAGTAATTTTCAAAGTCTACGATGAATCTATTTAAGAATTATAGAAGATAAGGTTTGGTTAAAATCCTAAGTTTAATGCAAAAAATTATATTTAATTTCAATTTATAAAAGAAATGAGTTCCTTTTATTATTTGAAAAAATATTCATTACTAATACTTTAAATTTTGTGATTAGCTTATCTAAGCTTTTGAAAAGAATTTATTAAAAACCATACTTAGATTGTAAACCCTGAAAATTTCATAATTCTTAGAAAATGATCCTAGAAGTCTAAAATCAAAATTGAAATCCCGAAAATCGACCCAAGTTAAAACCAAATTCTAAATCAGGTCAAACACGAAAATTCTTAGTCTTGAGAAAATGAGAACCCTTGAAACAAAATATAAAATCCAACTATCGATTGAATCAACATCCGTATGCCAATCCAATCATCTACCCGATTCCTAAAACACAAATCAAAACGATATATTGAAATAATGCTCGACAACGAAATGCTAAGATCTTAAAACCCTCAGTGGATTTTTGGAATCAGAAATTTCAATTTTCACCAAAAGTCAAACTGAGTCAACTCATAACCTTAGATTCGGTTAAACGATCCCGATAACTGAAAACTATTAAATAAGCATAAATAAAATAAGATAAACCATAGATATCGAGCTAAAAATATAAAACGGTCAAAACTCCAAAATTATACGATCTTACGAATAACTCAACGAAACCGGAAGTCAAACCGGAACTTTAAAAGTCAATAAAGCTTACAAACAAACCTAGTGTTTAAGATCCGGCAATCCCGCGCTCTTAAACCTTAAACAACGAAATGAAAATGATTGTTAATAATAGGTCGTAATAATATAGGGAAGCTTAAAATATTATATTCGCAAATTTCTAGTATCCTTCGGATCCAAATGGGATCAGTTTTCAAAAATCATGCCCTGGTACATCGGATGGAAAAAATATTCCGTAAATACTAATAGACCCGTAAAAATATAAGGTTTTCAAAAATAACAGTTTTAGAATTTTTTGGTAACTAAAAATTACAGATATCGCATTTATACGCTTATTTTTATTACTACCGATATTTTAATTGTCTAGTTTACTTTTCATAGTACTTTTCTACTATTCATTACTATTCCTTTATCTCTACTTTTTTACTATCTATTCTTACACCTATATATCTATTTCTTACAATTTTTTTTTTCATAAAAATTCTACACCATATATTACTAAACTTCTCTTATACTTTTCTTCTAAAATTAATTTTTTAGTCAACTTCTCTCTCCTACAAGCAATTGCAGTCCACTCCCCCTCTCTCTTCATCCCTTTAATTTCTTTTTCAATTAATTTAATTACATCTAATTTTCACTTCAAAAATTCTATAAATACCCCCTTTCTCCTTCATTCTTTTACACAATTCATTCTACTACCAAAACTCTCTCAAATTCGCTACACAAAGTCTCTCCACAACATTTTCCTCTACCAAAATTCTCTTTCACCAAATACTCACAAAATTTCTCTCTACAACTACCATTTCTCAATAACCACATAACCACACATTCACTACCATCTTTAAACCACATAAACACTTTAGGTAAAGATTTCTTCCAACCATTTGTTTACTCATGTCATGCAACTTAACATGGCTATGGTGTTGTTTTGAAACTCATATGAGTAGTAAAAGCAACAACATGTTCATGTTTTATTCTTGTACATGAACTTCCTACTTTATTATGTTATGTTGATTTTATTATTGTTATAATGCTAATTCCTTATTCATATCTAACTAAATATATTTATGTATTTATATATATATATATAAATCTTTAGAGCATATAAGCTCACTTGTTATTTATTTAATTTCATGCTTTGCAATTTATTTATTTCATGCTATTTCCTTAAGATTAGTCTTTCTAGTCTTAGACTTGTCCATATCAAGTCAAAACAACCTTTTATTTATT
The DNA here is from genome assembly GCA_024138025.1 of Combretum micranthum. NCBI lineage: Eukaryota > Viridiplantae > Streptophyta > Magnoliopsida > Myrtales > Combretaceae > Combretum > Combretum micranthum. The sequence goes on along the minus strand of JAMXBD010000773.1, from coordinate 295,351 downwards.
TTCTTTAATTTTGGGACTAGTCCATTCTTAGTTTTGGGATTTGATGAAGCTAAGGCTCCAATACTTGACCGGGATACCTTGATGAAGCTAAGGCTCCCAATACTTGATATTTTTATTATTTTGCTTATTATTATTTGTTTCTAGTATTTTCTTATGTTCTTATTATATTACATGCTCATGATACTTGCATCTACATAATGATATTGTCTCAACTAATTTAACAATAGAATTTTATTTTATTAAAGGAACTTAAAACTAAATTTTCTATTATGTGACTTGTCACAAAATAATGAAGTTATTATCAAACAACATAGAAATAGAGTATACAAGTTTTATCAAAGTTTTCTTAAATAACAAAGATAGTTTTACCAAGGAAACATAAGAAATAAATACTTTCATTGTCTATTATGGGAGCCTAAGTTTTAGTAAAATAATTTGTTAGTTTTCAAAGTTCTTACAAAAGCTTAAAGATTAAACTCTTTTAAACTCCATGAAAAAACCAAGAAACAAACTAGTTTTCAAAGTTAAAATAAAAATCAACTCATAAAGTTATGAACTCACTTAGGAAAATAATGATTTTTAAGTTCCTAAAGAAGAGACTTATTTTCAAAGAATATAAATAAGATAAGATTAAAAACAAAGGATTTTATCAATAAAGAGGATTCTTTTCAAAGGAAATAAAAGAACAAGTTTTTAGAAAACAAAAACTTATATTTAGATACTAAATATAAGGAGACAAGACTCATTTTCTAAAACTATTCTAAATACAAAGTTATAAAAAGGTTTTCAACAACTTAATACACTTTGATAACTTTGATCTTTTATCACTAGAAGTAAAATTTATGAAAGACTAAGGTTAAAGGAAAAATTTACTTGTTTTTGGAAAAAGAATGAAGAAAATAAAATAAGAATATACTCATTTATAATAACCTATGAAAATATAAAGTTTCTTCAAAAGGCTTGAAAAGAAATTGTCAAAGTTAAAGTTTTAACAACTCAAAATGAATTATTGTATGAAATAAATTGTTGAGATACTACCATTAGAAATTTTGCATATAAAGTGAGCTTATCTATATACTCAAAGGATTTATCAAATATATTATATATATATCTATATTTTTACTAAAAATTTTTGAATGAAGTTGAGTTAGGAAATGGTTTTGCAAAATCTAGAAATTTTCGTTTTAAATCTGTACCCAATGTTTTTGGAACCCAAATGACCTTATATGATAAAGATAACCTTAGAAATGGATAGATCTTCTTGAATAGGTAGAAAATGGTATATTATATGCGAAATTTCGAGTTAAAATGAGCAAGTTATGGCCATTTTAAATTGGAATTTCATTCTATACGAATTTGACAAACATAGTGAAATAGAATTAGAAAGTTTAAGTAGAATTTCTACAAAATACTCATACTGGGTATTTCTTTTGTCTAGGTGATGAAGGATACGAGAATACCCTACCCGAGGATTACTACGACTAAGAAGATCGCGAAATGGACGAGTGAGTTATTTTTCTTAATTTCGTTACCTTGCTTGTGCTTGTAAAGTAGTAGCACTAGTATACTAAGAAAAGATAAAAATGGATATATATTTGGGGAATTCCGGGTTATGTATATATATGTGATTCTATGTTTATGCGTGAAATGAGAATTAAGAATATCGTAACTTCAAACTGCCTGTTTAAGTATTTTTGTTTACCTACTTGTATGAATGGTTATTATTTGCTAAATTGATTGATCACCCCTTAATAAACCTTAATAAGGTTTGGCTTAAGAAAAATAAAATGCTCACGCATAGCATCCATTGAGTCACATTTCTTTTCGGAAGACTGCTACTCCTACACGTAGAGTTGGATTGGCTGTTATCGTGTTGTGATACGAGCCATGTTCCTTCTTAGAGAATCCAAATTGCCCGGGGAATGCGACTCTAGGTTTGGAGCCGAGCCAACCGAACGCTTTGGGTGGGGACCTGGGGACTAGCAGTAGAAGATCGAGGATCTTCATCACTGATTCCTTAACCTTTGATACGAAGGGGTAGATCCGTTTTATATATGGTTTTCGGATAACTATATATATATATTTGCGTAATCACGTGATTATTGCATTATACGCATAGCATATGTGTGAAAATCTAAATGAACTTGTTTGAAAACATGGTGCGAATGAAAAGGAATATCTCACTAAGCTAGTTGTAGCCTATACCCCTATAGATTTTGTTGAAACAGGTATACCTGTGGCTTAAATTGAGGATCATGACATTAAGGAAATCATGGAAGGATGTTAAGCTTCTATGAAGGAAATGGAAATATAAGATGAAGTAATTTTGTAAGGTTTTTTATATGTAATGAATTCTATGTTAGTATTTTGGAGATTCTAAGATGTATATTTATTTGAAGACAATAGAGGACATGCCCCTAAGAATTGTAATTTAATATGTTTATGTTTTATGATAAGTATTCTCTTTGCCTTGTTAATTATATATTATCAATATAAATTGCGTTACTCCAATGCGTTTCCTTGGTTGTGAGGTACATCTTGTACATGATATGGAAGCCTTTGCGTGACTAAGATAGTCATTCCTAGGCTTTAATATTGTGTACGTCGGACTGCCACGTTTAGGGTACCCCTCGGGGCGTGACATAGATCTTTTGTTAAAAAATCCTTTGTTTAATAGATAAGAAATATAGTTTACTTTTCTTTATTAAAGAAAGAACCCATTTTAATTTTTATTAAGACAACAACATGCTAATCATGCATGAATATGATTATGTAGCAATGAAAAAAAGTAAGAATAATACATAATAAGGTAGAAAGAAATATATAAGCAAATAAACATAATAATATAGTCAAGTATTGGGAACCTTAGCTTCATCAAGGTATCCTGGTTAAGTATTGGGAGCCTTAGCTTCATCAAAACTTTCCAAGACTAATCAATAGACTAGTTCCAAAAGAAAATGAAAAAGAAAAAGTAATAATAAGAACAATAATAATAAGAGTAATAATAATAAGAATATTAGTGATAGTTACTGAGCATTTAGGCTCTAAGAAATATAGATATATATATATATATTTAATAATATATATAAGGATAGATTAGGAGTATAATAACAATATAATAACAATAATATAACAAAATGGTATAATCAGTATTATTGGCATGTGCAAGAATAAAACGTGAACATGTTGTTACTTCTATAACTCGCATGAGCTTTAAGAAACAACACCATGGTCATGCTAAGTTACATGATATGGGAAAAATAAGAATAAGATATTTTTACCTAAAGGTATGTATTTGATGAAGAAAGAAAGTGATGATTGTAAGAATATGTGAGTAGTGATATGTAGAAGATGGTTTTTGTATAGAGGAAAAAAGTTGGGAAGAGAATTTTGGGAGAGAAAAATTGGAAAGAGAAGTTGAGAAATGATTTTGGTAGAGTTTTGTTATGTGTATGAGATATGTGTGAAGAATGAAGAGGGAGATGATATTTATAGGAAAATTTGGAGGGAAATCATAGTTAATTAAATAAATGAAAAAGAAAAGAAATTGATAGCATGAAAGAAAAGAGTAATTAAAAATTAACTTTAGAAGAAAAGTGTAAGAAGTTTAGTAATATGGTGTAGAACTTTTATGGGAAAAAAAAATTGTAAGAAATATATATATAGGTTGTAAGAATATATGGTACCAAAAAGTATAGATAGATGAATAGTTATGAATAGTGTAAAATAGGATAATGAAAAGTAACAAGACTAATAAATTATTGGTAAAATGCGATATCTGATTTTTTTTGTTATAAAAAAATTATAAAACTGGTATATTTTTAAATCCTTGTATTATTATGAATCTAACGATGTCATCAGAATATTTTTGCTATTTCGATTCTCGGGATACGCTTTTTGAGGACTGATCCCATTCGGGTTCGAAACACACTAAAATTTAATAAAATTTGGTATTTTTAAGCTTTCCTATATTATTACGAACTATTATCCACAATTATCTCAATTTCGTTGCTTAGAATTTAAGAGTGCGGGATTGTCGGATCTAAACACTAGGATTTGTTGTAGACTTTATTGACTTTTGGGGTTCCGATTTGACTTCCGACTTTTTGATTTTTTCGAAAGGTTAAAATTTTAAAGTTTTTGACGTGTTATATTTTTTGTTCAAAATTTACATTTTATTTTATTTTTTATGACTTGTTTAATATTTTTCAGTCTCGGGATTATTTAACCGAGTCTAGGGTTATGGGTTGACTCTATTTGTGTCACGCCCCAATGGGTACCCTAAACGTGACAGTCCGCCACACTCAATATTAAAGCTTAAGTATGACAACCTTAGTCATTTCCAAAAGCTTTTATATTAAGTGTAAGGCTTACTTTCACAATTTTAGAGGACCATATATGGAATAATGAAGCTTAAGGAGATATAAAAACATATTAAGAAAAGAAGAATCATAATAATTATTTGTTCATAGCAAAAACTTTACAAACTTAGGGACGACTCCCTAAATTACTAATCTATTATATACATATTAACATGCTAATGCTAAGCTATACTTTATCCAGATTTCTAATGTTCAAAAGGATTACCTGCCCGCATGGTCCACGTGGCCTTAACCATAAGTAAGGGAACTGCAAAAGATATCTATTGGGGTGTAAGCTAAAGGCTTAGTGAGAACTATTTCCATAAATAACTTCTTTGTAACAAGATTCAAACAAGTTGATTTAGTCAAACAAATGTAATGCACAAGCACGTGGGCAAACAAGTATATAGTTTTCCGGGAACTATATGTTGAATGGATTTACGCCCTCCATTCGGGGTTTGGTGATACATAACCTCAATTCAAGTAGTTTTAAAAAAAAATTTTCTTGCTCACGAGCACACATCGTCGAGCATTCCGAATCTACTTGATTGACCTTGCTTTCGGATCTACCGCCAAGCATATTCCATTAAGCCGCCAAGCAATCGCTTTCGGATCTCCCGCCAAGTGTTGCTTTCGACATGAGCTTACTATCCTTCTCACCCAAGGATAATAACCCAACCATGCAATGTGACTCACTTCGTGGTATGCATGAGTTCATTAATTTATAAAGTCATAACATAATTATTTTCAACTTTATGGCGATCAAGGAATTTCACACAAATCAATATTAAACTAAAACAATCACTTAGAACAATTCTGGCTTCGATATTCTTAGGATTCTTTCAAGGAATTATTTTACATGCATATCGGTTTATCTTTTCCTAACTCTAGTGCAACTAATTTACAAGCACAACAAGTATAGCATTTAATGGAAATAAACTCACGATGCCATTGTCGTCTATTCCTCTAAGCGGATGAGTCGTTCACACACTCCACTTAATCGTAATAGTTCTCGGTAAAGGAATCCTTCCTCGGGGTCACCTAACCAAAGAAAATACCCACAATGAGTTTTTCTTGATGATTTTCTTGAATTTTGACAAAACAATGTCAAAGAACGTCAAAGTTCGTATGAAAGAATGTTCCAACTTAAAATGGCCATAACTTGGTCATTTTAACTCGGAATCGCGCATATAATATACCGATTTCTACCTACTCGAAAAGATCTACCCATTTCCAAAATTATATTCAACAAACAAGGCCATATAGGCTCTGAAAAAGTAACGACAAAATTCACCACGGATTTCCAAGTAAAAACAACTTTGGTTCAAGAAATCAAAATTTGTTTGATAAATACTTAGTTATCTATATAGTTGAAAAATTCTCTTTTTATAACTATATAACTCATATTTAAGCATGCTCAAGTGTCTTGTTGTCCAATTTTTTTCTTAGGTAAAACAATGTCGGTTGAAGCTTTTCGGAAATTGTTTTTTAAATTTCTTTGAAATGAATACCTTGTTTTCTTTATTTTCTAAAAACGTTTTATGTTGGTTTTATTTATCTTTTTCTAAGTGACCTTTGAAAATAAAATTTTCTACTTTCTAAGTTACATTAATACTATATTTGAAGTTTTCTAGGAAATATGCTATTCTTCATTTTTCTTGTGTAAATTCCTTTGTTTACTTGTTTTGCAAAAATCCTTACTTGATATTTCTCATTCTTTTTCTCATGTCTCATATTTTTCAAAAATAATCATCCATGCATGAAAATTTGTTTTCTTCATAAAAACAATGTGGAACAATTAAGGACTTTTTGTAGAAAAACTAATTTCTATAATCTTATTAACTTCTTCTTGTAACTTGAAAAGAAATAACTTTATTATTTTCAAACCATAAATTTTCTTTGCCTATTTGTTTGCAAAGGTCTTTACTTAAAAATTTCCTTAGTCATCCATCTTATTTTCTTTCTTATGAAAAGAACCATTTTTGTCAACAAAATATTTTCTTTTGAAAAACAAGGTGATAATAAGGATCTAAGTGGCTTTTTAAAGTAAAAGTAGTTTATAAAATTATAGTGAGTTCTTTTTGTAACATGAAAAGGAATGAGTTTATTTTGTGTTGCTTTATAGATTTTATACTTTACATAAACTTATTTCTAAGTGACAAAATTCTTCTTTTTGTTTAAATAAAATTATGGACAACAATCTAAATGAACATGATTATGAGAATAATAATAACCAAAATAACATAAAGCATAATAATAAAGTCAAGTATTGGAGTCTTAGCTTTTTCAAGGCTCCCGGGACTAAGAAGTAAACTAGTCCCATAATAAATAAAATGAAAGAAAGAAAAGCTTGTTTTGACTTGATGAGGACAAGTCTAAGACTAGAGACTAGTCTTAAAAACAACTTGGAATAAATAAAATGCATTGAAGTAAATAAATTGCAAGATTATGAGCTTATATGCTCTAAATATATATAGCTATATAGATATAGTAGATAGTTATGAACATAAAAGAGACATAAATGAACATAAGAGAAACATAAATGAATATAAAAGAAACATGAACATAAAGGAATTATGATTATGAAAAAAAAAATGAACCTATTGTTGCTTTCTTAACCTTCATGGTTTTAGAAAACACACATTAAGTTCATACTAAGTAGATGAACATGGAACTTCTTGAAGAATTTTTACCTAAAGGGATGAGCTAAAGAGACTTCTTGAAAGAACTTCTTGGAGAGAAATTCTTGAGAGATTTTGAGAGAGTAATTTTAGTGTAGAAGTGGTGTGAAAGAAGTGAAAGAGAAGGGGGGTATTTATAGGAAATTGAGGAGTGATTTTTGTGTGATTAAAATAAAGTAAAATTAAAACAAATTGAGGGCATGTGAGAGGGGGGCGCCGGCCATTGATGTAGAGGGAGTGTGTTTTATTTTTTTGACTTTTTAAAAATAAAAGATGTAATATGTAAGGTAGATGTGATATAAAGTTATGGGAAAGGTAAAAAGTTAAGTTATAGGTTATGTAGAGTGTAAGAATAGGTGTAAGAAAAAGTAGAGATAAAAGAATAGTGTAGAATAGTAATGAATAGTGTAATGTAAAGTAGATATGACAATTAAAGTACCGGTAGTAAGAAAATACACGTATAATAGCTCTATCTGTTATTTTTACTTACCGAAAAATTATGAAACTGATATTTTTGAAAAACTTATATTTTTACGAGTCTATTGGTGTATTCGGAATATTTTTACTATTCCGGGCTTCCGGACACGTTTTTCGAGAACTGTGTCCGTTTGGGTTCGAAGGACATCCGAATTTCGCGAAACTGAAATTTTTATAAAACCTATGGTTATTACGAACTATTCTAGCTAATTATCCCAACTTCATTTTCTAGGGCTAAAGAAAATGGCAATGCCGGATTTAGTTTGATACGATAAACTAGGGTTTTGTTGACTTTTAGGGTTCCATTTGACTTCCGGTTTAGGGTTTTATGCTAAACCGATTCCGAAAATTTGGGAGTTTACAATTTGGCTTTTAATGGTAATTGAAAATTTTTTATTCTAAAATTTACCAAAGGATTTAAGGTTTTAGTATGTTTCGTTGAGTGTTATTTGGATATATTATCTAATTTTCGTTCTAGGGATAAGATAGATATTTAGTTGGCATACGGATGTTGAATCAAACGATTATTAGAATTCGGTTTTAACTTGGGTCAGTTTTCAAGGTTTGGTTTTGTTATTTAATTTTAGAATTATTTTCTAAGAATTATGAAAAATTTTATGGGTTTACAGGGTGTAAGGCGTACTTTCACGATCATAGAGGATTAAATTTGAAACGAGTTGTTTAAGAAGACATCCACATACCAATTTAGGAATGGAAATCATAACATAATATCTAGAATATGGAAATATAAAGGTCTTACAAAATATCAAAGGGGCATTTTCCTATCAAAAGTTATAGTCTATCAAAGTTTATTCAAAATAAATACATGGAGATTCACTTAGAAGTCTAAGTTTACATTTAGTCTTTGACTTCTCCCAAAAACTCCTTAGTCCAAAAGGTAATACTTGAGAGAAATAACCCTGGGGTGTCAACCATAGATAGGGATACTGCAAAAGAAATCTATAAAAGGGTAAGCTTCTTGCTTAGGGAGAATTAATTCCACCAAATAAAGTACTCACAACACAACATTCAAACAAGTTATTTAACAAGCATATGAGATGCAATCAAACACGTGGGCAAACAATACATATGATTTTTCGAGAATCATATGTTTGAATGAATTTACCCCTCCATTCGGTGGTTAGGTGTTCCAGGCAACAAGGCCATAGTTCGTAATAAAGTTTTTGTAGTTTTTATATGAGCCACTACTAGTTGCCAAATTGTAGTTATTTCGAGTGTCCACCCACCATTTTATTATGGGCGATCAAAGCCATTGAGTAGATTTTTGAGTTCTACGGACCCCATTACTATGCCTTTGTCCCACTAAGGGTATAGTAATGAAATGAAATGTGACTCACTATGTGTCATGCATGAATCATTTTTTTTAAGTAATCATGGTATAATATTAGACATTTTATAAGTGATCATAGAATTTGCAGACAGATCATTCCTATACTAAATCATACAATGATTAATTAATAATTCCCACCTCAATATACTTAACATAATTTCAATCATATAAGTGAAGCACATGCGTTATCATGTTTTATCTTTTCCTAAAGTCTAGTGCCGCTAAACTACAAGCAAAAACATAAGTACAAAAATATAAGAATTTAAACTGATTCGGCCATGGTAATGGAAGCTTCTAATCAGAGTAATCCTTCGAGTAAGGCAGCTCGGACTCCACGTCTCCTAAATAAGAAAAATGCCAAAAATAAGTATTTCTTGGAAGTTCTACTTAAACTTGTAATTCTATTTTACTAAGTTCGTTAAAATTCATGTAGAGTGAAATTTCAACTTAAAATGTCCATGACTTGCTTATTTTAACTCGAAATTTCGCATATTATATATTGTTTTCTACCTACTCAAAAAGATCTATCCATTTCTAAGGTTATTTCCTTCACAAAAGGTCATTTCATTTTCTAAAAGACATGGTATAGAATCAAAAGAAAAATTCCTAACTTTAAAACATGATTTTTCTAACTTTGTATCAACAAAAAATTCCATATAAAACATATAAATATATATATAGTTGAAAAATCCTTTTAATATATATGCAACTCATAATATACACATGATTCTAATAATGTTGTCTTAACTAATGATTTTTCATAAAACAATCTTGTTTTGATAGTTGAAAAAGTGAAGTTTGACAAAAGTGTGTTAAGTAGTTTGGAAATAAAACTAAGGATTTTCAAGTCATTAAATATATGATATAATTTATTCTCTCAAATTCTTAAAAGATAACTTTTGATTCAAAAACTTTAGTCTTTTAAGTTATTCTTAAATTTTATTTTCTAAGTATATTTTACTTAGTGAGTTGATTCTTGACTTATTTTGGAAAACTTGAGTTGATCCTTGTTCTTTAAAAATGTTGGTAAAAATTTTATAATCAAGTTTTTAAAAAAATTCCTTATAGAAAAGTATTATCAATTTAAGGTCTTTTAATAAAATGAAGAGTTCTCAGTTATATTTATCAATGCTTTGTATGTTAACAATACTAGAATCTATGGTGATCTTGTAAAAAATATCCTTTGTAATGTATTTGGTTGAAATAAAATTCTAAGTCTTAATGAAACTTTTTCTTAAGTGATAGAATAATATTTTTAAAGTAAGTTGAGCTTATTTTCTTTTACTTAGGAAAGAATCTTTTTATTTTTATTAAGACAACTATCAATATGATCATGCATGAAGTAAGCATGTTGCTAGTAACATCATGATGATGATGATGATGATGGAAAAATATAAGAATGAGCAAGAAATAAATATCAAGTATTGAAAATCTTAGCTTGATTTCAAGGCCTCTGGACTTAGTAATGGGCAAGTCCAAAGAAAGAAAAACAAAAGAAATATGAAAATCGTTTTGACTTGATGAGGACAAGTCTAAGACTAGAAATACTAGTCTTAATATTGAATCACGAAGTAAATAAATAAATTGCAAGCATAAATAAATAAATGACGGTTATATTAGTGAGCTTATATGCTCTAAGAAATATATATAGATACATAAATATAGATAATATGATATAGAAGTTAAGTTAGAATAATAATAATAACATGTACATAAATAAAACAACATAATAATAAAACAACATAAAATGTAATTTATTGATGAACAAGAATAAAACATGAACATAGTATTGCTTCTATAACATTTAAATGTTTACGAAACATGCACCATGGTCATGTTAAGTTACATGACATGGTAAGAATATATGGGTAAGAAATTTACCTAAGTGGAAAATATAAGAATGGTAGTTTAAGAGATGTTTGTCGTATGTAGTGTAGAAGAAATGTGGAAAAATTGGAGAGTGAAGGAGAGTTCTGGAGAGAGGAATTGATGACAAAATTTGAGAGAGTTTTGTTATGTAAATGAGTGTGTGAAAGAAATGAGGGAGATGTGATATTTATAGAGTTTTGATGCGGGAAAATTATGTGATTAAAATAAAATTGAAAAAGAAAAATAATTGTGTGTGTGTGTGTTTGTTGTGTAAGAGGGCAATCGGCCAGAGGAGGAGAGAGGGGGAGAGAGAGTTGATTTTTTATTTTGCTTTGTATTTTTGTTAATTAAAATTTAATAAGTTGTAAGTTATAATGTGAATGAAGATGTATGAAAAATGTAAAAAGTAGAAAATAGATATGATAGAGTGTAAGAATAGGTGTAGAAAAAGTAGAGATAGATGAATAGTGTAGAATAGTACTATGAATAATTAATATCGGTAGTAATGAAAATACGCGTAATTAAGCTATATTTGATATTTTTGGCTATCGAAAAATTATAAAAATGATATTTTTGAAATCCTTGTATATTTACAAGTTTATTAGTATTATCGAAATATTTTTACTGTCGGATATACCAGAGCATGGTTTTTTGAAAACTAATCCCGTTCGGATTCAAAATACAATAAAAATTAACGAATCTGATATGTTAATTGGCAATAATGAAAATATGTGTAATTAAGCTATATTTGATATTTTAGCTACCGAAAAATTATAAAATAATATTTTTGAAATCCTTGTATATTTACAATTTATTCATATTATCGGATATTTTTACCGCCGGGTGTACCAGAGCATGGTTTTTGAAAACTAATCCCGTTCGATTCAAAATACAATAAAATTAACAAATCTGATACGTTTTAAGCTTTCTTATATTATTACGAACTATTTTCCACAATTATTTCAGTTTCATTGTTTAGGGGTTACGGGTGCGGGATTGCTGGACCTAAATCTATTAAGTTTTGACATAGATTTGTTGACTTTAGAGTTTCTGGTTGACTTTCGTTTTAAAGGTTTAGATAAACCATGGCTAAAAATCCAGGGGCTTACATATATGTATAATTGTCTATTTTTATATATTTGTTTTTATGGAGTTATGAGTTACTCCAGACTTGGAACTAGAGCATATGGTTCTGAATTGTGTTGCTTGCCGATAATATAAGATAAGAAATTATGTTTGTTGCATTAGAAATAGTTACATTTGATTATATGTTGTGTGTGCATGTGCATTGTGTGTGTTTGGCGTACTAGGCTTTTTGGCTCATCCTTTCATTTCAAGAACAGGTGCAGATACAGTTTATTAGATCTATCCAGTTTTGACATATTTGTGGATGATGGATGACGATAGTGGACTGAATATTCCTGCTGATATTTGACCACCTGATAACTTTGAGACTGAGTTGAAGGCTTTGGAACTTTCTATCTCTTAAAAGATTCTTGTTTATGAATTAAGAAGGTACGAGAAACTCCTTTATGTTTATAGTTTATGATTTAAAGTTAGCTTGGTTTAAACTAATTAGATTGATTAAAAGTTTTATCTTTTGAGATATTTGTAAATAGGTACCCTTATATGTGAGTACTGGAGTTTATTATTAATGTTTACTTATGGTAAATATTGTTTAGCCTTGGCGTTCTTATAAAGAGAGGACACATGGCGGGTTGTAATACCTTCATGTTTGGGCGTTATATTCTATCTATCTAAGCCTATTTACTTAAGAGACGTGGGGTTTCCTATTTTCTATAATATTTTATTTTTCCAATTTTTCATTTTTTTATTTTCACATTTTAAAAAAACTTAATTTCAATTAATTTTTTGCTTTTCTCAATTTTATTATTTTCATACTTTTTAATTTCTATTTTTTTCTATTGTAATTTTTTTTAAGGAGGGCAAAAATGGAGTGTCGATGATGGGAACCAGGTATGCTAGCAAGCAACCAAGCAAATAAATAAGAGTTTTTTCTCAAAAGAATGTTGATGACCTTTTCATCGAGGTCAGAGGGCCATTATCATCTTGATACTTGTGTTTGCTTGAGGTTTGTAACATATTGGACTTTTTTTTCCTTCTTATCAAATTGCCTCTTTAAATCTTTTCGTCCTTTTGTTGTATCAATCTAATAGAATTTCCCCCATATTAGAGCTTTTGACTAAGATCCTTAGAGAAGGTCTAGTCTCACTTGTAGACCAATGATTACATTGGCATCGAGAATTTGCCTTTAAGTGCACTATGATATTTACCATGCTACATATCAATTGGCTAGGTCAACCAAGGATCACATGCAAGGTGACTGATGGTCTACTACAATGACTTCAACTTCAATTAAACATGTTTGATTTGATGTGTTACTTATGATGTAGGTTCCTTGCCACTTATGTGATCTCTAAAAATATAAGGTGATAGAACTCTAACCATCAAGGTGCCTTTTGGTAATAATGGTTGGATTTCATCTAAATTCTAAAGTCAAGCGTACTCATTAAAGAGCAATCCTAGGATGGGTGATGGGAATCAAACTACGAGTTTGATTACTCAAGTACAAGTCATAAGAGTACATGAAGAAATAACTTGTGTTGAGAGAAATTACATGACTTTGAGCGTTAGAGAAGATGGAGAAGTCTGCACAAGCAACAACATGACTTATGTTGTAGGTGGTGAAATGAAGTTCTACAAAAGCAACTTACACAACTTATGTAGGATGTTGTGTAGAATATCTGAATGGTGTTTTTATTCATATATAGGCATCTTACATGCCTTGTGTTAGCAAGTTGTGTAGAAACAAAACAGGTCCGAATTTTCATATTTTAGCTGAGTCATTTATTAGGATATTTGTTACGGATATTTTAGTCATTTTATTGATATCTTATTAGGGTTTTGGAATACTATTAATAGTCATTAACTTGTAAAAGGCAACTCGTGACTTTCATATTATTATTCTCTTACAACTCCTTTATGGTGTTTTCTCTCTTTTACTCTTATCAATTAGCTATCTTGATTGCGGCGAGTTACCTACTCTTATTAATCGTAAGATTGTAGCAAGTACAAACACGAGCAAGTTATTGTGCATAATATCAATTGCTTGTGAGTGTTATATCCATCTTTACCTTTCTTGGTGCACGATATTTTAGATAAGAAAATGTTCCATCTTATAATCAAGAAACTCTATTTCTTTCCCTTAGATTTAGAGATTCAATTAAATTGATTAGTGAGATTTAGATACCTTAGTGATTGTCCTCCTAAGCGTATCATCATTTTGGTATAGAGAGCTTTAGGCATATCATATTTTGGTATCAAGGTGTTCTTAGCACATCATAATTTGGTATTAGAACATTTTTGGCACATCAATGGGTGACTCCTAGGAAGCAGCTGACATTGAGAACAAAATTGTGTGCCAATTCATTAAAATGGGATGGGCAAAATTCCAGGTTTTCATTGGTAGTATCAAAGTAGTTCATTAGCTTGAAGTGGAGAATATAAGTATTATACTGGGAACAATACCCCAAAGTACGGGCATCTCTTAAGTTAGTATGGGAGCATTTTTAGAGCCATCCCTACCTAGGCAATTCTAGATTTATGTGAAGAAATTGATGAGGACATCAATTCTAAAAGTAGAGGAGAATATAATATCCCTTAAATATAAGGTGATAGAACTCTATTCATCGAGTCGTGTTTTGGTGTAATGGATTGGATTTCATTATAACTCTAAAATAAAGTATGCTCAGTGGAGAACACTTTCAGAATGAGTGCCACTAAGGACAAAGCCATAAGGTAATTCACAACAGACAATACATCGGTAGATAAATTTGGGTCGTCATAAGTCCCTTTTCGTGATTAGTGTGTTATGTTTCTTGTTTGAGGTGCTTGTCACACCCAAAGGGGTACCCTAAACGTGACAGTCTGTCATATACAATACTAAAGTCTGAGAATAACTACTTTAGTTACGCAAAGGCTTCCATATCATGTACAAGGCGTACATCACAACCAAGAGAATGCATCGGAGTAGCGCAATTTACGTTGATAATGATTAAGTAACAAGGCAATGATAATACTTATCATAAAACATAAACATGGTTGATTACAAATCTTAGGAGCATACCCCCACTATTTGTCTTTAAGTCTATATATAAGGTTTTCATACAGATTTTCAAAAAATTTTTGCAGAGAAAAATCAAAAACCCTAAAGCAAGAGTCCATGTGCTTTGAAAATCGGATATCAAGTGGAATAAATTTGAAAATTTACCTTGCAGTTTCGTATCCATAAGCTTAGAATCAATTGCTTCCACTTCGGATTTACAAGGCACCACGATTTCGTTGCGCCCTCTACGTAGTCCACACGAGCAAGCACACCAAAAAGGAATCATCTTTGCGTGCTAGCGCAATCTAGAACTCTTTTAGATTGATTAGGAAGAAACGAATTTTTTTTTTCGTATTTTTCCTCTCTATTAGGGTTACAGAGTTTCTTTGCCGTCTTATATAACAGTAAAGAGTCGTAACCATCTATATAGGCTATTGGTCCCATTTATAACATATCAGTTTTTCAACTGACATTAAATACACCTAATCTCATTGGGGATAGACATGACAACAACACTCTTAAAATAATTAAACTATTATTCATAATAATAATTTAATTATTTTATTATTTCCCACTGGACCTTTACAAAAATCCATGATGCCTTTTTTTTTGCTTACTCTTTTGTGTGTGACCCTATAGGTTCATTTGATATTCACAGTTAACTTAAAAACTATTTTTCAGTAAACAAAACATAAGTGGCCTCTAGCAAGACATTATGTTTACCCAAATCAAATGAAGATCGGTGATCCGATTTTACCTGCTCTATAACATATGTCATCATCCTTTTGTCTCACGATATCTAGATTGAAAATAAGACATGAACAAAGTCACCCTTATATCATTCAATCTTATTGTTTCTCGATATCTTAGTGAACTGATAGCACAAATGAAATTGATGACACTATCAATTTATTTGAGCACGGCCATGCATTTGTCAGTCTCACTTATCGATGGGTCCAAGGATATCTTTCTCATAAAGAGAGGGACAAATCCCATCTTAATCACTCAACCTCCTCTATATGATTCACATTATGTCCAGTTAAAACCTTTATGATTATTCGGTTAAGAATAACGTTTGATTCAGTTGAAACATAATATTACTCATGTTGGAATCTATGGTGATTTCAAGTCTAGGGATGCATTGACATTGTTATTATGAGAAACACTTATGACTCTGGTCCATGTAGTGATCTCATAACGGGTCAATCCAATATATATATATATATATCTTCAAATATATACTTATGAATTTTATCCGTATCTCTATACATATAAACATCTCATGATTATCAAATGAAACTCATAATGGATTTAATTCATTATAAAATAAACATCCAAACTTTATAATAAAAATACCCTAAATTAAAATACATGAAATGACAATACTTAGTAATTGGCCTAGGGCACAATCACTAACAATCTCCTACTTGCACTAGGCCAAATCATATATGTATCTAATACACATTGACTTAGTATGCTGATCAGCTTTGTCTGCACAAGAGGCTTAATAAGTGGATCAGCAATATTGTCATAAGTTGAAACTCTGCATATTTTCACATCTCCTCACTCGATGATCTCTCGAATGAGATGATAGCATCTGAGTATGTGTTTGGATCACTGATGTGATCTTGGTTCCTTAGCTTGTGCAGTAGCACCATTATTATCACAATAAAGGTCTACTGGATTTGCAATGCTAGGAACAACACCTAGTTCTGTAATGAACTTCTTTATCCAAACGCCTCCTTAGCTGCATCCGACACTGCTATGTACTTAGCTTCTGCTGTAAAATCTATTACAGTGCTTTGCTTTGAACTTTTCCAGCTTATTACACCTCCATTCAAGCAAAAAACATATCCGGATTGCAATCTAAAATCATTTGGATAAGATTGGAAACTTGCATCTGTGTAACCATTTACAACTAGCTTGTCTTCCAATCCTCCATATAGCAAGAATGTATCTTTAGTTTTTCTTATGTACTTAAGAATATTCTTGACTGTTGTCTAGTGAGGTTCACCAGGATCTAACTGGTATCTACTAGTTTTGCTTAATGCATATGACACATCTGGTCGAGTGCATAACATGGCATACATGATTGATCCAATTGCCGATGCATAAGGAATCTGACTCATGCGATCTCGCTCATCATTTGTCATTGGACATTGAGTCTTGCTCAGATTTATACCATGTAACATTGGCAAGAATCCCCTTTTGGAATCTTGCATATTAAATCGTTTCAATACTTTGTCTATATACACACTTTGACTTAAGCCAATGATTTTTCTAGATCTATCTCTATAGATCTTAATGCCTAAGATATGGGCAGCCTCACCTAAGTCTTTCATTGAAAAACGCTTTCTTAGCCATGTCTTTACACTCTACAAGATAGGAATATCATTTCCAATGAGTAGTATGTCATCTACATATAGCACCAAAAAGACAACTGTACTCCCACTAAGTTTTTTGTAAACATAAGGTTCATCTTCATTTTTAATGAATCCAAATTCTTTGATCACTTCATCAAAACAAAGATTCCAACTCCGAGATGCTTGCTTCAATCCATAAATGGATCTTTGAAGCTTGCAAACCTTCCCTGAATTTTTAGGATGAACAAAACCCTCATGTTGTGTAATATACACATCCTCAAGCAGGTTTCCATTAAGAATCATTTTTTTGACATCCATTTGCCAAATCTCGTAATCATAGTACGTAGCAATGGCAATAAGAATCCTAATGGATTTAAGCATAGCGATCGGTGAGAAAGTTTCATCATAGTCTATACCATGTGTTTGCTTGAAAGCCTTTGCCACTAGTCATGCTTTAAAGGTGTGCACGTTGCCATTCATGTCAGTTTTCTTCTTGAAAACCCACTTGCACCCAATGGTCTTTATTCCTCCAAGTGGATCAATCAAAGTCCATATTTGATTGTCACTCATGGATTGCAATTCAGATTTCATGGCTTTAAGCCATTTCTCTGAATCTGGTCTTACCATGGCCTCTTGATAGGAAGTGGGCTCATTTTGATCCATGAGCAACACATCACGATTATTTATAATGAGAAATCCGTATCTCTCAAGTTGATATCGTATCCTATCAGACCTTCGTAGGCCTTGTGTTACTTGTGGAAGGTCAACAGGTATTACACTATTTTGTGGATCTTGAACTTCTTCGAGATGTACTTTACTCCCATTAGTTCTTTCATAGATAAACTCTTTCTCTAAGAAGATACCATTCCGAGAAACAAACACTTTGTTTTCAGAGGGATTATAAAAGTAGTACCCTTTGCTTTCTTTTGGATATCCCACAAAAAAGCCTTTGTCTGACTTAGGTCCTAATTTCTTTGAGGCTTGACGTCTTACATAATCCTCACAACCCTAAATCTAGAGAAAGGACACACTAAACCTTTTTCCAGTCCATATCTCATATGGTGTCTTTTCTACCACCTTAGAGGGAACACGATTTAAGGTAAATGTAGCTGTCTCTAGGGCAAAACCCCAAAAGGATGGAGGAAGATCTGTTTGACTCATCATAGAACAAACCATATCTAGTAAGGTTCTATTTCTCCTTTCTAATACGCCATTCCACTATGGTGTTCTAGGTAGAGTTAATTGTGAAATTATTCCGCAACTTCTAAGATGATCACTAAATTCTTGGCTTAGATATTCACCACCTCGTTTGATCGGAGTGCCTTAATTGTTTTTCTAAGCTGATTTTGTACGTCATTCTGAAAAGTTTTAAACATTTTAAAAAATTCTGACTTATGCCTCATCAAAAAGACATATCTATATCTATTGAAATCATCAGTAAATGTGATGAAGTATTGATAACCTCCTCTAGTAGCAACACTTAATGGGCCACATACATCAGTATGTATTAGGCCTAATAAATCAGTTGCCCTTTCACTATGCCCAGTAAAGGGATCTTTAGCTATCTTCCCTAATAAACAAGATTTACATATTTCATATGATTCAAAATCAAATGAATTTAAGAGTCCATCTTTATGGAGCTTCAATATGTGTTTCTCATTTATATGACCAAGACGACAATGCCATAGGTAGCTCATATTTAAATCATTGGGTTTAAGTTTCTTAGTATTTATGTTATAGATGGATGCATTATCAGGTTTCAAATCTAGAATATAAAGACCATCATTTAAATCAGCATTTGCATAAAACATGTCTTTATGATAAATGGAATATTTATTATTCTTAATAATAAATGAAAATCCTTCAACGTCTAAACATGAAACAGAGAGAATATTTCTACTCAAAGGAGGAACATAGTAGCAATTGTTCAACAATAACAAAAGCCCACTAGGCAAAGTTAACTCATAACTTCCGACAGCTAGGGCAACAACCCTTGCTCCATTGCCAACTCGTAAGTTAACCTCGCCCTTCTTCAAATCTCTACTCCTACTGAGACCCTGCACATTTGTACAAATGTGAGATCCACATCTAGTATCTAATACCCAAGAAGTAGAGACAGGTAAATTTATTTCTATAACATAAATACCTGAAGTAATAGTTTGACTACTATTCTTTTTCTTTAGATCTTCCAAGTAGAGTTTGCAGTTCCTTTTCCAATGATCTGGTTCACTGCAATGGAAACAAACTCTTTCCTTAGGAGTTTTAGCCTTTGGTTTAGGCTTGTGTAAACCCCCGAAATTTTCATAATTCTTAGAAAATAATCCAAGAAGTCTAACACCGAAACCGAAACCAAAACCTCGAAAATTGCCCCAAGTTAAAACCAAGTTCTAAATAAGGTCAAACACGAGAATTCTTAATCTTGAGAAAAAGAGAACCCTAAAAACAAAATAGAAAATCCAACTATCGGTTAACTTGATATCCGTACACCAATCAAATCATATATTCGATTCCTAACACGCAAGTCAAGACGATATATCTAAATAATGCTTGATAACGAAATACTAATACTTAAATCCTTCGGTGAATTTTAGAATAAAAATTTTCAATTTTCACCAAAAATCAAACTGAGTTAACCCATAACCCTATACTCGATTAAACGATCCCGATATCTAAAAAATATTAAATAATCACAAATAAAATGAAATAAACCATAAACATTGAACTAAAAATATAATACGGAAAAAATGCCAAAATTTTATGATCTTATGAATAACTTAATAAAATCGGGAGTCAAAACAGAACCCTAAAAGTCAACAAACCCTAGTGTTTAAGATCCGACAATCTCCTGCTCTTAAACCCTAAACAACGAAATGAAAATAATTGTTGATAATAGTTCATAATAATATAGGGAAACTTAAAAATATATCAGATTCACAATTTTTGGTGTCCTTCGGATCTAAACAGATTAGTTTTCAAAAATCATGCCTCAGTACACCGGATGGCAAATATTCCTTTAATACCAATAGACTCGTAAAAATATATGGTTTTCAAAAATATCAGTTTTAGAATTTTTCGGTAGTTAAAAATTACAGATATCACATTTATACGAGTATTTTTATTACTACTGGAATTTTATTTGTCTAGTTTACTATTCATAGTACTTTTCTACCATTCATTACTATTCCTCTATCTCTACTTTTTCTTACTACCTATTCTTACACCTACATACCTAGTTCTTACAATTTTCTTTTTCCATAAAAATTCTACACCACATATTACTAAATTTCTCTTACACTTTTCTTTAAAATTAATTTTTAATCAATTTTCTCTCTCCCTCTTTCCCATTGCCCTCCACCCCTCTCTCTCCTCCCTCTCCAATTATTTTCTTTTTCAATTAATTTAATTACATCTAATTTTTACTCAAAAATTCTATAAATACCCATTCCTCCTTTATTTTTTCACACAACTCATTTTACTACCAAAATCTCTCCACAAATCCTCTCTCCAAAATTTCTCTCTACCAAAACTCTCTTAAACCAATTCTTCACAAAAATCATTCCTTATACACAAACTATCTATCACATATCACTACCCACATAGTACCGCATTCATCCACCATCTTTATACCACATAAACACTTTAAGTAAACTTCTTCTAACTATTTATTTACCCATGTCATGTTAAGAACTTAACATGACTATGGTGCTGTTTTGAAACTCATATGAGTAGTAAAAGCAACAACATATTCATGTTTTGTTTTTGTACATGAAACTCAACTTTTATTATGTTGTTATTATGTTCATATATATGTTGATTTTATTGTTATATTATGCTAATTTCTTATTCATATCTAACTAAATATATATGTATTTATATATAATCTTTAGAGCATATAAGCTCACTTGTTTATTTATTTAATTTCATGCTTGCAATTTATTTATTTTATGTTCTTTTAAGACTAGTCTTTCTAGTCTTAGACTTGTCCATATCAAGTCAAAACAACATTTTCTTTATTCTTTTTGGGACTAGTCCATTCTTAGTCTCGAGATGCCTTGATAAAGCTAAGGCTCCCAATACTTGACCGGGATACCTTGATGATGCTAAAGTTCCCAATACTTGATATTTTTATTATCTTGCTTATTATTATTATTTGTTTCTAGTATTTTCTCATATTCTTATTATTTTACATGCTCATATACATGCATAACCATAATGATATTGTCTCAACTAAATTTAAAAGTAGAATTTTTCTTTAATAAAGAAACTTGAAACTAAATTTTCTATTATGTAACTTGTTATTAAATAATGGAGATTATTGTCAACAACATAAAATATAAATACAAGTTTTCTCAAGTTTTCTTAAATAAAAAAGATAGCTTTACCAATGGACCATAAGAAATAAACACTTTCTTTTTATAATATAATCACCTAAGTTTTAGTAAAATAATTTATTAGTATTTAAAGTTTTCACAAAAAGCTTAAGATTAAACTCTTTTTAACTCCATAACAAAACAAAGATGCAAACTAGTTTTCAAAGATAAGATAAAATCAACCCATAGAGTTATAAATCCACTTAGGAAAATAATGATTTTCAAGTTTCTAACGAATATGATAAGATCAAAAACAAAGGATTTTATCAATAAAGAGGATTCTTTTCAAATAAAATTTGTAGAGGAAATAAAAGACCAAGTTTTAGAAAATAAGGATTTGTATTCTAAACAAGAAATATAAAAAGAAAAGACTCATTTTCTAAAACCATTCTAAAGCAAATTTATAAATAGGTTATTAACAACTTAATAGACATTTGATAACTTTGATCTTTTATCACTAGAAGTAAAAATTATAAAAGACCAAAGTCAAAGGGAAAATTTACTTGTTTTGGAAAAAGGAATGAGGAAAATAAAATAAAATATACTCATTTATAATAACCTAGAAAAATATACTTGAAAAGGAAATTTGTCAAGTTAAGTTTTAACACTTCAAAATGAATTGTTTTATGAAATAAATTGTTGAGACACTACCATTAGAATTTTTGCATATAAAGTGACTTATCTATATACTAAAGGGATTTATCAACCATATATATATATATATATATATATTACTAAAGGATTTTTAATGAAGTTGAGTCCGAAAATTGTTTCGCAAAATCTAGAAATATCCGTTTTAAATCTGTAACCTACATTTTGAAACACAAAGACCTTATATGACAAAAATAACCTTAGAAATGGATAGATCTTTTCGAATAGATAGAAAACGGTATATTATATGTGAAAATCCAAGTTAAATGAGCAAGTTATAGCCATTTTAAATTGGAATTTCATTCTATGCGATTTTGACAACATAGTGAAATAGAATTAGAAAGTTTAAGTAGAATTTCTATGAAATACTCATCCCAGATATTCCTTTTGTCTAGGTGACGAAGGATACGATTTACCTTTCCTGAGGATTTCTACGACTAAGAAGATTGCGAAATGGACGAGTGGGTTATTTCTCTAAATTTCATTACCTTGCTTGTGCTTGAAAAGTAGTAGTATTAGTATATAAGAAAAGATAAAAATGGATATGTATGGGGAATTCAGGGATATGTATATATGTGATTCTATGCTTATGTATAAAATGAGAATTAAGAATATTGCAACTTCAAATTGCCTGTTTAAGTGTTTTGTTTACTTACTTATATGATTGCTTATTGCTTGCCAAATTGATTGATCGCCCCCTAATAAACCTTAATAAGGTTTGACTTAAGAAAAATAAAATGCTCACGCATAGCATCCATCGAGTCACATCTCTTTTGGAAGGTTGCTACTCCTACGCATGTTGGATTAGCTGTTATCTTGGTGGGTCACGGGCCATGTTCCTTCCTAGAGAATCCAAATCCCTAGGGAATGTAACTCTAGGTTCGGAGCCGAGCCAACCGAACGCTTTGGGTGATAACCTGGGTACTAGTAGTAGAAGATCGCAAATCTTCATCACCAATTCTCTAACCTTCGATACGGAGGGGTATATCCGTTCTATATATGGTTTCCGAATAACTATATATTTTTGTAAAATCACGTGATTGTTGCATTGAATACATAGCATATGTGTGAAAATTTAAAGGAACTTGCTTGAAAACATGGTGCGAATGAAAAGGAATACCTCACTAAGCTAGTTGTAAGCTTATACCCCCATAGATTTTGTTGATACAGGTATACCCATGGCTTAAATCGAAGATCATGACATTAAGGAAGTCATGGAAGGATGTTAAACTTTCATGAAGGCAATAGGAACATAGGATGAAGTTACTTGTAAGGTTCCTTATATGTAATGTATGTTATGTTAGTGTTTTTGGAAAATTTCTAAGAAGTGTATTTATTTTGACTGAAGACAATAGAGGGATATGCTCCTAAGAATTGTAATTTACCATGTTTATGTTTTATGATAAGTATTCTCCTTGCCTTATTACTTAATTATTATCAATGTAAATTGCGCTACTCCGATGCGTTCCCTTGGTTGTGATATACACCTTGTACATATATGGAAGCCTCTGCATGACTAAGATAGTCATTCTTAGGCTTTAGTATTGTATATGGCGAACTGCTACGTTTAGAGTATCCTTAAGGGCGTAACAACCTGGACTTAGGCTTTGAACTCTTCGCAGCCTTAGTATTTCCTTCAGCCTTCCTTTTCATGCCCTTCCCTTTTCTGAACCACTAAGATGTTCCTAGGTTTCTTCTTTTTGATATTGACCTCAATAGTCTTAAGCATCAAATGCAATTCAGAAATTGATTTGCCCATATTATTCATTGTATAGTTCATGACGAACTGGTTCATAACTATCTGGCAGTGAATTGAGGATCAAATTGGTAGCAAATTCCTAACTTATTGGAAAGCCAAGCCTATCAAGGTGATCAATATAACCTTTCATCTTTAGGACATGGGCACTCACTGAACCTCCTTTAGCAATTTTACATGAATGTAACGCTTGGGTAGTCTCATAGCTCTCCTACCTTGCTTGTTGCTGGAACATTTCCTTGAGATAAAGGATCATCTCATGAGCCTCCATGTTTTCCAGACCCTTTTGAAGTTCTGGACTCATGGTAGCAAGCATCAGGCATCCTACTTCCAAAGAGTCATCAGAATGCTTCTTATAAGCATCCTTTTCAGCTCTTAGAGCATTAGCTGGAGGTTCTTCAGGAATGGGCTCATCAAGGACATAAAGTTTCTTTTCATTCTTGAGAACCATTCTCAAGTTCCTAAACCAATCGAGAAAATTTGTTCCAGTTAACTTGTCCTTCTCAAGGATAGATCACACAGATAAGTTTGAATTGTTGTTGGCAGCCATTGATCTACAATTTAATTATGCAAAGTTAATTTTAATATATTTGAGGCATGAATCAATAACTCCCACTAAATCAATAACCCTAAACATTTAAGTATATATACTTAATTATTGCATTTTATTGGGCTAAGATCCATATTTCACTTAACTCTAAGTCAGCTTTGGCATGACACTTAAAATTAAGTTATTTAGGTAGGTAACTCTTACCAATTACATCACATGCAATTCTTAAATTCTTTATGGGATTTTGACATCTTATGTCTCGGCATGTTTAAATCTCATCTAATGCCTTAGGCCCAAAACCATTTTGATAGCTTAATTAAGTCTAACCATGTTAAACTTATGAGTAGCACCATTACCCATCCCGCCTTACTAAGATAACCTAATGCACTCTACTTTGGCAGACCTACATTGCAGTGATCAAAGCCTTGACAGGTGTGTAGTCATGGATGGCATTAAACTTAAAATTACTAAGGGATTTTAGTTATTGACATTCGATTTTATTATCATGTATAAAGGATATACAAGCATACATGGTGGTAAACATGGTATCACATACATATGCATACATCATCTCATGATATATCAAGCTCATAGAATGAAGAAAAAGTGTCATAGCATGGCCCATTAGTCTATATTGATTTCCATAAGCCAATATGAAAATCAATGGTCCAGTCCTAAGGTGAAAACCATCTTTTAATGGATTTCAGTTGTAAATCTTCTTGTATCTCTTCATGATACTTGCTTCTCCATCATCATGTATCAGGTAGGGTCTTCATTACATCTCTATGTCTTCATTACAGTAATGAAATAGATACAAAAGGTCCTTGCAACTTGTAGAAAATAAATTAAACAAGACGGCACTTAGGCCGTATCTAAAAAATTACAACCCTCATAAAAAAAAAGAAAGAAAAGAACCTACCAATCACATAGGTCTAAGGGTCATGCTAAACACCATATATGTAAAATAACACATATAATAAACATACATAAAACTTATAAACACTTCAAAAGTACGTTTTATGTTAAGAGTCATTAATTAGTGCTTATGGATTTAATATATACACTTTGCAGGGGTTAGGGGGCAACGCCCCTGAAACCTAGATGAAAATGAAAAACAAGGTTTAGAAAATCCATTGAAAAATAAAAAATTTCAAATTGATTTCAAGTTTGTACAAATTGTTCAAAACAATGATTTAATGTATAAAAAGAATCACGGTTCGTGAACTGCAATAAGAGATTATTCAAATTTAAAATTCATATGTACTATATACAATTGCTGTACTGACTGAAATTGCTGTTCGTGAATAGCAAAAGACATTACAAAAGAATCACAGTTCATGAACTGAAAGAAGATTATAAAATTAAAAATTTTACTACAATTCATAATTACAGTTCATGTCACACATGTTCAATCGGAATTTAAAACCCAGTTTGTGTCACACACGAATTCATTTGGAATTCAAAGCCCCATTTCGTGTCATACACGAATTTATTTGGAATTCAAAATCCCGTAAACCCAATTCATAAAAGTCAAACATACAGATCTAATACATGAATAACATTAATATGCTGTTTGACCCCTTTTATTATTCCACGCATGCAGATCTTATACAAATCCAAATTTCGAATTTTATTGTATCACAAGCAAAACAAATTTGTATTATTTTTATTATGCATAAACACTGAAATGACCTAGATTTCAATTCTATTTAAATTTCAAGTGTTTATTTATTATCTTAAGTATTGAATTGAGTGAGTATGATGAATATCATGGTTGTGTTGCTAGTACTCTAAGATATATTATTTTGCATGTATACATTGAAATTAATATCTTTGTTTTATATGTAATAATGGGTGTGTGTAATAAAATTATTAGTTACGTCTTTTATACATTAAGGTGTTAGTTAAGTTAGATTTATAAATCAACTTTAATTTTGCTTAAGGTTAGTGATAGAACTTTATTTCTTTAGTTAAGCTAGTATTTATGCTCATATAAGCCCCAAATGAGACCCAAATTAAAGCCAAATGCACCCTAAGTTCATGTATGCATTAAGGGGTAAATTTGGAATGTGTTAAAGTCAAATTAAGCTAATTTGAACAACTTTTTGGGGGCAGCTCATTTTTATCCGAATTTTCCTTTTCTTTCTTTCTTTTCTCTTCTTCTTCCATCTCCATTTCCATTTCCAATTCCAAGCCTAAACTAAGAGCAATAGCAAGCTTTGGAAATCAAGTTGTCTTCAAGGCAAAGCATTTACATGTGAGTTGCTTTAAGTGTGGCTTACGCTTTGTTTCATTTATTGTTGTAGTTTTGTAAAATCTTGGATGAAATGAGATTAGTGTTAATCAAATTGTTTGTTCATGCTTGGGATGAGCTATGAATGTGTTTTATGAGTGTGTGAGTTTGTGCATGTATGGTTGAAGAGATATGAAATGTTGGGAGGATGTGAAGAGGATTTGTGTAGGAAATTTAGAATGGATTGAAGTGGAATTTGAAGTGTTTAAATTGTGTTGATTTCATGATTTGAGTGGCTAGGATTGAGTAGTATAATAGGAGTGAGTATATGAAGTTGGAAGTGTAGTTGAGGAAGGTTTTGAAGTGTTTTAAGATGAATTTTTCAAAGTGAAAAACAGAGGATTTGAATTCTGTCGTTTAAGTCTGTTTTTAAAACGTACGCCGGCACCTGAGAATTCAACGTCGCTAGCTTAAAGGGAGCGTTAGATTCAGAATTCTTAAGGCTGGATGAAAGCCGCCGGCTTTTGCTGGAAAAGTCAGCTGGCGTTCATTCTGTCATATTGTACACTGGCAGCGGAAATCAAGGCCGCCGACGTATGTGTCAAAGCTGTCTGCGTATCTAGGTAAGCGGACGACTTAAACCTCTCTGGATGTTTTTGAAAATTTTGGTTTTGTTCTACGCCGGCTCAAGGCCGCCGGCGTAGGATGCAAAGGCTGACGGCGTACCCTTGAACACTGCCAGCGCTGGCAGTGTTGATTTCCAGAGAATCGAGCACCGGCTCAAAGCTGCCGGCTTTGGCTGCCGGCCTATCCCCTGTGCTTTTGAAATTTAAAAACTTTTTCTAAAATTTTCTGAAGTTTGTTATTTGAGCAGTTGAGTATTTATTAAGCGATTTGCGATATAATAGGACCTTTAAATGCTTATTTGTGACTTTGTATTCAATTATTTTGGATTTCTTTGATTAATTGTGAGATATGGATATAATATGTGTATAATTGTGAGAATGAAATCAATAATTATTGAGTTATTGATTATTTTGATATTTTTATTTCAGTTAAGGATTCTTCGGTTAGTTCATCACCGAAAGATCCTAGTTATATACTAACGGGTTCAGGTACGTAATAACTTGTATGATGATTGCTAGGAATAGGCATTCCTAATCTGATTTAAATCGATTTGACTTAACATTTGAATGAATTGGATGTCTATTACGCTGTTTAATCTGGTCCGAGGAGCAACAAACTTGTCATGATGCAATGACATATTAGTTAGGCGCTTAACCAAGTCATGATGCAATGACTTTACCATGATGCAATGGTACGCTATGATGCAATAGCGATTCTTTTGGTTAAGTGGGTAGCCGATAGGGGGGAATAGTATCTGAGTAACGTTTGCTTAAACTTAGGGGGAAATACCATGATTTAGTTCAAAGTTTATGGGAACTTATGAACTAGGCTCATGTTATGGACTGAGTTTAAGTAGAGTTGGGCAACGGCTTTTAAACCCTAAATGAAGCTATTATCTTCATGAAATAGATATAGGAGATATAAGTATTCGGACTGCTTATATCAACCCCCTGAGCAGTTGCTGTTACTCAGGACCCCTAAATTCCCGAAGCGTGACCGGGGTTTGAATACCCTCTTGTTGATTTGTGAGAGAAAATGTAATAAAGATAACCACTCGTTCTATGATGCATTACATCAACTTGATGATTTGTTTTGCATTGGTTATTGTGTACTGGGCCTCTGGCTCACTTTTGCTGCTTTGCAGGTATTGGAGACGAGTATTATGATGACTTGGGCTATTGGTCCGATTTCGAGAGATTTCTGGATGAGTGGGACGAATAGGATCCGATTACCCTGGGCTTTTGGAAGACTTTTTGCTAAGGAAAAGCTATGTATAGAAGGCTTGTTAGTTAAGCCAAGTTCTTTTGTAATGACCTTAAGATCCTTTAGGATTCTTATGTTTTGAGAAAACATGTAATTTTTGTAGTATCTTGTATTGGCACTAAACGATGTTTATATGATGTAAATGTATGTATAGATTGCTTTTGTTAACAATCTTGTTTTGTTTAAAAGTTCTTTACAAGTTTAGTGATTTTGATCAAACAATTTTCATAAACTGTTAGTTTTAGGACAACCTTACATATAATGTAAAACGTTATATGTGGTTGGGATTCGGTACTCTAAGTCTCAGGATTTAGAGGAACGGGTCTTTACAAACACAAATTGATATTGCAATTAACCTTGATAGATACGAAAAATCATAAAATCTGATTTTACGAAATTATTTGTCGTAACATATTCGCATTTCATACAATCACATGTGAAACACATAAGAACACTACATCTCATGTAGATAAAAAGACATGTTCGAATTTAATCAAAAACACAAGTGGCTCTGATACCACTGTAGGTTTCATACGGATTTTCAAAAAATCTTTCTAGTAGAAAATAAAAAAGCCCTAAAGCAGAATCTATGTGATTTGATTAAATTCGATATCAAGTGGAATAAATCCGAAATTTTCCCTTACAATTTCGTATCCAGAAACTTAGAATCAATTGCTTCTACTTCGGATCTACAAGGCACCACGATTTAGTTGCACCCTGTTGGTCCCAGATATGCAAACAAGAGGGGATGGGTGAATTGTTTGCTTTTAAAAATTTTGAAAACACTTAACAAATTAAAAACTTTTGAAAACTTCTTTTAACAAATAATTTAGAGAATCAGATTATAACTTAGATAAATATTGTTGCTTTGTAGAACTTAATAAGAAAATGATTTGAACAACAATATAAACAATTATAACCAATAAAAATTGCAGAGTAGTAAAGTGCAGAAAACTAAATGAGCCCAGAAATTTATAGAGGTTCCTCCTTGCGAGTACGTCCTCTCTTCCAGCTTCACTGCTGGGGATCCGGTTTCCAACCGATCGATCCACTAATCCAATTAGTTAAAAAGAGATTACAAACACCAATCGAATCTTGTTCTATCTTACAAGCCTATATCTATTGGCTAAACACAGACTACAAGATTATTTGTAATCCTCTCAACAACTCTCAACACACTCAATACAAGAGTAGAGAATCTCAATCAAGAGTTTACATAGACACTCTAAGTATTTGAGCACAAGAACACAGAAGAAAATATGTTTTGGAGTTTTGCACAAATGTCTGACTAGTATTTGACTAGTGTCTGACGAAAGTCTGATAAAGTAGAAATATAAAATTGACAGTAAAATTTCAGCTCGTGTAATTCTGGGTTCTTTAATCTCGTCTCTTCTGTTCTTCTTTTTCCTGAAACATATACATATATATAAAAACAAAACACAATTTGCCGCTGGAGCTGATTTTAAAATTCAAAATAATGTTAAAAACTGATTATATTGATATCCCGTAATATCCTCAAGAACATAACTTCTGGTTGAAAGAAGATTACGAGGAGAGAGATAGATAGAATAGATGTTCTCTCTTATTTTTGAAAACCAAATCTGGAGAGAAATCCGCATAAATGCTTTGCTGGAATATTTTCTTGATATTGTGGAATAAAATCTTGAAATAACAATGAGTTGTTTGCTGTTACTCAAAGGATATCACATAGTACGAAAAGATCCATATCCTTACCGGTTTAGAACAGATTGAAATTGATTCAAACCTTTCCACAAAATCAGAGAATTAGATATGTACCTTATCCAGAGAATTTTTAACAACAATCTTCAGCTTGGTACACTTCACGTGATAAGAAGAAGATAGAAGAAATCACTGTTCATCTGAAACAGCAAGCTATTTGAAGAAGATGAACAGTAAAAAATTAAACATCTTGAAAATTCAAAATCCTCATGAGACTTAAATCTTCCTTGTGAAACATATTAGATATACTTTCTAATATCTAATAAAAGAGTTAGGCCTTCAATTAATTCCTTGTGCGAGAAATCAATCCAATAAATCCGATTTAGAAAGCCTGATCTGAACGTGACAGTTCTTTATACTGTCTGATGAAAAACCAGAAAACTTAACTGTCTGATGAAGAACCAGAAAATGTGACAGTTCTTTATATGTCTGATGAAGAACCAGAAAATCTAACCTTCGCCTGAGATATTAATATTTCATCCTTGACCTTCGTCTGATATATTAATATTTCACCCTTGAATTTTCTTAGGGCTTGAGGTTTAAAAGATCAAACTATATTGTCTGACTTACTGTCTGATATTCTGCTCACTGCACACACTAATAAATCTTATTATATTTTATTCTTCTTTAGTTATCATCAAAATAAAATAAAGAAACCTAACATTCTCCCCTTTTTGATGATAACAAAACCTTTGAAAAATTTTGTGATTTCAATGAAAACATTCCATGTAACCATAAATCAAAATATTCCAAAAAATCAGAACTCATCTCCCCCTTTTTGTATCAACAAATAAACTCCCCCTGAGCAATGCTAAAAAATAACAAGAAAACATCAAATGCATTAATAAAACCACAAACTTAAGTTCAAATACAGACAAAGATCAGTAAAAAAAAATTCGTTCAACAAAACTAAAAACTTATCAACGAAAATAAAACATTAAGAGTCTTCATGTTTCTTGCAGGCTTATCCTTATCAGCATCTTTTGATGTAGATTTTGAACCAGATTTTTTCTTTGAAGATACTGCACAAAGCTTGACAGCAGATCTTTTAATTCTGAATGAGTCACCTTAGGAGGAATTCCTGTTGGTACATAAGAATCAGCAATCCGTTTTAAAGCAGACGAAAGATCCTCTTTGGGAGGTTGCTGAGGTGGATCTTGTACAGATTGAACAGAGATTGAACGCTTTGAGATGGTGTAGATTGAGCATACTAGCTATAATCTTGGATAAATCCAAGGGCATGTGAGGAATGATGCTCAGGCATGTGTAGAATCATGTGGAGTCAGAGTATATCCTGAGTAGGAGATATAGAGGATTCAACTAAAGGTTCAGTTTCAGACATTTTTGGAGAGGATGGAAGAGTCTGTTCACCATGAGATTGAGGAGAACTAGGTTGGACAGACTCAACAGGAATTTGTTGAGATGCAGCAGCTGGAGTTGATGATTGGGAAAGAAGCTGAGAGAGCAACTCTTTCATTGCTGCAAGATCATTTTCCATCTTATTAATCCTCTCAACATCCTTACTAGTGGAAGCCTCAGGATCTACTGTCTGATGGTGAACAGGAGTGTCAGATGAATCAGACTCAGTGTCTGATTTCTTTGAGAGTGTCTTCTTTAATTTCTACTCCTTTTAGACCAGACAGTGGATCACTTTTCTTCTTCTTCCTTACTTCCTGAGGTGCCTTCCCTTTTCTTTTCTTGTCAGATTTTCCAACACTTTTTCTGACCTAACATCTGAAACAGCTTTGGGTCTATTATCAACAAACACTCCCTTTTGAACTTCATCCAAGATGGCAACTCCCTTGTAGTGTGTCTAGGATCAAAATACACTGCCATATCATTGGAGAACCACACTTTTTCTTGGAAATGAATTCCCATGTGATGCAGTGTGTGTGCATCTACCTTTTTTAGCTCAAAACGATGGACAGACCTTTTTGGAAGCTTGAATTTCTTCCATTTCAGCAGACTTATTATCAAATGTCCAAAAGGTTTGCTTTTTGCATTTGTCAGAGCATGACACAGAAGTTTCCCAGCAACATCTACTTTTTTTTTTTCATTCCTAAAATTATTTTTGCTTCATCCACCGAAATAGATGTTCTACTGCCTTGCTTCGGGAAAATACATGAACAAACTATCTTATGCAGTAATCTGACAATCAGTGGAAATTGTAAAATAAAAACATCTCTTTCAACCTTTGTTTCGAAATTATCATTCAACAAGTTGAACAGCTGTTGTCTTCCAAGTAATGCTAGTTCAACTGAGTCCTCACAATCATCTAATCCCAAGAAGTTTATCAAATCTTTGCGAGTAAAAGTGACATCTTTACCGCAAACCTAGAACACAATTTGTTCTTCTTTTCCAGATTAAGATTTCATAGAATTCTAGAACAATTTCTCCATAATCACAGGTTTTGAGAGTACACAATTTTTTGCATTTTATTTCCTCAAGAAACTCATCAATGTGTAACCCTCGTTCTACAAAGAAGCTTATATCTATGAAATAACATTCCCCTATTTTAGAATTTTCTCTCACAGCATTCGAGACACTCCAGAACCCTTCTTAGAATAAAGAAGATTTCTTTACCTGTTTTGCAGGAACCCTAGGTTCGTCTGACGAACTATCTGACGAAGCAACCTTTGAGGAGTCATCATCGTCTGATTCTTGAACGGAATCTTTTCCTTTAGATTGATCTGATGAGGTTCGTTCACTAGGAGATGAAGTGGAGTTGCTAGGGTTAGGGTTTGGATTAGGAACATCTGATTGGGGTTCATCAGATTGTGGAGAATGAAGAATCAGTGTCTGATATCTCCATTGGAGTTAAAGAAGACCGTGCTCGAGAGAAGACAGCAGCAACTCTGGATGATTTTCGTGGAGGCATAATGATGATTTTTGAAGATTGATTTGAAGAAGAAAAACGAAGATATTGAGAAGAGAAAGATATAAATGAAGACAGTTACCAATGAATTTTTATTGGGTAATTCGAAACAGGAAGAGAAAACGGTTCCCTCCTTTTTTTATAAAAAACTTTGTCTGAAAAATTTCAATATCAACGTCTGACATACTGTCTGACTCAAGAAAAGAAATTTCATTCAAGCAAATGGATTACACACTCCAATTTCATTTCTAATAAACTCAAATCTGTTTTATCCAAAGGTTTAGTAAAAATATCAGCAAATTGAATATCAGTTGGCACAAATTCAACTTCAATATTACCATTTGAAACGTGATCTCTAATGAAATGATGACGAATTTCAATATGTTTAGATCTCGAATGATGAACCGGATTTTTTGTTAGATTTATGGCACTAGTATTATCACATTTGATTGGTACTTTTTCAAAACATAAGCCATAATCACTCAACTGTTGTTTGATCCATAAAATTTGAGCACAGCAATTTCCAATAGAAACATATTCTGCTTCAGCTGTTGATAGAGCAACAGAGTTTTGTTTCTTGGAAGACCAAGAAACTAACTTATCACCAAGAAATTGACAAGTACCGGATGTGCTTTTTCTATCTATTTTACAACCAGCATAATCAGCATCTGAGTATCCAATTAGATTAAAATTGTTATTTTTTGGATACCATATGCCCAATTTTGAAGTGTTTGAAAGGTACTTGAAAATTCTTTTAACAGCAGACAAATGTGTTTCTGTTGGAGCACTTTGGAATCTTGCACACAAACATACACTAAATAGAATATCCGGTCGTGAAGCAGTTAAATACAAGAGAGAACCAATCATACCTCTAAAAAGCTTCTCATTTACCTTTTTGCCAGAAATGTCAAGATCTAACTTTGATGATGAACTCATTGGAGTTGAATTAAGTTTTGCACTTTCAAATCCATATTTTTTGACAATTTGATTTGTATATTTCTCTTGATGGACAAAAATTCCATCAGATGTTTGCTTGATTTGCAGACCAAGAAAGAAGGTTAATTCACCCATGAGAGACATCTCAAATTCACCCTGCATTAACTTAGCAAATTCTCTACAATGATATTCATTATTTGAACCAAAAATAATATCATCAACATAGATTTGGATAACTAATAAATCATTATCAAGATTTTTGAAAAACAATGTAGTATCTATTTTTCCTCTTTTGAAACCATTTTTTATCAAATAAGCACTCAGACGTTCATACCAAGCTCTAGGAGCTTGCTTTAAACCATATAAAGCCTTTTTGAGTTTAAAGACATGATTTTCCTTAAAAGGATCTTCAAATCCTGGAGGTTGTTCAACATATACCTCCTCTTTAATATAACCATTTAAAAAAGCACTTTTAACATCCATTTGAAAAAGTTTAAAATTCTTGAAGCATGCAAAAGCAAGCAATAATCGAATAGCTTCTAATCTAGCAACAGGTGCAAAAGTTTCATCAAAATCAATTCCTTCCTCTTGTGAGTAACCTTTTGCAACTAAACGAGCTTTATTTCTTACTACTTTTCCATTTTCATCGGCTTTATTTTTGAAAACCCATTTAGTTCCAATTATACTTTTCTCTTTAGGTCTAGGAACCAATTCCCAAACTTCATTTCTTTCAAATTGGTTTAATTCCTCTTGCATAGCATTAATCCAATTACTATCCTTCAAAGCATCATCAATAGAAGTAGGTTCAAAATCAGCAAGCAAAGCAAAGTGGTTTTCAAAATCTTTAAAACTTGATCTAGTTTTAACACCACTTCCAATGTTACCAATTACTTGTTCGATGGATGGTGAGGTTTAAATCTCCAAGGTCTAGAAGATTCAGTTTCAAGCTGTGTAGGTTCTGCGTTACGTCTGATATACCGTCTGACGCAACGTCTGACTGAGGTTCAGAAGGTTTTTCAGCTTCATCTTTTATCCCTTTTTGAGAGTTTAAACTTTCATCCTTATGTTTAGATTTAGGACAATCATCAAACACATCAATCACAGAAGAATCAATAAATTTAACATTAATAGACTCTTCTACAATCTTAGAGGATTTATTAAAAACACGAAAAGCTTTACTTTTCTGAGAATACCCAAGAAAGATTCCTTCTTCAGCTCGCTCGTCAAATTTGCCCAGATTTAATCCAGACTTCCTGATGTAACACTTAGCTCCAAAAACATGGAAGTAGGAGACGTTAGGCTTCCTTCCTTTGTATAGCTCATATGCTGTTTTCTGTGTCAAAGGTCTCACATAAACTCTGTTAATAATATAACATGATGTAGAAACAGCTTCAGCCCAAAAATATTGTGCAATACCACTTTCATTTAAGAGACTTCTAGCCATTTCCTGAATTATTCTATTCTTTCTTTCAACAACTCCATTCTGTTGTGGAGTATATGGTGCAGAAAAATTATGCTTAATTCCATTTTCTTCACAGAAAATCATGAAGCTTTCATTTTCAAATTCCTTGCCATGATCTGTTCTCAAGCTAATGATTGAGAAACCTTTCTCATTTTGTACTTGTTTTGAAAATTTTTCGAAGACTTGAAAGGCTTCATTTTTATGTCTTAAGAAAAATACCCATGTAAATCTTGAAAAATCATCGACAATTACCAAACCATATTTATTACCTCCAAGACTTAAGGTGCGAGTAGGACCAAAAAGATCTAGATGAAGAAGTTCTAGAGGACGCTTTGTGGAAATCAAATTTTTTGATTTATGTGATACTGAAACCATTTTGTTCTTTAAACATGTATCACATCTTACATCATTTTTTATAAAAATTCTTGGTAAACCATGTACAAGATTTTTCTTTGAAAGATTTTCCAATTGAGAAAAGTTGACATGACCAAGCTTTTTATGCCAGAGAAATATGTTATCATGCATGGTTAAAAAACAACTTTCAGTTTCCACTTTCGCGGGCTCTATCATATATATATTCCTTTTTCGAAAACCTTCAAAGATCTTTTCACCATCTTGATTAAAGGCTTCTACTTTATCCTTACCAAAAGTCATCTTGTAGCCTTTGTCACAAAGCTGACTAATACTCAAGAGATTGTGTTTAAGACCTCTTACCAGAGAGACATTTTCGATTGTGGTTGGAGGAAATCCGATAGTACCAGTTGCTATTATTTTCACCTTACTATCACCAAATTTGACATATCCTCCATTCTTCCATTCTATTGTTGTGAACAGTGAAGCATCTCCAGACATATGACGTGAGCACCCACTATCAAGATACCATATTCCTTTAATTTGTGCTCCATGTTCCTGTAATCATAGAAGGAAGGATCAAACCTTCTTAGGAACCCAAACTAGTTTGGGTCCACCAAAACTCAAGCTCGTAGAATTTAAATTTGTAGCTTGTTGTTTACTGAGCTTGTAATTTTTGTAATAGCAATTTTTCTCAATATGTCCCACTTTGTTACAAAGAAAACAAGCATAGGAATTAGATCTTACCGTTTTCTTTTGAAACTGATTTGGGTATCTTCTGTCAAACTGTCTGACGGACTGTCTAAAATACCGTCTGACTGGATAATGATTATTTTGTTGATGATATTGACTGACATACCTTTTTCTTTGCACAAAGGATTTAGAATTCATAGTAATTTTACCAGAATTAACAGGTATTTTACTTTTTGTTTCTTCTCCTTTAATAAAAACAGTTTTTATCTTAGTTTGGTTTGAAGATTCGGCTTGATCAAAACCTAAACCAATTTTTGAATTACCAAGTCTTTGAGAAGAAATCAACCTTTGAAGTTTTTCATCACTTTCAGAAAATTTTCGAAAAGTAGAACTTAAATCTTTTGAAATGTGTTCCATTCTTTCCTTAAGTTCTTTAATTTGTGATTGTAACTCAGAATTTTCCTTTTTAAAAACATCTTGAGTAATGCGTAATTTTTCATTATCACTTTGTAAAACTTCAATATCATTTTTGAAGATGTCGTTTTCTTCAGCTAAAAGTTGATTTGTTTGACTTAAAGCTTCTTTCTCATTTTTCAAAACTTCAATTTTCTCATTTGCTTTTGAAATGCCCTTTAGTAGTTTTTTAAATTGCTTTCGAATACTTTCTGGCATCTCATCTTCAGAATCAGAAGTTACCTCAGATAAAGCCATAAAGCACAGATTGGCTTCTTCTGTATTGTCTGATGCATCGTCTGACTCCGTCTGACTCATCTAAGTCACTCCATGTTGCCATAGTGCTTTCTGCTTTAACTTGTATTTTTCCATTTTCTTCATAAGTACTGGACAGGCATACTTGATATGTCCTGGTTTTCTGCATTCGTAGCACACAATTTCTTTCTTCTCTTTCTTCTTTTCTTTCTTTTCTTCTTTTCATTAATCAGATTTCCTGCATCACTTTTAAACCGATCATTAGCATAACGAGGACTTCGGTTAGTACGCTTACCTTTCTTCTTGAAGAATTTTGAGAGCTTCCTTGCTAGTAAATTCACATCATCAGCTTCATCATCACTGTCTGACTCATCGTCTGACAATGGATCTTTCTCAACCGATGCCTTAAAAGCAATAGACTTCCTGACTTTCTCTTGTTCCTGCTGATGTTTCAGCTTGGATTCATAGGCTTGAAGCTTTTCTCTTAGTTCACTTAGACTCAGCGTGTCCAAGTTATGAGCTTCTTCTATCGCATTTGTCTTTGAATCCCACGAACTTGGTAAGATCCTTAGAATCTTCCTTACTAGTTCACTGTCATCAAATTCCTTACCAAGCAATGCAAGTTCATTAGTAATTAAAGTAAATCTATTAAAGCCATCAGAGATACTTTCACCCGTTTTGAATCTGAATAATTCATAGTCATGCATGAGAGCACTTCTTCTGGTGTCTTTGATCATTGTTGCTCCTTCATAGGTTTCACAAAGTTTGTCCCAAATTTCTTTGGCAGTTTTGCATGATGAAACCATTGCAAACACAGATTGTGATATGCTCATCAGGATCATATTCTTGGCTGCATTGTTCATCTCAAGCTTCTTTCTTTCATCATCATCAAGTTCACTCTTGTCATTGAGTACAACTTGCTTGTCGCCATATTGAATAATCTGCCAAGAGGAGAAATCAGTGGCCTTGATGTAAGTTTCCATTCTGCATTTCCAATAGGGAAAATTAGTTCCATCAAAAAATGGAATCCGATTTGAAGCAATAGTAATAGTGTTTTCCATAGTTGATCACTTTTTTTTAAAAAAGAACTCTGCTCTGATACCAAATGTTGGTCCCAGATATGCAAACAAGAGGGGAGGGGTGAATTGTTTGCTTTTAAAAAATTTTGAAAACACTTAACAAATTAAAAACTTTGGAAACTTCTTTTAACAAATAATTTAGAGAATCAGATTATAACTTAGATAAATATTGTTGCTTTGTAGAACTTAATAAGAAAAATTTGAACAACAATATAAACAATTATAACCAATAAAAATTGCAGAGTAAAAAGTGCAGAAAATTAAATGAGCCCAGAAATTTATAGAGGTTCCTCCTTGCGAGTACGTCCTCTCTTCCAGCTCCACTGCTGGGATCCGTTTCCAACCGTCGATCCACTAATCCAATTAGTCAAAAAGAGATTACAAACACCAATCGAATCTTGTTCTGTCTTACAAGCCTGTTGGTCCCGAAAGAATAACCAAGAGGGGGGTGAATTGGTTATTTAATAAAATTTAACTTTTTTTTTTTTTTAAATTCAACCAAATTCACTCTACTTAGTTACTCAAATTAAATGGCTTCTAAAACTCTATTTTAAATAACAAATATTGATAAATTTCAAATAATATCAGACAAGATCAAGTTCGCAAATAATTAAAAAATATGTTCAAAAAAAAATTTATTTTGCTCCCAGTTACTCTCTGACTGATCTTCTGAGTTCAATGTTCAGTAGAATTTAAATTTCCAGTTACTCTCTGACTGGTCTTCTGAATTTATAATGCAGCAAGAATAAACAATAAAATATGCACGAAATTAAAAAGATAAGGTAGAGAAGAGATTGCAAGATCGATTTATAGAGGTTCCGCCTCGAGCGTCAATCCTCTCTTCCAGCTCCAAGCCGGGGACCCGGTATTCCACACCGGTATGTTCCACTATATCCAAAAGAAATGAGAATACAAGCTTGTTCTTCAACAAAGAACTTCAAACACACTCTGCTCAGCCTATCTAGCTTCACTCAAGCTATTTACTGATCTACAGAGAGTAAATGTAACTCTCACTTCTACACAAATCTCATTCGAGATATACAATGCTTTGAAACAAAGGAATAAACGTTTCTAAAATTTTAGCTCAAAGAAAATCCGAATGACAGTAATTTAGCAAGAGATTCTCAAAGGCTTTTGATTATTCTCGTCTTTTCAAACACACACCTCTGTCTTCATGTCTTCCAGATATTTAATTGTAAAATTCTCCTTCTTCTTCGGTTGGAAACGGCTAGCGAATTTGAATTCAAAAATTGGATAGATGATAATCTCCAGTAGTTCCTGATTTTGCTTGATATATCTCTGTGATTATCCAAATCTTATCTTGCTGTTGAAAACGTTGATGTATCCATATAGTTATTTGACCGTCTTGAAGATAGGCTTCCTCGTGAAATATCTTCTAAATCTCAAAAGAATAGGATAGAATCTTTCCTTCTTGATCTGACTGTCAAACTTGATAAAAACGAATT
Source organism: Combretum micranthum (assembly GCA_024138025.1). Classification (NCBI taxonomy): domain Eukaryota; kingdom Viridiplantae; phylum Streptophyta; class Magnoliopsida; order Myrtales; family Combretaceae; genus Combretum; species Combretum micranthum. The sequence goes on along the minus strand of JAMXBD010000773.1, from coordinate 255,363 downwards.
CTGTAATCTTCATGTAAGTATATTTTAATCATTGAATATAAACCCAAGCCATAAATATCAGACATAATCTGATCTTGGATTAATTTGATTTTTCTATCATGAGTTCTTGAGATTTTATTCGTTGATTAAAAAAAATTCGAATCCCTTGGATATAATAACCAACTTTGTGGAACATTTGAATGTATTACCCAAATACACTCAACTTTGGAGCTGGGTCTTCAAAAAATGAAATAATTTTGAAAACTTCGAACTGTGATCTTTTTGTGCGAATTCGTTCTTGTACCTAGTTCACCTTCTGAGTTACTTTCTGAGTAGTTTTGTCTTGTCGATCAGCCGTTTCACTCTCTGAGTTTCCTTCTGAATACTTTTGTCTTTCTATTTTGTCTCTGAACTACTTTCCGAGTTCTTTAAATTTCCATAACTTCTTACTTAGTTTCTTGAAAACTTTTACTTCACTTATCACATTAAATTGAGATTTCTGCATACTCAATAAATTCATTAGTAATACTTAATCTTTTTGTTATCATCAAAACATCAAAAGAGAAATACTAACAAAGCCTATATCTATTGGCTAAACACAGACTACAAGATTATTTGTAATCCTCTCAACAACTCTCAACACACTCAATACAATAAAGAGAGAATCTTCAATCAAGAGTTACAATAGACACTCTAAGTATTTGAGCACAAGAAAACAGAAGAAAATATGTTTTGGAGTTTTGCACAAATGTCTGACTAGTATTTGACTAGTGTCTGACGGAAAGTCTGATGAAGTAGAAATATAAAATTGACAGTAAAATTTCAGCTCGTGTAATTCTGGGTTCTTTAATCTCGTCTCTTCTATTCTTCTTTTTCCTGAAACATTATACATATATATATAAACAAAACACAATTTGCCGTTGGAGCTGATTTTAAAATTCAAAATAATGTTGAAAAACTGATTATATTGATATCCCGTAATATCCTCAAGAACATAACTTCTGGTTGGAAAGAAGATTACGAGGAGAGAGATAGATAGAATAGATGTTCTCTCTTATTTTTGAAAACCAAATCTGGAGAGAAATCCGCATAAGATGCTTTGCTGGAATATTTTCCTGATATTGTGGAATAAAATCTTGAAATAACAAGATGAGTTGTTTGCTGTTACTCAAAGGATATCACATAGTACGAAAAGATCCATATCCTTACCGGTTTAGAACAGATTTGAAATTGATTCAAACCTTTCCACAAAATCAGAGAATTAGATATGTACCTTATCCAGAGAATTTTTAACAACAATCTTCAGCTTGGTACACTTCACGTGATAAGAAGAAGATAGAAGAAATCACTGTTCATCTGAAACAGCAAGCTATTTTGAAGAAGATGAACAGTAAAAAATTAAACATCTTGAAAATTCAAAATCCTCATGAGACTTAAATCTTCCTTGTGAAACATATTAGATATACTTTCTAATATCTAATAAAAGAGTTAGGCCTTCAATTAATTCCTTGTGCGAGAAATCAATCCAATAAATCCGATTTAGAAAGCCTGATCTGAACGTGACAGTTCTTTATACTGTCTGATGAAGAACCAGAAAACTTATACTGTCTGATGAAGAACCAGAAAACGTAACAGTTCTTTATACTGTCTGATGAAGAACCAGAAAATCTAACCTTCGTCTAAGATATTAATATTTCATCCTTGACCTTCGTCTGATATATTAATATTTCACCCTTGAATTTTCTTAGGGCTTGAGGTTTAAAAGATCAAAACTATATTGTCTGACTTACTGTCTGATATTCTGCTCACTGCACACTTAATAAATCTTATTATATTTTATTCTTCTTTAATTATCATAAAAAATAAAATAAAGAGAACCTAACACACTCTCTACGTAGTCCACACGAACAAGCACACCAAAAAGGAATCACCTTTGCATGCTAGCGCAATCTAAAACTCTTTTAGATTGATAAGAAGAAACGAGTGTTTTTCTGTCGTATTTTCCCTCTCTGTTAGGGTTACAGAGTTTCTCTGTCGTCTTATATAACAGTAAAGAGTCGTAACCATCTAATATGATAGTAAAGAGTCGTAACCACATAATATGACAGTAAAGAGTCGTAGCCATCTAATATGACAGTAAAGAGTCGTAACCGTTTATAGAGGCTATTGGTCCCATTTATAATATATCTGTAAGCCTCGAAAAATTTCAGCAAATAATTCCAAGATGAACTTCGAAAATAAACCCTAAAAATCACTCCAAATTAAAACCGAACTTCAACTAGTCCTAAACACGAACGAATCCAAAAATTTCACAATCTTGAGGAAAATAAGAATCCTTAAGAACAAAATAAGAACTCAACATACTTCAATTCCAAAACCACTACGTACGATAAATTCTATACGTAACTCCGACTTATAAAATCGAATAATATAAAGCCCAAAAACAAATTATTAAAAAGTAAATAACGATTAACTTTCGAAAATCAAACCCAATTCAAGAATTTCGAAAATGTTAAAAGATATTAAATATTTATAAAAATTAAAATTTAAAATAATTTTTCTCAAACTAAATATGTTGTACAAACGAAAAATATCAGTTTCTAAATTAGCAAAGATCTAATCGGAAAATCACCCGGAAACCCTAAGTGGAATACAATAATTTAAGTTCGGCAATCTAGCGCCCTTAACCCTAGAGGCCGAGGTATAGTTTAAATATGTAGAATAGCTCGTAGTAATATAAGTTTGTTTAAAAATATTAGATTGGTAAATTTTTGACTTATTTCGAATCCGTTCGGATACAGACTTAGAAAAGCGTATCCCTGGCTCGAGATATCAAAAATATACCATTAGTACCGTTAGACTTGTAATTTCATAAGATTTCTAAATATATCAGTTATATAATTTTTCGGGTTATAAAAGTTACAGTTATAACCTTCTATCGTATTTTCATTACTACTGGTAATTAATTAGTCTTTTGCACTATTCACTTTTATTTCATTACACGATTTTATTATTCTTATAAACCCTTATATTTTTAGATAAATGTTTTATATGTTATATAAAATTTTGTTTTTCTAAAATTTAGTTCGTTTCGAGCTTATGCGGGATCAAATTCTGTTTAAGACCCGATCCTAAAAATAAAATAAATTAATTTAATAATTGAAAAATATTTTTAAAATATTTTTATTTTCATAAAATAATTTCTTAGAATTTTTCGGGTTATAAAAATATCATTTATAGCCCATAATCGCGTATTTTGATCATACCGGTAACATATTTATTAAAATACTAAAATAATTCAAATAATTATTTAATTTTATTTATGAAAATTCTGCCACTTATTTAAAAATGTTTTTCCTAATTTTATTTTATATTTTTCTTAATAAAAAGCACTTTTTCCAACCCATACTTCAAGTATACCTTACACATATCACTTCCTTTTCACTTCAATCTTTCTACACTTTGTCCCACACTCCATGGCAGATTTTTCCCTCCTTTATGGCTGCCATTGTCCTTTAATTTACTCCATTTTGACTAAAATAATTATATTCCACTCCTTTTTAAAGAAGTTACACATACCATTAATTATACAATTTAATTTCAAGTCAAATTTCAACAAATTCCTCTCTCTCTCTCCTCTAATTCACGTGCAGCACTCTTTTTTTGGCTGCCTTTGTTTTAATTTTTTTTTCTTTCTTTTATTCATTTATTACATTCATTCTCTCTCTCTTTCATTTACACATTTTTCTCTTTTCCATTCCTTATCTTTTTCTCTCTCTTTTTCCTCTCTTTTCTTCTTCATTTTTGCTCTTGTTCTTACAAGAACCAAGCTGCCCCCAATTCTTTTATTAGCTTCCACTCATATTTCTTGAAGATTTTTAAGCAAATCTTCTTCTCAAAGCTTCCATAGGTGATATAGGTAAAGTATAATGAGATTTTCATGCATCAAATGGCATTCCATAAGCTTAAAAGCTTAGGATGATGATGCCAAAAATGAAACACTCTTCTTCTCTATGATTAATCTCTTGTATCATTATTATTTTCTTGTTTAAAGTAGTTATATTTTATAGATATAACTTTTTGTAGCTTTGATTTTCATTTATGCCATAGATCTTGTTATTTGAGTTGTTATTTTTGTTATTTCTTATGATTTATGCATAGATTCATCATCTACATGTCTATCTTAGTGATTCATGCATTTAAAACTAGTGTAGTAAACTAGATCTAGTGTTTTGAGTTCATAAAATGCATTAGACTTTATTTTACGTTCATAAACAACTCGTAGTAGCATGATGATAGTAGGAATGTTTTAGAAAACTCAAGATCAATTTTATTTTCAACAAAAATAATTTTTAAAAATTCGGATGAAAATGGAATCATGTTTAGAAAAGTTGTTTTTCAACTTCAAAATGTGTATTTTTCATTTAAAATAAAGGGCTTATGGTATAGATACTATAAATGAAAGATTTTGATGAGTAAAGTTTAGATCTATGAGTTTATAGTTTACTAACATGCATTTCTTTTATATTCATGTTCATATTAAGTGTAGATCTTGGTTTTGAACTCAAACAAAATAGTGAAATTCGTATTTTGGCAAGACCCCTATTTAAAAACCACTTTCCAAGTGTCAAAATGTAATTTTTACTTAAGAAAATGAAGGTTTAATGTATGTATATTATCAAGACTTCTTTTTACAAGAATCAAAGGTGATTTTCAAAGATTAATTTTCAAAACAAAGTTCTATTTTCGGATTTTGGTCAAGGCCTAGTTTAAAAACATGTTTTCCAACTCAAAAATAAAGTTTTTTCAAGATATGAAAGGTTCTTAAGAATGATATGTAAGGAATGGATTTTCATAAGTTTAGATAGATTTTATCAACAGATATGTCCAAAATGAATTTTGTAAATTTGGATCTCAACCAAGACCAATTTTTAAAACCTATTTGTCAACTCCAAAACTCATGTTTTATGTGAAGAATGAAGGATATAGGCAATAGGTATCCTTAAGTGGTGATTTTTGCAAGTTGAAATGAGTTTGAATGAGAGTAATGTGTAAAACAAGAAGTGGAATCAAAATGGAAATTTTTAAGTTAGTGTTCAACTTGTAAAATTCGTAACTTTGGATGATGCCTATGTAAACATCTAGTATTCAAGCTCAAAAAGAATGTTTTGTGTGTTAAATGAAGTCCTTAGGTAATTGATATAGTAAAGCCATAAATTTTGATGCATTATACAAGTTTTCTCAAAGGAATCATTCAAAAAGTAGATTTTCTAAAATTCGGATTTTTGAGTAAATCCTATTTGAAAACATATTTATAAAGTGTAAAATGCAAATTTTTATGTAAAAATGAAGTCCTTAGTGGTTATGTATGGTTGAATCTTAATTTCCTAAATATCAAATGATTTTTACTTAAAGAAATCACTCAAAAACTAATTTTTACAAAATTCGGATTTTGGAATCAACCCCACTTGAAAATATGTTTATAAAGTGCAAAATGGAAATTTTTATGTAGAAATGAAGGTCATAAGTAATAGATATAATGAAGACTCAATTTTAGCAAAGATAATTATATTTTCTTAAGAAATAAATCCAAAAAAAATGGAAATGATCAAAGTTAGAAAACTAGATTTTTCATAAGTAGTTATTATCATGGTCTTGCAAAGATAAAAAGTTATAAAACTTTCTTTTAGCAAAAATCATCAAGATCATGCATACATTAAGCTCATCTCATGTCATTCATGCTAGAAAATTATTCATATTGCATGTATAGCTAATCTATATAGTAGGAACATTTCAAACATTTACAAAACTATTTTTCGGAATTGGAAATTGTTACTTATCAGAACTGATCAGACCTTTTCGAAGCTTAAAAGTTTTCAAAACTTGAAAATAATGTTATAATTAGATAGATCTTTCGAAATAGATAGAAATCGATATATAATTTGCGAAATCCTGAGTTAAAATGGCCAAGTTATGGCCGTTTTAAATTGGAATTCCCGCTTAGGACGAGAATTACGAATTTGATAGTTTGTATAAGATCGTTTGGATTAGTTTGAGTTGAAATACTTATTAGAGTATTTCTTTCTTTTTAGGTGACCCCGAATTTGACGATTCCCTACTACCGGATTACTTTTACTAAAAGACCGGTGATCCAATGGCCGACTGAGTTTTCTCCTTATTTTGTTACCTTGTTTGTGCTTGTAGCTAGTTGCATTAGAATTATAGGAACAAGATAAAAATCGATATAAATGGAGATGGGATATATGATGAGGCTGTGATGAATGTATGCCAAAGAATACTAAAGCATATCGAAACCACAATTCGATTGGATAATCGCACTGTTCATATTATTTCCGTTATGTGTATGATATTGGTTGGTCAATCTAAAGAATGTATGAATATTTTGACCTAAGCAAAAATTAAATTGGTCATGCATCGCATTGGACATATTGCATTTGGTAGCGTGCTACTCCTACACAGGTCGATCGGTATGGTCCGATGATGACTCGTTTGGATAACGAGATCGGTGCCATAGCTCATTCATGGGAACTAAGGCACATGTGGATGCATTCCATGGGTGAGCCTAGTCGAGTCGAATGCTATGAGCCGAGGGCTTGGGGACTAGCAGCGGTCGTGTAGACTTCAATACCATTCCTAACCCAAGATATGGAGGGCTTAAATCCATTTTGTGTGTGGGTTCCGGATACCCATACATAATTGTTTGCTCATGCATAGCATATGGTTGATTATAACTTGCTTGTTATGGTACGGAATTAAGGGAATTCTCGATAAGCTAGTGTAGCTTATACCCCAATAGATGTTTGAATGAACAGGTTATCTCAAGAATGCTAAGTGGGGACCGAGATGGTTGGGGCTGAGAATGACTTCGGGATTTCGGCAAAAAATAAGAATGTTTGAAGTTATCAGCTAGTTTTATGATTTGTCTTGTAATAGTTTATGTAAGAAAGTCTGTGGATGAATGTAATTGAAGTTTAATGATTTGTATTTTGAAGTAAAGTGATTCGTATATGAAGTATAGTGAATTGTATCTGAAGTATAGTAAATTGTATTTCCTTTACATTGTTACTCAAGTGTATCAATATAAAATATATCTCTCCAATGTGTCTCCTCTATATGTTAGACGCCTTGTACATAGAATGGAAGCCTTTGCATGATTGAGGCGGTCATTCCTAGGCTTTAATATTATGTACGGCGGACCGCCACGTTTAGGATACCCTTCGGAGCGTGATAATATCATTTTTTCAACTGACATTAAATACACCTAATCTCATTAGGGATATAAATGACAACAACACTCTTAAAATAATTAAACTATTATTCATAATAATAATTTAATTATTTTATTCTTCCTACTGGACCTTTAAAAAAAATCCATGATCCCCTTTTTTTTTTTTTTTTTTTTATTATTCTTTTGTGCGTGACTCTATAGGTTCATTTGATATTCGCAATTAACTTAAAAACTATTTTTTTAGTAAACAAAATATAAGTGGCCTCTAGCAAGACATTATGTTTACCCAAATCAAATGAAGATCGGTGATTTGATTTTACCTGTTCTATAACATATGTTATCATCCTTTTGTCTCACGATATCTAGATTGAAAATAAGACATGGACAAAGTCACCCTTATATCATTCAATCTTGTTGTTTCTCGATCTCTGAGCTGATAACACAAATGAAATTGATGACACTATAAATTTATTTGAGCATGGCCATGCATTTGTCAGTCTCACTTATTGAGGGGCCAAGGATATCTTTCTCATAAAGAGAGGGATAAATCCCATCTTAATCACTCAACCTCCTCTACATGATTCACATTATGTCCAATCAAAACCTTTATGATTATTCGGTTAAGAACAATGTTTGATTTAGTCAAAACATAATATTGCTCATGTTAGAATCAATGATGATTTCATTTCTAGGGATGCATTGACATTGTTATTATGAGAAACACTTATGACTCTGGTCTATGTAGTGATCTCATAGCGGGTCAATCTAATATATATATATATATATATACTTATGAATTTTATCTGTATCTCTATACATATAAACATCTCATGATTATCAAATAAAACTTATAATGGATTTAATTCATTATAAAGTGAACATCCAAACTTTATAATAAAAATGCCTCTAAATTAAAATACATAAAATGACAATACTTAGTAATTGGCTTAAGGCACAATCACTATCACTATATAAATACATTTCTTAGAAATCTCCAAAATACTAACATAGTATACATTGCATATAAAAATTTCAATATATAACTTCATCCTATGTTCCCATCGCTTCCATAAGAGTTTAAAATCCAAAATGATTTCCTTAATGTCATGATCTTCAAATAGAGCCACGGATATATTGTTTCACAACAAAATCTATAGAGGTATAAGCTTACGACTAGCTTAGTAAGATATTCCCTTTTCATTCACACTGTGATATTAAACCATTTTATTTAATTTTCATATATATGCTATGTATGTTATGCATCAAATCACATGATTACATAAGTATATATATAGTTATCCGAAAACTATATATAGAACGGATTTACCTATCCATATCGAAGATTAGGGAATTGTTGATGAAAATCCTCTAGATCTTCTACTGCTAGCCCTTAGGCCTTCGCCTAAAGTGTTCGGTTGGCACGGCTTCGAACCTAGAGTCGTATTCCTCGAGCAATGTGGATTATCTAGGAAGGAGCATGGCTCATGTCCCAGCATGATAACAGCCTATCCAACTCCACGCGTACGAGTAGCAACCTTTTGAAAGAAATGAGACTCGATGGATACTATGCGTGATTGGTTTATTTCTCTTTAGCCAAACCTTATTAAGGTTTCTTAAGGGTGATTAAACAATTTAGCAAATAGTAAACAATTATACATGTAAGTAGATAAACACTTAAATAGACAATTTGAAGTTGCAATATTCTTAATTCTCATTTTATCACATAAGCATAGAATCACATGTATACATATCCCTGAATTTCCCATACATATCCATATTTATCTTTTCTCAGTATATTAGTGCCACTACTTTACAAGCACAAGTAAGCTAACGAAATTAAGAGGAAAACTCACTTGTCTATTTCACAATCTTCTTAATCGTAGTAATCATTAGGTAGAGAAATCTCGTATTCCTCATCACTTAGACAAAAGAAATATCCGAGATGAGTATTTCGTAGAAGTTTTACTTAAACTTTCTAATTCTGCTTCACTATGTTCGTCAAAAATTGCGTAGAATAAAATTCCAATTTAAAATGGACATAACTTGCTCATTTTACCTTAGAATTTCGCATATTATATGTCGTTTTCTACCTAATCGAAAAGATCTATCTATTTCTAAGGTTATTTTTATCATAAAAAGCTATGTGGATTTGGAAATGGTGAGGTACATAATTATTACGAAAATCCAAGTCCTCAAAACACAACTTTGCAAATTTTTTTTCATCCAAAAATCCTTAAGTAAAAATATAAATATTGTATGCACACACACACATATATATGACTTATATTGTATGCAAATTTCAATGGTGTTGTTTCAATTATTATATTTTGTAAAACAATTTGTCTTATGATTTCCTTTCTAAGTGTTTTTAAATAACATTATAAATTCTTCGGTCATTATGAATAAGTATGTTCTTATTTTGTTTTTTAATTTCTTTTCTAAGACAAATTAACTTTTTCTAAACTTTGATCTTTTAGATATCTACAAATTTTTATCTCTAGTGATACAAATGAAGTTTTCAAAAGTTTTCATAAGTTGTTGATAATTTCTAATAATTTGTGTTGTATATTTTTTCCTTTTTAAATGGTTTTGATTGAAAATTATAAATAAGTCTTTTCCTCTTATATTTCTATTTCCTAACTTCTTTAAAGGTAAATTTTATTTCCAACAACTTGGTCTTTTAAGTTCTTTATGGAATTTTTACTTAGAAGAATCACTTTCAATATTTTCTTAAGTAGTTGATAATATCTATTGTTTTTGAAGCCTATCATTTTTTTATATTCTTCTATTTCTTTGAAAATGAGTTTATCATTTAGAAACTTGGTAAACTTTTATTTTCTCTATAGGGATTTATCATACTAGTGGTTTGATTCTTATATTAACTTTCAAAACTAGTTTAGCTCTTGGTTTTTATCATGGAGTTGGTGAAAATCTTATAAGTAAGATTTTATGAAAAATTTGCTTATCAAAGAATTATTAACACTAAGTTTTAATAAACATCTTGTTACTTATCATAAAAAGATAATGTTTATTTTATTAGTTAATTTCTTTGGTAAAAATCATCTTTATTGTCATTAAAGAAAATTTATGATGGGTTTGTCCAAATTTTTGAAAATAATTTATAAGAAAAATACTTTTTCTATGTTTTTAATGACAAAATCTTTATTTAGGTTCAAAGTTATATAATAAAAGAGCTTGGGTCCATTCTTCCTTTATTAAAGAAAATTCTACTTTAATTTTATCGAGACAATATCATTATAATGATGCAAGCACATGATTATGTAGTATGAAAAAGATGAAAATATCACAGAATAATATAAGAAAGATTATAAGAAGCAATAATAAGCAAAATAATAAGATAAAGTATTGAGAACCTTAACTTTATCAAGGTATCCCAGACATAGTCTTGGGCAAGTCCATAGAGAAAAAAAAAAAAAGAAATAAGAAAATTGTTTTGACTTGATAATGACAAGTCTAAGACTAGAAAGACTAGTCTTAATGAAATTGCAAGAAATAAATAAATAAATTGCATGAGCATAAATAAATGTTATGTTAGTGAGCTTATATACTCTAAGAAATATATAGATATACATATATTTAATAATATATATGATTAGTTTAAGAGCATAATAATAATATCAACATAATATCATCATAATAACAAAACAATAAAATCGGAATCCTTGGCATGTGTAAGAACAAAACATGAACATGTTGTTGCTTCTACGACTCATATGAGTCTTTAAGAAACAACACCATGATCATGCTAAGTTACATGACATGGATAATAATGATAGAAAATTTTACTTAAGTGTGTTTATATTGAAGGAAGAAGATAATGAGTGTAAGATTATATGGGAAGTGATATGTAGTAGATGGTTTATGTATAGTGAAGGATTTTAGAAGGAATTAGTTGAAGAGAGGAATTGCGTAGAGAGGATTTTTGGAGAAATTTTGAGAGAGTTTTGATAGGAAAAATGAGAAGTGTGAAAGAAGTGGAGGGAAAGGGGGTATTTATAGTTGAAGATGGAGGGAATTATGAGTTAGTTAAATAAATGCAAAAGAAAAGAAATTGATGGCATGAAGAAGAAGAGTAATTAAAAATTAATTTTAGAAGAAAAGTGTAAGAGAAATTTAATAATATGTGATGTAGAATTTTTATGGAAAAAGAAAATTATAAGAAATATGTATGTAGGTCGTAAGAATAGGTAATAGAAAAAGTAGAGATAGATGAATAGTAATGAATAGTATAAATAGTACTATGAATAGTAGACTAGACAAATTAATACCGATAGTAAAGAAAACACGTGTAAAAATGTGATATTTGATATTTTTGGCTATCAAAAAATTATAAAATTAATATTTTTGAAATCCTTATATTATTACAAATCTATCTGTGTTATTGGAATTTTTTTACTATCTGGTATACCAGAGCACGGTTTTCAAAAGCTAATCTCGTTCAGATCCAAAATACACAAGAAATTTGTGAATTTGATATTTTTAAGCTTCCTATATTATTACAAACTATTGTCAATAATTATTTCAGTCTCGTTGTTTAGAGTTTAAGAGCACAGGACTGTCAGATCTAAACACTTAGAGTTTATTGTAGACTTTATTGACTTTTGGGGTTCTAGTTTGACTTCCAGAATTTTTATTTGTTTGTAAGATCATAAAATTTTGGGATTTTTGACCGTGTTATATTTTTGGTTCAACATTTATGTTTTATTTTATTTTTTGTGACTTGGTTAATATTCTTCAGTTCCTTGGATTGTTTAATTGAGTTTACGGTTATTCGTTGACTTCGTTTGACTTTTGGTGGTAATTGAAACTTTTTATTATAAAATTCATCGAAGAATTTAAGGTTTTAGTATTTTTTTGGTCGAGTGTTATTTGGATATATCATCTTGATTTATGTGTTAAGGATTAGATAAATGATTTGGTTGGCATACAGATGTTGAATTTTGCATTTTGTTTTGAAGGTCCTCTTTTTTCTCAAGGTTAAGAATTTTTATATTTGATCTTATTTAGAATTCGATTTTAACTTGGGTTGGTTTTTAGGGTCTTGGTTTTTGGTATTTAACTATAGGATTTTTTTCTAAGAATTATGAAAAATTCAGGAGTTTACAGTGTTTGCCTTCTTGATAGGCTCTTATGGCATCATCCTTGATGATGTACTTCTTGTACTTTTCCTTAAATTGCTTTAGGGTTTAGTCTATTCGTTAATAAAGACATGAACAAGTGGTTAGATGAGTTAACTTCTTGAATGGTAGTTTGTAGGGTGACAGCCTCGTTGATGTTAGGAATCTTGAAGGTGTTTGTCCTTTCCTTGTTTTATTTTACAAAGGGATGAAGTGTCTTTCTAAGGCAGTTTGCTTGCAATAAAGTGCGTTTAAACATCTCTACAAATTCTTTGAAGTTGTGAATGGTATTTAAGGTGAATTGGTTAAAACAGGTGTCTGTCATTTTGTTAAAAGTACTTGAAAAGGCCTTGCACATAATTGCATCACTGAATCCCTAGAAGACCATGCGATTTTTAAAGTGGGGAGCCTTAGTTTATGGGATAGATCGTTCCATCGTAATTGTTCAAAGATAGAAAGTGTAGCTTAGCAGGGAAGGGCTTTTCTTGTATGGCCTTTGAGAATAGGCTTGTTGGGTCTTTCATGATTTGTCGACCATTTTTAGTGTCTTTTAAGTTGAGGATTATATCATTGATGTATGCTTCCAACTCCGCATTAGTCATCTCTTAGAATGGCTTCTTCATGGCAAACAGGTTTAATCGTATGTTCGATTGTTGTGGGATCTTGACCCTTCTTTGTGTTGGTGGCTGTAAGAAGCCGGGTTTTGGTTGCTGTAGTTGGGCTAACAATAGAGGTGTTGATTGGGGGTGCTTTCTGATTATTCCTTGAAGATTTCAGTGATTGATCCTTTAGCTTTTGGTTACTCTTGAGCACCTTCTGGTATCTACTTGCCATATACCAGTACATATTCTCTAGTTAGGTAAACTATTTTTCCAGTGCTATTAAAGTTGCTCTAGCAGCTATATGCCATGAATTGTTGCCTGGGTCTAAGTCCCCGAGTTTTGTCCCTCAATGGCGTTAGCTTCCGAAACAACATTGTTGCTCTTGTTTTCACCGATTTAGATCATGATTGTCTTTGGGAAGAATAAGTCATTTCCCGCAAGTGGTAAGTTGTTATTACCCATTCAAACCATGGGAATTCATGCTCAATTTGACTAATTATTAGATAAATTCCCATAAAATATGCTATTATAGTTCATTTTTTGTTTTCCATCTCCTAGGAATATAAAAAGAAGAAACAAAGTCATTTGAGCAAGATTTGGAGCAAAATAGTGGAACAAAATATCAACCACGACACCAAAGATCTAATTGAGGGTAAGAAAGCAAGGAAAAATTACATATCATGCCTTAAAACTCGCCTACAAGCCTTGGCCGTAGTACAGGCTAACATAAACCGTGCCTAATTTTCAAGAGGACACATACTCTACTGCCCACAATTCTTCTTGTGATTTGTTACCGTTATGCATGCATAAGATTCATACAAGTTTGTTAGAGTGAATCTACCATGTCAGTAATAAAATCTTCATTTTTTGCATGCCCGGCCTCAATAAATGGGTGGGGGGGAGGGAAGGAGAGCACATGTATTTGTGTATTGTACTATTTTTCAGTAACTCTTTGTAAGTATTTTTAGTACAAGAAATTATACTGACAGAGAGTCTCTGTTCTTGCCAAGATTTCAAGTTTCAAGGTAAATATAAGCTTAATATGAGTTTATTTTGCAAGAATCAGTGCTTCATCAGTGATATCTTTCTCTATTTCTAATGTGTTTTTTAAATGAACTATTGTTGAAAACTTGTATTTAATAGCTTGAGCTTAATGCTTGGATTTATATGTGTGGTGCACTATATGAGTTCATGTCATATTGCAAATGAATAAATTGAGAAATCATTTTTTTTTGAATAAATTTAGACTATTAATGAAGTTGCTCATAGCTTCCCAGAGATAGAAATGGTGAAACTTTCTATCACTTGATTAAAAATGCATTAAATATGGTTTTAATCAAAAGGTTCTTTAACTTAATACAAATCTAGGTTGCTAAGAGCTTGAGAAGTGATTTTGGTGGTTTGACCTAGGTTTAAGTGTTTTTGACACTTGAGAGAGGCATTAACATATTTTTGTGAACTCAACAGTACAATCATTCTCAAAAAAAATGACTCTCTTAATTATGGTTTCATAAATCAAATGATAAGTGCTTAGTGAAGCAAAACCTTAAGCTCATTCTTGTCACGCCCCATAGGGTACCATAAACGTAACAGTCCGCCACATACCATATAAGACTCACGAATTACTACCTTAGTCCATCGGGAGTCTTGTATAGATGTAAGGCATACCTTTACGACAATAGAATACTTGAATCGATGGAGATAAAGAGTTTAATTCGACATTCAATAGCATTAGAATATAACTCAAAAAATGTATACAAATGATTACAAGGTCTATTACAGTCATCCAGAGTCTTTTAGTTTCCTACGAAAGTCTAAACAGAATTGAATATAACTTTTAAAGGAAATGCCTAGCTCCTGTACCTGAGTTGTCGGGTGCCTCTGTCTAAGCCAGACAAATGAGTGCTGCAATAAATAAAAACCGTAGGGACATAAGCTACACTAGTTTAGTGAGTGAGAAATTCCAAGAGTTCATTCACAACACATCATACACGCAAGTGATTAATCAGGCAAATGATATGCATCAAACATATGGGATCAACAGACATATGACTAGCCGAAAATCATATGTGAATGGAATTTCGCTCTCCATTCCAGGTTAGCAGATTAACGAATGCCGCGGTACTACTATAATATGTCGTTTTGGATCACGGTCAACCAAGTCATAAATTCGTTTGTGGATCACGATTAACCAACTCATTATTTCGTTTATGGATCACAATTAACCAACTTTTACTTCGTTTTTGGATCACGGGCAACCAACCAATGCTAATGCTCCATTCCCATTTATGACGTGAATGGGTCCATATTACTTATCAATTCCAAATAGTCAATTATGCCAATTCTTTAGGTGATCAATCAACAATTGTAGACAATCAATTTTAATTCATCTATACAACCATTAGTTAATCACCCGGCTGCGATATTCTTATTTTCAATTTCTCATATCAACAGCCAACATACATAATTCCCATTTATCCCCATCATACTTATCCATTTTATCTTTACCTTAAGTCTAATGTAACTATCACTACAATCACATACAGTAAACGGAATCAGGAAGAAATACTCACTCAGATATTGGAACACCGGTCCTCTAGTAATAGTAATCCGGTGGGAGGGAATCGTCGATCTCGGGGTAAGCTAAAAAGGAAGAAATACCCTAATAAGTATTTCATCACTTAAATAATCCAAACTATTAAACAAAACTAACATTTCCGTAATTCTTGTCATTTGCGGAAGTCCCAACTTAAAACGGCAGTAACTTAGTCATTTTAACTCGAAATTTCACAAATTATATATCGGTTTCTATCTACTTCAAAAGATATATCTAATTATAATATTATTTCCAAGTTTCGAAAACTTTTGGGTCCCGAAACATTCTAATCAGTTCTGAAAAGTAGCGAATCCAATTCCAAAAAAATAGTTTTGCGAATGTTTGTAATGTTTCTACTACATAGATAAACTATACATGCAATATTGATAATTTCCTATTATGATTGGCATGTTATGAGCTTGATGTATGCGTGCTCTTGACAATATTTACTAAAAGAAAATTTGAGAAATTCTTTATTTTGTAAGACTCCATGAATACTTACTCTTAAGAAGACTAGTTTCATGACTTTGATAATTTTCTTTTGTTTTGGGATTATTTCTTAAGAAAATCTAGTTATCCTTGCTGAAATTGAGTCTTCATTATATCTTATAGGCCTTCATTTCTTCATAAAAATCTTCATTTTATACTTTGTAAACATGTTTTCAAATAGGGCCTATTCCTAAATCCGAATTTTTGTAAAATTAGTTTTTAAGTGATTTCTTTGAGAAAAACTTGTTTAATACTTTAAAATTCAAAGCTCCATTATTCCTATCCCCTAAGGACTTCATTTCCTAAATAAAACTTTCATTTTGAGTTTGAAAAATAGGTGTTTTCATGCAATTACTCCTAAATTACGAATTTCTTAAAGTGACAAGCAACTCAATATTTCCTATTTTATTGCTACTTCTTGTTTTACATTTTTTTCTTAGCATATCCCATCTCAACTTATAAAAATCATCACTTGATGATATCTATTACCTATACTCTTCATTTTTCATATAAAACACAAGTTTTAGAGTTGATAAAAGGGTTTTTAATACATGGTCTTGAAACCATCCGAATTTTCATTTGAACATTTCAAATAAAAATTTTCCTTTTTAAGTTTCTTGTCTCATTTACCTAAAGATCTACAAACTACAATATTTATATATACAAGAAAAAGGCCTTTAGGGTTCATTGATGCACTAAAATACAAAATATCCACAAGATCATGAATGCCAAGTATAATATGAGCATTTAAATGTTAGATCTACTACTTTGGATGCATGAAATGGAGTTTGACATAGAAATAGATTTTTTGCGCAAGATTTTTGTTTTATTCTGCTACTACATGGATGAACATGAAGATCATCCAAACAAAACATATTTAAACACAAGATCTACTCTTGTGATGGTTTGATATTCATGTAGTAGTATTTTCTTGTCCCTAGCAAGAGCTCATGGGCACTTAAATGTGAAAATACTCATGAATGGTCTTACCATTACAAGGTTTAATGGTAGAAAGGTTTAAGATTCATCACTTAAGGCTTGTATGAAAAGGAGATGAAGAAGGAAAAATACACTTATGTGATTGTGTGTGTGTGCAAAGTGGGTCACGACAAAGAGAGAAAATGGGAGAGGGTTTATGTAATTTTTGAAAAAGTGAAATGAACGAAAGAGAGAGAAGTATAAAAGAGTATATATAGTAGGTTGAATTAGGGTTTGTTTTAATTGAAATAAGATGGAAAAATAGAACAAATGAGGGGGGAGGGGGGAGGGGGGAGGGGGGGTGGATGCGCTGGTTCAAGGTGTGAGAGAGAGAGAGAGAGAGTTAATTTGTTTTGTTTTATTTATTTTGTGTATAATAAATCTTAAATGTTATAATTTCTTAAGAGATAAATTATTCTTGAAAAGAAAATGTAATTGAGCGTTTTGTAAGGATGTAAGATTAGGGTATGACTTGTGAGTGTAGTAGGGTATGGGCTTGTACTTATGAATAGTAATCAAGATAATTAATTTATCGGTAGTAAAGAAAATACGAGAAAAAGGGCTATAACTGTAATTTTTATAAACCAAAAAATTATAAAATTTATATTTTTGAAATTCTTATTAAATTTCGGTTCTAAAAAGTATTTCGGAATATTTCTCGAATTTCAAGTCTCGGGGCCGCTTTTCTAAATTGATCTTGGGAAGATCCAAAATGGAGAATTTCTCGAAATCAGATCTTTTGATGGTTTGAAATACTTTAGAACAATATTTTACATTAAATTATTTCACAAAAGTTCTTTAGTTTAAAATCGAAGGAAAGCCGGATCCAGGGTCTTAGGTTTCTCTCTCAAACTTAAGCTAATCTGGTTTAGGCTTTTGGTTTCCAATTCCTGGAGTTTACTTGGTTATTAGGAAAATCGGGGTTTACAATTCTCGCATTTTAAAACTTATCTTCTGTTATTACCCCGAAAACTTGTATATGAGGGGTATAAATTTTAGCTTAATCTGTGAATAACTTGTTTCCATGTTGTACTAAATGTTGTCTGGCTAGATAATAGATTAAGAGGGAGTAGGTTAGATGCTAACGATCCCCAAGGAATACAATCTAATATTTTCTATATTACTTCAGTAAGTACGCCTGCCTAACTGGTAGTTGTAACCAAAGTTAAACATAACATATTAGTACTTCATTTTAAGTCTCAAGGACTCAGCCATGAAGCAAACCAAATGTTGCAAGCGAATTTTGGATGATATGCTTTTAGTCTCTTAGAACTGCAGTCCACTCCACTCCATGTTAAGTGAGCTTCGGAGTTGGTAATCCTTAGGTTAGGAAGATAAAAACTGGTTAGCAGGTGCCAAGGGTATGCCAATGCGGCCATTTTGATATTTAAGTTAGTAAGTGAGCAATAATGGATAATAGTAAGATATGGTAAAAGTGGAGAAAGTGAACTTAGCTCCATACTTGGTAAAGGTGGGTTTATACAATCAAGTACCTTCTCCTTATTAGGAATTTAGGTCTACTTAATATAGAAACTGCCTCTTATTTATTTAGGAAAATAACCTTGTGAATTCAAGCAATCACAATGGTTCGATTCCTTAAGACACAAAGTTTTTCAAAAATGATTTTTTGTAAAAATGAAGTGCTAATATGTTCTGTTCAACTTCAATCACAACTACCATTTAGGAAAGCGCACCTACCGATGTAGTATAGAAAATATTAGGTCATATTCCTTAGGGATCATTAGCATCTAAGCCACCCCCTCTTAATCTATTATCTAGCTAGGAAAAGTTTAGCAGAGAATGGAGACAACGTATTTACAAATTAAGCTAAATTTTACACTAGTCATATACATGTTTTCAAGGGAAAACCAGAAGATAAGTTTAAAATGCAAGAATGAACTTAGGGTTTTGCTTCACCAAGCCCTTATCATGTGATCAATGAAACTCTAACTCAAAGGGTTATTTTGTTGAGAATGCTTATACTATGGAGTTAAATAAAATATGTTAATGCCTTTCTCGAGTGTCAAAAATGTCTAAACCTAGGTCAGACCACCAAAATCTCTTCTCAAGCTGCGAATAACCTTGATTTGCATTATGTTCAAGAACCCTTTTATTAAAGTTTCACCACTCCTATCTCTAGGCAGCTATGAACATATTCATTAATAACTAAGATTTATTCAAAAGAATGATTTCTCAATATATTTAGTTGAAATTTAACAGGAACTTATATTGTAAACCCCCAAAGTTTTGAGATCAATTTAAGCTTAAACTTTAATTAGAAAGTCAACTGGAATCCTAAAGTCAACAAAACCCTAGTATTTTGCAACTGATTAAGTTCGGCTTTCCCGTTTAAGCAAGCCTAGGAAAGTTACTAAGAGATTAGTATGTAGAATAGTTCATGATAACCTGAGAAAGCATAAAAATATCATATTAGTTAAACCGCGATTTGTTTTGAGCACAACCGGACACAGTTTTCGAAAAGCGTGTTCCGGGGCTCGGATTAGTAAAAATATTCCGAATATACCGTTAAACTAGTAAAAATATAAGATTTTCAAAAATATCAATTTCATAATTTTTCGGTAACTAAAAATATCAGATATCGCAACTATATGCGTATTTTCTTACTACCAGTACTTAATTGTCATGTCTACTTTACATTACACTATTTTCTACTATTCGACACTATTCATCTATCTTTACTTTTTCTTACAATCTACTCTTACAACCCATACCTCTATTTCTTACAATTTTCATTTCCAATATAACTTCACATCTTTCATATCTTACTTTTCATTAACAAAAATACAAAAAAAAAAAAAAATTCTCCCCTTTTCCTATACAAGTAGCGCCGGCCCCCCTCTCTTCCTCTCCAATTTGTTTTATTTTCATTTATTTAATTAACACAATTTACTTGCCACATTTTCCTATAAATACCCTATCTTCCTTCCACTTCTTTCACAACTTCCATACATTAAAACTACTCTCCAAAAATCTCTCCACCAACTCTCTCAAGTTTCTCTAGTTTCTACTACTTCTCTAGGTAATAGTTTTAGCTTTCTAAAGTTTTCATTTACTTAGTATGAGCTTAGTGTGTGTTTTCTAAACCATGAATGTTAAAGAAAATAACAATAAGTTCATACTTTGTTTTTGTACATGGATATAATTTCTTTATGTTGTTTTTATATATATGTTACTAAATATATCTATGTAGCTATATATATATATATATATATATATCTTTTAGAGCATATAAGCTCATTTGTTTTACAATTTATTTACTTTCTTTGCAATTTATTTTACTATCTTGCAATTTATTTACTTTTATGTTGTTTTTAAGACTAGTCTTTCTAGTCTTAGACTTGTCCTCATCAAGTCAAAACATATTCTTTTCTTTATGGGACTAGCCCATTCTTAGTTGGGGGGTATCTTGATGAAGCTAAGGTTCTAATCCTTGATTTATTTCTTCACTAGCTTATTCTTTTAAGTTATTATGTTTCCTTATGTTTTCATAACTTTATGATTCATATTCATGCATGAACATAATGATTTTTGTCTCAACAAAATAAATGAGGAAAGATCTTTTAAAAATGAAGATTCTTTTCTAGAAATAAAAGTAGGAAGTAAATTTTTTCATAAAACTAAGGATCTATCTTAACAAACTTTACTAAGAAATCTAGAGGAGTTCATAAACATACATGACATAGAAAGAACTTTTTAAGTAAACAAGAGTTTTACTAAAACTTCACTTTTTCATCAAGTATTAGAAATTCTTTTCATGAAAATGGAATGATCTCAAGAAACAATGAAATTATTTCTATAAATATAGAATTGTTATTACTTTCAAAAAGTGTTAGAAACTAAGCTTAGAAAATAAAAATCATTCCTTAGAAATTTAAAAAGACTAAGGAAATTAAATTTAGGAAAAGAAAATACTCATTTAAAATAACTTAAGATATTTTCAAAGCAAAATAAAAAGGAATTTTCCAAAAGTTCTCACTTTCCAAAATTTTTAAAAGACTTTACTTTTTCACGGCTTGAGACAACTTCATTAACTTCATACATTTTGATATGAGTCAATAAATATATGTATATACATTTCAAAGGTGTTACAAACTATTTTAATATCTATCTCTTCAAAATGAGCTTTTGTTAAAAGAAGAAATTCAAGTTTGTGAAAATTCATGGTGAATTTGGTCACCACTTTTTTGGAACCCAAACGGCTTAGTTTGATGAAAATAATTTTAGAAATAGATAGATCTTTTCGAGTAGGTAGAAAACGGTATATAATATGCGAAATTCCGAGTTAAATGAGCAAGTTATGGCCATTTTAAATTGAAATTTCCTCAAATCCGATTTTACCGCGATTTTAAGATAGATTTAGAGTTTTCAAGAATAGAAATTCTATGAAAGACTCATTGTGGGTATTTCATCTTGTTTAGGTGAAGAAGGAACCGAGATCACATTCTCGGAAGACTCCTTCGATTATGAGCTACCGACATGGAGTGAGTTAATTCTTTACTAAGTTACATTTCCTTGTTTGTGCTTGTAAGTAGTAGCACTAGAAACTAAGGAAAAGATAAATGAACAAATATTATGTGATTTGGATTTATGATTGGTTGAATATAAGTTAAGAATATCGAAAGAGAAGTTGATATATAAATTGTGATTCTTGCATTGATATGATGAATATTGTTTTGATCGCCTTTAACTTGAACTGAAACATTAATTGGTTAAACTTATATTGAAAATGATTCATGCATATCATATTTGTGAGTCACATTTATTTCACTACTCTTCTTCGTGTGGGGAAACAAGGAAGTTGTAGTGGTGGCTTGTAGGAGCCAGAAAGTCTACATGGGCCAGTAGGAGTCGGAAAGTCTACAGGGCGAGCGAAAGCCAGCAAATCTGCAAATATTGATGGTCGTATGGGCCTGTAACCTCCCATCCCCCGACATGGAGGGCGTAAAATCCATGCTACACATGATTTCCGGTTAATCTTGTGTATTTTGTTTGCTCATGTGTTTGGTGCATTTTCATATGATTGTTTAAATACTTGTTTGATTTATGGAAATGTCTTGTAGATGGGAATTATCTCACTAAGTGAGATTTGCTTATACCCCTATAGCTTTTTGTTACAGTGTGATTATCTTTAGTTGGCACCGAGGAGTCCCGTATGCCAGGTATGAGCCAAAGCCACTAGAAGGTTTTGGGAGAAGTTATATGTATTTAGTTTTGAACATAGACTTCTAAGAAAATCTCTATAGTAGGCTTATGTTATAGTTATGTTTACTTTGTTAATGGTTTAGTTGAATCAAGATCATTTAAGACGGGGGAATGCCCCTAAGATGATGTAAGAGCTTGTTATCTAAATGAATATTCCATGTTTATTTATATAAGTTCTTGCATGCTTTTATTATCTACTTAAATGTAATACCCCTGTGAGTCTCCTACTATCTTGGAAGCACGCCTTGCATATGCTATCAAAGCTCCTGCATGACTAAAGTTGTCATTCATTAGCTTTAATATTATATGCGGCGGACTACTACATTTAGGGTACCCTCCAGGGCATGACACATATGGTACACCATACGAATAAATCCAAACATCAAGGTTTAAGCTATTAAATACAACTTTTAAATAATATTTCATTTAAAAAGCATATTAAAACCACACGAATCAAGCCTTGGATTCACAAGCCCTAACCTAAAATGATTATTTTCCCATGAGTTTTAACAGATTAAAGGACAAAATCAAGAGAAACAATCAGAAATAAAAATATATATATATAACTAGTGAAGCACTTATTCTTGCAAAATAAACTTAGATTAAGTTTGTATTCACTTTGAAAACTTGAAACCTTAGCAAGAATAGAGACTCTCTCTCACTAAAATTTCTCGCTATACACAATACATGTGCTTCCCTCCCCCAACCCTACCCCTTTACATGTAACAGAGGACCACTATTTAGTGCAGTCTATCATGCAAAAAGTGAGGATTTCATTTCTAACGTGGTAGGTTCACATTAACAAACTTGTACAAAATTTTACACACATATGATAGGGGATGCACTGTAGGTAGAATTGCCATCTTGATTTATCGCCGCGATAGGCACTGTGTTCATTTGATCTAAAGCATGGTTTGTCTCAACTTAAATTATGGTCAAGGACTACAAGCACGACTTGAGGTTGGTCTAGAGTTTTGCTTTGAAAAATTGCCCTCGCTTCATTCCCTTGTCTTGCAATTGAATTTTGTTTTCAATTATCTTTTCTATTTTGCTCCAAATCATGCTTAAATCACTTTTTTTATTCTTTTTATGATCTTAGGAGCTAAAAAACAATATTTGACCAATAATAGCATAATTTTATGGGATTTTATCTAATAATGAATCAAATTAATTATAAATTGCCATTATTTGAATAGAGTATAAATGACTTATCAAATTCCCCTACACTTAAGTTTTTGCTTATAGGAAAATGACAAGGATAAAGCTTATAGGAAAACAACTCATCAATGGTACTTTAATCAATTTTACCTTAAAATTTCATTCACTTTTTGACTCAATTGTCTCTTTTTCAACCAGCTAGCAACCTCAACAATTATCGCATAAATTACTCCACTTAATCTCACTATAATATATGTTAAGTTTACTTGTACTAGAATCACCAGGCTAATACAAGTAAGTTAGCCTTTACCCTTACTGTTTACAACAAATTCTAAAATTAAAATTGAGTTAAAGATCAAGCAAAGTAAGGAGAGAATCAGCTAACTTCATCCACTTATCTTAGAGTATAAGCTTCTCCACTTGCCCTTTTAAGCCAACACAACCAAGATAGAAAGCATGCGCATTAGCTCAAACTCTGAATTTTCTTTTCCTATCATTTATCTTTCATTGGATTTTATTGATTATGCCAGTTTTTGGAATTTATTGGTCTTTATATATATATATAATTATATATATATATATATATATTTAGGAGCATAGCATAGTTGATAGAGGGAACTGTGAATCGTGCTTTTCTTAGGGACCAAGACCCAACCATATCAACCAGCTCCTTTTGGCTCACTTTTTATAGCATTTATGGTTTGATACCGATATCAAGGGGAATCATCATGTTAAAAGAATCATTTGAACTTTCATCTAAAGGCCATAAAGCTCATTAAAGCTTGACAAGAAGAAAATATTAGAAAACAAGATTAGAATCTAACTAATTAGCCCTTATTGGGGACCTTACATCAAGAAATGCTCCAAATTTCCAATTAAAAAAACAAGTAAGACTACCTCAGAAAGATTTGATTGAGTGATTCGAGAATAGTAAAAGTAGCACAAATGTAAGAGAATAGTGTTCAATGTTAAAATCACCTAAATCACAAACTGATTTACTTTAAACAAAATCGAAAAAATTTGCCATTTTTGTACCATTTCATTATTTTCCTATGATTGTGGGAAAATTGATCATTTTAGTATAGGTTACTCTATTCAAAGTTTTATGATATAGATTGGAGAATCCAAGTAATTTGTGGATTTGGTGCTTCAATTGTGATTTAGGGTTTACAGTATGTTTTTGGGTCTTTATGATTTATGTAAATAGAAAATTAAAAAATATGAATGATCAAATCCTTGGATATGACACACCAATATAAAATTGAGCTAATTATTCTAATCAATTGATATTAAGCACTTTGACAAGAAACAACAAAGACAATTGTTGGAAAGAAAACTTAATCTTATTTAAGAAGGCAATTTATCAAAAAGGACATTATAAGGTTTATCGAGGACAAAACAAGCATCTACAAACTACAAAACATTGGAAACGCACTAGAAAATACTCGAGAGAGAGGAGGTGAATTGAGTATTTGACTAAAATGATCAAACAATAAATTTTTGCACAATTGATCAATTTAAACTTTATAATAACAAATATAATAATAATGAAGTGCTATGAGAAATATAAAAGAGATAGAGAAAGAAGATTCAAGCCCAGAGTTAACGTAGAGTTTAGCTTGCTTCCTAATCTCCATGATCACCCAAATAGCCTCCAATAGAGGACTTCACACACTTTATTAATTTCAATCACATCAGCTCAAATAGAGCAGTACATAAGTTTACAATGCTCAGGAAATAAAAGATTTCCTTCTCTTTTATGATGCTCTGTTATAGATAATAAATACAAGAATAAAGCTTTGATTTAGTTTTCTCTCTCTTCGTAGATTTAGCAAAATAACGAGCAAGAATTAATGAGAGAGTTTTTTATTTGTTTGTTTGCAAATGAAAGCTCTTAAAAACTTGTTTGAATCTCCTAAAGAGAAAGTATTTATAGATCTTAAGGATTTAAATATCTGTTAGGGATAACGTCTTAAAATTGTTAAGCATTAAATGTATGTAATGGCTCTTTTATGCCACATTGGCTCATATTTTGAACTTGTCACGCGTTGCTTCTTATCACGCCTCGATTCTTGTCACCGCTTAAGCTTGGTATGCCTTAAACTTATCAAGCCTTGAGTTTGACCCTCGATCAAGTTTGTGCTTATTTGAAATCATCAAGCCTGGGATCTAAACTTGTCGTGTCTTAAGTTTGTTGAGCCTCAAAATTATCATACCTTAGGTTTTTCTCTCGGTTAGACCATTTGCTGCCTTAATGAAACCCATGATCAAGCTGCAATTAAGGTCATGCTCATTACTCAATGATTTGTACCTGTTAATTCTGCACATGCACAATCTCTAGAGAACAACACATACATTTTCCGGCATATTTTTTATCCAAGCTGTTTGACTAATTAAGTGTAGTACAATCGGGTAGTTAATTGTGCAATTAATTTTCTCATAAAAATCCATGTTGAACACACAAGTTCAATAATCTCCCCTTTTTTTATGAGGATAATCTTGCACGATTAACTTCCTCTCAATTTAACATTCTCCTCCTTAAATTTTCTCAATTGTGATTCAAAAGCTTGATGCTTAACTTTAGGAAAAAGCAAGTCACACTTAATGGTCAAACAAAGACAATATACACTATTCATGCATGTTAATTATGCGTTCAACTTTTTTTCCCGCTTTGGACTAATAAAAAAGGAAAACTCCGAACATGTCAAATAAGGAGAGAAGCACAAGCAAGATACAAGGTCAAAATGATGTTTTAGACATGTGAAAATCCACACATTACAAATTTGTGCAAGTGTCTACCAAAAATTGCAGGATATGTTTCTCAAAAGTACACAAATACGTCTAAAAAGCTTGCTAAAACTTTTCAATCAACTAACTAAGTCTAAAAAGCATCATTAAGTATGTTCAAACATTGTTTATGTATCAAAATCATGAAAAACCATTTTCATGTATTCAAGGCCTAATTTTAGTTCAAAACATGCATGTAATCAGTATATCATAGATTTTTAGCAGACAGGACATCTTACAAGCATCAAAACATATTTTAACATCTAATGGCTTATTTTATCCTAAGATCAAGTTTTAGATCAACTTATCCCCATGATATTTAGCATTCATCTTGCTTGATCATGCCTAATTCTCTATGCAAAGTGTAAAAATGATCCCCACTTAAGGGTTTTGTAAAAATGTCAACAATTTGACTATTTGTATCAACAAATTCCAAGCTAATATCATTATTTAGAGCATGATCTCTAATAAAATTATGTCTAATTTAGATATGCTTGGTCCTTGAGTGTTAGATCGGATTTTTTATTAAATTGATAGCATTAATGTTATTGCATCGAATTACGATGTTTTCATAATTTAACCTATAATCCTGCAAAGTTTGTTTCATCTATAAAACTTGTGCACAACAGCTACATACTCAGCTTCGACAATTCGGTAGTTGAAAGTGCAACTAAATTGTGCTTCTTTGAGTGCCAAGATATTAAGAGTTTTCAAGAAAGTGGCATGCCACTTGTACTTTTTCGATCAACTTTGCACCCAACAAAATCAGCATCGAAGTATCTAACTAGATCAAAAGAAATAGACTTTGGATGTCACAAGCCAATTTCAATGATGCCTACAAGGTACTTGAATGTGCATTGGACTACATTTAAGTGTGATTCCTTTGGAAAAGATTAAAATCGTGCACATATACATACCGAGAATATGGTATCAGGTCTTGAAGCTATTAGATATAATAAGCTACCGATCATGTCTCTGTATAGCTTTTCACAAACATTTTTGTCATTATCATCTCTGTCAAGTTTTACACTTGTACTAATAGGTGTTGGTCTGGTTTTACAATTATCCATTTTAAATCTTTTCAAGAGATTTTTTTTTTGTATATTTAAATTGATTTATAAAGGTTCTATTTTCATATTGCTTCACTTAGAGACCTAGAAAATAATTGAGTTCTCCCATCATGCTCATTTCAAACTCATTCTTCATATACTCAACAAATTCATTTATAAGACTCATATTAGTAGCTCTAAATACAATGTTGTCTACATAGATTTGCATAATCAATGTGTCTGACTTGTGATTTTTTATAAAAAGAGTTGTCTTGATTTTTCCTCTAGAAAACCCTTTGGTTAAGACGAAGCTATTAAGCCTTTCATACCAAGCTCTAGGAGTTTGTTTGAGATCATAAAGAGCTTTGTTTAATTTGTAAACGTGATCAGGGAATTCATTATTTCAAAACCCAATGGTTAATCCACATAAACTTCTTTTATGAAACCATTTAAGAAAGTACTTTTGACATTCATTTAAAAAAGAGTAAAATTTTTAAACGCTACAAATGCCAAAAGCATTTAAATTGGTTTTACTCTAGCAATCGTGATAAAGGTCTCATCAAAAATCTATGCCTACTTCTTGATTATATCCTTTAGCTACTAATCAATCTTTATTCCTAGTTACTATTCCAGCTTCATCAAGTTTGTTTCTATAAACCCACTTAGTTCCATTAACTGGTCACTACTAAGTTTAGGAACCAAGTTCCAAACTTCATTTCTTGTTAATTGATTTAATTATTCTTATATAGCTTATATCCAAAATTCATCTTTTATAGCTTCTTTTGTATTTTTAGGCTCGGTTTGGGATAGGAAGACTAGATTACTCATATTTCTTAGGGAAGATCTAGTCTGTACCCTATTTACATGTTCACCTATTATTATATCATTTGGGTGTGATCTAACATATTTCCATTCTTTAGGAAGATCATAGTTAATAGATTTATCCACAACATCCTTTTTATGTTTATTTCCTTCATCTACTTCTTTATTATTATTTTTCAAGGGAAAACTTATCCAAATCAGCACAAACATTATCCATATCATCACTTGAACATATACGAGGCAAAGAATCATCAAAAGCAATATGAATAGATTCTTCAACCACGATTCTTTTATTAAAAACTTTATAAACTTTACTGGTTAAAGAATAACCCAAAAAAATGCCTTCATCATTTTTAGAATCAAACTTAGCTAGTTAATCTTTTCCATTTTTCAAGATGTCACATTTAGTGCCAAAAGGGTAAAAATAAGAGATATTAGGTTTTTTTCCTTTCCAAAGCTCATAGGAGGTTTTCTTAAAAATTGGTTTTATGAAGATGCTATTAGATATATAACATGTAGTGTTAACAGCTTCAACCAAAGTATTTAGGTAGATTGTTTTCACACAACATTTTTCTAGTCGTTTCAATTAAAGTTTTATTTTTCCTTTCAGCTACATTATTTTGTTGTGATGTTCTAGGTGCTGAAAAGGTATGTTCAATTCCAGATTTACTGCAAAAATCATCCATTTCATGATTTTCAAATTCTCCCCCATGATCACTTCAGATAGACACAATATTAATACCTTTTTCATTTTAGGCTTTCTTGCAATAGCTAAAAAAGATATTATTTGTTTCGTCTTTAGATGTTAAGAAGAAATTCCAAGTATATCTAGTGAAGTCATCAACAATAACTAAGGTAAATTTTTTGCCTCCCAAACTTAAAGTTTGAGTAGGACCAAATAAGTCTATATGCAATAGTTCTAATGGCTTAAAAGTGGAAACAATATCCTTAGACTTAAAAGAAGTCTTAGTTTGCTTTCCTCATTGACATGCTTAGCAAATCTTGTCATTTTGAAAATTTATTTTTGGTAGTCCTTTGACAAGATTCTTTTTAATAAGTTTTGAAATTACATCCATGCTAGCATGACCCAATTTTCTGTGTTGTAGCCAACTATTGTCATTTTAAGAGTAAAGACAAGTTTCATTTGAAATCATCTAGACTGATTTTATCAATATTTCTTTGTCTATACCCTTCAAAATAAGCTCGATTATTGTCAATTCTTTCAATAGAACATTTACTAAAAAGAAATGTTAATTTAAATCCATTATCATATAATTAGATGATACTAAGTAAATTATGTTTTAAACCACTAAAAGCACATTCTCAATAATTAAATCTCTGTTTACTATAATGTTACCTTCACCAAGAATAGTTGACTTGCAACTTTTTCTGATGGTGACATTCCCTTGATCTTTCACGACTAAAGTTGTAAACTTGGATGCATCTCCGATCATGTGCTTAGAGCAACCACTATCCAAGTACCATTTGTTGTTTTCGGTTGAAGATTCCTACAAAATAAGGGATTATTTATTTGGTTCCCATTTGAGTTTAGGTCCTTTTCGGTTAGATATAACAAGGATTTGTCTCTTAGGAACCCAAACTAGCTTACTTTTATGATTTAACTTCATGGTTCTCCTTATTGCATGATTGTGTGTAATATGATCGATTTTGCCATAATAGTTGTATGTTCCATGAGTGGCTTTTACAAATTGAGTTATATAGGACTTGCAACTATTTTCTATGTTAATCACACCTTTGATTTCCAAGAAGTGTATTCAGGTTCTTTCTCCTTTTGGTAAACTTGGCTATTGTTGCTTTTGAATTATCTAAGCTAACTTTTAATATGATATTTTCATTTCTTAGTTCTTCTAGCTCCTTTAATCATGCGTCATCACATTTATTTATATGATTGTCACCTTTAAAGGTTTTTATTTTCTACGTCAACCAAATCAATTTGAATTTTTAGTTTCTCATTTTCTTTACTTAATTTGTTATTTTCAAGTTTCAAATAATCATTTTCCTCATTTAAATTTTCATTTTCATCCTTTAACTTGTTATATTCTATTTAAACTCATCCATCTGATCACTTACATTTGACATCATATCTATGAATACTTGATTTTTCTTTTGTAGTTTCACTACTTCTTTACAGAGGCTATTATACATGCTGTCTAATTTATCATAAGAAGGAGAAGATGGAGAACCTACCTCATCATCTAATTCCATAAAGCACACATTTCATTGGAGTCACTTGAGTCATCATCACTTTAAGTAGTAATGAGAGCTTCCTTCCTGGATCCCTTAGATGATATCTTAAGCATTGGATAATATTGTTGAATGTATCCTGTCTTGTGACATTTATAGTAAGTTATCACATCCTTCTTTTCATTTTTTTTATCTTGAGGAACTACTATCATCATCCTTTCTTTTTATCTTATTGTTGAACCTCATGAACTTCTTGAACCTTTTAGCCATTAAGGCAAGTTCCTCATCATCATCATCATCTTCTTCTTCTTCACTGGAATCATGACTTGTAGCTTTTAAAGCAATGGCCTTCTTACTTTATTCCACTCCTTGCTGCTTAATTAGCTCATGTGTCTTGAGAGCTTTGAGAAGTTCCTCTTTACTCATAGCACTTAAATCCTGTGCTTCTTCAATAGAAGTTCTCTTTGCCTCCCAATCCATGGATAGGGACCTTAGTTTAGGATTTATTTCCACATTAGTGAAATTCTTTCCAAGCACACTTAAGGTATTTATGATGTCAATAAATCCATTATGCATCTCATCTATTGATTCATTTGGAAGAATTTTGAAATTTCAAATTGTCCACATAGAAGACTTATTTTTGTATCTCTTCCTCTTGAAGTTCCTTCATAAGTATTTTCTAATTCATCCCATATATCTTTAGCAAATTTACATTTATGGATTCTATTAACATAACTTTCATTTAACCCAAAATGCAATAGTTCATAGCATTTTTATTCAGATCTAATCTTTTCCAATCTTCTTCATTGTAATTTTTTTCTTTTTTCCTTCCATAATCAAAGAGCCATTTTTATTACATTCTATATTGTCTATTTTACGCTTTTAGAAAGATTTTCAGTCTATATTCCCAATAGGGATAGTTTCCCACTTAAAGAGGTGGTCTATTGATAGCTTGTCCCCTAGAAATCATAGTGTATTTGATGCCATGATCTTTACTCTAGATGTGATTAAGCATAGAGAATTAGAGACGAAGCTTTGGTACCACATGAAAACACACTAGAAAATACTTAGACGGAGGAGAGAATTGAGTATTGAATTAAAAGGTTTAAATAATAAATTTTTGCGGAATGGATCAATTTAAACTTTATAATAGCATATTTAACAATAATGAAGTACTATAAGAAATATAAAAGAGATGGAGATAGAAGATTCAAGCCCAGAGTTAACGTGGAGTTTGTCTCGCTTCCTAATCTCCACGATCACCTAAATTGCCTCCAATAGAAGACTTTACATACTTTATTAATTTCAATCACGTTAGCTCAAATAGAGCAATATACAAGTTTACAACACTCAAGAAATATTTCCTTCTCTTTTATGATGCTCTCTTATAGATAACAAATACAAGAATAGAGCTTTGATTTAGTTTTCTCTCTCTTCGTAGATTTAGCAAAATAATGAGCAAGAATTAATGAGAGAGTTTCTATTTGTATGTTAGCAAATGAAGGCTCTTAAAAATTTGTTGGAATCTTCCAAAGAGAAAGTATTTATAGATCTCAAGGATTTAAATGTCTATTAAAGATAACATCTTAAAATCGTCAAGCATTAAATGCGTATAACGGCTCTTTTATGCCACATCGGCTTATATTTCAAACTTGTCACACCTTGGTTATTGTCGCATTTTGGATCTTGTCGTGCCTCGATTCTTGTCGCCTTTAAGTTTGTCATGCCTTAAACTTGTTGCGCCTTAAACTTATCGTGCCTTGAATTGAACCGATCAAGTCTATGCTTATTTGAACTCATCGAGCCTGGGATTTGAACTTGTTGTGCCTTAAGTTTGTCGTGCCTTAGATTTTTCTCTCGATTAGACCAATCATGCCATTGATGAAACCCATGATCAAGCTGTTATTAAGGCTGTGCTCAATGCTCAATGATTTGTACCTATTAATTTTGCACCTACACAATCTCTAGAGAATGACACATATATTTTCTAGCATAGTGTTCATCCAAGTTGTTTGACTAATTAGCTGTAGTACAATTAGGTAGTTAATTGTGTAACTAATTTCCTTATCAAAATTTGCGTTGAACACACAAGTTCAACAAACATATCACTAATAACCCTTATATGCTCTCATAAGGGCAAATATTGGAAAATAAAGTCTAACAAGTAAAATAAGAAACTAGCATTTTAAAAATGCATAAAACTGGGTAGGAGATCCCTTTATTGATCATGGCTTTGACTCGATCGTGATCCTTTCGAATCATATTTCTTCTTTCTTCTTTAAGCAATTACGGGTGCGATAAGATAGATAACGGTCAACGTCTCGAGCATGACTACACTTGTTATCTCCTTATGTCTTCAAATCATACAATGATGTCATGCTTATTGCCTCTATTACAACTATTCTCGATCATAGCCTAGAACACGGGCATGGTAGCAGGTGTCATCTTCTCTAATTACGAAGTTTCACTGCTTAAGAACATCAAATCAATTCCTATTCCAAAGCGTACCATATATCCTTTGAGAAAGTCTAATTCATCATCATTCAGATCTTTTACATGGATTTTTTAAGCTAAATTCAACAAGTCCTTAGCTCTAGCTCGGTTATTGGTCCAGGTACTCATAATTCCTATCATTTTTCATCAACCCTTCACTTAATCCCCATTTAATCTTGCTTAATCCCTTCCCCCACACTTAAATAAACATTGTTCTTAGTGTTTAACGTCATGAAACAAGCAGGACAATCAAAAATTTAAGTGCAAAGCAAGATTAAAGAATAGAAGTTTGAAAAACTTATCTATTAATAATCACAAGTTGAGGGTGTGTGAACCGTAGCCTCCATTTGAACCTTGATTTAATCTGTCTAAGCTTTTATAAAACAAGGCAATTGACATTAGTGCACATCGCAAACTCGATTAAAGTCGTTAAGTTTGCGATCAAAATTCTAAGGCATATTTATGTATTTCGTGGCCTAGATTGTACCTGTGATAAAGACTTAAACAAAAAATTGAGTTTAGGAAAATACATAAGGCATGATTTAGTGTTGTTTACAACACTTGGCTTATTTTATTTACAATTCCCCCGTACTAAATTAAGCTTATCTTGCCATAGAGAATTTGGTTGTTTTACATAGAAAAAAGAATTAAAGAATGAAAGAATAAAGAACAAAGAATAAAGGATTTATATCATATAACAGAAACAATTTAAGGAATAACTATTTTTACTAGACACCATATTAGTATCAGATGTTGAATTTAACTAATTAGAATATGAGTTATTCAAGAAAAAATTAATGCAAAGATAGAAATTTTCTAAATTGCATGTTACTCAAGAATATCATTCAAAATGTAATTAATCAAAATTGGTCAGAGTTCAGATAATGCATAAATTTTACAATTGAGAGTTAAGAGTGTTTATGTTAATGTGGTTCTAGTCTTAGCCAATATCTCAAGCTCCTACTCCCTTCTCTTCCCCGACCTCTTGTAGCTCTATTACCTTTGTCTCCTCTGTAACTTTTCCTCTTCTTCCTCTGCTTCTACCACTTCTACCCCTGCTTCTTATCTACCCCCTTATACTAGCCCTATGCACATTCTTCTTTTTCGCCCCTCTCTGCTTCTTCTAACTAGGGCATCTTCTTCTTCATATTTTTTTTTCTAGCTGTAGGGCATATATAAATAGTCATCTCTCCTGTCAATCATGTCCATAGTATTTTGAATGTAGCTCAATCTATCTCTAGCCTCTTTCTACTAAGCTACTAATTCTTGTTTTCTCTTTCTTCTTTCTCTTATCTTCACCATCTTCTAGAATTTTATCATCATAATTGGCATTATCAATTTCCTCCAAAACTTCATCAAAAAATCTATCATTAGATCTGTCATCATCTTCCCTATCTTCAATACCCTCCACCCTTACATGTTGTTGATAGAGAATTACAACAAGATCAACCTCCTCTTCAACTACATGGGTAGTGTTTGAACAAGGAGTCTTTGAATATAAGGGACTATGATCCAATCTTCATGAAAGTTTTGGGGGACTAATCTTGTCATGCCCTAAAGGGTACCCTAAACATAACAGTCTATCGCATACTAAACAAGACTTAAGAATCACTAGCACAGTTATTCAAAAGTTTTGTATCAGATGCGAGGCGTTCCCTTACGAAAATAGAATACATATACAATTGGAGATAGATAGTTTAATTTAATAAAATAAGCATAAAAATATAAACCACATATATCTTAGGATCATTTGCAAAATACTAAAGGGTATTTCTCCGTAAAATAATAGTTTTTAATATTAACTCGAGTGTTTAAGGTTTCCTATGGTAGTTTATACAAAGATAAATGTAAACTTCTAAGGGAAACTCCTAACTTCGCATTACCTAATTTGGCCAAGTCCAGGGACATAATCAAAGGTACGGGAACTGCATCAAAAAGAAGCTGTGGGGGTATAAGCTACGCTAGCTTAGTGAGTGAATACTTCCAGAATATACATATCCCACAATTACATATATACACGCAAGTTGATTAATCATCCATATGAAATGCAACAACTACATGGGAAAACAAGACATATGATCTACTAGAAATCATATGTTGAATAGATTTACGCCCTCCATTCGGGATTAGGTGTTTCAGGCCCATACGACCATAGATTTCAATTTTTCTCTTATTTATCTAGTGGTTGTTTCAGGTGCCCACCCATTCGTTACTTACTTAGTTGATTCAAGTGCTACTCCACTTCCATTTCAATTCAGGCGACTTCGTGCCAATAACCGAGTTTTCAGGCCTACCTGTTGCCTAACTATTATGCCTTTTCCCCAAAGGTATAACAACGAATGTAATGTGACTCAATATATGTTATGCATGAACAATTTAGTTATATGGTCATGACATACTATTTAAGTGAATTATAGGCGATCATAAAGAATTCAGACACTTTAATTTTATACTAAATCATACAAATATTTATAACAATTCCTATTTCGATATTCTTATCATCAATTCAACCAAGTAGAATTCACATGCACATTACAATTTTATCTTGTCCTAATTATAATGCCACTATCATTTAGTGTAACTATAATTTACAGGCATAATACGGAATAGTAAATAAGAAGTACGATTCACTCGGCCATGGACACCGGTCTATAGTAGTAGTAATCCGGAGGCAAGAATTCTTCCAATTTAAAGTCACCTAAAAGAAATAAATACCAAAATGAGTATTTCAATCCCATAACTAATTCCAATTTATTAAACAAACTCTTAAGTTTGTAATTTTCGTGGTAAATGGAAATTCCAAATTAAAATGGCCATAACTTGATCATTTTAACTCGGAATTTCACAAATAAGCTATCGATTTCTATCTAATTCAAAAGATATATCTATTTATGATGTTATTCTTAAGTTTTGAAAACTTTTAGGTATTGGAAAACTCGATCAGATCTGATCAGTAGCTAAAAATTGCATTTCCGAAATTGTTTTGTCAAATTTGCATTGTTCTACCAAGTATATTATATGTACATGCAATATCTACAAGTTATTATCATGAATGACATGATATGAACTATCTATATATGTTTCCTTAATGATTTTTGGTTAAAAAGAATTTTTTTTTTTGAAAACTTTTACTTTGCAACAACTTCAAGAACACTTGTTGAAAAAAACTAGCTTTATCTTTTGAAAATCATATATTTTTACTAAGATAAAGCCTTGATGATCTATATGCTTAATACCTTCATTTCTTAATGAAATACTTCATTTAGGGTTGAAAAATAGATGTTTAAATAAGGAATTTCCTAGTTACGAATTTTACAAAATTTAAAGAATGAGAATATTGTTTGATTCGTGTTTTGAAACCTTTCCTTTGTTTTAGGATTATACTTTGATAAAATCCATTTATTCTTATCAAAATCAAGTCTTTATTACATCTATTTCCTAAGGCTCCTATTTTTCTATTAAAATCCTTATTTTGGCATTTAAAAATAGATGTTTAAATGGGGGTCATTTCTAGATCCGAATTTTGAAACTTGTGTTTGAGATTATCTCTTATGTAAAACTCATTCAATTTTTTCTAAAATTAAGTCCTAATCAAACCTACTCTCTAAGGCTTCCATTTTCTTTAATAAAACTCTTGTTTTAGGGTTAGAAAATAGGTGTTTACTTGGCATTTCATCCTAGTTACGAATTTAAGTTTTTATTGGGGTTAAAACAAGTTCTAACTTATCTTTTAACTTTTTTCTTATTTTGACAATTTCTCTTACTAAAACTAAGCTTAACTCATCAAAATCATTCCTTTATGATACATATTCCCTAAGCTCTTCATATTTAATGTAAAAACTTTATTTTGAAGTTGAAAAATAGGTTTTTTAAATGGTTGTTTCTTAAGATCCGAATTTCAAAAATCATTTTTTTGTTGAAACTAAAAAGATATTGAACTTTTAGGCATGTCCTAATTTATTATACTATTATAAGTCTTTATTCACATAAAACAAAGTTTTAATGGCATTTATGTACTCAAAACTCATAGATCTATTATATCATGCAAGTCATGGATGCAAATGAAATATGAGCATTATGTAGATGAGAGTAATAAAAGAATATATGCACAAAATATCCATAAGAGCAATATATAGCCATAATATAGCAAAATAATAGTAAAAAAACTTAAATAACAAGATCCATAACATTGTGATGGCAAGAATATCATGCTTAAGTGTTTCCACATCCCTAGCATAAAGCTCATGGGGATTTTAGTAGAACCACACATGTATGATCTTGCCATTACATGTTTTATTGTGGTAGGGTCAAGATCTATTACCTATTTAGTGTGTGAAGCTAGAAAACTTGAAGAAAAAAAAATACGTGTGTATGTGTGTGAAGGGGCCTTACGACAACACAAGAGAGGGAGAGAAAAATTTGCAGAAGTTTTATTTAAGAGAAAAGACAGAAAAGTGAAAAGTGAAAGGTAAAAAAGAGTTTATATAGGAAAAGAAATTAGGGTTTTGTGTGATTAATTAATTGAAGAAAAATCAAACAAATGAGAGAGAGGACAAGGGAGGGGGTGCCAGTTTCATGCAAGGAGGAGAGAGAGAGAGATTTGAGTTTGTTTTGTATAATAAAATTCAAATTTAATAAGTAATTTTAAGTAATAAAATATATTGGAAAGGTAAATTTGTAAGGAAAATGATGTAAGATTGTAAGAATAGGTTATAAGGATGTAAGAATAGGGTATGGGTGGTTGTACTTGTGAATAGTGTGATAGAAATCAAAAAGTAGATTATACAATTAAATTACCGGTAGTAATAAAAATATGATAAAAAGCTATAACTGTAATTTTTATAAAAAATTCTTATAATTATATTTTTGAATTCCTTATTAATTTTCGGTTCTAAATAGTTCTATATAATATTTTTCTATTTTCTGAGTCTCGGGGACCAGTTTTTGAGAACAGATCCCGATCGGGTTTGAAACGAATGAATTTCTTTGAAAATCTGATCTTTTATGTTTCAATAAATTATTTAGGGCTACATTCTACAGCTAAGTCATTTTTATTGTTTCAGGGTTTCATTCTCGAGATTGCCGGACTTAGGGTTCTTATGTCTAAACCAGCCTTAGGGTATCCTTTTAGGGTTTCGATTTCCGGTTCCGATTTTCGATACCAAATTCAGGTTGTTAAGAAAACGAGGGCTTACAAATCTTTTAATAATTGCATAGAATTCTTCATCAGGGGACTCTTTTTGCAGGACATTATCCACAATAGTTGCGGCTCCTTCTACAATAACCGTAGCTATATCATCGACAAAAAATTTGAAATACCATTTTCTCCATAACCAATTCTCTTTATAGCTTAACTTCATCGTTGGTTTTCTTTTCTACTTCATTTCCTCAATTGCTACAACATTTAGGTCAATGCCACCAAGGGTAGTGGCATTGCCTTGTTCACTTTCAATAGTAGCTTCAACACTAACATTTAGATCAATCATTTCCATCACATCTACATCACCATTCATGCCATCATCATCACCAACATTATCCATTAGATTCATGATAATAGGAGCACCACAACACCATCATTATCACTAATATTATGCCTAGCAACTCTAGCTTCTCCACTACCCATATTAGTGATACTAACAGATGAGGAGATGTTCTTGACCAAGTTATCAAGCAGTATTGGGTTGTGCTCGTCATCTCATGATTCATCTTAAATGATTATTTTTCTTTTCCTTTTAGCTAGTACTTTGGTTCTTTTATAGGTTTCAGGTAAAGGTTTAACTGTAGAAGTTGTCTTGCCTTGATCCTTAAGTTATAGTGTTTCGAGTGTTTGTGATTGGATAAGAACTAAAATTGTCTATTTGTCTTGGGTTGAGGCTTAAGACAAAGGGGTTCAAAAGTTTATGTTTGAGGTTGGGTAGAGTGTGTTTAGGGAGATTGTATATGGGGAAAAAATGTTTGTGGTGAGTGTGTATAGGGATTAGGGGAGTAAGGCATGGCATCATTATTCATTGTCGTTGTCATCATCATTAGGACGTGACTCTCAGCATTCCTTACTCAATTGTAGGCTTCTTGGGCTGTAGAGTTGTAAAGGAGTTTGAGTGATCATATCAATCAATTACTTCATGCTATTCTTAATATCACTAATATCCTTGTCATATTTATCTTTAAAAGTACTCAATTTTGTCTTGAATTCCTTCACTTCCTTTTCTAATTTATGAAACTAAGTAGCTGAATATTGAGCTAGTGCTTCTCGTTCTTGTGGCATAGTACCCTCAGCTTTAATATCAATCTCAGGATTTTCAACTTTACTATACCCTCAGCCTTTGAATGTAACATTATTCAACAATTTAAAATCACACAATTTATCAGATGGGCCCTTCTTCAGCTAAAAACTCAAAATTCTTAATACTCTAGTGATCAACCCACCAACAAATATACCTTCGCCTTGAAAGTTTGCTTGGTGTCTAATGTCCAACACTACCAATAATCCTACATTCATCCTGTACCCCTTTATCATAAGTTATAAATGAGGCAACTCTCCCCGTGCAATTGTGCTTGCACCCTCCAATTTTGAGCAAATGGATCTTACCAACATGTAGTGTAAGACCCTAACATTGAACTTCTTGAATGTAGACCCTTTCGTGTTAGAGGGGGGAAAAGGCATCATCAGTCAACTCCTTAGAAAAATCTTTCCCCTCATGTAAGATCCAAATAGGCAATTCTCCAAATTATCTACTATAAACTTCATTTTTGCCCTCATACAAATCCAAAGCTTCAATAAACTATCTCATAAAGACACTCCTATACTAATCAAAAGCGAAAAAAGTGATAGTGTCTTCTATGTATGGCACCTAGTGACCTGTCTTGAAATTTGCCAAGAGCTCTAGGGTCACCCTCTCAAAGACATCCTCTTGAACATTAAAAACCCTCCCCCAAGCCTTATTATCAAAATATCTTTTAACATAGGCTTAAGACCATACTTCCTTAACACCTTCCAGTCAACTACTATATTTGGAACAATTACTTTCTTCTCTACATGTTTATTAGACTTGTCATTATGTTTATTAGTCATGCTTACTGGAGGGGTTAGTTTAGTACTTACGTAGGAAGAAGAATGCCTACTTTCAACTCTAACCTTTTTGGTTTATTTTTGGAGTTGTGTTTGTGATCGTCGTTTTGGTGTCATACTTGCAAAACAATCACAAATAACATGAGTTTCTTGCTTAAATATAAAATCCAAATAGAATCGTACATTGCCTTAATTTTCAATTAAAACCCACTTTAGGTCATTTATGTTTATTGAACAAGAATTTAGGGTATAATTAATCTCATATTATTCCAAACAAATTCAACTTGTTCTAGTTAACTTTTTACTTCTCTAAGTTCATATCATCATTATATTACAAAGAATCAGTTCTTAAACAACCCCAAACAACCTAAGTTCATTTTACAATTTCGTGGATGCTTAACAATCATGATAGGCTTTTTCAAAAACTTCTCAAGTTAATCCTCAATATTCCAACAAATTAGGGTTATTATCAACTCAACTTAACCAATGCTAATGATCAAAACAACTTTAAGCATACATTTAGCATCAGTAAAATCGAATCATCAAAACTACCTAGTTTCTAATACCCTAAGATCAACAAGATTGAGCAATTATCTACATGAAAATAAATCAGAAAAATAATATTGGAGTGAGGAAGCATGTTTATCTTATTAGTTTGATGGCAAACATATTGGAAATATTTGATTTTTATAGAGTTTTAAAATGGATGTTTTAAGGGTTCACTTTAAGAGAGAAACTAGGTTGTTAATGTCCTTTTTTCTTTTTTACTGAGATGGAAGTAAAAGTACCCAAGCTTTATACATTATTCATATCACGGGTACAACCATGATTTCATTATCATATCATAAAAAGAATAAAAGAATCAAGGCCTCGATTTGAAATAAGCTAACTTTCGTTTAGAGTATGACTGATGAGATGCAAATCATGCAATCTGCAAGCATTATAGGGACTCGATGGGCCTACCACGCTTGAACCGGGTAATTCGGCCTCTACAGAAATGAGGTCAAATTGGACCGAGACCACTGGCAAAAAAGGGCTACCGACACCACGTTTTAAACAAGACAGACAGACATGTGAATTGGGTTTGAGGCTGCTGAAAACCTCTCCTTCAAGCCTTTCGTAGTTCGCTTGTCCACATATCACAAACTTGCCTTGCAGCATGAAAAGTTAAATACTGTTCGCATAAGTTAGCGCTATTGATCGACAAATACACTGCTGGTCCACTGATGGGTTAGATATGGGTCAACCTCTTGCTTCCGTATCACTGCACTTGATGATTCTCTAATCTTGTCCTATGTCTTGCTTGATATTGATGGACTCTTTATTTAAAAAAGGAGAAGAATGAACGTATTGTGAGCTGCAAGTGACTAAACTCTATAGGCCACATTTGAATTTCATTTTTTCAGTGGTGGACAGAACGTTTTCCACTTTATTTTGTGATTATGTTTATCTACCCCACCTTCAAAAGCACAATCATATCTCCCTCTCCACACTTTCTTTTTGGTTTTCCCCTAACTCACTCCCAATTTGGTTCGGTTTACGGTGCTTCTAAATTTAAGTTAATAAATTTAAGAAAAAATATTTTGATCTTTTTAAAAAATAATTACACATTTTATAAAAGTATCAAATGTTTTAAAAAGAATATATAAAAATAAAATTTAAACTATTAGCCTGAACCACTAATGTGCCAATCAATATTTTTCAACAAAGAGATCTTAAATGATAAAATCGCATCCTATATGCCAATCATGAGGGAATTTAGTGACACTGCTACTGCTAACACGTTTAAATCACGTTTTGATTGCCGAATCTGATACGATATCACTATCAAAAAAAAAAAAAAAAAAAATTCAAGAAACCAATCAATTTAAACCCATAGCTTTTATATACATTTTTCATCCTTAACCTTGTAGTTGATACTCTTTGTGTTTTTAAT
This sequence comes from Combretum micranthum, assembly GCA_024138025.1. Classification (NCBI taxonomy): domain Eukaryota; kingdom Viridiplantae; phylum Streptophyta; class Magnoliopsida; order Myrtales; family Combretaceae; genus Combretum; species Combretum micranthum. The sequence goes on along the minus strand of JAMXBD010000773.1, from coordinate 213,590 downwards.
TTTTAATTGTATTAACATACTTGACAATAAAATATAACTAAATTGGAAGATTATTTATTTTTATTATTATTATTATTATTATTATTATTATTATTATTATTATTATTATTATGACGTGAAATAGATTAGAGTAGGTGTTTTAGATAATATCATACCCTATGATTAGCATAATTTTATTCTATAGATGTTCAGTGAATACTTCCTGTATTTTTAGCCTGTGTAGTTGTATTTTTGGCAAAAGGAAATATATATGTAGTAACAGTACGGCAGTAACATTGTGACATTCGAATTTATAAGATTATTGTTAACGAGTGACGAAAGCCACACAAAAGCACGCCAAGATTTTTTTACCTTTTTTCTTAATTTTTAATACAATTGTCTTATTACTATTACCACTTTTACATTGATTTATATATGTCAACATGGGAGAACTATTCATCCAGTATTTATTAAATATTTTTTTATCAGTATATAGACGTAATTATATTTTGAAGTTGGTTCATGTCCATTTAAACTGAATTAAATGATAAAAAGTCAATAACGTCAGAAAATCTTCAAATCAGATAAATCAGCTAAAGAAGTAATTACAAGAATGTGTCTATGTAAATGGTTTTTTTTTTTTTTTTGGCCATATATGTAAATGGTTAACTTGATGTTTTATTGAAGAAATTTTGTCAGAGCTAATGTTTTTTAGCAGATATTCATAATAATTATATTTTAAAAATTCAGTCTTTCTATAATTATAATAGTTTTGAAAATATAGTTGATTGCAATTTTTTTAAAGAAAAATTCATATATATTATGGAACATTTATCTTATTTCAGTGACTGCATTTTTTTTTCTCATGAAGCGGAAGAATACTTCTTTTTCTAAATTAAAATAATCTTTAAAATTTCTCATGGATCTAATGTTTTATTTGTTTCATCATTTTTAGTTAATTTTAATGTTATATTTTTATTATTTTTAAATAGATATTTTATTAAATATAAATATTAATTAAAAACTGATATTTTTATTTATAAACGGATCAAATATATATGATACAAAATACAGTAGACTTATAGTGTTATGAATAATTAGTATACGGACAAAAATCATAAAATCCAACAGACCCGCAGCAGGATATGAGGCCAGCCGCGGAAAAACTCATGGTACCGCGTAACTTATGCTATTTCAGCGAGAACGACCTTGCGTCGGCAAGACAAACCATTGCCGTACATTGTAAGCAAAGGTAAAGTCCTTTTTATGTTATGTTTTTGTTTTGGTTTGGAAGCGGAGTCTCCCTAAATTTTCCGTGTCTCACATTGGCTTAAAAATCAATATTAATATTATTATATTAAATAAATGTACTTTTATTGTGTCAAAAAATCAAGAATTAAGCAAATCTCTCCATTATGAATAATCTCCATCCTAAAAATTTTCTTAGATGTGAATTTATAATTAATATTTCATATATTTATTGATGATATTTTTTTTATAATTTCACACATATTGGGAGGATGTCAAGTGGATACTTACCTGCATTTTTATACGTCAGCCTAATACCAGCTATAGATGCGGAGTTAGTTTTGAATTATTAAAGTAGAAGAAGAAATTATCTGAAATAACTTTAACTAGTATAAATTAAGCCATTCAGGGATTGACAGTTGATTCAATTCTGGATTATTCAAATTCGGCAAATTTTTTTAAACCCAGCCCAGCTCTTCGAATCGGAGAAAAGTTCAAAACAAACTAAATTTGGTTTAGATTAATTTCAATTTGAACCCAAATAAATAAATAAAAAACATGTAAATTATATATATAATATATATAGATGTTATTATTGAATCCCAAATTTAAGTCAAGGTTCAACTTAAAATTGACTAATAATTTTAGAGGCCTGAACACCATGGAGATAGGAGTTTTGAATTTAAACTCTATTGGAAGTTGCACTAGACAAGTCTAACTCTATTAAACTCTTGTAGATTCATCAAACTTGATTAATATTTCAGTTTGAATAACTTGATTTCACTTGTGAGCTATTATATAATCTGATCTTTTGATAAATTACTAATATAGCTTGATTTTAACTAAATATAAGTCAAGCTTAAACAACTTACAAGTAAGTTTGACTTACTTATGTTCTTTGAACTTTCACATTGTTTATTTTACATAAAACTATATATTGATAATTGTATTTATTATTTTCTAGTAATATAAATAAATATTAAATTGTTGCTATTTTAAATACTGCTATATCTTCTATAATATATATAGTTATGTAATGTGTGTGGGTTAATACGATTAGATTTACGTAAGAAATTCGTTTCATGTTATTTTTAGATTTATGTAGACATATGTTTTTAATTGTACAAATGTCATATGCATATAATCCTTATGTTTATATTTTATGTCACATTGTTTAGATTTATGTAAATGCATGTTCTCATCTATATATCATATGTATATAGTCTTTATACTAAATGTGGAAAAGCAGGTATAAAAATTAGAGAATATTACATGTTTAATATACCTTTAAAAATTACATAAATGTGTCACTATCACATAATGGATGCGTGATATAGGTTTTCATGTGTATTGCCTCTTAGTTATGCAATACACGTAATATTAGGAATATTCCTGGAAAATGTGCTTGCCTCCACATTCATAAGTTATAATCAAAAACTAATATTTAACCATTGATTTTAGATATGAAAAACTTACAAGTACAGCCAATAATGCTCTTGAGTGGCTGGTATATATCTTTAGGTGACCCTATGATATTAATTGCAATAGTCGACAGAGACCATGGATGGTAGTGTATCATCATGCTGCCGTACCAGTCTTTGTGTTTGTCATCCCAGTGGATGATAAACCTAGCATGTTTTATCACCCAATCCTCCTCTGATTTGCCTTTAAGATCCATACCATGTGTATCATCTAGATTCGTTTCACAATCTTTATGGGATGCTCTAAATCCCACAAATTGTCTCATAACCTTATTTGGTAGGTGCATCTCGACAATGTAGAAGCAAATCAAGGGTACTCTAGCTAGCCAAATATCACTCCCCTTAATACAATATCTAGCAAAGACTGTACCATTGCTGAAGTGTAAGCTGTCCAACATTATCATCTTAGTATATGAAAAATATATTACACATAACTTTTGAAAATTTAAATATTAGAAGTATGACATATCTATGAAGGGATTCAGAGATTAAGCCCCTTGCGGTACCAATGTAGTACATTGTAAAGGTTTGTCTGACATCAAAGATGTCATCCATCTGAATGCAAGAGGTCATTGCTGATCCAATATAGGCATGAGGGTCCTACAAGGGGCTATATGAGGGAATCCATCCCATACCCATATCTGCAAAAGTATACAAGCACCTCTTATCTCATAGGCACCTGCCCATGCAACTCTATATAGATATCTATATAAAAAAAGCCAAGCAAGCCAATTTCCAACTGTATGTCCTAGCTCCAACTGTATGTCCTAGCTGCCTGGAAATCCTCTAAGGAACATCAAATATACTAGGCTAGATGACATACCGAGGAATAGGATACTACCCATCAATAACAAAATGTATACCATTGCATGTCGTTGGATGGCAATCTCATTCACTTGCTCTGGTAAACCTTATAATAGTATCTTCTTCAACCATGTCATCCTTAACCTCTGACCACTAAATATCTTATTATCCGGTTTAACTTCAAGTAAATGCTCACACAAATTAGACCATATGTGTGCAGTACTCACCATCACTACCTACTTATTAATGGGTAATCCAAACTGGACATCAATATCTTGTAATGTCAGCCCAACCCCTCCACGTGGCATATGGAAGATGTGGGTCTCTGATCTCCGCCTCTCTATTAGTGTAGTAATCAAAGCCTAATCTAGCATGATAAATGGTAAACGAGCTACATCAGAAAATTTAGCTTACTTAAGGTAGGGGTCTATACGAGGATCATATGCAACTTTCATCTCCTCTGGATTCTTCAATGATTCCTCACCCTATCTGCATATCACAAGTCTATGTGTAATAATTAAATAAATCGTAAATAGATTCACAAAATGAATAGATCAATTATACACATATTTTAGCCTAGTTTTACACCACTCCATGTCATTCAATCTGTGGCCTATATGTCTATTGTTAGGTCAACAACAATCTATCAGGTGGTCCTAGATCCATTTATATAAAGTAAAGTAAAGACTTGTTAGTTTTACTGGAAAAAAATTGTTTTAATATAGAGTAATCAATCATATAATACAATTACATCATAACAAAAATTAAAAAAAATTGTGTATTTTCTATTCTTAGTTTATTACCTAATTGTTTGGACAAGTTCTTATATTGTATCCTTTTTTTCTACATTTTCCACAAGTATTCTTTGTAGGTTTCTCCTTTAGGTCCATTTCATTATGGAACTTGCTTGTTCTTAGTCTTTATTTTTCTCTACCCTTTTCATAGTGTAGGTATATACATGGCATATCTTCCACATCTATCCATGTTCGCTTATCTCTTAAAGGCTAAAAATTGCCTATGTAACAAGTTAGCTAATTCTCCCAATGAAACCATCTTTCAATCTTTTGCATGGGATTCATTTTCACATGTGCCATGGCTGCAAAAGCATGGGAACGTAGTTATAAACCCCTAAATTTTTCATAATTCATATAAAATGATTTTAGAAGTTAGACATCAAAGCTGAGACCTTGAAAATTGATCTAAGTTAAAACCAAATTCTAAATTAGGTCACATACGAAAATTCTTAACCTTAAGAAAAAGAGAACCCTCAAAACAAAATAGAAAATCCAATAATAAATTGATTTAACATCTGTACACCAATCAAATCATCTATCAAATTCCTAACATGCAAATCAAGATGATATATCCAAATAACACTCGACAATAAAATACTAAGACCTTAAATCCTTCTGTGAATTTTAGAATTAAAATTTTCAATTTTCAGCAAAAGTCAAACCGAGTCAACCCATAACCCTAGACTTAGTTAAACGATCCCGAGAACTGAAAAATATTAAATAATCATAAATAAAATGAAATAAACCATAGATTTTGAACTAAAAATATAACCCCAAAATTTTACGATCTTACGAATAACTCAAAAAAATCGGAAGTCAAACTGGAACCTTAAAAGTCAATAAAGTTTACGACAAACCCCAGTATTTAAGATCTGGCAATCCCGCGCTCTTAAACCCTAAACAATAGAACATAAATAATTATTGATAATAGTTTGTAATAATATAGGGAAGCTTAAAAATATTAGATTCGCAAATTTCTAATGTTCTTCGGATCCGAATGGGATCAGTTTTCAAAAATCGTGCATTGATACATCGGACGGCAAAAATATTCAATTAATACAAAAAAACTCATAAAAATATAAGAAATCCAAAAATATCAGTTTCATAATTTTTTAGCATCTAAAATTATATGATATAGCCTATTTACACGTATTTTTATTACCACTGGTATTTTATTTGTTTAAATTCTATTCATAGTAATTTTCTACTATTAATTACTATTCATCTATTTCTACTTTTTCTTGCTACTTATACACCTATTTTCTTACTTTTTACTTTTCCAATACATTTCTAATCAAATCATATATTACACATTACTTACTTTTCTTACAAAATTACAAAATAAATAATTTCTCCCCCTCTCTCTTCCTCATGGCCGGTGCTACCTCCCCCTCTCTCGTCTCAATTATTTTTTTTTTAATTTATTTTATTTACATCTAATTTCCCTCCATCTTCAACTATAAATACCTCCTCTCCTCCACTTCTTTCACGCCTTCATTTCATATAACAAAACCTCCCAAAATCACTCCACAAAATCATCTCTCCAAAATTTCTCTCTACCAAAACTCTCTTCCACAAATTCTTCAACAATCTTTATCTATACACAAACTATCCACCGCATACTATCAACCACATAATACCCCATTCATCTACCATCTTCACACCACAAAAACACTTTAGGTAACTTCTTCCTGCCATTTAGTTTACCCATGTCATGTAACTAGCATGACCATGGTGTTGTTTTGGAACTCATATGAGTAGTAAAAGCAACAACATGTTCATGTTTTGTTTTTGCACATGAAATTCCTATTTTATTATCTTGTTATTATGCTTTAATATATGTTGTTATTAATGTTATTATTCGTTATTATTATTGTTATTATTATGCTTCTAATCTAACTCTCTATATATATTACTAAGTATATGTATATCTATATATTATTAGAGCCTAAATGATCACTAACTCTTACTAACTTGCTTTTATTGTTCTTAATACTTCTATTATTGCTTTTTCTTTTCTTTTTTTTTCCATTTTTTGGGACTAGTCTATTCTTAGTCCCGGGATGCTTTGATGAAGCTAAGACTCCCAATACTTGACTGGGTTGTCTTGATGAAGCTAAGGCTCCCAATGCATGACCGAGATACCTTGATGAAGCTAAGGTTCCCAATACTTGATATTATTACCTTACTTATTATTATTATCTTACTTCTTACTTTTTCTTATATTTTAATCATTTTCATATTACATACTCATATACATGCATCATCATAATGATATTGTCTCAACAACATTTAAAGTGGAATTTTTCTTTAATAGAGCAACTTGAAACTGAAACTCTTTTATTATGTAACTAGTCACTAAATAAAGAAACTTGTCGACAACAACTTAGAAAATGTATTTTTTACAACTTCTTCTCAAACTTTTCCTAAGTGTCAACAAGGATAATTTTACAAAGAAAACAAAGGAAAAATGAAACCAAACTCTCTTTACATACATCAAGATTTTGTTATCATCCACCTAGGAAAATTTATTTCTACAACCTCTTTTCAAACTCACAAAGACTTTTCTTAAATAACAATAAAAATGATTTTTCTCAAAGAAGTTAACTAACAAAATAAACATTTTCTTTTATTATGATAAGTCACATAAAGTTTATTAAAACTCGGTAATAATATTTATTTGATAAATAAACTTTTCTCAAAAAGCTTATTTGTAGGAATTTTTATCAAAAGTAATAACTAAAATAAGTTTTATAAGTTAAGATAAAATCAACTTACTAAATTATAAACTCACTTAAAAAAATAAAAGTTTGCCAAGGTTTCTAAATGATAAACTCATTTTTAAAGAAATAAAAGAATATAAACAATAGAGGTTTCAAAAACAATATATATTATAAAAAACTTATGAAAATATTAAAACATGATTTCCTTCAAAGTAAAATTGGTCAAAGAGTTAAAAGACCAAGTTTTAGAAATAAAGTCTATTTTTAAAGAAGATGGAAAATGAAAATATAAAAAAGACTTGTTTATCAAAGTCATTTCTTTAAAAGAAAATATACGCAACTCAAATTATTATAAGTTATTAACAACTTAATAAAACTCTTGAAAACTTCATTTTTATCACTAAAAGTAAAATTTGTAAAAGAGAAAATATATTTTAGAAAAGAAATTGGAAAACAAAATAAGAAATACTTATAATAACTCAAGAAATTATGAAATTCTTTCAAAACACTTAAGAAAGAGACTGTTAAGACACAAGTCTTCAACACCGCAAGATATTGTTTTACGAAATATAATCATTGAGATAATACTATTAGAATCTTGCATACAATATGAGTCTATATATATATATATATATATGTTCAAAGAATTTTTGCAACTATACAAATATCTACATTTTGATACAAGTATTTTTTGATAAAGAAAAGTTTGCAAACTTGTGTTTTGAAAACTACAATTTTCGTAATGAATCTGTATCCTACGGTCTTGGAACACGAACAACCTTATATGACCAAAATAACCTTAGAAATGGATAGATCTTTTCGAATAGGTAGAAATCGGTATATAATATGCGAAATTCTGAGTTAAATGAGCAAGTTATGGCCATTTTAAGTTGAAATTTCATTCAATGCGATTTTGACGAACATAGAAAAATAGAACTAGAAAGCTTAAATATAATTTCTACAAAATACTCATCCCGAGTATTTCTTTTGTCTAGATGACGAGGAATACGGGATTTCTCTTCCTGAGGATTACTACGACAAAGAAGATTGCAAAATAGACGAGTGAGTTATTCCTCTTAATTTCGTTACTTGCTTATGCTTGTAAAGTAGTGGCATTAGTATGATAAGAGAAGATAAAAATGGATGTGTATGGGGAATTCTGGGATATGTATATATGTGATTCTATGCCTATGTGATAAAATGAGAATTAAGAATATCTCAACTTCAAACTGTCTGTTTAAGAGTTTTGTTTACTTACTTGTATGATTGATTATTGTTTGCTAAATTGTTTGATCGCCCCCAATAAACTTAAATAAGGTTTAGCTTAAGAAAATAAAATGCTCACACATAGCATCCATCGAGTCACATTTCTTTCGGAAGGCTGCTACTCCTACGTGTAGAGTTGGATTGACTGTTATCATGTTGGGACATAAGCCATGTTCTTTCCTAGAGAATCTAAATTACTCGGGGAATGCGACTCTAGGTTCGGAGCTGAGCCAACCAAACGCTTTAGGCAGGGGCTTGGGGATTAGCAATAGAAGGTCGAGGATCTTTATCAACAATTCTCAAACCTTCGACACGGAGGGGTAAATCCATTCTATACATGTTTTCCGGATAACTATATATATTTGTATAATCACGTGATTGTTGCATAGCATGCATAGCATATGCATGAAAATTAAATGAAATTATTTGAAATCATGGTACGAATGAAAGGGAATATCTCACTAAGCTAGATGTAGCTTATACCCCCATAGATATTTGTTGAAACAGGTATATTTGTGGCTCTATTCAAGGATCATGACATTAAGGAAGTCATTGATAGAATTTAAACTCTTGTGGAGGCAATGGGAATATATGATGCAATTATTTTGTAAATCCCTTATATGTAATGTATGCTAGGTTAGTATTTTGGAGGTTTCTAAAGAAGTGTATTTATATAGATTTGAAGACAATAGCGGAGGTATGCCCCTAAGAATTGTAATCAACCATGTTTATGTTTATGATAAGTATTCTCCTTGCCTTGTTACTTAATCGTCATCGATGTAAATTGTGCTACTTCGATATATGCCATTGGTTGTGATGTACGCCTTGTACATGATATGGAAGCCTTTGCATGACTAAGATAGTCATACTTAGGCTTTAGTATTGTGTATGGTGGACTGTCACATTTAGGGTACCCCTTGGGTATGACAGTGGTATTTTGAATGTTTGTCATTTGTTACAACTACATGTGTTATTGAGAATATTCACCTTATGATAATGGCTACCCTTTTTTCCATAACCTGTAAAATAGGCTCCTATTTGCACCTAAAAAATGCTACTTGTTCTATTAAATGTAACCATCTTATGTCAAGTAGCTGCTCCTCTCCATCTTTCTATCTTGGTTTAAACCCATCTAAGGTATTTTTTCCTGTTCTTATAGCCTCGTGTGCTTCATTACGCCTTTTGTCAAAATAGCCAACACAATTATAGAAAATTTTAGAATTAAGGCTAATAAAGGCAATGATCTTGCACCTTTTAACACTACATTGTAGCTTTTACTATGGTTTGTTATCATCTTACCATACCTAAAAACCCCCATCATAGGCCTTTGTCTACTGCTCAAGTGGTATGTTTTCAAAGTAGTTTGGAGCAGTTTTGTGTGTCTTCCTTTTTTCCTCCATATAGAATTCATATTTTCTTTCTTATTTATGAAATCTCGCTGCTATATGACCTTCTTCAAATATTGATTTTTGTATTTTGTGCTGAAATTGCTAGCAGCATGTCTTATGCATATCCTCCTTGCACAATGGAGGGGAGGTGTGGGCTGCTATCCAACATTCATATCCTTTAATGCATTTATTATACCTTTGTATCGATCTGATATAAAACACAATGTGTGATCATCACTGCGCCAACCTTCAAGGCATCTTTTTAGCTTTTTTAGGAACCATGACATGTGTCACTTGATTCCTTATCCACCAATGCCAATGCCAGTAGAATGATATGATTCGCTCCATCTACACAACATATAATCAATAAAATATGTGGATATTTGCCATACAAAAATGTCCCATCAACATTGGTAACAGGCCTGCAATATCTAAAGGCTTCTATGCAAGGCCCAAATTCCCAAAACAATCTAGCAAATACCGTATCTTTTGTCACTTTCGATTGATTGCTCTTTTCATGAAATAGATGTATGTGGGTTAGTTCTTTTGATAGCAGCTATTAGTTTTGGCAATTCATTGTATGATTCATATTAATCTCCATACACATCTTCAATCGCTATCCTTTTTGCCCCCTAAACTTTCCTTATTGACATCACATATACATATGTATTTTCAATCTACTGTCTAAGGGTGGAGATTGGCTCATGAATGTTTGATCAAGTTATGGATGATCTTGTTTAAAGCTCTTATTTGTGCATGTGTATGGACCATGAGCAATGTAATCACAAAGTTGACATCCTGGCGTTTTTGGCACCCATAAAGTCACCGTTCACAATTACAAGTTGTCTTGGCTTCACAAACAATATTCCATATCTTCTTATTTGATTTTGTCACTATGAAGCTGTAGTGATTCTTTATGTTCCACATTTTCACCCCATAGATCAAATCAACTTTAGTATTAAACCTCATTCCAGTCTTAAATTCATTACCTAAACATAGGTCTTTAGATTTAAGAAATTCTTCCTCATAAGATGCATAACCATCTCTAACATCCATGTTATTTAGGAATGGAAAAGGATTTTGGAATGATGAACTTTCACTAGTTTGTTGGTCTACTTGAGCACTTTCTACAACATTGCCTTCTTAAAGTAGTTCATTTTTCTTTTGAGACTCATTTTCACCACTTGATGCGTTGATCTCAAATGACATCCCCTTCTCCTCATCTTGACTCTCCTTAAATATTACTTCATATTTTGAATCGTTTCTATATCATTTGCAATATAAACATTCTCTTCAACTTTTGACATTGAATTATTGTTCCTTTCTATATTTATTTGAAGATTTGTACACTCTTGTGCCACTAGTCTTTTCGGTATATCTAGTTGATCCACTACATGTTGCTTCATGGACATGGTTAAGATATTTTTAACTTCAACATACAATTGTTGAAGGCTTGTCATACCAAATGTCTTTACAATATTAATTAGAGCTTCAATATCTACATTAATACTAATATCTTTTAGCATGACTTCTTTGTAAGTTAGACTATAGATCGATACTTGCTTGCAGTACATTTCAACTTTGCTTCCTCTAGGATCAATTCACAACTCTTCAAATTCCATGTTCAAGAAATTGGTGTAATCAGTGTCTATCCTTACTTTTATATTCTTCGATGGTCATCTATCATAATATGGTCCACCCTGACCTTGCAAAATCTTACCATTGGCAAAAAGAGAAATTCCAACATAATCTACCATATTTAGACATACAATAGCATAAAATAGATTAGTCAGTTGTGTAATTTTAGATAATCAAAATGCATATATGATATGCATGATTATTTCATTACTTTGTAATTTATAATCAAAGGAGCTTCTTGTAGTGTTGGCATGATTATGAACAACCCTAAATTCTATGGTGAATATACTCCAAAACCAAATGTAATACCATGAGCAATCTATATCCTACAAACCCAATTTAAAAGAATAGTATACCTTAGATTCAATCTATTCATCAAGCAATCATTTTGCTTAATGCCATTCTCATACTCATAAAGTAAACACTATGAACATGGCAAGTTCAAACTTGGGTTCATGCAATCACAACTATACCTTTGAAATTCCTATGGCAAAACAACAACTAAATGGATTTTAGTCTAGTAATGAGAAAATAATAATAGTAACCTCATCAATTATGAGAGCTAATTGAGATAGAAATAATTAAATAATACATTATGCTATAAGAAGTTCTAATTTCTATTTATATTGAAGTCAAATATTGGATATTATATGAGATTTGAAAAGGATAAAAATGCAACACATAAGTGTTGTTTAACAGATTCCATATAATAAGGTTTAGGATAAGAGGAAGTCAATGTTGTTTCTTCCTTGTAAAATATCTAAACATGGCATGCTGACATTGAGAATATGAAACATGTAGACACCAATAGAAGGCAGTTATTCATAGCAACAAAACACGTATGGTGCACAGTGAATAACAAAGTGTTCAAACTTTATAAACAATTATAAGCGTTATAACCTTAATGATAACAACATGCTGTGAATCGATTAATGATTTACAAATATTGAACCAGACAAACCTTGAATGTAGCCTCACAAATATGGAGTGTAGCTTCACAAAGACGTTTAATAATTGATGTTGATGAATTTGTAATTGAAATCGTTTTAATAAGAATGCAAATCCATTAAAAACCCTATTTAGACATTTCATCAAACAGCTGATGTGTATAACTATGATTCAAATAAATTGGCAAATAAATGGCATTTTTTAAGTAAATTAGCATACCTAGATGATCTTTGTATGTTATGCGAAGTGATTTTTCCAAACTCAAACAAAAACTCTAGATTTCATGGAGATCACCAAGAATGCGATTAAAAGTGATTTGGGAGTTTGAGTTTCTAAGCACGCAAGGAAAAAGAAGATCAAATTGGGTATATGATAGTGTGTATCGCATGACCTAATGGTGATACATTAAATGAAACGGTGCGTTTCAGAGGTATGGGGTATATCACTCAACCAAAGTATGATATAGCAGTGTATCGCTCAATCAAAGTACGATGTATTGTGTATCGCTCTGCCAAAGTGTGATACAAAGGCGTATCACTCTGGCAAAGTGCAACACAAATGTACGTATAACTTAGCACAAATCATGCACATGTATCGCTTGTTGTAAATACTATACAAGAGTATCGCCAATCCTAAATGCAATACATAAATTTTGAATTTGCTGTATCTCTTGTACTATATGCAATACAAGTAAAATTAAGGGTATCTTTAGCTCAATATGCGACATAGCAACACTACTTTTGTATTTATTTTTGTATAATTTGTATTTGTGTTTTTTTTAAACAACACTAGACACGTGTTTTACCCTCAAAGGTAATATGATAACTTAGAAACTATTTTTTGAAGTTATGATCTCTCATATTGGAAGCTATAGGTTGTAGTACATGTACATGTGTACCTTGTCACCATGAAATTTGTATACTAAGCTATTTAAGACACATGTTTTAGAATGGTATGTAGTTATTTTAAACGATCTTAACAAATATTATTGATCATAATAAAATTCAATATTTTTAACTTTTTTTTTGCCAAACAATATTTTTAACTTAATATATGATTAAGACTTAATCTCATTTTCCTATTAAAAAGAATGATTGTATTTAAGTTAACAATTTGAAGTTTGGCTTATATATTGTATTGTATTTTTCGTTTAGTATTCTTGTAACAGTAGACATGCATGTGGAAATAATTTTATGTTGAGGGTCCCTATTAATAATAATTACCTATATAATGTCAAATTAAAAATAATACCAATAAATTATAAAATCATGATTTATACAAGATATATAAAAATTTACATCCAATGTATATTATGGTTAAAAAACATGATACCATACATATGTTTGTATGGATATTGTGCTTAATAAACATGCAACATGTAAAGATGCTCCAGTAAAGTAGAAAAGCAAGCAATAGAAAAAACAAAAAACAAAAAAAAAAATGGAGAGAGGGTAAAGATTAAGAAGAATGTGAAAGGGGGGAGGAGAGAGAAGTGAAAGAGATGGAGAAAAAAAATAGATAAAGGTGATAGAAAGAGAGAGAAAGGAGATGTTATATGGGTGGAACATATATTTAGGGTTTTTTTTTAAAAAATACATAAATATAAATTGTATAAAAAATATTAAATTAGTGTTGCTATCCCATCAGAGTGAGATACAAATTTTATATTTGTATGTATCGTGGGTAGAGATATAACGACCTAGTAAAAAAATTTGAGCTGTTATCGCCATTAGTTTGCGATATAGTCTCAGCTTCGCACGACTAATGAGTGATACAGTACAATTATACATGTATCGCTCATTAGTCATGCGATACACATCTAAATGTATCACACAACCAACATGCAATAAATATATAATTTGAAAAAAAACTGCATCGTACCTTGGTGCGGTAGTATAGTAATATTATTCTTGTAAATTTTTTTTTAATTTGGTTTTAGGTTTTTTTTTTTTAAAGTATATTATACATGTAATATCCTGTCAGTACAATAGCAAAAAAAAAAAAAAAAAGATATCAGTATTGTTCATACATCATCATTCTAAATCATGATTTATATGAAAAAATCACCATCGAACACTATATCGTGTTTGATAGACGGTTAACACTGAAACATGATATCTTATTTTATTTCTATAATTTGTGTGTAATTTGATACATCTTGCTTTGTAGGCATGATAAAATAATAATATATTAATAATTATTTTTATCTGACTTGTATATTGAAAAGCTATTTTTTTTTATAGGTACAACAGACATATAATCTATCCGTGCACGGGTGAGGCACGTCAAAAATGAATATACAAAAAAGAAATCATATATAAATAAAAAGCATGATAATCAAAGCATTTGTATGATTGACGAAATGAAAAAAGAAATATTATGCATAACGGTGAGAAAAGATCCCACTAATATACCTTTGTCTCTCTCACGTACGTGTCCTCTCCTCGAGTCTTCCTCTCCGGGTTCGTCCGAGTTGTGTGTATGCTGAGCTTTCTCTTTCTCTCTCACACTCTAAATTGCAATTCTAGAGAGAGAAAAACTATACTGGGTACTCTCTACACTTTAGTATTGTCTCTTTCCTTCATTCAGCTTCTCGAGAGAGGGAGGGAAAACAACACAAAAACATCCAATCTAGTTGCAAAGCAAAAAAAGGAAAAGAAAAAAAAAAAAAGGAGAAAGAAAGAGCCACAGATGCTTTGCAAATGGGAAAAACGCAGCCGCAGCAATATAATCTGCAACCTAATGAAATCATCATCAACAGCATCAACAACAGAATGAGCTATACTCTCGAGATTCTCCTAGAACCTTCTTTCTGCGACGGTTGTTCCAGCAGTCTCAATAGATTATTCGCCCAACGGTTCAGTCTCAAATGCTTCATCGTTTTACTTCTAGGTTTTGCTGTTTCTGTCTCTTCCGTTTTCTGGATTCTTCCTTTGCATTCAGTCAACAATGGGTTTGACGCTAATGCCGCGGTTAAGCTCAGTGGTATGTTAATAGTTATGCATGGCATCATTTGGTTTCTCGTCATAGCTCATGTAGTCAGGGTTCCATGATTTAGTGAGCTGGTATTGTAAATAAATGGGTATTATATTGCTCTTTGGAATAGTTAATTTTTCTGCTTTTCAGCGTACATGGAGAGTTATTAGTTTAAGGCAATTTCAACTTCGAGTTCAAAGAAATGATTGTGATGCTTTGACCTCATATTTATTATATACAGATAAGTTTATTAGCTTACTTATTGTGAATTAACAAGGTGAGGACGATATAATATAATTGCATAATTATTTATGGTGTTTGCAGCTATTCAGTTGGGTTCGCGTTATAGCCTTTGGGGAGCTGAGATCTTGATCAATATCTATTCGAGTTCAATTTTACAAGCAATTGGATCGGGTTGAAAGGAGCTTGTGCTTCAGTCGTATGTTTTAGAGGGCTTGCGAGACTAATAGAGAGCTTGGGTCACTTACTTTCAACTGAAACTTAAATCAAATTTCATTTCGACTCCATTTTCAATGTCAATTTAGTTCAGAAGGATTATAAATTTTGTAGAACAAATGAGCCTGATTGAGCAGGGTTCAAACTCATTGAGTACAACTTCAAAGCATGCTTGAGGTTGAAGTCTGATGGTGAGCTTGCATTTTGAGTGTGGTAGTTGAGTTCAATCTTATAGCCCATCACAGTCCTTATTTAGTTGATTTCATTCAGTGTGATTCCAAAGAATTCAAACTTACATAAATTTCATGAGGGAATGATGAGGATGAAAAGTAGAATGATAACAGTGTTATGGCTCCCAGTTGCTCGGAATACTAAATATTCTACATATTCCAAGGTGAAGAATCCAATTTCAAGGAATTAAGAGCCATTATATGTATTTATTCATTATCTGACTAGCCATCCTCATCAAGAACTTATGAAAAGAAACATAGAAACTTGGACTCCTTCAGATCCTATTCTGTGGAAGCAACCAAATTATGCTTGTTTGCTGTCGTTTTAAAGTGGAGTAATATACAAGTAATGCGATGCTTCTTTCCTCTTCATAAGTTAATATTTTGGGATTCTCAAAGGAAGGATAAGAGTGAGAGACTCAACCTACTTCCAAATTCGCATAATATGCTTACAAAAGGTGAACAAATCTTGTGGCCATAGTCATGATTGAAAGCAAATTTTGTTTGTTTTTCCCATCATGATAAGTTGCTGCTGATATCATGTTGTAATAGTCAACGTGGCCACTTTCTGTGTAATGGGATCAAGAAGCTACCCCAGAACTGATAAGGCGAATTTGGTGGACAGATTGTGCAAGAAGCACTAGGATGAAGAGGTGTAGCGAAGTAACTAGGATATAAAATTCCTAGATTCTGAATTTTTAATTTGATGGACATCAATCTTTCAAAGAGGATGTGGATGGTTCTTAGGAGACATTTTAAATTCAAATTCTGTTTGTGCTTTCTATAATCAAAACGGTTCTTCACTCTATGATCATTCTTCCTGTATTCAGAACATAAATTTCATGTATTATTCATGATAACACAGTGGATAAACTCTTTCTGTTATGTGGTCTGACTGAACTGCTTTCTGGTCATTGTTGATATATAAAATATCTGAAAGAGAAGTTTGAAGTTATTCTGTCTTTATTTGCATGACCTCTCTACAAGATACATTATTGCAGCACCTTGCAGAAGTTGGCCTTCTGCTCGTGCTTTTATCATCTCAATTTGTTAAAAAAGAAGTTTCGTGTCCAATTTATTCACTTGCTCGTTGCTTTTCTCTTGATTTCTCAATCAGCACTTTCTTTCTTGAAAGTCATAATTGGCTTTTGTGTTTTGCAGCCACTGTTCAAGCATCATTTCAATTGAAAAAGCCAGTAGGAGAACTTTGTACAATCATTGGGAGATTAGAGTATGATATTTATGGGGAAGTAGGTGTCCCTGACACAAAGGTCTAGTTGAACTTTCTGCCTTTTCTCTGATATTTTATTTTGTTTATGAATTTACGTGCGTGTTTTGAAAATGATGTAAGATCTTAATATTTTGAGCAGGTGGCTGTCTTGTCGCTGCACCCATCAGGGTTCCCTAATACTACTGACGTGGTTTTTGGTGTTCTCTCTGACCCAATGGACACTCCAATTAATCAAGTGTCACTGAGTGTGCTGAGATCATATCTAATTGATCTGTTTCTTCAGCAATCTAATTTAACTCTTACAGCATCTTTATTTGGACAGCCATCTGAGTTTCAAATCTTGAGATTTCCTGGAGGAATCACTGTAAATCCCATGCCATCAGCTCCATTTGGCAGATTCCTGAGACCTTTAAATTCAGTCTGTACAATTCTATCAATGAAATAAAGGAAAATTTTATTGAGTTCCAGCAACAGTTGAAGTATGGGTTAAGTCTCAGATCATATGAGGTATGACAGCTTTTCAGGTAGCTTTCTGCATGTGAAAGTGGCTGCATGATTAAAGTTTTTGGACTCATATCTGCCATCTGGTACTGAGATCTTTTTTGAGTCTTAATGTTTGATGTTGGGAGGACTCTAGATTTTCTATGTGGGGTGAGGATTTTGAATCACGTATATTGGTGCTGATACTTTTAAAGATGTTACACTAGACTTATGATATTTAAAGAGTGAAACACATAAAGCAGCAGTGTAAGTGGACCTGATATTTCTATAAGCATTAGGCTAGACTACGCAGAGTCCTGTAGTTTGCCTAATCATGGAGGTGATCTTATTACATCCAATTGGCTGAATGAACCAAAAACATGCTGGATGGTAATTTTAGGTGTTGCTTCTTTTTGAAAAAATTAGCCAATCAGTACTCTGATAACCATATTTTCTGCTCTTTTTTTTTATATAGCCATTTGGGTTGGTCAGTTGTCTGATAATCTCTTTAATAAGCTTTTCAATAAATAGTATTTCTGGGTTTGACCATCTCTCTTTGTCCATTTTTCTGTGGCAGAATGTTTATGTGCAAGTTAGAAATGCACGTTCAACTATTGCATCCTTTGTCTCAATTGAAGCTTCAGTGATGTCAAATTCTGGAAACCTTCTGCCTCAGAGAATGAAACAATTGGCTCAACAATCTCATTTTCGCCTGCACACAACCTTGGTCTTGATACTTCAGTTTTTGGAGAGTCAAGGGCGTCAGTTTGTCTTCTTATTTGAAGGGAAGACTCAGTGGGCCCCCTCCTTGCCCACACCATCTCCAGCTCCATCTCCATTAAGTGGTTGTGAGCAATCACCATCATCCTCACATGCTTCTTACTCTCATTCCCAAGGTCATTCACCTGATGTGCATCATATTCATCCTTGTCCTGACCGTGGGGTCTCTCCACCCAGGATGCCTGAAAGCAAGCCCCATTACTACTTACCTCCTATATCAAATTCTCCTGCACCATCTGTAATAAGCATTCGACCACCTAACCCATGCCCATTCAGTGGAGCTGTGGTACCTCCAGTTTCTTCACCGTCTCATTCTAGTTCAACTCCATCACCATCTCTTCCTCCTGCCTTTGCTTCTCATTCACCTCCCATGGCCCCTGTAGGTCAACTTTCTCCATCTATTGCACCAAAACAGTATAATGGAAATGTTGAAGACTTGATATCCCCTGCATCTCCCCCTCATATATGTAAGTCACTATTTCTTAAGTTCAGGATGGTTTTTTTTTCCCTGGAAAATTCTGTCTGCATCGAATAATGTCAATTTGTATCATATATTTTTCTGAAGAACTAACATCTCCTCTTTGGGAAGGAAAAAATATATTGAGTATTAGATCACCCTTATCTAGCAGGTCATCATGCCTATTATGAGGTTATATCTGTTCTGCCACTCTCTTGATGTTAATATGTGATAATAGTAGTTTAGACCCTAGGGACCATTATGCTGTACTAAAGATTTCCTTATGTTCTTGTGCTGTGTGGTGTGCACCATGCTAAAGAAGGAGACTCCTTATGAATGAAGTCCCTCTATCAAATAATTATAGGGGGGAAAAAAAAATATTTAGCATTTTTCTTTCTAGATTGAAAAATATACAAGTATCAACCTCTGAGCGTTACTTCTGCCCCAAAACCAAAACCAAAGAAACTTGATATTCACCATAATAATGCATTTCATTATGTAATTTTCCTTTGATGCTTTTGTTAGTTAATCTGGTTCATAATATTGATGAGACCGTCCATCCAAACAAATCAAACTATCTTCTAGACTATTTTGCGTTATATAATGTGAATTAGATTTATATGAGATTGGAATAAGATTCAAGCCAAAAAGACAGCATAAAAGGAACCTTTATGAGTATTCTGGAGACTTATTGGTTTTATGCTTGAGTTACATGGGTAATATAACTTTGGTATTTGTTTACTTTGAGAGTTTCATGTATGTAAACTTATCTATTTTGCAGCTTTAGCTGTGCCTCCTTCCCAGATGGAGATTACAGTGCTAACTCTTTGCACATTTGCGATCCATCTGCTTTCATAGACCAGATCCCAGGGTGAAGAAGCAGGATGAATTAACATCCTGATGGTTAGTATTCTACTATATGACGGTAGGAGGTAATCCTAAATATTTGACCTGCTTTGTAAACCAGCGGAGGGAATACTGAATTTCTTGGAAAGAAGGATATGGTCAAAGCCGAAAAAGTTGACAGGCCATTCATATGCCTTCTAACCATGTACCACGCCGGTAACGATGTTCTTCGAGCAAAATTTGTGACAGACTGTATAGTAGAGCTCCGCGCATCACTTAGTTGTGGATCCCAGAATTTTTGTATTAGTTCGAGTGTAAAGTAGTTAGGTTCCTTTCGCACGTCTGCAATGTGCGTGTAAGCAATTTGAGAAATGAAACGAAATTAGTGACATTTTGTGGGGAAGTGTATACTATGGATAGAAGATTTGAGTATGGTTAACGTCCACACGGCTACTACAATATGATTGCATTGACTATTTAGAGTTATTTCCAGGCATTCTATATCTTTCTCGAGTTAAGGAGGGGTTAGGGTAGAATTAATATTTGGTTGGGATGGGTCTTGCCACCGAAACAATGGTGATACATTTGCTTTCTGCCGGGGGTGATGGTGGGTGGTGACTTGACCCGCCAGGTTCGGGTCCAAAAATAAGGGATGTGTCTTGGGGTGGGTTGGGATGGATCCAACCCGTCTCTTGTACATTAGTTTTTATTTTTATTTTTTTAATTTTGTAGGTGTGGACTTATATGGACCTGTTGGGTTCGACAAGTGGACCCGATGGGTCTAATTCACGGGTACAACTTGTCTCACCAAGTCAGGTCCATACAGGTTAAATACATGGCCGGTTTGGATTGGGTTCTAGTTCAGACCCGATCCAAGACATGTCTACCGTGAATTTCCATATCTCAAGAAGTAGGTGTTGTAATCAAGGCTTGAAAATTTTCATGACAAATGGCATGAAATCCTACATCCAAGTCGGCATGAAGGGTCACATTGCGGTTGAAAGGAGTTTAGTTGATATTAAACATTAAGAAGAAATCATATTGAATGACAACAAAATATCAAGATGAGGAATAAATCATTAAAGAGCAAATTTGTGAGGATGAGATATGATTGCTATTTATTATCTTTAGTAGTAGTTATTCATAGCTATTTGGTGCTTAAAACGCATACCTTATTGACAAATGCATCTTTCAAAGTGAAGATGCACTCAAATTTTCAGGTGGTGGTTTTGGTATTGTCTCTCTTATTACTAAGGTACAAACAAGCTAGGTTGAGTTGGGCTTTTAAAAGTTCAGGCTCGGCTCGTTTAACAAATTAACAGATGATAAATCCGTTTTACTCTATTATAGATTTTATGCTTTATTGAAAATGTTGTTTTTTTCAGCTTTTAGAATCATAAAAATAAGAAATGAAGTGATTTGAATCAGATTTGGAGCAAAACAACAACAATGCGAAAAAAAACTTAGCTAAGGCCTACAAAAAATGGCAAAAGAACAAGTCAAAAGAAGGGTAAAACCCCAGTTGAGCCCTCGACACTACACGCAATTAGCTCTGAGATATCTGTTTTTTGCAAGCCATTGAACAAGTCCTGTTGAGGCTGACATTCGAGCCCTCGATGGGCTCGATGATACTTAAGGTTGAATTTAGATAAGAACTCGAGCTTTTTAGTAGAAGACCACAGCTTAGATCTAGCCTTAACATTCAAGCTATGTTTAAGCGCTTGATCTAACCTCGTGAAAAGTGATTATATGAGTTGGCATCAAAGACGCGTGCATGAGAATGAGAACGAATTCGTTATAAAGAATCTACCACGTCAGCAAACAAAATTGTTATGATTTTTGTGCCTGATCCTAATGTATAAATAAACATGTATAGACGCCTAATAAATATATAGAGTACCATATGTAACAAATTTTCTAACATAGAATATAGAGAATTCTTGGGCAAAAGAATTGTTTCTTCTTGCTAAAAAATCTCAAAGTTTTCTAAGTAAATTCATTAAAAACCCGATGTTTATTTTTGTAAGATTCTATACTTAATTTGTATTTTTCATCTTTAATTCTATATATCTTCAGAATTTATGCTTAATGTTTGCATCCATGGAGAATTAACCATTTAACTTAGGGTTTGTGAATTCAAAACCTGATTCATGTGATTTCAAAGTGTTTTAATGAACATCAATTAGGTATTTGAAATTAGTAACCAGAACTTAATTTCATTGGTCTAAATGAGTGGTTCACTTTTTAGATTCATGTCTTATTTCAACTGAATAAATTGAGAGATCATTCTTTTGAATAGATATGGGCTACTAATTAAGTTGCTCATAATCACCTTGAAAGAGGGATGGTGAAACTTTCCGTTGTTTGTTTTTTAAAATTCATTAGGTTGGTTATAAAACAAATGATTCTTGAGCTTTAGCAAATCTAAATTGCTAATAACTTGTGAAGAGATTCCAGTGGCATGATATAGATCTAAAGTTTCTTACTTTGAGAGAGGATTTAACTTACATTCGTGAATTCTACTGAGCAAATACACTAGTGAACAACACTTAGAGTTTGTTGAAAAATCATATAATAAGGTTGATGAAGCAATCCCTAAGGCTTTTTCTTATATTAACAAACTTATCTTATATTTTGCCTTGAAAACATGTATATATGCCTTAACCTTAGTATAACTTCTGTTTTTATCATGTTCTACTAAATTTTTTTGCCTAGATAATAGATGAAAAGTGAGTACGATAAATGTCAACGATCCCTTGGAATATGACCTAATATTTTTTATGCTACTTTGGTAGGTGCGCTTGCCTAATGTTAGTAGTTGCAATTGAAGTTCAACAGAACTTATTAGCATATTTTACAAATTTTTGAAACCTTCAACTTCATGTTCTTCAAGTGTTTCTTTATTAACTCAATGAAACAACCAAGTTTTTCTAGCATCGTTGTTGGGGATCAGTATTGAATTCTTGAAAATGAAGCTTAATGCACTGTCTAAAAATTTTTCATCCATTGGGCTAGCTACTATCACTAATGTTATGGATAGTAATAGTTTTTGTTTTTGTTTTTTTTTTTTGTGAATAATCTTTTATTTATATTTTTTTTCTGTAAATGTAGCTTTGTATATAGCTTTTCTTTTCTTTTTGAATATCTTTTTCTTTTGTTTCTACAAATACTTTTAACCTCTTTTGCTTTTGTTTTCTTGTATATATGTACATATTGTATATATTTTTGCTTTGTTTTTAGGTTGTTCCTTGTATATAGCCTTTTATCTGTTTGTGAATATGCCCATTTAGTTCTTTTTAGTTTTTCTATATAATTCTACTTATTTAGTTTTCTTTCATTCTTTAATTGTTTTATTTTTTTTATGTATATATTGTTGTTTTATAGTTGCTGTTTAGTTTGTTGTTTGCCTTTCATAACATATTTTTGTTGTAGAATAATTCTTTAAAAATAAAATGTAGGATTATAACTTGGAGTCAATTTCACCTTTTATTTCCTTTTTCCTTAGAGCCTCAATGTATAGGTTGAGTCAACAAGAGTAGCTAGAGATAACAAAGTTTTTTTTTTTGGGAAAACATGGCTAATAGGATGGATCTTTAGAATGGTGGAAGGGATATACAAGAAGAGAATGACCTTGTAAGAATCAATCAACTCGGGACTATGTTAGAATTCTACGGACCTACTATGGATGGGGCTAATACTAGTATAGCAAGGTCTAGGGTTGCAACAAATAATTTTGAGATTAAATCAAATGTGATCTAGATGGTTAGCAATATGTGCAATTTGATGAACCATTGGACGGGACCCAAACACTCACCTACAACAGTTTTTAAAATCTATGACACATTTAAGTTTAATAGAGCTTCTAATGATGCTATCGGAATCAAGTTATTTCCTTTTTCCTTTAGAGGTAAAGCTAAAAAGTGGCTCAATGGACTACCTAGAAATTCTATAACTATCTAGTAGTAGATATAGTTGAACACTTTAAGAGAAAACATTTCCTACCTTCTAGAACAACCAAACTCAGAGCTAACATAGCATCGTTCGACCAGCTGAATTTCAAACTTTGTATGAAGCTTTTGAAATAAGGAAAGAGCTGCCAGTAGATGCCCACATCATGGATTACCCAAATGGACCTAGTTCCAGACTTTCTGTAATGGATTTAACTACAGTACTAAGCAGCTCATTTATGCAGCAGCGGGTGGAAGCCTTAACAACAAGTCCCTTGAAGAGTTTAAGTTTGTTTAAGGATATGACCAATAACCACTATTAATGGTCATTTAGTAGAGTTAGGAAGAAGAAACTGGAAGGGTTTTGGCCTTGATGTTGTGACAGTTTTAACTTCCAAAATAGAAGCCTTATCTAAGAAAGTGGGCAATTTGATCAAGAGAATGACTAGGTCAATTTGGTTAATGGGAATTTTGGGCAAAGCTTTGAAGGTATGATTTTCGAGAGTATAAAGTTTGTTAGAAATTTCAGTGGTCTTAAAAATGATCCTTTTAGCAATACTTACAACTCTAGTTGGAGAACCACCCAAATTTTAAGTAGAGTAACAACAACAATGTCCAAAATCTCAATTTTCCTCCATAAGATTTTCAAAAACAAGGTCAAATCATCTACGTTAAATCCAAAATCAGTGTATTTGGAGGAACTTATTCCTCAGTTCACCAAGGCCTTGAGGCAAAGTAGCAGAGCATTAACATTACATTAAGAAATCATTGTACTGCTATTCACAATTTGGAGACACGGTTGGGTCGAATTTCGAAACTTCTCTTGT
This sequence comes from Combretum micranthum, assembly GCA_024138025.1. Lineage (NCBI taxonomy): Eukaryota > Viridiplantae > Streptophyta > Magnoliopsida > Myrtales > Combretaceae > Combretum > Combretum micranthum. Next base: position 189,091 of record JAMXBD010000773.1, on the reverse strand, counting down.
AATCACTTTAATTTTATATAACCCGATTATAATAATTATTAAAAATATAATATAGAATTATGAAAAACTATAATAAAAATTCACAGAAATCACTCCCAATTTTTCGTGAATTAAAATTATTAAAGTATAAACAAATAATGATCAATGATAAACATATCGTTGCTATAAAATTTAAAATCAATTTCCTAAGATAAATAATGATTATCACATTGTCTTTAATATTTTAAAATTACAAAATAGCATTAGAAAATTTACTATTATTAGTTAAGATAAGTAATTCATAAACAGTAAAAGATAATATTTTGTAATAAGAATCAATAAGACAATAAATAATCGTGCTTGATCTTAAATTTCAAAATGCAATAAAAGTAGATTAATATCTAAAACCTTTTAGTTATAAAAAGATAATTTAAAGTTAAATAATTAGGATTATAAAATACGTAAGGAGATAAAAAATCAATCAATATTAAAGAATCTAAATCCTAAATATATATTTGAATTATACCAATATTTTAGTAGAACATTTTGAGTTTATAGAAAATAAAATTCTAATTTAACTATTGTAACCCAAGTAGCTTTATAACTAGCAAAATAAACAGAATAGTAAATGTAAAATAGATATTAAACTTATAACCAAATAAAAAACTCTAGAATAAACCTATGAGTAATAATAAACTTATTTTTGTATCATGAGTAAATAACTCAGGATATAATTAAAAGTAGCTCTATATTTCAAAAATCAATAAAAGATAACTTCTTTATAGAATCCATTGATTATAAAACAATAGCTAATGGATGAATTGCTAGTATTATCAATACGTAATAGAAATAAAAACAGACCTATAACTAATAATCTAGACTTTAGAAAAATATTTAGATTGCACCATTGTTCTAGTTAGGAAATTCTGAGCCTATAGGAGCTAAAATAATAATTTAGTTTACCAGGCTTAGAAAATCTTAATTGTAAAACTTTAAACTCAAAAGTGAACTCAAAAGTAACCTAGAAAATTTGAAGAAGCTATATATGAATTTTGAAGATAAAACTCTTAAATAACTGTCATAATTGTATCCTAGCTTAATAAACTATCATAAAACCAAGATAATTAAATAAATATAATATTATATTGTTAGTTAATCCTATTCAGTGCAAGTGGAGCAACATACACGGCTGAAAGTGTCTAATAATTTGCCAACCGAAATATTGCACAACAAGGTCAAAAAGGAGTAACCAAAGTCAAAAAATTACTCAAAACAACACAACTCAAGACTACTTTAAATGCACGAAGAAACATGCAAATTGGAGCTGAAAATTTAGCGGAGGAATTGTCCATTTTGGCCAAGTTGTTGCGCTTTGTTTTCCTATATGTTGTGTATATACACACACACACACACACACAAGTAAAAAACATTTGATGAGCAAAACAAACAAAGCATTCAAAAATACAACATCAGCATAAACATACCCAAATTGAGTTCAAAGCAACAACACAAATATAGCCATTAACAAGCTTCAACAAAGAACACAACCATAAGCCTAAGAAGAACACAAAGAAGGTAAGTTCAAATTCTTTTTTAAAGTAAGTTTATATGTTAAACTCAGCTAAAACTATGTTCCAATTAACTTAGGATTTATATCAAGCTTTGGGGAAGGATTAGACACCTCCATAACAATTCAAGCAAGGTAAACTCTAACCTAGAACTCCATTTATAGAAGTTTAAGAACCATGTAGTTTGATGATTATAAGATATTATCGGAATTGTTATGTCACGAAAAGTGATTGAGAATCATGTGAAAACACTTAGAAGTAGTTTAAACACAAGTATAATACACATATAATACAAGAAAATTAAGATTCGAAACAGAGGAAAACAAGGAAGATGAATAGTGACGACACTCCTTACACCGGCAGGATATATGCTCAACGCCGGCGACGTAAAGGGATAACCAGCGACGTTGAGCTGGCGCTTTCTAAAGCAGAAGTTATGTACATTTTGAAAACATGTAAAAATGAACAAACGCTGGCAAAATAGAATTCAACACTGGCGGGCATTGATGGCCAGTATATGTCGTAACGCTGATAGTTTTTGAAGTCAGCATTCCTAAAAATAGAACGTGTAAATTTTTATACGAACACCGGCAATATAGAGTGCAACGTCGGGTTACACAATAATTTCCTTGAAGCAGAATCTGTTTGTGTAAATAATAATAATATAGCTAACAGATTATTAAATAATTTGAGCTAAGAAGTTTAAGTATTTGTTAAAGTTCTATATATAATATGATAATAATAACTAAGAGATACTTTAACTAAATTAAACTAAATAATTAGATTATAATAAAGATCCAATAATTATTTTATATAGATAAATATATAAGAATGGAAAATTATAATAATTTAAGAATTACGAGTAATATGATTCCTACAAATAATAGATAATCATGAAATGAGATTAAGAGAAATATGATGAAATAAAATGCTAGAAAATAAATATTAGTCACCATAAAGTGACCAAATTAACAAACAATATAAAAATAATAATGATGATGATAATAAAGTACTAAACTATTAAACACGAACTCTATAATTACTCGATGAAATAAAATTTAAGTTTAGCAAAAATTTGAACTTTAGGAAACTACAAATATGTTAAAAAAATAATAAAAGAATTAAATACTAAATGCAATTATATAAATAAGAGATTTTGATAAGATAGGTAGGGTTAACAAACAATGAAAATAATAAAATTCACTATCAACACGGATATTAATGAAAGAGGAATTTAAGTAAATTTAGAATAAAGAAAACACTGTAAATAAAATATAGATGTCAACTAAAATCAAGAAAAGCAAAATGAAAACAAATAATAGATAGCAAATATCAATTACCTTAAGGTAAAAATACTAAAAAGACTAAATAGTAAAAGCTTAATAACAAAATTATCAATACAACTCAAAATATTTTATAATTCTAGGAAAGGTTTCTCTTATTTAAATATAAATTTTACAACTTTACTAAATAAATAAATTTATATAAAGTTGAAGATTCTAATTAAATAATTGAAAATTTATAGAATTGATAATTAGGACTCGAAAGAATACCGTCAATATATTCAACTAATATGCATGTGGGATTAGGTATAATGCATGATGATTGGTGTATGCTTGCATGCCAAACTATCATAATATAATTGATAATTCTATTGTATGATAAATATTATATGAAGCATATTAATGTTTGTCTATAAAATTGTATGACCACCTTAAAATTGACTAAAAACTACTGGTACCATAAATAAAAGGAACATGTATTACACGATTTGTATAAACAGCATTTGAGTAAGTGGCAGCCTAGTATGTGTTAGTGTTTTGGATCTCTGGTAATACTTGTTTTTTCTAAGCGAATAGGCTATTAGTTTTACGTAAAATTATCTTTGTTCTATCGGTACTATAGGAACGAAATGGTAAATGAAGGATGCCGCTTATGGTATCGCTATGAAAATCTAATACTTAGTGGAGTTTCTAAGACTAAAAACAGAAAATGAATGTTAATATATGATGAATTTAAAGTGATAATTAAAGTAAGTATCAATGTTTTCCTGTATGCTTAGTCTCTCCTAGGTAGGTAGGCCATAGTAATGTGTTCCTTTAACCCCAATGAGAAGGTGTAAATCTTCATCCTACCTTGGATTCCGGGTTATCCAGGCGTGTAATTATGCATATGCTTAATTGATGCATTTCATATGTTTGTTAATAAGCTTGTTTAATATGTAGTAAATTCAGGTTATCTCACTAAGCTCGTGGTTTGCTCACCCCCCAACAGTTTTTGTGCAGGAATAATACTAGCTGGGATTAGGTTAAGAATGCGTGAAGAGATCTTCTCCAATAGACCCTATTGAAGATAAAAATGTAGGCTATGATAAACTTACAACGCAAATTAGATAAATGGTATGATAATTGAAAATTTGCATATTGTAGGTTTGAAACCCCATCTTCACTATTTGGTAGGGGATACTGATTCTCTACTATTTTGGTAGAAAGTGGAAAAATTGGATCCCATAGTTGAAAACCAATATTATTATTATTATTATCTGCAAATGTATCATTTAAATAATAGACATTGATAAATAGATAGAGCCTTGTACACCCTGACTTGCAAGACGGTTCTCATATTACGAGTGCACACGTGATATGATAACTTTAGATTAATCCTATTGGGCCCCCTTTTAAGGTGTGGACACCTCTCAAAAAAGATCCTAGGGATCATTACCTGCTAACACCACATAACCAATCTAAGAATTGAGAAAGAGAAAGACTCCTAGGATATCCATCCTACCTTTCTTTTGTTGTTCTAAGTTGAAGAAGTTGTTAGATGTTTTTGTTTCTTTTTAAAAGACAATTGAATATTGATGATGAATGTTTGAAGAAGGGCAAGTGTTATCCTTGGTGGAATTTGTTTTTCGTTGAATGATTTATGTTTGTAAAGACATTAATCAAGTTTGATTGAAACTTGACTTAATCAATCTTTGGATGATTTTGAAGTATATGAATGTTGGTTTTATAAAATTCTTTTTTTAGATGGATGAATAACAGTGATATTATTGAGCTTGAATTTTAATCCGCATTTTAAAGCTGTTTTAAGTGTTTTGTACGAGATCTATCTAATAAGTTTGGCCTCGAGCCAAACTCGCGACATGCAAGACTGAATAATTTTTTATCACAGTTTCAGTGAAGACTTGCATCGAGCCCCTGAATTGAGGCCTTGGTTATCCTAATTTTGTCTTTTTGTAGGTTTTTAATACAGGCCTGAATTTAGGCCTCGATTTGTTAATTCTTTTAATTCTTTAATGATCTGCAACTTGTATTATAAGTCTTGATTCTTTAATTCTTTTTTTCTCTTTTCTTAATAAATATCACCACGACCTAAATTTGAGTCTAAAATTGGACATGCGACATGTGTTAATATAAAAAATAAATACTATTCTTTTCCTATTTTTCATTACTGCATTCAAATTTGTGATGAACCATAGAAGCTGTCACTACCCTTGATACACCTTGCATTTACAAAATCATTAAAGTAATTCCTTTTTAATATTTCATGCATCAAACTACTAAGGAAAGCACATTTCTTTACTTTTTCATTATTTTTGCTATTTTATTTCAGTTCAAATGCTAGGTTATTTTGCATATTGTAGGGTTTCATTTTTGCGAACTTAATATTTCTAATAGAAAGAAAACTTACTTGATAATAAAAACAAGTTAATATAATTGTTCTTTATACCTTTATAAATTAGAATTTTAAGTTTCTCAAGTAATTTTTCATAAACTTTATTGTGACTCTTGAGCTTCATTTGAAGTTCTAAATGCAATTAGTTTGTTTTAGATTAGTTGAAAAAGATAATTTTGTTCTTAAAAAAATAAAATGAAGTTAGAATGTGGTTGATATAAGTTCGAAATTCTTTTTGAAAAAGTTTAAACAAAGTTTTCTTGGGGTTCTTTGAAAAAGACAGTTCTATTTTTAAGGTTTAGTCAATAAACTAGGGCAGATTTCATTTCTTTCTTTCATAATGAGTTTCGAACACAACATTTATGTTATATGTTATGTTTTTGCAAAAATGGCACCTAAAAAATCACAAACACGACCCTAGAAAACAACCCAAAAGTGCTAGGGTTGAGTGTAAGCCCACTATCCTGTATCCATCCTTAACCCCCAAAGGACTTAATGCTGAGGATGTAGAAAAGTTTAAACTTTTTCTAGTTAAGAAGCAAGTAGCTGCAAATGTTGTCATGGATTGGAGTGTATTAGAAGTTTTGCTATAGAGAGGAATTTAGAGAATGTTTTGAAGATTAAGCATGGGGAAGATTTTGAGATCAAGGAAGGGGCATATGGAGGAGTGACTCTAACGTTCATGCAATTTTAAAACAAGGTGCCATACCTAAGGGTAGAAAAGAATCAACTTAACCAAGAAACCGAATCAAAACCAGAAGACCAATCCAAAAAATATGGTTAACTAGCCCATCGGTCTCGGTTCAGTCATGGATTTAAGTTTTTTAGGATTTCGGTTTTGTTTCGGTTTGTAACCGTGAAAAATCAACGTTAACGATTAACTGATATTTAAAATATATAATATTATATATAATAATTATTTTGAAAATATAAAAGGCTAAGAGTTGAAACATAATGTAATATTATGAAGCATTGGTCTTGGTCAAACTACTTCAACTACTTGTGTTTTATGATATTATAGTTCTATCTATATGGACAAAGTTTTTATTTATTTATTTATCTATTTTCTTTAAAAAGCCATTGGTTTGTGATGGAAAACAATAATAAAAATATGAGTATTTGATTTATTTAGAATGAGCTTGAGAGGTTTTGAAACAATAGACATAATTATTTTCAGGCTGCTATTCGTATTGTTCTCTTTTTGTGCATGAACTGACATGATTTTATCTATTACAATTAAGATGATGTTTTAATAGCATGTAACTTTAAGAAACAAAATGTTTAATTTTTATGGACCAACTGGAAAGATGGTTAACTACAACTTTTAATTAACCATTATGCTAAATAGTTAAAAATAAAAAACCAAAAATATTAACCGAGAAAAAATGGTTAACTATTAAGATGTCAACCATTAATAATAGATCGGTTTAGGTTTGGCCATTTAAAAAACCGATTAATAATAGTTAGGTTCAAAAATGATGCAATGGACTGGTTAACCGATCAATACAAGGAGGTTCTGACGAAAAATTTATTGTAGCCATAGGGCTGTATGATGACGAAGAGGAAGTATTGAGTTTAGATCTCACTGGCGCACCAACTGAGATATCTGAGGAAGAATTGAAACAGCTTGTGGTAGAAGAAGTTGAGGTAGATTTTTCCCTTCGAAGACCTGGGTCAAATTTTAAGAAGAAAAGTGCAAGAGTGTTGCACTATATGATCACCAAAAGCATCTTCTCTAAGATAGAAGGGGCAACAACTATAGGAGGGGTTGGGTTGCATGTGCTTTACAACATGATGAGAAGGAGAATGATGAATGTTGGATTAATAATAGCATGGAGAATTAGACACCAGCATGCAGGGTAAGGGAATTTTCCTGGGTAGACTTATCACCAGGATATTGAAGAACTTGCAGTTATGGTCAGAGCAAAGGCCATTTGATATGGTTTGCATATTCAAGGCCTTGAACAAAAAGGCTTTCAGAGATTGGGGAATAGCAGAGAACCTAAACTGTTGTTGCACCAGTAACAAGACAAGAACTTGCTACTCCATTAGTTGCAACCACTTAAGAAGATATGGACACATCAACCACTATGCAAGAAGCGGTTGTTGCACCTAAGGTAGCAAAGGAGGAGCTACCTATTACTATTGCACAAGAAAAGAAACTTTCTACTCAGGAAGCTCCATCACAACCCTCTATGGCTAGCTTCAATACATTAGAAGCTAAAGTAAAAGAGATGAAGCAAAAGCTAGCTGATTTTGAGAAGAAGTATGATAAGGACATGAGTGATCTAAAGGCTGATATGAAAAATTATGGAATTATTCACTCATGTTCCTTAGCAACTACCTAAACAGTCAAAACCACAACCTAAGGTAACCCTGCTTAAGTCACGTAATAATGATGATGATGATGATGAAGATAATGATGATGTCAAGCCACCTTCACCATTCACATACTTGCCATCCTCATTACACCCTATGCACATACCTTCCCCACTAGGGATGCAATCAAGTGAGTCATTAAGGTACTCAACTTGCCCGATCAGCTAAAAACCGATGGTAAACTAAACCTATCAAAATATACAATTTAATATAAAATAATAAAAAAGATTTAAAAAACAAAAACCCTAGGATGACATAACTTAACTCTAGCTGCTCGGACTTTAATCTTTAGTCCTTTTACTCTTGATTTTCATAGCCAAAATCCCTAACAATCTGTCACCATGCCTCTTCGTCTTCACTCCGTCACCTCCGCCTCTACATGCTTCATCACCTGTCATTGCGATCTTTGAAGGAGCAGATTACTTATGTTTTATCCTAGATGTTAGTAACTTGATAGTACCTGAGAAGCCATTTTGCCCAGGAAAGAAGGACATAGATGTTTGATTTAATCTTCTGTTTATTTATGAAAATTACTGTAAGTGTTTGTTTTTACATTGTTGGTATTGCTCTTCGCTTGTGAAAAGTGACCAACCATCATGTGTGTAACTTGATAGTACTCCAGCTTCCTACTATGTAGTGAAAATATCTTGACTTAGCTTATGCCCAGGTAAGAATTATTTAGATGATTGATTTGATCTTCTATTTATTTATGGAAATTAATGTAATTTTTTGTTTTTACATTTTTGGTATTATTTTCTGGTAGTAAATATATAGTAAAGAAGTTCAATGGTAATTTAGTATGTCTTTGTATTGTAATTTCTTCTTTGTCTTTTCATTCTCAATAAGCATATAATTGAAAAAAAAAAAAATGGTACAGTGGAAATTAAAGAATAAAAAATCCAGGCACCAATCTGATTAACGAAAATTAATTCTTTTTTGGGTTTAATTTTTTCATCAAAAAAATTGATGGATATTCCAAACTTAATACAAAATTCTACGAGTTGATTGATATTCCAAACTTAATACCTCATACACGATGGTTATTAATGTTCAAGAGGAGGGAGCTGTACATAAGCAAATCTTACTGGGTGTGTTAAGCTTCTTTTGTGTCATATGGTCCATATCATAAACAAAGACATTTGAATTTCTTAATTATCGAATGAGTTGGAGAAAATAGACAACTTATGTTAATAAATTATTCTATATAAAATCAAAGTTCTCATGATTATGTGATTAATTTCATTGTATTGTGTATTTTGGTTGATCTAGTGATGTATTGTTTATTTTAGCTGGTTCGGTAAACGAAGCTTGAAGTTCATTGTTAAATGGCTGATCATCATCTTTTAAGCAGGTCTATGGTAACATCATTAAAGTCTTTCCCATGTACACATGGGCATTTCTTTGAATTGCAAATCCTCACCCTTCAGCTACATATTCTATTGGGATAAGCGGAATCTTTCTGGGAATTCTAGATCATTTCGGGTTTTTTGGCTAACTCCTAATTGATGCTATTAACTGAAATTTCAAACTACCCCACCTATACCTTTTATTGCTTATTGTGAATTGTGATTCCTAGAAGGACAAATAGCTGTGCCTTCTAGGTACGGTTTTTATCTAAAATTGTGAGGTGTTGACAACATATTTTATAAATATATGATACATTGTATTATTTTTTTTCTAGCAATATGTATTGGTATTATATATAACTAAATCGTATGGAACTTAATATTTTAAAGTTACAAGATCCTTAGTGAAATAATGTTTCATTAATAAAGATGTGATAGCTTTTTAACATGTAGATATAGAAACATTACATGATTTGTCAATTATATTAACTATCTTCTTTTAGAGAATATGTTTGAAATAAAAAATAAAAAAAAAAAGAATCCGAGTCGACGGGGTAGGGTAGGATAGGTCAGGGTCAAAACGCTATAAGGACGGATTTGGGTATTATAAGCAAAACCCTATAGGGTCATAGGTCGGGTTTGAGCAAGCTTATAAGGAATTGAGGTGTGTTCGAGTTTTATGTGATCAGTTCCAAACTCACCTCGATTGCATTCCTATTCCCTACCATTACCACAAATACAATCACCCCCACACACCTTACCTATACAAACATACTCTCCACCTCAAATGCATTTACCTTCTCTCATACACACCCATACCCAAATACAACTCATTCAAGAACCAATAGCTGAGTCGCCTGCTCACCGCTTAAGTGAGGACAATGAAGCCATGGCTGAATTACACACAACTAATCTACCACCAGCACATAAACCACAACTTGACTTACCCATTTTGGAGTCTATCCCCAGAACAATCTTAGCTCTAGTTAAAAACCTTCTAAAGATCTTCAATTGAAAAACAAAGGGATTAGTTGAAAAGAAGAGGAGGAAACTAATCATACATGACGAATCATTATATGAGGATTATAATCACATCCTGATAAATAACTTGGTAGATAGAATTGCCACATAAATCACCACTGAGGAGATTAGAGCTTCATTTGAAGAAGTTCATGGTGAAAGACAAGAAGAAGGCAACGCCATAGTCTCTAGTGGCATTGACCTTAACACATTACCTCCATAATAAGATTTAGCTGCACAAGCTGACCAACTACTAGCAAATCATGAGTATTATAAGCTTGAAGTTGAGATAGATGTTGGAATTAAAGAAGAAATTTTGAAGAGCAGAGAAGTTGAGAAAGGCAATGGAGGAAGATTTTTTGTAGCCCATCTCTAATGATATTGCTAAAGAAGTTGAGGTCGAAGCACAACTGTTGTGCATTTGCAATGTGAAGCTCTAGAAAGTATAAAAACACCCCTTCCTACCCTCAAGAAGCTCCTGAAAGCACAACTACATAAGGAGAAGAGGAGGATAGATGTCACGCTCCAAAGGATACCTTAAATGCGATAATCCACAATACTCATTATTAAAGCTTAAGTATGACAACCTTAGTTATCTCAAAAGCTTCGATATTGGTGTAAGAGTACCTTCATGATCATAGAAGACCAACTTTGAAACAAGTTGTTTAAGACGATATTCATGATAGCAATTAAGAATGGAAATCATAATATAAGCACCTTAAATATAAAATATAAGAGTCCTACAAATATCAAAAGGGACATTGTCCCATCAAAAGATATAGTCCATCATAGTCTATACAAAACAATTACATTGGGGATTTACTCAGAAGTCTAAGCGTAATTCTAGTGTTTGACTTCATCCAAAAACTCTTGAATCCAAAAGAGTAGTACCTAAGAAAAGTATCTCCTGAGCGTCAACCAAAGGTAGGGGTGCTACAAAATATCTAAAAGGGGTAAGCTTACTTGCTTAGTGAGAATTATTTCCACAGATAAAGTATTCGAGCAATCAATAATCAATCAAGTTATTTAAACAAACATATGAGATGTAACAAACACGTGAGCAAACAATACATATGATTTTTCAAGAATCATATATTGAATGGATTTACCCTTCCAATCGGGGTTAGATGTTCTGGGCCATATAAATCATAATTCCCAAATAAGAATTTTGTAGTTTCATGCAAGTCACTACTAGTCGCTAAAATGTTGTTAATTCGCATGTCTATCCACCATTTTATACGAGCGACCATTCGCCATAAAGTAGAGTTTCGGATTTTACGAATCTCACTACTATGCCCTTGTCCTACCAAAGGTATAGCAATGAATGCAATGTGACTCACTACGTGTTATGCACGAATCATTTTATTTAAGTAATCATGGCATAATATTAGATGTTTTAAAAGTGATCATAGAATTTGCAGACATATCATTTCTATACTAAACAAACATTGATTATACGACAATTCTTGCCTCGATAAGCTTAACATAATTTCAACCATATATGTAGTGCACATGCGCTTTCATGTTTTTATCTTTTCCTAATTCTAGTGTCGCTAATCTACAAGCAAAAAATAAGTACAAGACTATAGGAAATTAAACTCACTCGGCTATTGTAGTAGAAAGCTTCTAGTCGAAGTAGTCCTCAGGATAAGGAAAACGAGGCTCCACTTCGCCTAAATAAGAGAAATATCCAAAATGAGTAATTTTTGGAAGTTTACTTAAACTTGCAAATTTTATTTTATTAAGTTCGTCAGAATTCGTATGGATGAAATTCCAACTTATAATCATAACTTATTCATTTTAATTTGGAATTTTGCATATTATGTACAATTTTCTACCTACTCGAAAAGATCTATCTATTTCTAAGTTTATTTTTATTATAAAAGGTCACTTAGGTTCCAAAAAGACGTGGTACAGAACTGATACGAAAACTCATCCCTTAAAACATAATTTTTCCAAAATTTTTATCAACCAAAAATCCACAACAATCATATAAGTATTTATATAGTTAAAAAATCCTTTTAATACATATGCGACTCATATTATATAGATTATTCTAATAATGTTGTCTTAATCAATAATTTTTCATAAAACAAATTGTCTTCATAGTTGAAAAAGTGAAGTTTGATAATTTTATTTTAAGTTGTTGGAAATAAAACTAGAGATTTTTGAGTCATTAAGTGTGTGATATAATTATTGTTTCTTAACTCTTAAAAAATGATTTAGATTAAAAAATTTTAGGCTTTTCAAGTTATCTACCAATTTTATTCCCTAAGTACACTTTACTTGGTGAGTTGATTTTAACTTGTTTTGAAAAGCTTGTTTTGATATTTGTACTTATTAAAATGTTAGTGAGGATCCTATCAATAAGTTTTTAAGAAAAATTATCATAGCAAAGTATTATCAACATTAAGGCTTAATGGTAGTTTGAAAAGAGAGTAAAGAATTTCTTACAAGCTTGACTAATAGGGCTTTATAGAGAGAGGTGAGTAAGGGGGCTCGCTTCGCTTTTGTTGCGGAGCTCAAGAGCTTTCACGCAAAAAAGACAAGCTCTCATTTATTTTTTTCAAATGGGTTTCCTGATAAGTAGCTTTGGGATTTTCATTTTCTTTTATCCACTCATGTTTCCAGAAATCGAAATCTCCTTCTATCTGAGCAGCTATTCCTGATAGAATCACTCTATCTACCTTCCTCTTAAGAAGCAAGCAGGGCTAAGCACGATTCTGCTAGTTTAGAAACTAAAAATCTTAATGAAACTTTTCCTAAGTGATAAAGTTATATTTTTAAAGTGAGTTGAGCTTATTTTCTTTTACTTAAGAAGGAACTCTTTATTTTTATTAAGATAACAATCAACATGATCACGTAAAAACATGAGTTTATAACTAAGTAACAAGACAAACACAATTAATAATAAAGATGGAAAATAAACAAATAAGCACATAATAAATATCAAGTATTAGAAGTTTTAGCTTGATTCTAGGCTTTCAGACTTAGACATGAGCAAGTCCAAAAAGAAAAATAAAAGAAATAAGCAAATTTGTTTTGACTTGATGAAGACAAGTCTAAGATTAGAAAGACTAATGTTAATATGAAAGCATGGAATGAATAAATAAATAAATAAATTACAAAGTAAATAAATAATGGTTATCGTAGTGAGCTTATATGCTCTAAGAAATATATATACACATAAATATATTTAATATCATGTAAAAGTTGGATTAGAAAAATAATAACATGATAACAACGTAACAACAATAAAATAACATAATAATAAAATGAGATTTGTACATCAACAAGAAAAAATATGAACATAGTGTTGCTTTCATAACATTTATAATTTTAGGAAACACACACCATTGTCATGTTAAGTTACATGACATGGTAAGGAAATGTTGGTAAGAATTTTACCTAAGATAGAGATGTGGATGGTAGAAAAAAAGGGGTTGTGGTAGTATGAGAATAGTGGGAATATAGGGAGATGAGAAGAAATTTTGGAGAGAGAAATTGAGCAGTAATTTTGGAAGAGTTTTGTTATGGAAAAGTGTGTGAAATAAATAGAGGGAGATGGGGTGTTTATAGAGTTTTTTGGAGGGAAAATTGTATGAATAAAATAAAATGAAAAAAGAAAAAAAAATAATTGTGTGTGTGAAGGGGGTGGCTAGTTGGAAAAGAGAGAAAGAGGGAGTTGATTTTCATTATTTTGTAATTTTATTAATGAAAAATAATAATGTATAAGATATGATGTGAATAAAGTTGTATGAGAAAGGTAAATTATAAGAGATATGTATGGTAGAGTATAAGAATAGGTGGCAGAAAAGTAGAAATAGGTGAATAATAATGAATAGTGTAGAATAGTATCATGAATGGTAGATAAGACAAATTAATACCAGTAGTAAAAAAAATATGCATGAATAGGCTATATATGATATTTTTAGATACCTAAAAATTATAAAATTAATATTTTTGAAATCTTTATATTTTTACGAGTCTAATAGTGTTATTAGTACTTTTACCGCTTGATGCACTAACGCATGGTTTTCAAAACCTGATCCCGTTTGGACCCAAAACGAACTAAATTTTGACAAATCTGATATTTTTAAACTTTTCTATATTATTACAGACTATAATCCACAATCTTCTCAATTTTATTATTTAGGGGTTAAGAGCACGGGATTGCTGGATCTAAATCCACTAGGGTTTGTTATGGGTTTGTTGACTTTAGGGTTTCCGGTTGACCTCCAGTTTAGAGTTTATGCATAAAATGTAGCATAAAATCTATGGGCTTACAACAGACCTATGTCCCCTTCTCCTGCCCTTACTTAAAGAAAACTTAGAAGGAGAAAAGTTGCCTCAAAGAAGAAGCCATTTGACAAGAGCAAGCAAGCTTAAAATTCAAAAGGAGGATTTTGATGAAGAATCAACTCTCATGACTCTAGATGTGGCAGTAATAAACCCTGATGAACCAATCTAGATCATTTATGAGGAAGCAACTAATGATACTCCTGATGAGCCCCACTAGGTTGATGAGCAACTTAAAGAAATGAGGGAAAGCATAGCCGCTTTCAAAATGTTGTTGGATGAGATACTGCGAAGAAGAAGAAAGAGGGAGCATATGATGAAAACAATGGATGAAGCCATCAGAAAATCTAGGAAGCAAATAGATGGAATGGAGAAAACAAGCTGATGCTGACTTGGCTAAAAAACTTGCTACTCCCTTGGAAAGAGAGGAAACTAGGAGAAAGGAGGAGGATAAAGAGAAAACGACACAACAAGGGGATGGGGCAAGACATGAACAAGAATAATCAAACGAAGGGGTAAATGATAATTTGAATGAGCACCCTGGAGCTTTAGCATTAAATGAGCTAGATCAGCCAAAGTCCAATGAAACTCAACCTCAAACACTTGAACAACAAGGGTAGAAGGTGATGCAATTGAAAAAGAATATGATGGCAGTTTCTTAGAAAGCAACAATGATGTAGAAGAAACTACTCACCCTACCAAAAAGAAAATAAAAATAAAGAAATAAGTTTGACCCAAATCACCTACCTATTGAAGAACATAGGAGAAAAGGAGGAAGTGAAGAAAAAGAGGGATGAAGAAGAAGCTGCATAAATAAAGGCTTATATGGCCAATACAAAGGGCATGGCTAAGCAAGAAAAGAATGATTTTCTTTATGCCCTACAAGTACAAAGGCAGCTAAATGAAGGAATTGATAAAACTAAAAGCCTCACCCAAAGAATTGAAAAATCTAAAAAAGAAAAAAGGGCTAATACCTCCAAAGAGGCATCAAGAGGAGGGTCAAGAGCACACAAAGCATACCAGTAGGTGGTATACATCTTAGGGAGCAAAGAGAGGAGCAAAAGGTTATACCTATCCAAAGACAAACACCCCCTCAAAGTTTAAACCCTCCAAAGAAAAGAGGTGGAAGAAGGCCACCTAGCGATGCAGGTAGTGGTAGAGTTGCTGATGGTCGAGCTAGTAAAGGTAGTAGCTCAAGTAGAGCTGTTAGAGGTGGAAGGAGAAGAAATGAAGGGAGTAAGAGTTGGAGATATTGGTTAGGAGAAGAAGACTAAACCTTCTGACTCCCTTATTCATAAAATTTTGTTTTTAAGCTTTGTATTCTTTGAATTTATATTTTGTTTAAATGGCTACTCGAAGCAATTTTTGTTTCATGGATGCTTCTTACTCTTTTAAATTCTTCATTCTTTCAAGACATAAGTTCTAAGTTCTAAATTCTTTTATTCTTTGTTCTTTGTTAATAAATACTATTCTTTGTGGCAAAATAATACCATTTTTATGTAGGATTCTTTTCTGACTAAACAAAGTTTAATTCAAATATGTCAGAATTCGGTTTAACTTAGGAATTTTTGTCCATAATTCAACCATGGATCTGATGATAGAGCTAGTGGTTGTCACTAATGCTTTGCCATGTTTTACCTTAGTCTTATACAGCTTAAATCAAGAAGGCAAATCAAGCACATGGCTACACAAAAAACTCAACCTTCAACTATAAGCAGAGAAGTTTTCTTAAAACTTTTATTTTTTAAATCTTACTCTGTAAATATTCATTGATAATCCCCTGTTTGTTTTACCATGTTTTTAAACATTGAGGACAATGTTCACATTTTTTTTTTTCAGAACTTAATGCTCACATTAAGTATGGAAATGGAAATTTAGCAATATCAGGTTGAAGTTGAAGTTCTATCAAGGAATAGAGTAAATTTGTTTTACATGACCATTTCATTTTTCTCCACAAATTATAGGAATTAATAAAATGGTTAAATTTTGACAAAAATCTTTCAAAATTTTGAAACAAAATCACCAATTAACTCAATAGAGTAGATAATGAACATCATCATATGATTGAGTTAACTTTTCTATGTGTAAATCACTTTACAAATATCCATATAAAGTAGTTTTACTTGTTTTTTAATGTAGAAACTTAGAGTTGGAATTAGCTTAAGGTCCCTATTAAGGTTACTCAATTAATTTATAAAAGATTAAATGATTTGTATGTTTTTCAATTTAATCATTTTGAGAGCTTTGTAATCTCTTATGAAGGTTCAAATGATGATTGTAACTTGATGATTTTTCCTTGTGCTTAATATAAACATTAAAACAAAACTTCCAAATGAGAACAACCATGCACTTAAGGTTGAAATGGGCAAGGGTTAGTCCCTCAGAAGAGCAACCCCTCCAGAGGAAAATGTAAAGAAAAAGGAAAAAACCTTCCTCTTCACAGATTTGAAGCACATAAATAAATAATAAGAATGAAATGAACAAGCACATTTAAAGAAGAAAATTCAAGGGATGAACTAATGTATATCTCTTAATTTTTTAATATGATGCTTAGAGAGATGATTAAGGAATTGCATATCCATATATAGTTGATTGAGTTCCTCTTACTTTGTTTAATCTTTTGAGTAATTTTTGCTTTAAAATTCTTAATTAAACAATAAGGGTAAAAGTTGATCTACTTGGATAAGTTATCTGATTTTAGCAGAAGTAACTTCAACACAATTTAGTGGAAATTGATTGAATATTCATAGTGTTAAGTTTAATAGGCAGTTTGAACTTAATTGGTCTGGTCAAATTTTCATTTATGATTTAGTTTCCTATTCAAAAAGCCTCAACTGGTAGTGTTGAATTGATGTTTGCTTGAGGACAAGCAAAAGCTTAAGTATGAGGGAATTTGATTAGTTTTTTACTCTATTCTATTTATAAGAATTTAGGCTTGATTTGATCCATTTTTATAAATTCCTACATATTTTGTACTTTTATTGCTCAAATGTTGTTTTTCAACTCCTAAGAACATAAAAACAAGAAATGAAGTGATTCAAATCAGATTTAGAGCAAAATAACAACAAACAGTGCAAAACAAAACTTAGCTGAAGCCTGCAAAAGACTCATCACGGGCAAAAGAACAAGTCAAAACAAGGGCAAAAACCCAGTCAAGCCCTTGACACTACCCGCGATCAGCTCTGAGATATATGTGCTTTGCAAGCCATTGAACAAGTCTTATTAAGGACAACATTTGAGCCATCGATGAACTTGATGATACTCGCGATTGAATCTAGACAATAACTTGAGTTTTTTAGCAGAAGACCACAACTTAGATCAAGCCCTAACATTCGAGCAACATTCGAGCACTTGATCCAGCCCCATAAAAGTGACCCTATGAGTTAGCATCCAAGACGCACATGTGAGAATAAGAATGAATTCAGTTATAAAGAATCAGCCACGTCAGCGAATAAAATTGTCATGATTTCTATGCCTGATCATGTACATGTATAGAGTCCAATAAACATTTAGAGTACCATGTGTAACAAATTTTCTAATGTAGAATAAAGAGAGAATTCTTGAGCAAAAGAATTGTTTCTTCTTGCTAAGAAATTTCGAAGTTTTCTAGGTAAATTCATTACAAACCAGACGTTTGTTTTTGCAAGATTTTGTGCTTAATTTGTGTTTTTCATCTTTAATTCCATATTATTTCTTCATAATTTGTGCTTAATGTCTACATCAATGGAGAAATAATCATTTAACTTAGGCTTGTGAATCAAAACCTAATTCATGTGATTTCAAAGTATTTTAATGAATATCAGTTGGGTATTTGTAATTAGTAGCAATAACTTAATTTTGTGGGTCTAAATAAGTGGTGCACCTTTTAGATTCATGTTTAATTTCAACTGAATAAATTTAGAGATCATTCTTTTGAATAGATCTAAGCTATTAGTGAAATTGCTCAATCACCTTGAAAGAGGGATGGTGAAATTTTTTGTCACTTTTTTTTTTTAAATTCATTAGGTTTGGTTTTAAAATAAAGGATTCTTAAACTTTATGCGGATCCAGATTACTGATAACTTGTGAAAAGATTCAGGTGGTTTGGTCTATATTTGGAGGTTTCTGACCTTAAGAGAGGCTTTAACTTACATTCGTGAGTCCGATCGTGCAAAAACACCAAAGAACAACTCTATGAGCTTGTTGAGAAATCACATGATAAAACTTGGTAAAACAATCCTTAAGGCTTTTTCTTGCATTAACAAACTTATCTTACATTTTGCCCTGAAAACATGTATATGTGCCTTAACCTTAGTATAACCTTTGTTTTTATTATGTTCTGTCAAATTTTCTTTAGCTAGATAATAGATGAAAAGTGAGTAGGGTAGATGCCAACGATCTCTTGGAATACAATCTAATATTTTTTTTGCTACTTCGGTAAGTGTAATTGCCTAATCTTGGTAATTGTGATCGAAGTTGAACAAAACTTATTGCATATTTTACAAATTTTTGAAAACCTAAACTTTGTGTTCTTTAAGTGTTTATTTATTAACCTAACAAACCAACCAATGGGCTTGAGCTGAGCTGGGCTTTTAACGAGCTGTACAAGCACAACTTAGGTTGGGGAGCTTTTAATGAGCCTGAAATGTACAGCCTCAAACCTAAGCTCGTTCAGGAGTTATGAGCTTAAGCTGCGTTTGTTTATGTAAATAAGTATATATAATTATATTGATAATATTACATTAATATAAATAATTATATACAATATTATATTAATCTACTATTTTAATTAATATACTAAACGAGCTTGTTCTTGAGTCTTGTTACGAGCCTTTAACGAGCTTGATCACCAGTTGTCTTGCGAATTTAAAAAGAAAAGCTCGAACTTACCTTGTTTAGCTAAATGAGTTAAGCCGAGCTAGGTCTAAAATGAGTTGAGCTCAAGTAACTCACAATAACTTACAAGTTACTTAGTCAATTTACAACCCTTCTTATTACTACCTAAAACTATAAAGGGTTATTTTGATAATTGAACTTTTGATTCGATTTAACACTAATAACTAGTTCTTAGATTGGTAGTAGAGTTCCAATCTAATTGTAGAGGTGCTTTATAGGAATTTGATTTTAAAGTGTCTATTGTTTAGAAACTATCTTATCTATATCTTGTCTATTGCTATTTCAGAATTCATATATACATATTGATAAGAATCAAGTTCGAAAGGAAATCACGGCCCTAATCCTAGCTGTGATCATCATCATGCCCCCTATGCCACTCGTAATCAAGAGACTGTTTGCACGTTATTATTTGAGATTTGTGAGCATAGAGAGGATCACCAGCTGTCACGCCCATTACGTCACCCATGATGACTCTTGTCTTACCCGTGATTGTTTGAAACTAGAAGAAGAATTTGATCTAAAGAGGATCACGACCATGATCAATAAAGGGATCACTTGTCCCATGAGCGGGTCTAAGGGGGACTGATAAAGGCCCTAGTGCCCTCCCCTCCCCCCCTTCCCCTCTAACTCGAGAAAAATTAATTTTTTGAATATATGTATATTATAAAAAGCAAACTAAAATATAAAATGAAGATGGTGTAGTAGTTAAGTGCTTAATTTTACATTCATGAGATCATGGGTTCAAATCCCATGGGTTACATTTTTTACTTTTTCAACATGCATTTATTACACTAACCACTTATTCTCTCTCTTATTTTCATTTTAACTTGTTTCTTTCGTAATAACAAATAGCATTAAATTCTTTTATCATAAAATTATATCTAACTAAATAAAGATTAGTAACATTTTTTTCTATAATTATTGTTCAGAAAAATGAACATGAATTATTGAATAGATATCATATCTTGATATATTTTATGATTTATTTTTGTTAAAAGTAAAACTTATACAAATATTAACTTTATATTTTTAATTAATACTTAATTTTCAAGTGACATGTATAAAAGCTTTTATAAAATACAATAAACACTCTTAATTATTGTTTAAATAATTCCCTACATGAAGTTTTAGAAATATACAACAATGAAACCATTAATGACAATTTTTATTATAATATGTAATATAGTTGTAATAGTGAGTAAATATAACTAAATAATTTTAAGATTAACTTAATTAAAGCTCGACCCCCTCAGTCATATAATCCTGTGTCTACCCTGACCTGTCCTGTTTTACATATTTTTAAAACACTACTTTCCTATTTTGTTTGTTTATCTCATGTTTTTACTTGTTTAACCTTGCTCGACTTGTGAGAGCATATAAGGGTACTCAAGGTTATGTTATTAGAAGTTTAAAACCTTTCTTTGTCATTGATTGAGATCAATTGCCTTATTGGCTTTCTTGGAATCATTTCCAAAACCTTTTGAGTAATATTGAGTTTTTCTTAAGATTATTCTTTGTTGTTTTTTTAATCATGTGTCGTACCGATAGAGTGAAACAACTAGTTCAATTCTTTTCTTGACGCATCATATCCAAAGATAGATTATTCATATATTTTACTTTCTTATTTTATATGATAAAAAACTTAAAAATAGATATTAAATCTTATTAATCATGTTGTGTAATTCTGACACGGATCTCATCCATATCATCTTGTTATTAGAGCTTAGGTTCGCCATGCAATAGAAGTAATAAGATTTAATTCTCATAACTTATGAATTTATCGTGGATGTGGTTTTGATAGAGATTACTTAAAGAAGAAGGCAAGTTAGGGTTTTGTTTGAATTAGAATGATTGTGGAGATATGTATTATTATTAATCGTTGAATTTCAACCCTTGTAAGACGAAGATTTATGGAATAGTGTCTTGAAGCTTACAGTAATACAATTGCCTATTAATGCTAATCCATCTATTGGAGATGAGGATGTAAAGGATTTGTTTCAATTGAAAAATCTATGTTAATCATGGTTTTCAAGTTAATATCGCAACAAAGAGTATGGTGGATAGGTTGAAGTTACCGATCACAGCTCATCCACAACCTTACTATATTAAGTGGAATGATAGCAAAGAATTGAAATATGTCACTGAACAAGTTAAAGTGCCTATTTCTCTTCTAAATCAATATGCTGATGAAGTTATGTGTGATGTAGTGCCTACTACTATCTCTCATGTTTTGCTTGGAAATCTTTAGGTAAGTGATAAGAGAGTAATGTATAATGAACAATGTAATTGCTATTCTTTTAAGATAGCAATGAAGAAAAGGTTAGTACTATCGCCTATGAGTTTGGATCAACTTAGGGCTGCTAGGTTGGAGATAATCCTCCAAAGTAGGATTCAAAAGAAGAGAGTTCAAAGGATGCTACTGTCGAGGAGATAGATGTTTCAGGAGTTGTGTAATATGATATTAGATCGGATTTATCTCTTGATATTTGTGTACCTAATTTGGAGCCACTTTCACTTATACCTAAAGCTATGGAGTAGGACAGGTACCTCTATGCTGACCTTCCAATAGTTCATTCATTATATTATGATGCACTAATGGGGTTACCAAGAATTAAAGATTACTGCCATTTTATAGGCCCTGTAAGGTCGTATGAATTGTTTGTTAGAATTCATTGGAGCTTTATAGATGGATACGTATATTGGAAGAGTATTTTATGTGTGCATGGTACGATTGTGGAGAAGGATATGAAGTATATAGTAATACTTGCTAAATCAATTTTTTATAATAATCATAATAGTCGATGGCCGATGGATTATTTCATACCATTTAAAGAAGCATATGGCTTGATGATTGATTATTGTGATGGTATATTATTGAATGGATATGCATAAATGATAGAAATTTATCTTATTTTGGAAAGGATACATTGCTGAGTTGTATGATGGAATGGTTATGTTTGAAAATAAGGTGTTTGATGTTAGATGGAGTGGTTATGCAGTGACAAAAATGGTTTTTTCATATTGCATACGAAAGGAATGAACTTCATAACTGTTGTAGGGGAGACTTTCGAGTGCTCGGAGTTGATATTGTAATGCTCTGGGAATTGTTATTCAAGAGAGGCTTAGAGAAAGTTCATGAGCTGATCATCATTGGAAATTTTCACTTAACTATGTTTGAGTTTTAGGTTTGTCTTTAGTCCAAGCATATGTAATATCAAAGATTTGAGGAAAAATCTTCTTGAGCCCAAGGGTAATGATAGGGATCAAGATCTGAGGACAAATCTTCAAGAGACTAAGGGAAAATTATAGGAATCAAGTTCCAGAGGAGATCACTGCCCTAATCCTAATTGTGATCATCATCACGCCACTCATACTGCCCATAATCAAGACCATTTGCATGTCATTATTTGAGATTTGTGAGTATAGAGGGAATCACTGGCTCGTTACACCTATTATATAGCCCATGATGACTCTTATCACACCCAAGATCATTTGAAACTGGATGAAGAATTTGATCAGAGAGGATCACGACCCATGTCACGGCCATGATCAACAAGGGGATCACCTATCTGTTTTATGCATTTTAAAACACTAGTTCTTATTTTATTTGTTTTTCTTGTATTTTTACTTGTTTAACCTCGCTGACTTATGGGAGTATATAAGGGTACTTAAGGCTATGTTATTAGAAGTTTATAACATTTCTTTATTATTGATTGAGATTAATTACCTTGTTGGCTTTCTTGGAATTGTTTCCAAAACCTTTTTAGTAATATTGAGTTTTTCCTCAAGATTATTCTTTGTTGTTTCTTTTAATCATGTGTCAATATCGATTGAGTGAAAAACAAGTTTAATTATTTTCTCGGTACATTATATCCAAGGATATATCATTCATATCTTTTGCTTTCCTGTTTTTTATAAATCAAAAACCCAAAAACATATATTAAATCTTGTTAATTTCGATATGCAATTCTGTAGATCCCATCTGTATCACATATATATATATATATATGTGTGTGTGTGTGTGTGTGTGTGTGTGTGTGATAAAAGTGGTGATTGGGATTTGAGAACCAGAATGTGAATATTCATGTACATATAAGTAAGATTGTCAAACTCATGATTCTATGTGAATGATGAGATGGTTTATAGAATCAAAACATGGAATCAAAATATACATAAAATATGAAAAAGAAGATTATTTAAATAAATTGCATCTCTCCAAATGAAAAAGAAGCAACCGGAATTCTCTATTCCTTTGAATCTTCTTTGAAATCAATAAATTGTTAAGCTTTAAAGATCAACCAATTTTGATATATGGTATCAAATTTTTGCATTTCAAACCAGATCTTTCTTGCCCCAATTATCTTAAGTAAATTCAAGATTATTGGACAATGATTAGCCCTTATTAGTTTGAGAATTATCATGAGAAAATGTGGAATCTACATCCGTTTTTCCAGTATAAGTAAATGCATATTGATAATTACTATTTATAAACTTCGAAATATATCTTGAATTTCATTGATTTTTCCATTGGTGTTGTTCACCTTTGATATGGTGGTAGCCACCCATTATTGATGGTGAGTTAAATGACCCATTTCAAGTGGTGGGTACTAACCCTGTAAACCCCTGAATTTTTCAAAACTCTTAAAAAATAATTAAGAGCTAAAAACCGAAATCAAAACCCTAAAACTTACCCAAGTTAAAATTGAACTCTAGAAACTTAAATAAGATCAAGTATGAATTTCACAACCTTCAGAAAATGAGAACCTTAAAAAAAAAACAAAATGGAAAATCCGATAATCGTTCGATTCAAAATCCGTACACTAAAAAAAAAAAAAAAAATCCATCCATCTGATCTAACATGTAAGCTAAGATAGTATACCAAAATATTATTTAATGATAAAATGATAAAATCTTAGACCCTTGGTGAACGTTAGAGTCAAAATTTAAAAATTAATACCAAAAGTCAAACTGAGTCAACATACAACATAAGCCCTAAACTTGATTAGATAATCCTGAGAACTATAAAATATTAAATAAATCATAAAAAAAAGTATACTTAAATTTTGAATCGAAAAATATAGTATAACCATAAAACCCTAGATATTTACAAGTAAATCTTCAAGCCAAAATTGAAACCGGAATCCTAAAAGTCAATTAGGTCAACAACAAGCTCTAGCAAGACTAGATCTGGCAATCCCGTGCTCAAAACCCTAAAATAATAATAAGATAACGTTGGATTATAGACTAAAATAATGTGGTACAACCTAAAAAGATCTGATTCATCAACAATTCGCTCGTTTTAGACCCGAACAAGATCAGTTTTCGAAATCAGGATTCTCACACACAAAAATGGTAAAAATATTCTTTCAACATATCTAGACCCGTAATTAGATAAGAAATCATAAAATATCAGTTATAGAATTTTTCGGCGTCTAAAAACATCAGATATAATCCTTTTACACGTATTTTCATTATTACCAGTATTTTATTTGTCTAGTCTACTATTCATTTACAATTCATTACTATTCATCTATCTTTACTTTTCCTTACTACCTACTTCTTATAATATATATATATATATATATATATCTATTTCTTACATTTACTTTTCCAATATTACTTTTTACTTCTCTTACACTTTACTTACTTTTTGTTGCTAAAATTAATTTTTAATCACATTTCCTCTGTCTCCCCATACAGTGACGGCCATAATCTCTCTCTCTTCTATTTATTTTATTTTTTTCAATTAATTTTATTTATACTAATTTCCACTTCAAAACTCTATAAAATACCCACTACCTTCTTCTCATTTAACACACTTTTCTTTATATAACAAAACTTTTGCAAATTTTCTCCATATATCTTCTCTCCTTCCCATCCTAAACCGTGAGTCCCTTCTCCATTTCTTTGTAATTTTCACAAAATGTTCTTTTCATCTATCTTCTGTCTACCATCTTCTATCATCATCTACTGTAGGTAAACACTTGAACCCTCTCTTTAGTTCATGAAAACATAACATGAACATTATATATGTTTTGATTTCAATACATCCCATGAGCTTATGCTAGAGAGTGAAATCATGAAACAACATCATGTTCATGTCTTGGTTTAATCAATGCCAAATTTATGTTATGTAGTATTCATGTTCCTAACATAACTTTTTATATGCTATTATGTATATATATGTATATATATTTTAGAGCCTAAAGTTCACTAATCTAACATTTTATTTATACTTTTATTAGATTGCCTATTTATTTATTTCATGCAAACAAATAAGACTAGTCAACTTCTAGTGTTAGACTTGTCCTTAATCAAGTTAAAACAAAGGGGACTTGTTCATAATCTAAGTCCTAGGGAGCCTTGATGAAGCCTAAGACTCCTAAAGTTATTTTCTTGCTTTTCTTATTTTCTTTATGGGACTTGTCCATCATCTCTAAGTCACATGAGGCCTTGAAATTAATTTAAGACTTCTATAATTTTCTCTACTATGCTTTCTTATTTCTTGATGGAACTTATCTATTTCTAAGCTCTGGGAAGCCTTGATAACAAGCTAAGACTTCCATATTTTTTTTCTTGCATTTACTTATTTGATTTTCTATTCCTTTTTTCTACATAAGTTATAATATTCTCATAATATGATTGTTAAGTTCATATTCTTGCATGAGCATAAAGTAAATTGTTGCCTTAATAAAACTTTTCAAATAAAAATTTGGATTTTTTTTCCTTTCATATAAATGAGGTTAAATTTTTAAGAAGGATAATATTTAACACTTAGGAAAAGTTTCTGTTTAGGTTAAGAATGATTTTTCTAACATTATCCTATTCTAAATGTTAAAGTAGACTTATCATAAATTTTCAATGTTGATAATTCTTTGCTACACAAGTTTTTCTTAAAACTTATTTACAAGGCATATGCCAATATTTTGATGAACACTCCTTCTAAAAACAAACTTAAAAATCAACTCACTAGTTAAAATCTACTTAGAGAATAAATCAGTATACAACATAAGGAATCAAGTTTTAAAGAAATAAATTCATCTTTATGAAGGTAACGAAATATAAAACAAAAAATACTTATAATAATTAGATACCCACTTGTAACAAACTAAAAATTTTAGTTTTCTTCCAACAACCCCCCAAAGGTCCATGAGTTGGAAAATTATTAATTGAGAAAGAGTCATTATGAGAATAAAAATTTAGAACAAGCTATTCATTTATTTTTACTTATATATTAAAAACTTAAAACATTTGTAATGTTATAAAACTTAGAATCATTTTCCTCACAACCATATAAAGATTCATGTTTTGTAAAATAATTAGCCAAAAGAAGTTTAGTATGAAAATGAAATACTCGTAAACTCAAAATAAATATAGAATCATGATTTTATTAAGTTTCACTTTTGTAAAATCTAAAATTATATTTAAGAACCAAGCTTAGGAAAATTTTAAGAGAAAATACACTTGGAGTTTTATATTACAAGTAGGTAAAACCATGTTTTATAAAATAAATTGTTAAATAAGATTTTTTGTACAAATATAAGACCTCTGGGATTTTAATATATATATTGAACCATAAATTTTGATAAGCCACATGGTTATGAAAACGTAAAATGACACATTTTATCACAAATTAAGAAAATGATTTCTTATAAAAAAACTCAACTTTATTACTATCCACCAAGAATATTTTACAAAATTACTTTTTAGACAACATCACTAGTATCATGCATATAATATGAGTTAATGTCAATACTAAATGATTTTTCAAAGATAGAAATATTTATATGTTTGCTATAAAGTATCTAAGTGAAGTAAAACTTTGGACAATGCAAATTTAAGGTCTAGAACTTTCGGGTCAGATTTGTACGGACCAATTTTGAAGCCCAAATGGCTTTAAATGTAAAAAATAACCTTAGAAATAGGTAGATCTTTCGAGTAGGTAGAAAACGACATCTAACATGCGGAATTCCGAGTTAAAATAAGTTATGGTCATTTTAAGTTGGAATTTCTGTTAATCTAAATTTTGACGAAAGTAACAAGATAGAATTAAGAAGTTTAAGTATAACTTCTATGAAATACTCATTTCGGGTATTTCTTTTATCTAGGTGACGAGAAATACGAGACTCCTCTTCCTGAGGATTATTACAACTAAGAAGATTATGAAATGGATGAATGAGATTTCCCTCTTAAATTTGTTACTTTGTCTGTGCTTATAAGTAGTTGCACTTGTATGATTAACAAAAGATAAAAATGAGTATGTATGGGAGACTATTAGGGGTTAAGCATGTGTTTCTTGCTTGTTGATTAAGTGGATACTGAGCATATTGCAACGCTAGAATGTTTGTTTAACTATGTTCATTCATTTGTATGCTTGATTGTTATGTGTGTTTAAATTGATTGACTGCCCTTAATGAATCACATATGGAATGGCGTTAACAAGAAAACGTTCATGCATAGCATCCGTGAAGTCTCATTTTGGAAGGTTGTTACTCCTATGTGTAGAGTTGGATGGGCTATGACAATGCTGAGATACGGGCCATGCTCCTTCCTAGGAAATCCCCATCGCTCAGGGAATGCGACTCTAGGTTCGGAGCCATACTAGTCAAAAGCTTTGAGCGAGTGCCTGGGGACTAGTAGTAGAAGATCAAGAGGACCTTCATCAATAATTCTCTAATCCTTGATATAGAGGGCACAACTCCATTCTATGTATAGATCCCGTATAACTATACATATATGTGTTCTTCATGTGATTGTTGCACAAACATAGCATATGCTTGACTAACTAACTTATTTGTCTTTGATTATTGGTGCAAATGATGGGTAAATGTCTCACTAAGCGCCTTATAAGCTTATACTTCCATAGATTTTGTTAAAGCAGATATGCTCAAGACTCGATTCAAGGACGGGACATTAAGAAAAAACATTGATGGATTATTGAGCTTTTGCGTAAGAAGTAGGAGCATAGAAGGAAATTTACTTTCTTGAAATTTCTTTATGAGCAATATATGTTATGTAATATTTTGGAGACTAATAGGAAGTGTATTTGTGTAAACTTGAAGACGGTAGCGGGGGTATACCTCTAAGATTTATAATCAACTATGTTTAGGTTTCATGTTAAGTATTTTTCTTATCTTGATATTTAATTGTTATCAAAGTAAATTGCACGACTCTGATGCATTCCCTCTTATGTGTTATGCACCTTGTGTAGGAGACGAAAGCTTTTGCATGACTAAGAAAGTCATTCCTAAGCTTTAATACTGTGTACGACGGGCTGTCACATTTAGGGTACCCCTTGGGGCATGACAAACTCACATTAAAAAAACATCATCATTGTTTTGCACACTTCAACGTGCCCACCTTAGGGCTAAGGTCCGACTTAAATAGTTTCTTCCTCACCTCCCAACCCCCACGTATCCTCCCCTTCCCACCCCCACCAACCCCCCCTCCTTTTTCTCCACCTCTTCAATTTGCATAATGTTTTTTTTTTTATAATTTTGCAATTTTATTTTTTTAGTTTTTAATTAATTGTTTTATTTATATATTAATTTTTTATTTATTTAAATTTATTATTTTTGACCAATCAAAGCACATTACATGTTAAAAATTAACTAAAAAGTTAATGGTGTAAAAAAAAAATTCACTAGCAAAGTTATGTTCTAACAAAGGTTTAAAACCAAAATAAAATAACATTGAAATATATCCCCTATTTTGTAAATATATTCTAATAAACACGATTACCCTATTTAATATATTGTTATTAAAAATGAGGTGATCCATGAGGGTATGCCACTAGTCTAAATGTGATGTCTTTCTTTTAATTGATGGTGTGAAACCATCATAAAATTCATCGTGTGGTGTGAGGTCATATAGATAACGGTGGTTTGAGGCCATCAAATCAATATTTTCATCGGTAATGTTAGGCTATCAAACTATCATCTTATTATTTTTAGTTTAGTTTGCAAATCTATGTATTTTCCTTTTATCTCTTTATTTTTTGCTTCCATGGTCCTACATAAAATTTGGTATTAGAGTGTACTGTCTTATTTTTATTAGGATTTGGCTTTGACGTTCTTTCTTAGGACTAAAGAAGATAATTTTCATTTGTATCATACAAAAATTTCGGATGACATGGAATCTCTTTTCATTGATTTTTATAAGAAGAAGCTTATTCCTAAG
Organism: Combretum micranthum; assembly: GCA_024138025.1. Taxonomy (NCBI): domain Eukaryota; kingdom Viridiplantae; phylum Streptophyta; class Magnoliopsida; order Myrtales; family Combretaceae; genus Combretum; species Combretum micranthum. Next base: position 159,768 of record JAMXBD010000773.1, on the reverse strand, counting down.
TTAGATGAAAATAATGCTAAATTAGATAAGCAAGGCCACCAAATTTGATACCTTGATCATTGTTTTGATGCCCTAGGAGTTCCTAAATTACCCTGTGAATTAAAAGAAATGTGTCATAACTACAGTTCAATCTCACACAATGTCTCGAAAACATCATGAAGCTTAATCCCCTTGAAACCGAGCCATAAATTGAAAATATTCAAAATAATGCTCTTGATGTCACGCCCAATGGGTACCCTAAACGTGACAGTCTACTACACTCAATATTAAATCTTAAATATAAAAACCTTAGTCATCCCATAAGTTTCGATACCGGGTGTAAGTTGTACACTCACGATCATAGAGGACCAACTTTGAAACAAGTTGTTTAAGAAGACATTCATATAGCGGTTTAAGAATGGAAATCATAACGTAATATCTGGAATATGGAAATATAAAGGTCTTACAAATACCAAAAGGGCATTCCTTTATCAAAAGATATAGTCTATCATAGTCTATTCAAAATAATTACATGGAGATTTAGTTAAAAGTTTAAGTCTACATCTAGTCTTTGACTTCTTTCAAAAACTCCTTAGGCCAAAAAGGTATTACTTGCGAGAAATAATCCCAGGGCTTCAACCATAGATAAGGATGCTGCAAAAGGTATCTATAAGGGGGTAAACTTCTTTCTTAGTGAGAATTAATTCCACAAGTAAAGTACTCAACAATCAATATTCAATCAAGTTAATTAACAAGCATATGAGATGCAATCAATCACGTGAGCAAACAATACATACGATTTTTCGGGAATCATATATTTGAATGGATTTACCCCTCCATTCGGTGGTTAGGTGTTATGGGCAACAAAGCCATAGTTCGCAAATGATGTTTTCATAGTTCTTATATAGATTCTTACTAATTGCTAAATTGTAGTTAATTTGGGTACCCACTCACCGTTTAATTATGGGTAATCATGCATGAATCATTTTATTTAGATCGTCATGGTATATATTAATATTTTATAAGTGATCATAGAATTTGCAAACAAATCATTCCTATACTGAATCATACAAGAATTAGTTAACAATTTCCTCCTCGATATACTTATCATAATTTTAATCATATAAATAAAGCACATGCTATCATATTTTATCTTTCCCTAAAGTCTAGTGCCGCTAAACTATAAGCAAATACATAAGTACAAAATGCGAGAATTTAAACTCACTCAACCATAGTAGCAGAAGCTTCTTAGTCGAAGTAATCCTCGAGTAAGGTAGCTCAGACTCCACATCACCTATATAAAAGAAATACTCGAAATGATTATTTCTTGGAATTTCTTCTTAAACTTGCAACTCTTTCTTTCTTAGTTCATCGAAATTCGTATAAGTGAAATTCCAACTTAAAATGGTCATAACTCGCTCATTTTAACTAGGAATTTCGCAAATTATATGCCGATTTCTACCTACTTAAAAAATCTATCCATTTCTAAGGTTATTTTCTACATAAAAGGTCATTTAAGTCTCTAAAAGAAACAGTACATAATCAACACAAAAATTTTCATCTTTAAAACATGATTTTTCCAACTTTGTATCAACTAAAAATTTCATAGAAAACATATAAAAATATATAGCTAAAAAATCATTTTAATACGTATGCAACTCATAATAAACACATGATTCTAATTATGTTATCTCAATCAATGATTTTTCATAAGACAATCATGTTTTGGTAGTTGAAAAAGTAAAGTTTTAGCAAGGTTATGTTAAATTGTTTGGAAATAAAACTAAGAATTTTTTATTTTCTTAGATTCTTAAAAGATAACTTTTGATTCAAAAACTTTAGTCTTTCTAAGTTATTTTTTTAATTTTATTTTCTAAGTATATTCTACTTGGTAAGTTGATTTCTTGACTTAGTTTGGAAAACTTGTGTTAATCTTTTACTAAAAATGCTAGTAAGGATTTTATAATAAAGTTTTTTAAGAAAATTCCTTATAGAATGGTATTATCAATCTTAAGGTCTCTTAACGATAGTTTGAAAATAAAATGAGGAGTTTCTTTAGTGTTTTTGCAAAGCTTTGTGTATCATCAACACTTAGAATCTATGGTGATTTTTGGTCAAAATCCTTTGTAAAGTATTTAGTTGAAATAAAATTCTAAGCCTTAATAAAAATTTTTCCTAAGTGATAAAACTATATTTTTAAAGTAAGTAGGGCTTATTTTCTTTTACTTAGGAAAGAGTCTTTTATTTTTATTAAGACAACTATCAATATGATCATGCATGAAGTATGAGTATGTTGCTAGTAACATGACAATAATAATAATAATAATAATAATAATAATAATAATAATAATAATAATAATAATAATAATAATATAGAAAAATATAAGAATGAGCAAGAAATAAATATCAAGTATAGGAAGGCATAGCTTATTTTTAAGGCTTCCAGACTTAGCCATGGACAAGTTAGAAAAAAGAAAAACAAAAGAAATAAGAAAATCGTTTTGACTTGATAAGAACAAGTCAAGAGTAGAAAGACTAGTCTTAATATTAGAGCATGAAAGAAATAAATAAATTGCAAGCGTAAATAAATAAACAACGATTATGTTAGTGAGCTTATATGATCTACGAAATATATATAGATACATAAATATAGATAATATGATATAAAAGTTAGGTTAGGAAATAATAACAATATGTGCATAAACAAAACAACATAATAGTAAAACAACATTATATGAAATTTATTCATGAATAAAACAAAATATGAATATAGTATTGCTTCTATAACATTTGAATGTTTAAGAAACATACACCATGATCATGTTAAGTTACATGATATGGTAGAAAGATATAGATAAGAACATTTACCTAAAGTGGGAATATGGAAGTGGTAGTGTAAGAGGGGTTTTGGACAGTTTGTGTATATAGAGAGTATGTAAGAAATGGGTAGTAAGGAACATGAAAAGAGAAATTTTGGAGAGAGGATTTATAGAGTGAATTTGAGATGATTTTGTTACGTAAAATGAAGGTGTGAAAGAAATGGAGGGAGATGGACTATTTATAGAGTTTTAAGGAGTGAAAATTGTGTGATTAAAATAAATTGAAAAAAAATAATAGAGGTGAAAGAGAGAGAGATTGTGCGAGCCATGAAGGGAGAGGAAGAGAGAGAGGGTTGTTTTTGGTTTGTTTTATATTTTTATTAATTAAAAGTAATAAGTTGTAAGGTTTGATGTGAATGAAGGTGTATGGAAAATATAAAAAGTAGAGAATAGGTATGTAGAGTGTAAGAATAGGTATAGAAAAGTAGAAATAGATGAATAGCATAAAATAATTTATAAATAGTAGATAAGAAAATTAATACCTGTAGTAAAGAAAATACGCGTATTTAGGCTATCTGATATTTTTAGATACCGAAAAATTATAAAACTGATATTTTTGAAATCCTTGTATTTTTGCAAGTTTATTGGTATTATCAGAATATTTTTGCCCTCAGGTGTACTAGGGATGATTTTCGAAAACTGATTCTGTTTGGATCCGAAAGACACTAAAAATTATCAAATCTAATTTTTTAGACTTCCTTATAGTATTATGAACTATTTTTCATAATTATTTCAATTTCGTTGTTTAGGAATTAAGAGCACGGGTTTGTTGGATCCAAAACTACTAGAATTTGACATAGATTTGTTGACTTTAAAGTTTTCGAATGACTTCCAGTTTAGGTTTAAGCATAAACTATATCATAAAATCTAGGGGATAACACTTGATGTTATGGAATAGTTCGTTAATAAGGAGAAAGAATTAGAGATTGTAGATGCTGTAGAGAATGCGATTAAAGAGACCCTAATAATTGAAGCTATCGTTATTGGGATAGAATAAAAAAAACATAAAGGTGAAGAAATCAATATAAAGTGTGATAAATCTACTAAAATTTATGAAAATAAAGATGTTTCAAGAGATTCAACTATTGAGATCGTCAATGCTGATTCAGAATTTGATGGAGGGATAGAAATTGTCAAAGAAGTCGATTCGTTGATTAAGCCAACAATAAAAGATCAATCTTTCCATCCAATTATTAAAACATATTCAATCACTTACTTATTATTGCTTGCAAGGTTATTTAGATTATTTTGCCATTATAAAAATATTATATAAAGATTTGAAGTTAGTTTTTAATTCATTTGGTTAGAGGCAAGTCAAAATATATATATTTTGCATCCTAATTTTTTATCTAGGTGGAGTTTTTAAAATATTCGAGAGTAAATCCTTTTTAAGAGAGGGGGAATGATGTGGATCAAGAAAATAATATCGAAAATATAAAAGATTTTATTTATTGGGTTATATTTGATTTAGGTATTATATCTTATTTTGTTATATTTATTTTATTAGAATTTGATATGATTGATATCTTGTTTTAAATGTCAAATTTTTAATTTAAATATCATTTTTTTATATATATATATATATATATATATATATATATATACAGATCATGTAATAAACATGATGATTATTGAGATTTTTAATAAAAGTATTTCTTTTTAAAGATGTGATGCCTTTCTTTTCACTTATGGTGTGCCATTATAAAATTTATTGTGTGGTGGAGGCTATACAAGATTAACCATGGTATGAGGCCATCAAATGAATATTTTTATCAAAGTCTGAGGCTATCAAACTATCATCTTATTATTTTTGGTTTAGCTTGCAAATCTATATATTTTTCTTTTATCTCTTTATCCTTTGCTTCCATTGTCCTACATCATTTTTATTGTATATATATATATATATATATATTATTAAGGACTTTTTGACAACATTATATACCTATTCATCTTATCAAACATGAAAATTGAATTGCGATTTTCTCATTTCAATCTATTCAATTCCGATAGTTGGTGAGGTGATATTGAATGGGCTTGCTTAGGAAAGGGCAAAAAGGGGAAGGAAAAATTAGGGACAAAAGTCTAGTTTGTTCATCTAGGATTAATAGGATCCAATTTATAGTTCGTCTTCTACTGTAATTGCAAGGATGACGTTCAAGTCTTCATTTTCTTAGAATCATGGGAGACAACAAATCGAATTCCAAGAATATGATAGGAATGGCGTTAGATATGTTTGTGTCGCTATTCCTGTATCTTCGCCAAATTCTCATCTTTCTTATAAAACAAAAGCAAATGGAATTTTTATAGGATCTTTATAGGAGAATAACCAAAAGAAAGCCACAAATAATGTTGCTAAAAGAAGAACAGGCAGGCAGAAGAGCCTTGGGAAGTTCCTAGTCAATGGTTAGCTTCCCTAAGGTTCCTGTAGTTCTTAATTTTCGGATTATGATTATTCAGCTTGTTCATGAAGCTTTATAATGCAGATTGATTTCAGCAAAGAAGAGGAAAAGATGTGTGTTCTTTTTGAGGTAGCTGGACAATCTCGTATTACATGAGTAAGTAGAGGGGTAAGGTATCACTTGATTATCAATTAAGCAAGGAACCATTTGGAGCTGCCTATAGATTCTCCTTCTTCTTCACGTATTCTACAAACTTTTTTTATCCATAGATATTCAGATTTAGTATATTTAAGGACATCCCGAAAGAAAAACAGCCAGCTATCCATCTGTCAGAAAAGACTCGGAGCTAGAACTAAAATGGCTCATCATCCCTGTAGTGTATTTGTAAGATTCCTCTTCTTCACATTGGCAATTGGTGCAACAGGTAGCTTTTTCCAATGTCTTTTTTATTGTGATTAAATGGGATCAATTCGTTTTACCAATGTAGTTTGTGTTTATTTTGCAGAAGAATATCTTTTCTTTTCCTTTCATTTATATTCATAATATGCAATTGCACTCCTTTTTAGATTTTTTTTTTTTTTTGAATTTTCTCTTTGACTAAGTATTCATCATAATCCATTCTTGTCTATGATAATGATGAGTAGGTGTAACATCTCAAGGCACCAAGAAATTCACAGTTGTAAACAACTGCAATGAGTCGGTATGGCCAGCAGTATTTGGAAATAAAAATGTTAGTGGTACTATTAAAGAACTGAAGCAGGGAGAATCTGCGGTTCTCAACGTCCCAAGCAACTGGTCAGGTCGGGTATGGGGCCGAACCGGGTGCAATTTCGACACAACGGAACGGGTTCATGCCAAACTGGTGGATGTGGAAGTCTGCGCGAGTGCAGCAGCGCAGGAAGGCCACCAGCATCAATCGGACAATTTACTCTTGGAAATCCTTTTTTATGAAGTGAGCCTTGTGGACGGCTTTAACTTGCCAATGGTGATAACAGCACTCAAAGGTGAAGGGAATTGTTCAAAAGCTGGATGCAATGCGGATCTGAGGAAGAGCTGTCCGTCACAGCTGGCCTGGAAACCCAATGGGACAGTCATTGCATGTAGGAGTGCTTGCGAGGTGTTTAACACGGAGCCATATTGCTGTAGAACAGCACAAGGGTGCCAATCGAGTAACTATTCCATGACTTTCAAATCGGCCTGCCCTGCTGCTGCTGCTTACCCACTGGACGAGTCCACCAGCCTTTTTACATGCAACGCTTCAGACTATGTTGTGAGCTTTTGCACACCAAGGTGATCCAACTACACACCATATCTCCTTTCAAGATATACACACGCACACACACACACACACATATATGTATATGTGTCGAAGAAGCAGATTTATGAAAAAACAGTCTTTCAATTCAATCATGGATTTTTTTTTTTTTTTTTTTTTTTTTTGTTGAATCAGGAACGGCACAGTGTGCTCCTACCACGATGGCAAGGTTTCTTGTAACGGATCAAGTGGATTAACTACAGTTTCTCCGGGATGGTGGGCTCTAATCACTCTGTTACCCTTTCTGTTCATAACTCATCTTTGATTTCAGATCATGTAAAACAATTGTTGACGGGACCTTAGTCCATTTTGAATTTCCATTTTTTTTTTCTTTTTGCTGTTTTCTTCCTGTAGATGTCCATTGTTCGAACCATTGTCGAATTCTTTTCCTCCAATCACGGCTTGTCTAAGTTCTTCTTCCTTCCTTTTTCTTTTCTTTTTGTTTTCCCCTTTCCTCATATGACATAAAGAAGCTTCCTCAAAGAATAATGATGAAATAACAATAATGCCAAAAATATCATGAACAAAGATGAAGATGAAAAAACTTACGAAAGAATCAGTAAATAGCGAAATAGGTGTTGAAGGTGGTTATGGAGAACTTGAAAGTTTGTTTATTACAAAGAGAAATATGTGTGATTCAATTGTTTTTTAACTAACCCACAAAGAGCCCCTCTCAAGTTGGACTTGCTAAAAGACCCAGCTTGGAAACAGATTGCATTAGTTGTTTGTCATTCATAGCCTTGGTCAACAAATCAGCTAGCTGAGAAGAGGAACTTGATTTGTAAAATCCTAAGGGAACATGGTCACTAGTGATATGAACATTCATTTTGATATGTTTTGTATGTCCATGAAAACATGGATTTTCTGTTATTTGTTGTGTAGATTCACTATCCAAGGACAAGACAATGGGTAATGTAAGATCCACCTACACATCCTTCAATAGAAGATATCCATAGCAATTTATTAGTGACAACAACAATACGGTGGTGTTAGCCTCTACTGATGATGTTGATACCGTAAGTTGTTTCTTGATTTTTCAAGAAATTAAGGAAATTCTAATCGTAATATAAAACCAATTAAGGACTTTTAGTCTACATGACAAGACCCCTAACCCATATCAACTTTAGTGAATAATATCAAATTAATTAATTAAACTTTGGTAGTCATGTGAGTAACTCGTGCCATTGTCTGAATGAAGGAAGTTAGGTGTTGTATGAAAATGATTCTTTACATAGCGAGAAATTTTTGTAACAATACAAGTGTTTGAGATTTTTATGACATCAAGTATATCCAAGTACATCTAGTCAAGTCGTCTCCAACTATAAGAACAAATTTAGCACCACATAGAGACGATGCATCATAAGGACCCCATATATCTATATGTATCAGATCTTTAAAGGTTGGTACACTTGAATGAAAAGGAAAACAATGAAACTTTGCCATCAAAATCAGATTGACACAAATCTTTACAACCTAACACATGTTGAAGTTTTGACAATGAAACATGTCTTAATCTATCATGAAGAAGTTTCAAGGATACTTTATCACTTGGAAAGGAACTTGGTACATAATTATTTATTGCATGATCAACAATTAAAGCTGTTGAAGTATGAGAGACATCCATATATGATTTTGATTTTAGTAAATACAATTGACTAAGCATAATGCTTTAGCAAAACTACATTTAGCTATCAGGCCCTTGAAGAAACAAGCTTTATTAGTGAAAAGTAGTAATTTTGTATGATAAAGGAGTTTACCTATTGAAAAAAGGTTGAAATAGAAGTTTGGTACTAACAATACGTCTATCAATTCAAGATGAAAACTCAATCTCACATTACCAGCTTCATGAGCAAAAGAGATTTGTCCATTTGGTAATTTGATTCTCAAACGGTTCTTTATTTTATGCTTACTAGGTAAATTGTGTTGAAAAGGAGTAATATGGTCAAATGTACCTGACTCTACAATCCATTTACCCAAATAATTATCATTAGAACTAGAGTGAAGCAATTATTTGCAAAATTCACCATGGCAAATTGTTGTTGCTCTTCATCAATGAACTTCTTTTATAGAAATTTAAACACTTGCTTATAAATCTTATCCACAAACTCAGTTTCATTAGTATTCACTAGATTAGAAACATTTGCCTTCATCAGCTCGTCTAAAGGAGTGACATAATGCGAATCTAGATGAGCAACAAACTTACAATTTGTCCTTTCAATCAAGCTTTTGTACCATTTTGGAAATTCAATAAATTCTATTATAGAATAAATGTATAGTTTACACCATATTACAAACTTCAACTCATAGGTTAGATGGTTGTGATGCTAATCTTAGCATAGTATCATAGTAGGAGGTCATGAGTTCGAATCACTACACACTTGTTACAACCCCACTAAAATTAAGTCTTTCAATTGTTAGACCTTGTCAAAGTCAAAGTCCCAGCCCACAAATGAAAGAGAGTGTCATAGAATAAATGTCACGCCCCAGAAGGTACCCTAAACGTGGCAGTCCGCCGCATATAATATTAAAGCTAATGAATGACAACCTTAGCCACGCAGGAGCTTCGATATCATATGCAAGGCGTGCTTCTAAGATAGTAGGAGACTCATAGGGGTATTACGTTTAAATATATAGCAAAAGCAAGCATGAACTTAAATAGATAAACATAAGATCTTCATTTAATAACAAATTCGTACATCATCTTAGGGGCATTCCCTCGCCTTAAAGTCTTTGTTCAACTATACTAATAGCAAAATAAACATAACTACCACATAAGCCTACTATAGAGATTTTCCTAGAAGTCTATATTCAAAAAAAATATATATATATATAAACTTCTTCCAAAAACTCCTAGTAACTTACACTCGTACCTGGCATATTGGGTTTTTTTAGGGCCAACCATAGATACTCATACTGTAATAGAAAACTATAAGGATATAAGCAAAACTAGCTTAGTGAGATAATTCCATCTATAAGACATTTTCATAATTCATACAAGTATTTAGTCAAAACATATGAAATGCACAAATCATATGAACAAGCAAGATACACATGATTAACCAGAAATCAAGTGTAGCATGGATTTAACGCCCTCCATGACAAGGGTTGGGAGGTTACAGGCCCATACGACCATCAATATCGCAGATTTACCGGCTCCTGCTTGCCCTGTAGACTTTCCGACTCCTACTAGCTACCATGTAGACTTTCCGGCTCCTACCAGCCACCACTACCATTTCCTCGTTTCCCCACATGAAGAATAGTAGTGAAACAAATGTGACTCATGTGGATGATATGCATGAATTGATTTCAATATAATTTTAACCATAAATGTTAGTTCAAGTTAAAGGTGATCAACACAATTTCCATCATATCAATGCAAGAATCACAACTTATTTATCAAACCAACTTCCGATATTCTTAACTTATATTCAATCATTCATGATACAAGTCACACAATAATTATCCATTTTATCTTTTTCTTAATTGCTAGTGCTACTAATTACAAGCATAAACAAGGAAATGTAACTTAGTAAAAGGAATAACTCACTCCATAACGGTAGATCTAATCGAATCCGATATTCTTAACTTATATTCAATCATTCATGATACAAGTCACACAATAATTATCCATTTTATCTTTTTCTTAATTGCTAGTGCTACTAATTACAAGTATAAAACAAGGAAATGTAACTTAGTAAAAGGAATAACTCACTCCATAACGGTAGATCTAATCGAAATAGTCTTCCGGATAGATGACCTCGGGTCCTTCGTCACCTAAACAAGATAAAATATCCAAAATGAGTCTTTCATAAAACTTCTACTCTTGAAGATTCTGAACTTTTCTTAAAATGGCGGTAAAATCGTATAAAGGGAAATTCCAATTTAAAATGGCCATAACTTGCTCATTTTGACTCGGAATTTCGCGTATAATATATCGTTTTCTACCTACTCGAAAAGATCTACACGTTTCTAAGCTTATTTTCATAAAACTAAGTCGTTTGGGTTCCGGAAAAGCAGCGACCAGATTCCCCACGAATTTGCAAAAACTTGAGTTCCTCTTTTTAAATAAAACTCAATTGAAGAGATGAATGTTCCAAGTATTTTTACAAACTTTTTGGAAGATATGTACATATATGTATTGACTCATAACAAATGGATGAAGTAAATGAAGTTGTCTCATCTTATGAAAATGTAAAGTTTTTAAAAGATTTTGAACTTGAGATTTTGTTGGAATATTCATTTTACTTTTAAAAAGATCTTGAGTTATTTGAGATGAATATTCCTTAAATCTAATCTCTTGTAATTACTTTAAATTCTTAAGGAGTGGTTTTTATTTTCTATACTTAGATTCCAATAACTTTTAAAAGTAATAACAATTTCATAAAATGATGTTTTTGTTTCTTGTAATGATTCCAAAAGAATTTTTATTACTTGATGAAAAATAAGTTTTTATAAAACCTTTTGTTTATTTAGGAAAAATCGTTTCTAAGCAAGTTTATGAGTTTTTAAGAAATCTATTTTCTTCATCTATTTCTTTAGAAAGAATCTTTAGTTTAAGAAAACACTTCCTCATTTATTTTTGTTGAGACAAAAACATTATATTCATGCATGAATATAAATCATAAAATAAAGGAACATAATAACTTAAAAGAATAAGCAAATAACGAAATAAATCAAGTATTGGGACCTTAGCTTCATCAAGGTACCCTGGGACTAAGAAAAGACTAGTCCCGAAAAGGAAATAAAATGTTTTGACTTAATGAGGACAAGTCTAAGACCAGAAAAACTAGTCTTAAGAACAACTTGAAATTAAATAAATTGCAATGAAGTAAATAAATTGCATGGAAGGTAAATAAATTGCAAGATAATGAGTTTATATGCTCTAAATATTATATATATCTATATAGATATATTAGATAGTAATGAACATAAAAGAACATAAAGGAACATAAAGGAATTGATATTTTGAACAAAAACAAAGTATGAACCTATTGTTGCTTTCTTAACCTTCATGGTTTTAGAAAACACACATTAAGTTCATACTAAGTAGATGAACATAAGAACTTCTTGAAGAATTTTTACCTAAAAGAGATGAACTAGAGAGAGCTTCTTGGAAGAACTTTCTTGGAGAGATTTGGAGAGAAATTTGAGTATAGTTACTTTAGTAAAGAAGTGGTGTGAAAGAAGTGAAGGTATGAGGGGGTATTTATAGGAAAATGTGGGAGATAAATTGTGTTAATTAAATAAAGTAAAAATAAAATAATTGGAGGCATGGGAGGAGGGTGACCGGTGCAACAATGAGAGGAGAGAGGGAGTGAAATTTATTTTTTTGTTATTTTGTTAATTAAAAATAAAAAATGAAAGATGTGAAATTGTATTGGAAATGCAAATGTGTAAGGAATAGGTGTATGGATTGTAAGAGTAGGTTGTAAGAAAAAGTAGAGATAGATGAATAGTGTAGAATAGTAGAAAATAGTGTATGTAAAAGTAGATATGACAATTAATTGCCGGTAGTAAGAAAATACGCGTATAATTGCGATATCTGATTTTTTAGCTACCGAAAAATTACGAAATTGATATATTTGAAAATTTTATATTTTTATGAGTTTAACGATATATTCGAAATATTTTTCCTATTCCGAGCTTTCAGACACGCTTTTCAAGAGCCGTGTCCTATCGGGTTCAAAGGATACTCAAATTTCGCAAACCTGATATTTTTATATAACCTATAGCTATTACGAACTATTATAACTAATAATCCCAACTTTGTTTTCTAGGGCTAGGGAAAACGACAGTGCCGAACTTAAGCGGTTACGGTAAACTAGGGTTTTGTTGACGCTGGAAATCTGGTTGTCTTCCAATTAGGGTTTAAACTTTAAATTCGAATCCAAAATTTCGGGGATTTACAATAAATGTATAGTCTACATTAAATCTACTTAGATTAAATGATTGTAGTGTTAACTTTAACAAGTTCAAACCATTGCCCAATAAAGTTTTCATTCCTTTTATAATGAAAACAAGACAGTATCATGCTAGATTTCACTCTTTTATCTCTTCTATTAACACTACTTATCCTTTGTAGATTTCATCTCAGACTCGCCATAGACTCTTTGATAAGAATCATGACTTGCTTAGGTCGATATCTCAATGTAAGGTAAGCACATTTAAGAACTTAGCTCCATGGATTGTTACTAATGAGCAAAATGAGGATGAGTTGGAATATTTTAGCAGATATATGATGCACATTGATGATGAGCATGATATGGTATGTTCAAGTGTGGAGAAAGTACTCAATTTCAAGGGAAAATCTTTAAAGATGCATATCACGCTCATGACAAAGACAATGATTGAAGTATATCATAAAAATCAAGTTGTAGATGAGATCCCCACCTTCATCATACTCATATCACAAGTGGTGACAATGATCACCGCCTCCATTACCCACATATCACACATGGTGATCACAAACTCTACATATGAATTTGGGTACAGTGGAGATCACCATCCTCATCATGGCTGTAACGACACCGGTGATCCCAAATTTCACGCTCATGAAGAGTTTGTTTGAAGTATTGTTTTGGCTTTCAAGGAGATCACGTCTCTTGATATGCCCATGATCAGCAAGGTTGTCACCTACTCTGTTCTATGCATTTTTAAAACGCTAGTCTCCTTTTCTATTTGTTTGTCTTGTGTTTTCACTTGTTTACCCTTTCCCGACTCATAGGAATATATAAGGGTTCTTAGGGTTATGTTAAAGAAGTTTTTTAAACCTTTCTTTTGTCATTGATTGAGATCAATTGGCTTGTTGCCTTTCTTGGAATTATTTCCAAAAGCTAATGAATAATGTTGAATTTTTCCTCAAGATTATTCTTTATTGTTTCTTTTAATCATGCGTCGTCAAGTAAAACAACTAATTCAATTCTTAAATTTGTTAATTTTGCTATGTAATTCTAACACAAATCCCATCCACATCATCCCGGTATCAAAGCTTTGGTTTGTCATGCGATAAATAAGTAAGGTCTAATCCTTATATCTTGTGAATTTACCATAGGTATGGTTAACAGAGATTACTTGAAAAAAAACAAGTTGGGTTTATTTCTTGAGAGACGGGTTATTATTTATTTTGAATTGCTTAGGAAAGAATAAACGAATCTTGAGTTATGACTTGTTTTTATTGCCTATTATTATGATTTTTGCATGTGGTGATTATCACTTAAGGTTTGAGTAGTGTGATTGAAGGCTAGGATTATTATTTGGTAAAGGTGTGGTTAAGTTTGAATAGAAGCCATGTATATAAAATACCGTTATTTAGTTGAATTTTCAATTGAGATATTAAGAGAAATTGCGATCGAATTACCTGAGTTTGATGGTCATGGGTCTCTAGGAGATTATTTAGATTAAGCATTTCAGGTAGACCAAATGATTAGAGATTTTCCTCGCTCGAGTTGTTCATGTGGAGTATATTACCATCAAAAAAATTAACTAAAATTGCAGGGTTGTAATGGAAAAATATTATATTAGAGCAATCGTTGAGTGGTTTTTGTGATGTTATTACATGGGGTTTTATGAAAAATTGATAAGAAAAAGATTTGTTCCACCTGATTATCAAGATAAGTAGTATGAATCTTTATTGGTGTTAAAACAAAGGTCTATGCGAGTTAGAGAGTATGTTGGAGTGTTTAAGACTCTCATTAGACGAAGTGAAGTACTAAAGCCTCTTTTAGATACTATCAATAGATTTGCAAATGGCTTGAATTCTGACATTGTTAAGAGTATCAATTGTCAAAAGTTTCTTTCATTAGAGGATGCCATCCAAACCGCCACATTTGAAGAGTTATTGATTTTAATGTCTGCTTCAATGGAGAAGACAAAACCATTAAAGGCCTCAAAGGCAATGACTCGTTGGACGATTATGTTGGACATGATTATTTAGTTAAGGAAGATAATGATAATGTTCATGAAGAGAGTTTGAGGGATGATCAAGAGATGAAGATGAATATTTTCAGTGATGTAGACTGTGATGTTGAGGGCGAAGGTAAAGAGGATAGTAGTGAGGAGGATTTCTCTATTTTTATACTTGATTTGGAGCTACTTCTAATTACACCGGGCATTAATGAACGTTACAGGTATTTCTATGCTAAACTTCCTATAATTTATCCATTATATTTTGATGCATTGGTGGGATTACCAAGAGTTGAAGATTGGTGCAATTTTATTGTCTCTGTGAAATCATATGATTTGATTGTTAATATCCATTGGAGTCTTATAAATGGTTATATATATTAGCGAAGTATTTGATTTTGGTGTGGTAACATAACAATGCAAATAATATTTTATTCGTGGCTTATTTGTGAGTCAGCTATTGGAGAAAGTGATGTTATTGATTCACTAGATGGTTGTGTTTCTTATTATTTGAATGGTTTCAAACCAATGTTGTTGGGTTCTATGATTGTTGAATTGTCTAATGGAACGTCTATAGATGAAGATAAGGTGTTTGATATTGGTTACTTCCAAGATGGAAAGTGTTTGAAGCACATGTTATTGATACAACAAAAGCTACGTTTGTTGGATACTTGTCACAATGTTTATAAGACTTCGATTGATCGGTTCATGATAAGTGGTTTAACTTATTTGGAAGGCTTTTGATTATAGGCATCGATTATGATATAATATGGTTAAGAGTGTTTAGAGTTGATGCCATAATGCTATGGGAATTGTTAGTCAAGAGAAGGTATGCTGATCAAGCCATGGAGAAAGTTCACGAGCTAATCGTCAGTAGAAATTTAACTGTGTTTGAATATTGTAGATTTGTTTTTGATCTAGGTATATGCAATATCAAAGATTTGATGACAAATCTTGTTGAGCCTAGAGGTAATGATAGGAATCAAGATTTGAAAATAAATCTTCAACAGCCCTAAGGAAATGATAGGAATCATGGCTCACTTGGGTTGATAACTCGATCAAAGGTGAGAAAATTGAAGAAATTAGCTCCATGATCATTTTTAATGAGTCGAATGAGGATGGGTTGGAATATTTTAGCGTATATATGGTGCACATTGGTAATGGGCATGATATGGTATGTTCAAGTGTAGAGAATGTACTCAATTTCAAGGGAAAATCATCAAAGTTGCATATTATACCCATTACAAAGACAATGATTGAAGCAA
Source organism: Combretum micranthum (assembly GCA_024138025.1). Taxonomy (NCBI): domain Eukaryota; kingdom Viridiplantae; phylum Streptophyta; class Magnoliopsida; order Myrtales; family Combretaceae; genus Combretum; species Combretum micranthum. The sequence goes on along the minus strand of JAMXBD010000773.1, from coordinate 144,029 downwards.
ATCATGAAAATCAAGCTGCAAAGGAGATTCCCCCCCTCATCATGCTCGTATCACAGGTGGTGACAATGATCGCTGCTGCTCGATCACCCTTGTATCACAAACGGTGATCATGAAGTCTTCATATGAATTTGGTATAAAGGGGATCACCATCCTCATCACGGTTGTGATGACGCCGGTGATCCCAGATTTCATGCCCATGAAGAGTTTATTTAAAGGATTGTTTTAGCTCCCAAAGAGATCATGTCTCTTGATACACCTGTGATCAACAGGGTGATCACATATCCTGTTCTATGCGTTTTTAGAACACTAGTTTCCTTTTCTATTTGTTTGTCTTGTGTTTTCACTTGTTTGCCTTTTCTCGACTTGTAGGAGTATATAAGCATTTTCATGGTTAGGTTACAGAAGTTTTTGAACCTTTCTTTTTTTATTGATTAAGATCAGTTGGCTTGTTGCCTTTTTTTCAAATTATTTCCAAAACCTGTTAAAGTAATATTGGGTTTTTCTTCAAGATTATTCTTTATTGTTTCTTTTGGTCGTGCTATGTTAGTGCGTTATATCCAAGGATAGATTGTTCATATATTTTACTTTCCTATTTTTATATAAATCAAAAACCCAAAACACATATTATATCTTATTAATTCCACTACATAATTTTGACACAGATCCCATCCGTATCACTCTTTCCTAACATCTAAACAAAACTTCACTCGTATACTTTTATTTTTCAACTTGATTTACCAAGCAATAAGTATTAGTTACTAATCGTAAAGGATCCATGGATAGAATATGGCTTCTAATACTACCATAAACGCCATTCAATCCCATCGGAAAATGAATTAGCTTAGTTCAAGTATTTATTTTCAAAAGCCCATCCTTCAAATCACATTTACATCTATGATGAGCACCACGAGTACATTTAGGCAACTCAAAGACATCATCTCATCACAAAGCTTCATTAAACGATCAAAATAAGCTATAACAAATAGTGAACCTTCGCTTGACATCCAATAATTTGAACTGTAATTGGAAAACAAAAGTCCATTCATCCATCCAAAGATCAAACTTATCACAAATGTCTTGTTACTCCTCTTTTTGCTAATTTAGTAAACATGACCACTTTAGAAAGTTCTTTACACATTGAATTTAAAAAGCCAAGACCTAATCATATAGTTACAATCATGGTTGTCAAAATCCCAATTTTATTATTCACCCAAGCTTATAGAATTGGTAAAATTATATAAAATCATGCAAAATCAGCAAAATCGTAAATGTGTAGAATTATACATCTAAATTCATAATTCTACTTAAAATCTATACTTTAATAATTTTTCATCCATTTTAATTATATATATATATATATAAATAATCATAAACTTATAGAATTGTATATTTATCCCATGATTTTAACAACCGTGATCACAATAAACCCAATGATTCATTTACATTTCATTATCTTCTAGCTTAATACAAGATCCTTTTGTAAAACCTAGTCTCAACTTAACACCAAGCGTTAATTAAACCGATCTACTCTCACTGTCCAAGAAACTTCAAATCAGTGAAGATCAAGTTTGTAATTATAGTCCCTGGTTTATCTGATGACAAGTACAGAGGATCATGTATGTCGAATCAACAACCGTCGGATTTCCACTCAATGGAGAAAACGGATTACTTGATAAAGCCATTACATTGATGTAACTGAAACTAACTCGAACTCAAAAATGAACAATTGTATCAACTACTCGAAAATGAACAAATGTATCAACTACTGTGAACAGTTCAAAATTCCCACTCTAATACCATGACAAAATAGCAAGCATGTAAAAATATCATGAATGAAGATAAGATGAAAAACTTACGGAAGAATTAGTAAATTGCAAAACAGGCGTTGACGGCAATCGTGGAGAACTCGAAAGAGAGTTTTACAAAGAGAGAACGCGTGATATAATTGTTTCTAATCACCCACTAACTACATACATACATACCGCAAAAAGCACTAACTACAAGACTCCATTTGCTATGCCCACAACTGATATCAAGACAATTCACCTCAAGAGCTACAACTACTCTGAATTTCTTTTCCCGTCACAAGCAAAGAAGCTTTTGTTGAATCCAATCCTTGCCGTCATCCTATGAGATATTCATCCTCCAATGGACCAAATTCAGAAAGTAATTCGACATAAATAAAACTTCATAAAAATGTCAAGCTAGCAAGTTGTATACCAATTATAGTTAGTGGAAAGGGAAAGGACAGATAACAATGGACTGCAAATCAGATGATAAACATGCACAATGCACCACTTCCCATTTGTGCAGGTGCACCAAAAAAAAAATAATAATAATAACAACAACAATAAATAAATAATGGAATAAAGAAATAAAAGAAAAGCCACCCCGATTCTGTGATCACCATTCACAAACAGGTAACATCGAGGAACGTCAAATATGCTTTGTGCAATGGTACTTCTGTTTAACCATTGGACAATATTATGGCACCTAAGATGATCAAAGTATTGTTGGCCCAAAAAGGGGAAAAAAAAAAAAAAAAAAAAAAAACAAGATAGTCGAAGCATCAGTTTTCACTTACAACTGAGTGAATAATCTTCAAAGGAATATTATAATCGATGTGTTGCCCCTATTTCTTCTCATTTTTTCCTTTCCTTTTTTCTGGGTAGTTTTATGTCTCCTCAACAACTATATCAGAAATACTACATTAGAAGAAATCAAATCAATTGGTAATTCCCAAACCGGAGATATACAGCTGTTTTTTGGAACCTCCAAGATCTCTTACCGGCAATCAATGTCCATTTTTCTTTTCTTTTTTTTTTCTTTTTAAATAACTTATATATGACAAAACTAGCTAGTTTAACACATTTTTTAATGACATGGACAGGGACTTAGACCACGTTGAATGATATAAACATATACAATATTTCTGCAATGAATGAACAGAGGAGACCTTCCATGAAGCATCCATGTCTTCAATTGGTTAATATCAGTATACTACAGCCTGGCTTCACACACTGTTCTCCAGTAACCCTCATGCGCCCAAATCATCTGTGGATGAAGCAGATTCCTATCAGTCTTGCTCATGCTAATTAATACGGAGTATAAGTATTTGGCCAAAATGCTTCCAAACCCCAGTGTATCCATTGCTATCTATTAATACTTCTATGATGAAGTTCTTTTTTCTCGCCACCATTTGTTTCCAGTTTCTGGTCAGGTGTAGAGGACTCTCTGCTTTCATATGGCAGCACAATCACAGGAGCAACAGGTATCGTCTCCCATCGCTCCTTCAAAAAATTCATAAACCTCTTGACCATTTCTCTCCGGAACTCCAGTTCGCGTGTAAACAAGTCAAATAAAAGAAAACTAAGAATGTATTTGAATGGTACAATAAGCATGACAGTTGCAGAAGCCAACAACACCAAAGCAACTTCTGTTGTTATCTGGAAAAGCAAAATGAGTGAAAATAAGTAGCCAGATTCAAGGCAGAGAGGTCTTCCATCAGCATCAACTAATACCCACACTAGACAATTCAATGCATGCTAAATCATAGAAGGAGAATCAAAATAAGTGTCTTTGTTTTGACTTTTCTGGATTTTTTTATATTTGTTGTAATGATAAACATTTAGAATTGTCAGATATCATCATATCAAATACTATTGTACTAATTCTAAGTTGTGATTACTAGTAGCTTTAATGAAAAGTGAAAATGGCTTTCCATGGCTGGTTTTGAATTAAGGAAAGTGGCCACTGTTTTGAAAATGGGAATTTATGTTCCTGACTGTCCACTAATATTTTGTATGAATGCCAATCACCACTGCAAAAGGCTTGCCAATGCCATTGTTTACTACCACTTACCACAAAAAGCTACTACTAGTTATTTTACACACTTTACTCCAACATCATTTGACAACCGCAAAGCAGTGACTCTAACCAATAGGAAAAAAATTGAAAGAAAATTCTGTCAGAAAAAGGCAAAACTACTGGCAATTATATTGATATTGACATAAACCAAAGGCTAAATACTTTTCAGAGAGTAGGAATGCTAGTCAAAAGGGAAAAAAACAAAATAGCGGGAATCATCCAGAGATACCTGAGGTTGGCCTGATAACACAATTGTCCTTATTTTTAGAAGCACTACGTTAGGTTCTGAAGATAACTCTCAACATCCCGCATAGCATCCTTTACAGCTATTATTTTTTGGATTGTATTTGATGGTGGCTGATCATGAATTGTGATTTTCCCAAAAGATCTTCCAAGGCGTCCTTGCTCCTTCAAGCCTTTTAGTGTTAGCATATAAGCAGCAAGAATGATTAACGCTGCTGGAAACACGTATGACAACAAGTTCCTGCCAGGATTTTAAATCTCATATTCAATTGGATAAAATGGTAGGATGAAATGTGTTAATTTATATTTAAAAAAAAAAAAAAAAAAAAAAGAGGAAAAAAGGGAAAACCACTGTTTGATCTACCAACTTAATTAAATGGGGAGGGTAAACTTCACTGAATTTTTCATAGGGTATCAGCACAAAAAGTCTTGTACCTAGATATAGATGTCATTGCTTCAGCCTTAGTTAATTAGTTTGCATGTTTAGCTTATACAAATTTGCAAATCTTTGCAGTGATGGAAAGTTAAGATATAGATATTAAATTATAGTTTTACAGAAATGCTAGCCATTTAACATTTCGGGTTCTCCATGGAGCAAAAGAACTTAAAAGGACCTCAATATCAAATTATCTGCACCAGTGGCCTTATTATTACACAAGGAGGATTATTTTCACAATCAGCAGGTTGCTAACTTAATTGCTAATTAATCTAAGCCAACCAAAATATTATTGTCAATCTCAAGTGCAGTATTACCTTGTTTGGTTTACTCCATTCCATTAAATCAGGTTGTTATTATTTTCAGTAGATTTTGGCCATATTGTAAAATTGATCATCAGGAACTATGAGCTCATGGCTTCCAATTACTTGAAATCCTAATAGCAAATAGGAGAGGGGAATCGAATCCCATGGAACCAGAACCTATGAGCTCATATTTTTTGTAATTTTAGCTACAATGTGACTACACACACACACAAAAACCTCTACTTGAAAAAAAAAAAAATTTGGAGTGTATTCTCATTCATCATGTATGGTTTTATACAAATACAGTAAGACTAATTTGGGAAACCAGCTTTACTACTAATAGCTAATCCTCAAAGGAAAAAAAAAAAGGGCTATAAATAAGACTTCCCTACATTTACAAAATTGACAGCTAGATTATTGACGAGTATAATTAAAATAAAAAAAATCTTTCCTACAATATCTTCATTATTTTCTACACACCCCCTCAAGCTGGTTTAAAAATGTCTTCCATAGCCAGCTTACAAACTAACCAATTGAACTGCTTTATTAATAGTCCTTTTGCGAACAATTTGGCCACTTGATCTCTAGTGGGGATGTGAGTCATGCATACCAAACCATCTTCTATCTTTCCTTGATAAAGCGTTTATCCATTTCAACACGTCTTGTGAGGTCATGAAGAACCGGATTATGGGCAATAGAAATAGCAACATTTTTATCACAGTACCTCTTCACATGTACACACTCCAAAACATTCACCTCTTAAAGTTTTTTTTTTTTTTTATCCACAACACCTCACATACACCATGAGCCACTACTCTGAACTCTGCTTCTATACTACTCCTTGCAACCACATTTTGTTCCTTACTTTGACAAGTCATAAGGTTGCCTCCTACACAAGTACAATAACCAAAAGTTCTTCTATCGGTAACAATTCTTGCTCAATCTGCATCAGTGTAGGCGTCAATCTATAGGAGCCCTCGAGGTTTGAAAAGAAGACCTTTATTAGCTAATCACTCTTTCAATATGTTCAACTCCATATCATCATCCCCTGTTATAATAATATCAACATACACAATCAAGATAGCAATTTTACCTTCTCTCGAGTTCCTGTAAAACATAGTATAGTACGCTGGGCTTTGCATGTACCCATACCTCTTCATTGCCTTGCCAAAGTGTTCAAACCACGCTCGAGGAAATTGATTAAGCCCATATAAAGAATTCTTCAATTTACAGACTTTTCCAGCTCCAAATTTCTCCTCAAACCCCAGTGGGTGACTCATGTAAACTTCCTGTTCTAGGTCCCCATTGAAAAAAGCATTTTTTACATTGAGTTGAAACAAAGGCCAATTGGAGTTCACAACTAATTATGACAAAACTCGAATTGAGTTTATCTTTGCTACAGGGGCAAAGGTTTCTTGAAAATCTATGCCATTTGTTTAGGTGAAGTTTTTGCTACTAATCTGGCCTTATACCTTTCTACACTCTCATCAGCCTTACTTTTAACTATGAACACCCATTTGCATCCCATGACCTTTTTGTCTTTAGGTAAATCAACTACCTCCTAAGTACCATTCTTTCTCAATGCCTCCATTTCTTCAAATGTCACTTATTTCCAACTCAGTTTATTCAATGCTTCCTGAATGTTTCTAGGCACCACAGGTTTTGAAATTTTTATTGTAAAAGGTCTATGTCGGTCTAAAAAGTTATCATAACAATGTATTGGCAATGGGATATCTGGTGCAGGTTCAGGTTCCCTTCATAAGGGCAAGGGAAGATCAAAGTCTCACTCTTGAGCTGGTATGATAGACACGGGTTTAGGACTAGGCTGAGGGAAAGTAGTTGTTTGAGGAATAGAAGTAGGAGACACCATTTAGGTGTAAGAATTTAAGTTACTGGAAATTTTCAAATGGACTTCACTCAGAGTTTCCTCATGGCTGGCGTTAGAATGATCTAGGGCTGTAAATGAGTTGATACAGTACTAAGCTCGAACTCGATTTGAATAAAATACTCGAAGTTTGAGCTCGAGCTCGAGCACTCAATCGATCTTTAATTTTTAAGCTCGAACCCGAACTCGATCGAGCTTTAATTTTTAAGCTCGACCTCGACTCAATTTAATCCTCGATCTTGACTCGACTAAGCTCGATTATTCTTTTAAATAATGATTTAACTATAAAGTGTGTTTAATACTCGATGAACTCGAACTCGACTTGACTCGACTCGACTTAATACTTAATTAAACTTGATTAAGCTCACGAGCTCACCGAGTTGAGTATTTTAAAGTTCGAACTCGAACTCAAACTCAGTAACTACTCGTGTAGCTCGAACTCGAGCTCGACTCGATTATAAAGGAGTCAAATTCGAGCTTTTCCCAAGTCGAACTCAAGTAATTCACAAGCTGTCTTGACTCCCTTACAGCCCTAGAATGAACAATGGATGTTTATTTTTTTCAAGAATATTTTTCCTAGTGCAAACCATAGGCTCGAGATTGGATCTATTTTTGTCCATCCGTAGTATTTCCATTTCTCACAAACCAATACCACACTCGGTATTTTCATATTGGATAGTCTTCTCCTTATCAAGATGAAAAATCATTTTTGGTAAAGCTTTTCTTACCCAAAAATTTGATTTTGTTAACTTCTCCCCCCTAATTAAATTTTTATTGAAATATGGTGTTTTCCAAAAACTTAACATTCATGGTTTTGTGAAATCGTTTTGTTTGGGGATAAAAAAATTTGTACCCTTTTTGTTAAAGGCATAACCTAAAAACAAGGCACTTTTCTGCCCTAGCGTCTAATTTGGTGCTTGATCTTTGTGGAATATGCACGTATGTAGTGCAGCTAAAACTTTTAAAGGCAAATTTGAATTAATGCGAGATTCTAGAAATACCTTTTTCAGACGGTCCAAGGGCGTGACGTATTCTAACATTCTGATAGCATCACCCAAAAATATTTTGGGACATTCATGTAAAACATCATAGCACGAGCGACTTCTAACAAATATTTGTTTTTTCACTCAGTTATCCCATTTTGTTCAGAGTATCTGAATATAAAGATTGGTGTAAAATCTCTTTTTCTTTTAAAAAGGTTTCTCAAACTTTACTGTAATACTCCATCCCAATATCAGATCTTAAAATATTTATATTAACCTGAAATTTGGTTTGCAATCATAGTAAAAAAAAAATTTAAAAATGTTTTCAACTTCAAATTTTTTACGCATCAAATAGACCCAACAAAGACCAGTGTGGTTGTCTATAAAGGTTACAAACTACTTTTTCTTGAAATTGTGGTTACTTTTGAAGGTCCCCAAACATCACTATGAAGAAGTTAAAAAGGTTTTGAGGGTTGATACGTTCTTGGAATATAAGTATTTCGACGACTTTTAAAAAGTAAACAACTCTTATATATCAACAATAAGGGGTTAATATTTTTTAACAAAGTAGGAAGCAAACATTTTAAATAAATAAAACTAGGATAACCCAATCTGTAATGTCAAACCAATATTTGTTCAATAACAAATAGAGAACTAATACCACTAAACCCTTAAACAATTTTAAAACTAGATAAATTATCCTAAAAATAATAAAGCCGCACAACCAATCATCATCCCTGAGCTCCACTCCTTAAAAGCACAGTGGGAATCAAAAGTGTCTTTGGCCAGTTTACTGATAGACGAGATTCTGAGCGAGTTTAGAAACATAGAGAACAAATTTAAGTTCCATCTTCTCATAAATTTGTACCAAACCTTTTCCTATTATAGAAGAAAACTACCATCTGCAATCCTTACCTTTTTGTTCTAGTACAAAGTGTATAGGACTAGAATAGTTTATGTGAGTTGGAAATATGATCAGATGCTCCTAAACCTATTATCCAAGGCGCAAATGTATTTAAAAAAGACGAAAGAGCCTTGGGTTCATTACCTGTGCGCGCCACAAAAACACGAGGAGTATCAAATGATGACGAATTAGATTTCAGCAGTGCAAGAAGATGCTCCATCTATTCTTTGGTAAAGGGGCTAGAATCAACCTCATTTGAAGCAGGGAAGTTTCTCGTCCCGTGCCTTCTCCAGTCTTCCCTTTGAAGTTTGTCAGTTTTCCATTAATCTTCTAGCAAGTCTCGCGCGTGGCGTGGTTTTTTGCAATAACCACACCAAACAGGACCCTTTTCATTAGGTTTGCATTGGTGTACAAGGTTTTTGGGTGAACCCATACAGTACTTACACAACACAACAAATCCAAACCCCTTTTGTCTTAGCATGACGCTCTCCGACTCTTTTATCTCCTTACTTCAGAAACTACTACACCAATTGAAGGGAGAGGTTGCCTACCAATGATTCTCCCTCTCACTTCATCAAACTCAACATTCAGACCTACCAAAAAACTTCAACCATCTTCTTGTGGTGGCTTGCATCCTCCGTGACTTCGACTCATAAGAATTAAACAGGTCCAGGTCTCGCTAGATCCGCTTTAACAGTGGAAGTACTTTGTGAAGTCCTCTCCTTGACAAATTTGATTGAGTTTAAGGGTTAATTCTAATTTCTCTTCCATTGAATTAACGAGCCAAGTCATAACCATGGAATTTTCAGCATCCCATATACCATAGCTTGAGTCTAATGCAACCTTCTTGTCACCTGTTAAATACCCTATCTTCCCACGTCCTCTAATATACATCCTAACAGTCTATGACCATCGCTGGAAATTATCACCATTCAAGTGAATAGTGATGATTTGAACTAAGTGAGAGTCCATGCTTGTCTTTGTAGGATTGGCTAGAGCTTGTGTAGGATTGGAGGTAGAATTAAGAGGGGATGTAGAGATCTCAGGGTTACTGGTAGAATCAAATGACATATCAGATATGGTGGTCTGAAATGAGGAAAAAAGGGAAGAAGAGCACGAAAAAAAAGAAAGAGAGAGACCCAGGCAAACCGTATTGCTCTAATACCAACTTGAAAAAGACAATCTTAGGGTCTGTATTCTCATTCATTGTGTATAGTTTTATAAAAATACAGTAAGACTATTTTGGTAAACTAGCTTTACAGCTAATAGCTAATCCTAAGAAGGGGAAAAAAAAAAAAAGCTATAAATAAAACTTTTCTAAATTTACAAATCTGACAGCTAGAATATTGATAGTTATTTAAAAAAAAAATCTTTCCTATAATATCTTCGTTATTTTTCACACCACTAATTATCTGAATTCCAAGGAATGTTAAGCAAAGTGGCCTTAATATAATAAGGAAACATGTCACACTAACTACATTCGAGATTGAAGATCATCTGGTCATTATCAATTGAACACTATTGAAGTGTCCAAGAAGCTTGTGGTAAACGTAATTGAGGAGCATGATACTAGGAATGCACATGAAAAAGAAACAACCAAAGCTGTAGATTCATCTAGTAATACAAGGCATCTGATACATCAAACAGGAAAAAGATAAAAACAATAAGGAGATAGAGCAGAAAATGAAAAATAGGAAATTAGAGTAAGAATGGAAGAGAGCTTGATCTCCAATGCAAGAGATCAATGGATGACACATCAGCAGTTTCATAAGATCGAAAACAATAGTATAGAATAATACAGAGCAGTGACAGTAGCAGCAGAACCACATATGCTACTCATAGTACAGATGTCCAACATTGATGGAAATTATTCATTCAGAAAATAAATCCAATCAATTATCCAAAGAAAAGATGAGAGAAAAATATGAAGAAAGCTATGGTGTAACTGCGGTTTACTGTTCAAATGAACATGCCTCTCCTCGTCCAGTAAATTAAGCAATAAGAGCAAATATGAAGAGGGGGTCACAAGACAAGGATTTTGAGGGTTGATACCTGAAGATAATGGTATATGCAGAAGCAAGAAATGTGACTGTTAAGTGTGGCTCTTCCCAGTGCCGGAGTTTTCAAAATTTTTAATGGTGATTGTCAGGGGAAGCATAATTTCCTGCAGATGGTCAGTCACCATTGACAGATTAACAGCAAGCACAAACATCATCAGCAAAATTTAGATCATAGAACCCTCATAAGAAAAATCCTCAGATATAGTGTTATACAGTAGTACCAAGTACATCAAGCCTCCACATGTAGGCTTCCATAACACAAAAAGACATCAATTGAAGAGCCTCGAGTGCCCACGATTGTTTTCTGTATCCTGAACCCTCTAGCATTCAAGAAAAGCCCTCATTTTCATCTATTTTATTTTCCCTTTATTTATATATTGATGTACTTGTCCATGATTTAATGGAAAATTATAGCTTCAGTCAGCTCATTTCCTGCTCTATCCATGCAATTTAGATGATTTCAGAGATATTAACAGAAATATAAATCATGACAGTAGTCTTTCTTGAGAATGCTCTTCTACCAACTTGATTTTCATTGTTGATTTGCACCAGCAATTATAAGTAAATTATTTTTCTTTAGCATAAAAAGCCATTTTGGCATGGCAATCAACTGATAAATGAGAGATTATATGAATATGGAATTCTTTTCCTTAGCTATAATGCTGAGATCCTCTCTACCCATGATTTTTCCTGATTCAACCTCACCATACATACACATATGCATAGATGCAATACAGCAATATGCTCAGACTCCAATAGGTGGGATTACATACAATGATACATAACGAAAATAATGAAACCAAATACTACCTTAAAAAGATCAATGTTACTGGGAATGCCCTCAACCATTGCAGCATCAATTGTTGCTTGTGTATTCTCAATCAACTGTGATTTCTCCCTGCATGATATTGCTGCCTTTTCTACTAGACTTGCATCACCTACTACAAGATTTTTGTTCAATACAAGTCCGTGTTTTATGGATGAGTTTTTCCAAAAATTGATGGACACACTAGAAGCCCAAGACGGAGATCTCATCCACTTTTGCAGGTAAATACTTCCATCTATGTCAAATACAGGATCCATGTTTTCCGAAAAACCATCAATAGATTCTTCCTGATCTGTATGGTTCCCTGCTCCAGCAAATCTGGTAACAAGAGGTCCACCCCAAAAGTTAACAGCAAGAGCTTGACATACAATAGTGCCATAGGGTGATTTCTGTAGATATGAAAACTGAACAAGCTTCACTGGATCATCCACCAATCTCTTCATATGTTGAAGAGCCTGTAGTCTAGCTATTCCATTAGCAGCACTAACAATACTTCTCTCTTTCCCTTCTTGAGCACCATACACATTGACAACAGACTGATCACCATCTTTAGGTCCATACTCATTTATGAACTTATGCAATGCAATAACTTCACTTATAAAAGCATGCCAAACATCTCTTCTCATTTCACCTCCAAAGTCAACAAACTCAAAAACCCACTTTTTTCCCCTGTATTTATTCAGACCAAGAATTTGGTAGAATATGATCAGATGAGAGCAGTTCTTGTAGTGAATATGTATGAAAGAAATGCTTATATACCTTAAAAGAAAGATAATGATAAAAGGAGAAGATGAGACCAACAAAATAAACCAAGTTATGATAAGCATCTAATAATTTACCCCTCCCATTTGTCTTATGTTTTTTTATTATGCTGAACATAATTGCTGAGAATAAAAATTAGTTTCTAATTTTACTTCCACTATAAATAGATATTGTAACCATAGAGGCTCATGAGTAATAATGGTGGAAGAAGGGCTAGAATCCTATGATATGCTCTAACAGTCTCAATCTTCTATAGTAACTAGTAATAAATTAGCAGCTAAACTAATGTTGGGTCAAGCTAAGACAAATTGTACTCACTCTGTAGGATAAGAAATAGAGACAGCAGAGTCGAAAAGGGCTGATCCCAGAGGTCCAACTTTTGCTTTCTCAACACGTATTCCATGTTTTGTTAGATCCAATGTGACAGTATCTTTACGTCCCATCATACCAACGGTCTGCATCATAGGTAATCCAGAATACACAAGAAGATTAACAATTATCATATGAGAGAAAATTACACCTCAACAAAAGGGGGCCAACACACATATTGCATAAGGACATAAACAGGGCACATATAATTCTTAATCCTTTGGAAAGGAGATCCAAAATTCTCGCTTGTTGTTGCTTGCTTTGGTAGCAACTTTTGAGGGGAAAATCCCTCAACAGAAATTAGAGAAGAGAGATGGTTTATCACCTTTCCAAGTTACTTTCTGCTTTGATGGTTCATGGAAACCTAGAATTTCTGTTTAATTTCCAGGTTTGAATATCAGTAGCAAGGATATGGATTAAGTAAAGCTACATACAATGGAACTTATTAAACAGCAGTCATTTCCATTTATCATCAGTAGAGACCAGTGTTCCAAGAAAATTTTGACCCAAATAAGGGCTAAGTTGTAGTACCATTCACTAGGGAAGATCCTAAGAAATAAGAATCCTAAACTTGAATGGAGCTGTCTCATACAATCTACTAAGACAAATAGCATATAAAAAAGTTAAGCTGAGGCTAGAAATATTTAATGGATAGCCTGCACTACTCACTTATCATATTGATATAAAAATAAATAAATAAAAGGTGATTCTGATATATGTTTATTCATATGTAAGGTGACGAATATATACAAGCATGAGAGAGCTAATTTAGGGAAACGAAGAGTCTCTACTGAAGGCTAAAAGTCTCTAATAAAGGCTAATTAATATCCTATCTTAATATACACATCACAACACTCCCCCTCAAGTTGAAGCATAGTTATGATCATGCCGAGCTTGTTATAGGTATCATTAATCCTAATCCCATTCAAAGCTTAAGTAAAAATATTTGCCAACTGTTATCCAATCTTTATGTGCCCCATAGAAATCAAATGCCGTGTCTTCTCACGTATGAATGACAATCGATTTCAATATGCTTGATATGATTATGAAACATGGAATTAGATGCAATGTGAATGACTGTCTAATTATCACACCAATCAATATGTACTCTAGTGTTGAAAAGCCCCGTAAAAATCAAATTATTGCATCTTCTCACAAATGAATGACAATCAATTTCAATTTGCTTGATTCGCTTATGAAACATGGAGTTAGATGCAATGTGAATGGCTGCCTGATTATAACACAATTGTGCAAGTAATGATACCTTAAAGCCATCTCAAATCAAGAGGTAATGAATCCACATTATTTCACATATTGATTGAGCTATAGCCATATATTTTGACTCTGCAATCGAACATGATACAATGTTTTGTTTCTTACTTCTCCAAGATATTAGATTTCCTCCAACAAACACATAATACTTGGTAGTGAATCTTCTATCTATCTTAGATCCTATCCAATCAACTTAAAAAAAACAGTCAATACAATTATGTTCATAATTCCCATACACTAAACCATGACTCAAAGCACCCTTTGGATAACATAAAATTTGTGTTAAAGCTTCCCAATAATGCATTATAGGAGAAGCCATAAACCGGCGTATGTCATACAAATTGTCTAGGTATGCAATATCAAAATGAGTCACTATAAGATAATTTAACTTCCCAACCAAAATCTACATATCTTTGGGTCATTAAAACAATTCAACCTCTCTCTAGTAAGCTGCATATTTTAGAAGTATGGGTGTATTGCACAACTTAGATCCCAATTTACCCACCTCTATTTATTAGTCAAGCATATAATTCCTTTGAGACAAGAAAATGCTTTTCTTGCCCTTTGTTAGCTCAATTTCTAAAAAGTATTTCAATGGTCCCAAATCCGTTGTGTGAAATCAAGTGAGAAGGAATGGTTTGAGCGAGAAAATCTTCCCACTGTCACTTCCTGCGGTGATAATGTTATCAACATATACAATGACAACCATACTTGAGCCAAAACACCTAAAAAAAAATATTAAGGAATCCAACTTGTTCTTTCTTATGCCAAAATTTTCAACTACCTAACCGAATTTCCCAAGCTACGCTCAAGGACTCTACTCAACCTATATAATGTCTTCTAAAGATGACAAACTTTACCGGACTCAACCTGTGCAACAAACTTAGACAGTTGCCCAACATACACTTATCCTGCAAACCTCTATGTAAGGAAGCGTTTTTGAAATTGAACTAATATAGAGGTCAATGATTAGTTGCTGCTAAAGATATATATAAGTGAACAACAATCAATTTAACCACAGAGGAAAATGTGCCGAGTTAATATACTCCATATGTTTACAGGACAGGCTTTTAGCTGAGAGTAGTACTACATCAAGATTAACCTTAACAGTAAATGCCCACTTACAGTTAATTGCTTTTTTCCTTACAAGCAAGTCCCTTAGATATCAAATACCGTTAGTATCTAAGGAATTCATCTCCTCAACCATAGTATCATGCCAGCCATGTTGAGAGACGGCAATATGGATTGACTCTATAATTTTCAAAAACCAAATACCATTAGTATCTACAGAATTTATCTCTTAGATCATAGTATCGTGCCAATTAGGATGAGAGAGGGCAATATGAATTGACTTTAGAATTGTCATGGTGTCAAGTGATACAATAAATGAGGGAGATGATGATGACAAGTGATCATAGGAAACAAAGGAAGAAATAGGATAGGGACATTGATGTTTACCATTCCAAAAGATAATAAGAAGATCAAAATCACTTAGGACCGGAACTGATGAGAAAGAAGAGGATGGTCCAGGACATGAGGCAGGTGGATTTCATCATTTAGAATATAAACGTCTAATAGGAGTAGAGGCATCATTTTACACAAAGACTAATAAGTAATATGATAAAGTAACATATCATCGTTCTTTTCCTGTGTTGAAATTTTACAAACATAACATCAACTGACCCAAGATAATTGCCAAGCTGGGATAGTAACACCAATGTCCCTTTTGAACCAGAAAATAATCTAAAAAGACACATTTGAGAAATTCAAGATTTAATTTGGTTACTCGAGGACGAACATCATGAACAAAGCAAAAAATACCAAACATTCTAGATTCAATGGAAAACATTGATTTTATATGGAATAAAACTTTGTAAAGACTCTTACCTTAAAGAATAGATGAAGGTAGACAATTGATGAAGAAATAGGTAGTGAAGACTATACCAACCCAAAACTGTTAAAAAACATGCATCCGAAATAGGAAGCCTCTCGCTATGTCAAGAAGATGTATGTTTTCCTTTCAACCTCACCATTCTAAGGTGTACCGTGAAGAATGTTATTTTGAATCATGTATGTCTAGAATGGGTAAGAATGGTACTCTCTAGTATTATCACTACATAATTGTTATAGAATAGGATTGTATATTAATTAGAATTATTTTCATTTATTCCTATAGCTGTAAATATATGTAATTAGTATAAAATATTCTCTAGATATTCATTGTACATAAATAGAGGTTTTCTTTTTTCGGTTTCTTAAAATCTTGTATATATAACCCTATGAATCAATGAGACATAATATATAATTTTCCCATTACTCTTGATTCCATGGTATTAGAGCGATCAATTTTAAGGTTTTCTTACTTCCTTTGACTTACCTATTCCTAGGGTTTCTAGTCTTCTTCTACCCCCTCTACTTTTCATTCCTTCCATGTGCTAGTCACCCAATTTACCCATTCCTAGGGTTTCTGGTCTTCTTCTGCCAATTTGTGGATTGGGTTTGTAGGAATCTAGTTGTCGTCGTTGTGTGGTGCCACATCAGAGATTAATTAAGGCGTCAGTGATATTCGCGTAGGCTAGGTTCTTGATCAGTGTTGTGTGCTGGTGGGTTTGTGGTGTTCTTGTAGGAGTTGGAATTTCCAATTTTGTTGCTGGGCACGTCCAGTTATTGCTGGTTCATCGGTATTAGTGTTGCTGCTGGTTGGTTAGAATTTCTGGCTTGAGCTCCTTTGTTGTTAGGTCCTAGTTGGAGCTTTCGTAGATTTTCTAGTGTGCATTCTTCTAGGATTGGATGTGTGAGTAGTTGAAGTGTGGTATCAATCAGAATTTTTTTTTTTTTTTGGGTGAAACCGGTTTGATTAAAGTGTTATTTTGGATTTTTCTTTTTTTTTTCCTGGTTAATTAACATTATTGAAAGTTGTTATTGATACCTATGGCTAACGAGCAAAATTGTAATAAAGGAAATAATAAGAGTCAAGATTCAAGGGGAGCTTAATGTTTTTACTGTCATGAGCGTGGTCACACTAAGCGCACGTCTAAAATGCCTAAATAAATCTCAGAAGTCTCATTTAACTCACATTATAGCGGCTGCTACAAGTTCATCTAAAAAACTGTTATACTATCCAAAGATGGGTTTGCTAAGTATCACCAGTATCAAGAAACAATTCACCTCAATTTATCACTACACTTGTTGAATCTAGTAATCAAGATAAATGCCTTCTTTCCTTCAGTTCACAATGGATCATTGGTTCAGGTCTCACTGATCATATGACAAGTAATTCTAATCTCTTCACAACCTTTAAGCCACATACCTCATCTTCCGTTGTTACTTTGGCAAATGGCTCTATATCATCTGTCATTGGTTCTGGCTCCATTCACCCTGCTCCTTTACTTCCTTAACTTCTATTTTAAATCTACAAAATTTTTCTTTTAATCTGACATCGGTAAGTCAAATTACTTGTAGCCTAAACTGTTGTGTCCCATTCTTTCCTTATTATTGTTTGTTTTGGGATCTTATAAAGAAGAGGATTATCGGTAAAAGACGTGTTTTAGGAGGTGTATGTTCTAAATACTCAGTTAGATGTTCCAAAACCCATTGCACGCTCAAGTGTCCTAACTCCTTTTCGAGCACATTGTCGACTTGGTCATCCCCCTCTCTGTTTTAAAGAAGTTGTGTCCTCAATTCCAAAATGTGTCATCTTTGGAGTGTGTGTCTTGTTAGTTTGCAAAACACCATCGTGAGTCTTACAGTCCTTGTATCAATAAGAGAGTTAGCTCTCCTTTTGAATTAGTTCATTCAGTTGTTTAGGATCCTTGTCCAATCATACCAAAAACTGGGTTTTGCTACTTTGTTACTTTGTTGATGAATTTTCTCGAATGACTTGGCTTTATTTAATGAAACATCATTCTGACTTTTTTCTCATTTCATTGTTTTCTGTGCTAAAGTTAAAACTCAATTTAATAATGACGTACGCATTTTGAGAAGTGAATGCCAAGGAATATTTATCTATTCATGCAAGACTTATAAGGCAAAACAAGTTATTATTCATTAAACTTCGTGTGTAGACACACCATCTCAAAATGGTGTGACTAAGAGGAAAAAAAGACACCTTTTGGAAACAACAAAGGCACTTCTATTTCAAACTCATACACACTTTGAAATAACCTAACTTAATTAATAACTTAATTTTCATATAAATATAATATTAATTCTAAATATTAAGTTTAAAAGTAAATTTGATGTATGAAATAAGTGCATGAAAATGGAATTTGACTTATGTTTATATTCTTGTTAGCATGAAATTTATATTAGTAGGTATGAATTAATATTATGTAATTAATGCTATTGTTCTATATGTATTAATGTGTGTATAGTATAATTAATGTTTGTCTTTTATATATTAATATGTATGTGTTAGGTTAATTGTAACAAAATAAGTTTTGGAAATTCCTAAAACCATAGTAGAATTTTATCAAGTTTAGCCCATGTTTTAACCAAGTTTTAAGCCTCAAAATGAGCCTAAATTAAGCTAAATTGCAGCCCAAACCATTAAGTACGCATAAAGTCAAGTTTAGGATAAGTTTAAACCCATAATTTGATAAAAAAAGACTCTATTTTGGGCAGCTCCTCTTCCCATCCGAAAATCCTTTTTTCTTCTTTCTTTGTTTCTTTTGTTCTTCATTTCCTCTCTATCTAATCTAGCCCAAAACCCTTAGTTGAATATACATCCAAAGTCCAAGAATCTCTATAAGCCAAGCCTTATTTATGTAAGTCTTTGTTACTCTTTCTTTATGCTTTTATGTATTAAACATGTTTTGTAAGTTTGAAGTTGTGTATGAATTTAAATGTCTTATATGTTAATGAATGCTAGGATGAGTTTTGATGATATTTAATTTGTTATATATGCTATAGAAGTAGTAATATTTGATGGCAAAGATTGATGTTGAAATTGAGTAGTTAAGTTTAAGGTGATGTGTAGAAGGGGTTTTGAAATGGTTGAAATAGTTTGAAGTATATCAAGATGTAACAATGTGCTTGGGATGATGCTTTAGTGGTTTTGAAGCATGGAGATAGAAGTGTTTGAGTTATGTTGTGGTTGAATTATGGTTGTGCATAAGTATTAGTGTTTGAGTATAATGAGTTCATGTGATGAAGTGAACTAAAGTTATGTTTGATATGTCAAAATGATGTTCAATGTTGCTAGGAGTAGTTAATGTGGATAGAAGATAGTATATGAAGCTAGATATGTGTTTGAAGAAAGATTAAAAATGCTTTATGTTATAATTTTGTAAAGTGCAAAATAGGGGAAACAAAACTTTTCAAACAGGTCTGTTTTTGCATTTACGCCTGCATCTGGTACTTCAATGCCGCCGGTATAGAGGCGGTGTTGAATGTGATTAGAAATTATTTTTCTAACGCTGTTTGTAATGCCGCTGACTTTTGTGAAAAAATTGGCCAGTGTTCATTTTGGCCAGCGTTCATTTTTCAAAGCCTACGCCGGCCACTAAGGCTCACCGCTGCCGCCTTTAACAGGTGTTGAATATGAACAGAACTGATTTTCTTGACGCCGGCCTTAACACACTAGCGTACGCTTTCAATGCTGCCGGCGTTCATCTCAAATTTGCTAGTGTAAATTGCTTGCGTATCCCCTGAGTTTTTACAATTTTGAACTTTTTCAATTGTCCTTCTTTACTTCATATATGGTCTTCTAATGAATCTATAAGTTATATAAACGTGTCTTATGTATGAATCAAGTGTTAGAGCTATATGTTAAGTTCCATTGAATCTCTTTGTATAGTTAACTTATAATTGTATGTTGTATGTATATTCTACGTTTGATTATTGATTTGTTTTGATATTTTTTATTTCAGTTAGAGATTCTTCAGTTGATTTCCCTCTGAGTGGATATAGTGATACCCTACTGGGTACAGGTATGCAGTAGCTTGTTTGTTTTATGCTAAGAATAAGCATCATTAAATTTGACTTAATTCAAGTCAACTTAATACTTTGATAAACTGGATGTCTATTACGCTGTTTAATCTAGTTCGAGGAGCAGCAAACCTGTCATGATACAATGACATGTTAGTTAGGCACTTTAACCTAAGTCATTACGCAATGACTTTACCATAATGCAATAATACGCTATGATGCAATAGCGATTCGCTCATGGTTAAGCGGGTCGCTGATGGGAAGAATAGTATCTGAGTAACGTTTGTTTAAACTTAGGGAGAAATACCATGGTTTAGTTCAAAGTTTATGGGGACTTGTAAACTAGATTCATATTGTGGACTGAGTTTTAAGTAGAGTTGGACAACAGCTGTAAACCTTAGATGAAGCTATTTTCTTTGTGGAATAGATATAGGAGATATGAGTATTCGAACTGCTTATATTAACCCCCTGAGCAGCTATTGTTACTCAAAGACACCTAAATTCCCAGAGCGTGATCCCAAGACTTGAAAACCCCACTGTTGTTCTGTAAAAAGAAAATTTAGCAAGATAATGACTTAATCGTTGATGCATTGCATTAGAATTAAGTTCGCTTGACACTTCGTTTTTGTATGTGTTACTGCGTACTAGGCCTTTGGCTTACTTTTGCTACTTTACAGGTACTGAAGATGAATTGTATGATGACTTAGAATACGGATCTGGTTTTGAGAGATTCATGGACGAGTGGAACGAGTAGGACTCGAGTTCCCATGGTTTTTGGAAGAAGCTTTTTGTTTTAAAACATATTTCTTTGTATATGAGGCTTATTAAATAAGCCTAAGTTATAAAAGACTTTAAAGTCTCTTTAGCTTATTTTTGTATCAAGAACAACTTGTAATTTTGTAGTGTCTTATATTGACACTAATCTTTGCAATTATGATATATGTAGATTGCTCTTGTTAGCAATTTTCTTTTGTTCAAAATTGTTTATAAAGTTTTGGTAGATTTAATCAAACAATTTCCATAAACTGTTAATTTTAGGACAACCTTACATATAATATGAAAATGTTATATGTGGTTGGGGACTCGATACACTAAATCGGGATTTAGTGGGTCGGGTTCTTCACACACTTTTGGCAAAAGTTGTCTCAGCGGCATGTTATCTAATTAATCGTATCTCCTCGGTTCTTCAAGGTAAAGTTCGTTATAGCATTCTTTTTCCTACAAAATCTTTGTTTCCTATTGAACTTTGTATATTTGGGAGCATATGTTTTGTTCAGGATGTTCGTTCTTGTGTTACCAAGTTAGATCCCAAGTCTATGAAATGTTTTTCTTAAGTTACTCGTTGTGCAGAAAGGCTATCATTGTTATTGTCACAGTCTTAACAAATTTCTTGTCTCTAATGATGTTACCTTTATGGAACATTGTCCTTTCTTTCCCGCTTCTTGTAAGCCTACTGATAGTGAGACGGAGAATGATGATTTATTGGTTTATCACATAACATATCAGACACCAAATAAACCTTCAGCAACACCACCACCACCACCACCACCTCCTCCTCCTCCTCCTCCTCTACGTTATGTGTATACCAGACGTCAAGATCCTCCTATTACAAGTCCAGCACTAGTTTCTCCTTCGGCATCGCATTCCCCAAACACTAACATAGATCTTCCTATTGCTCTTCGCAAAGGTAAATGACAGTGCACTTATCCTATTTCATCATTTGTTTCATATGATCATTCATCATCTCCTTCCTACTCTTTTGTTTCCTCTCTTGACCATATATCCATTCTTTGCACTCTTCATGAGACTTTATCTCATCCTGGTTAGCATGTAGCAATAATAGACAAAATGAATGCTTTAGATACTAATGGTATTTGGAAACGGTAAGTTTACCTGTAGGCAAGAAGACAATCGGATGTAAATGGGTGTTTGCAGTGAAGGTCAATTCTGATGGTTCAGTTGCTCAATTGAAAGCCCGTCTTGTTGCTATAGGCTATGCCTAAACTTATGGAGTAGACTATTATGATACCTTCCCCCTTGTGGCTAAATTAACATCTATTCGTTCATTTTTGTCTATAGCAGCTACTCATGATTGGCCATTGCAACAGCTAGATATTAAGAATGTCTTCCTACATGGTGATCTTCAAGAAGAAGTCTATATAGAGCAATCACCAAGGTTTGTTGCTCAGGGGGAGAATAGGAAAGTTTGTCGTCTTCACAAATCTTTGTATGGTTTAAAGCAAAGTCCTCGTGCTTGGTTTGGTAAATTTAATCAGATAATTGAAAAGTGTGGAATGACCAAGAGTAAATTAGACCATTCAGTATTTTACAAGCACTCTCCATCTGGTATTATACTTCTTGTTGTGTATGTAGGCGATATTATTATTACTGGAGATGATATTCCTGTAGTATCATTTCTAGTAATAATAATATCGCCTACATACACGAGAAGAAGTCTGGTATCATCTCTAAAGGCTTTTCTCCATAATCAGTTTCGTACAAAAGACTTAGGATCTTTGAAGTATTTCTTGAGAGATGAGGTAATGAGGAGCAAAAAAGGTTTTTTTTTTTTTTTTTTTTTTTTTTTTGTCTCAACGTAAATATGTACTTGATTTGTTAGTTGAGACAAGAAAGTTAGGTGCAAAACCATGCAATACTCCAATGATACCTAATCTACAACTCACCAAGGATGGAGAGTTATTTGAGAATCCTAACAGATGTTGGAGAGTGGTTGGAAAGCTGAGTTATCTTACAGTAAACAGTCCTGACATCGTGTATTTATTAATGTGGTGAGCCAATACATACCCCCTCTTACAATTCATCATTGGGCTGCTTTGGAACAGATCTTGCGACATTTAAAAGGTGCTTTTGGACGAAGTATACTATACAAGAACCATGGTCTTTCTCGTATGTAATGATTTTCATATGCAAATTGGGCTGGATCTGAGGAGGATTGAAAGTCCATTACTAATTAATGTGTTTCTTTGGAGAGAATTTGGTTTCATGAAAAAATAAGAAGTAGAATGTTATATCCAGATCTAGTGCACAATCAGAATATCGCGTCATGGCTAAGTCCACATGTGAAATAATATGGATATACCAAATATTATATGAGGTTGGGCTTCAAGTTCCAATACCAGTTAGTTTATGGACTTATGGTGTGACAACTAAGCCACTCTTCACATCGCATCAAATCCATTATTTCACAAGCGAACTAAACATACTGAGATTGATTTCCATTTTGTTCGTGAGAAGATGCAACAAAACTTTGATTTCTACAATATGTGAAAACTTGAAAACAATTAGGAGATCTATTTACTAAAGCTCTAAATTGGACTCAACTTAATTATCTTTGTAATAAATTGAGCATGATTGACATTTATGCTCCAACTTGAGGGCGAATGTTATAGAATAGGAATGTATATTAATTAGAATTATTTTCATTTATTCCTATAGCTAAATATACATAATTAGTATAGAATATTCTCTAAATATTCATTATATATAAATAGGGTCCTACTTTCTTTATTTTTTTTTTTTTTTTTTTTTTTTGTGTTTCTTAAAATCTTGTACATATAACCCTATGAATCAATGAGACATAATATACAATTTTCCCATCACTCTTGATTACAATAATTTATGTACTGAGACCCTAAATGTGTTTTGATTTTTCAGCACAAAAGACAATAAAATGAGAAAATACTTTAAAAATGAATTTTCATAAGATATAAAACTAAGTCATGCAAGAGTAATCATTCATAAAAGTAACAAATCATCTGAAACTAGTTTTAGACATAATGGGAACATGGACCTCATACATCAGTGGACTAATTTTAAAGGCAATCTAGCCTTTTTATTGCCTCGAGGAACAGAAGACAAATGATGATGTTTTGCAAATTAACACAACTCATTATTTAATCTAGATACATTATTAAACGAGGATCGAGCTTCTTCAACACTGGCAAAGATAGGTAACCCATCTAATATCGTGCTTCAAAAGGTGTTTTTGGAACATACAACGGACCTCAATACTTGAGTATCCAAGATGTAAAAACCCTTCTATTCATGTCCTTTAACAATAATCTTTTTCATCATAAGATCCTAAGACACAATGATAAAAAAAAATATGAGATACAGCAACTCAAGGTAAAAGTAGCTTTACTTATAGATAGTAAATTCCCCTTTCCAGAACACATGAACACTAAATACTCCATCAATTCTTTGACATATTGCCAATGATCAACTAAATTAATGATTTCATTATCAATGAAATTTCTAAGTTGCAAAAATATTCTAGCATCATCACGTAGTCATGCTGTTTAGAATTATCAGATGATGGATCATTGGTATGGTGATCATCTTTCTCAATATTTCACAAAATACACCTGTACGTTTCACTCAAGTAATAAAATTAATAATTTTGTCTTGTGATATTAGTTATCATGGGGATCATACAATCTGTAATTTACTGTCAGCCATCTTATAAAGCCTTTACAGCATGACCAAAAAAAAGAAAACAAAAATTCCACCTTCTGATCTAAAGCCAAACACAACTTCCAAAGACAAGAAAGGAGCCAAGCACAGCTTCTGTTCTAATCCTTGCCAAACCATGCAAGCGAAAAAAATAATAATAAGAGGAGGAAAAGAAAAAAGAGGACAAATTAGACTTTTCAAGATCATTTACATTACCTATACTAACATTATATTGAGTTGTCCATTCAATTGTCTATTCCAACCAATTATGAACTACCACGTCCCAAATAGTTATTTCAATGAAAATATTTTACTCAAATTATACAATTTTTTCAACAACTATGGACGTCGCGTACTCAAATTAGCAATATCAAAGTTTAGGTATTTAATGAAAAATCAACCAAAGTTCAAATATCAAATGTGATATCATTCCCAATTCAATAATCATATTAGCATTATGCCATTATGATCACACCAATGCAAGATAGCCTCATATTGTGTTCAATGCAAAGATTATCTTTCGTGATAGCAAAAACAGCTATAAAAAGTTCCATACTGATTTTTGTTTATGGCTACCAAAGCTAATGGTACAAAAATAATACCTCAAAATAAATAGCTTTATCCGTCAATACAATTTTTCCCGGCCAAGCCATGTTATTTTCCCATTTAAGAACTGGCCTCTTCCTGCTAGAAGCTATACATAGAATTCTCTCATTAGAATCTTGTGAATACTCGTACATTGGGTATGATCTTCGTCCTTCATGCACTCTACGTTAGAAGATCACAAAGGTAGTCAGTTCAATCCAAGAAATCCAAAAACAATTGTTACCCAAAAAGTACTACATATCAAGAATCTAGATTGGCAAAAATTTGCAATGACAAAATTCATAAAAAAATAATATGATCCCATTTTGTTTCATGTGCTTGATCCTGGAGTCTTGCATATAAGAAGCATAGGTGTAATTTCCAAAATAATGATGAACTACTTATTTTGAATTATGAAAGAAGCATTGACCATTGCTAGAGAAAGATTTATTACATTATCTAATATATTCATAAGTCTACAGTGTTAGATTGTGGAGGTGTAACTAAGAGACCTGGCTCTTTTCTAAGGCAAATCAGGACCTCATTTAGAATCTCGAGGTATTAGAAAGAGAGTCCACGTAAAAGCTTGTTATTTGAGAAACAATAACATTTATCAATGGAAGCACATATTGATGCTGACAGGCTCGAAATGTGACTGATTGGAAGTCTGACTCAAGCTACAATACATATGTTGGAAGTAACTTCATGATTTGGAGAAGGGAAAAAGCTGTGGTTACTAGGAATAAAGCAGAGGTGGAGTTTAGATCATTCGCTTATGGCATTTGCAAAGTTCCAAGGAGAAGAGGAGTGATGAAAGAGCTGGAGTCTGGAGATGATGATTATATTCAGATTCGAATAGTGTCGCCATAGCAATCACTTGCTATCTAATCTTGCATAATAGAATTAAGCACGTAGAGGTCAATAAACATTCCATCATGGAAAAGTGGAAAAGGGCATAATCAAAATAGATTGAAAGGTGAAAACGGATTAGAGAAGACTTGACTCAACTATTTAGTAAGCAAGCCGTCCATAAAAGATGGCCACATGCCAGCTTAAGGGGGAGTGTTGGAAATATCTCACTCTTTTATCTATTGTGTTAAGTGTTGACATTAGAGGTTTTTTTTTTTTTTTTTTTCCCTCTCAAAAATATTTCCATCTAATTAAATTTGGGTTGTTGTGCATAATGAATGATGGTGGTGGAATGTGGTAAGGTAGTATTAGGTAGTGTTGGGAGTTGCCTTTTTGTTTTATTTTTTTTTTTTTTAAATTCATGTAGTGATTGAAATAAATTACCAAAAATTTATCGAAACTTTCATCTACATACCTAAAAACAATGATGAGTTTGGCTAAAACATGTGAGAAGAAACTACTAGCGGTTACTTATTGTGGCATGGCATTTGGATTGAGGGAGCAAGATAGCAGCCAAATTACGTAGTAGCAGAATATGCCACAGTGAGCTATGCCATTCATCAAGAGTTTAAGCAATGAAGAGATGTTTGAACATTCCACCAAGAGCTTGTGTTCTAACCATGATTATTTTTGCCATAAAAATCTATTTTTCTAGCATTAATAGGTGTAAATAGTTAATTATTTTTTATCAACAGATTTAGCACTGTATTAATTAGTAATCAATGCTGAAAATTAATAGAATTAATACTGTAGGTGAGTTGGTGTAATAGTATCTGTTAATGCCAACTATGTCAGAACCATCTACAAATTGGTCATTTTACATACAAACTAACTATCACTCCAAAATAATCTGCAACTCCTCTCCAAGGTATCAGAAAAATATGCTTTATGTAAGATTAAAATTCCTGTCAAATCGTTGGATTCTTATTGACCTTTATAGTCACACACTTCCAATTCTTATTAAACCGACATTTTTTGTTGGATTTTTTCTTCTTGTGATTCCGGCATTCATTGTTGTCCTCACACTTAATTTTGTAACTAATGAAAGCACTCTTTCCAGCAATTGTTGAATAATACTCTCCTGCAACAGACCATATGAACCCCACATCTCAACTCTTCCACACTTATAATCCTTATCCAGGTAATAGAAAAAATGTAATGGCCAATAGCTTTTTAACTGCTATTGCAGAATTAAGAGACAAACATATCACACACATAATTATCCTCAAAAATACCAAAAGTGACATCGAGTCTTATTTCCATTCAAAAGCCTACCCGCCATCTTAGATGTTATCTAATTTTTTTCCTTCTTATTGTGTTTTTAAAGCAACTGCACCAGTGTCTTACTGGGGAGAGGTTATTTTTATTGCTCCACATAGGATAATAGGCCATTCACACAATTGCTGGATAACAAGAGTCTCACAGAAATACTTAATAGTTGTTACCCTCACTTCAAAACTTCAAATAGACTTAAACCTAGGGTTGTTTCAGTGCACTGCTTTTGTTCATGTACAAAGGGACAAATTAAATCCCCAACAGATCATATGTGTTTTCCTTGGTTACTTGTCCACTTGAAAGGGCTACAACTATGAAAATTCACCACCAAGAAAAATTTTCATCCTAACAACTATCACTTTCGTAGAAAATACACGGTTTTGTATGGATATGGGGCTCTTTTTGAAACTTAATCCGAAAATAGACCCTGACAAAAATATACCCCATATCTAGGCAAGTGAAGGTGCAGGTGGTAGCTCTTTTTATGAGGAAGAAGGCACCAGCTGAGCAAGCGCCTTCATCTCTGACATTGAAGGTCTACTGGGAACTGCACAAAGTGCAGTTTCATTTTCAAAAATTAATCATTTTATATACAAGCATCCATCAATCATTTCTCAGCCCAAAGTACATATAATTCTCCATAATTTATCAATTACAACTCGTTGATCTTCTTAATTTTCAGTAAGAAACACCACCATCACAACAATATAACAAAAAGACAAAAGAGTAGAACAAAATAATCCAAATTTAAAACATCAAGTTCACTTGTTCAGCATAAACATCAAAGTTCTAAATAAGTTCAAAGTACATAACATCTCCTTTTTTATTCTTACCTTTCCTAGTAAAAATGTTGGCAAACAATGATATCAATGATAGTTTGTGCTGCCGCTCAGGACTGTTATAGATAATATTATATTTATTAGTGTTCTATTTACTATGTAATGTAATTAATAAAGGAGTAGATGAGGTATATCAATAGTCAAAAGAACTTTGTATACATACCTCTATGTATGTACATACAAATAAAAAAAATATATATGGAAATATTTTACTATTTCCTTCTCATAACATGGTATCAGAGTCATTATAATC
This sequence comes from Combretum micranthum, assembly GCA_024138025.1. NCBI lineage: Eukaryota > Viridiplantae > Streptophyta > Magnoliopsida > Myrtales > Combretaceae > Combretum > Combretum micranthum. The sequence goes on along the minus strand of JAMXBD010000773.1, from coordinate 115,855 downwards.
CTATGAAACTTTAAGTTTTTTTTCTTTTCTTTTTTGTTGCCCAGTGAGCAATGGTCGTCTTTTTTTTCTCATCACGTTGAAGTTGCCCTAGGGTGCAATGAGCATCTTGAGAGTGAGCGAGTGTAGAAGGTTCTTTTTTTTTTATTTTTTCCCACCGCCGGTCTAGAAAGGAGGAGGACCTGCCGATCGGCCCACCTACGAAGTCCGGCAAGCTTCTGACGCGCGTGAGTCACATGCGCCGCTTCAAGTTTTCGGCGTCCTTTTTCTCCGACGGCGCGTAGGGGCGCGTGAGGCTCCCTTCCCCCACCTGCGTGCTTCAACATTCTTCAAGTAAAGCCGATCTTATGTTCTCTTAAGCTTCGTTTATCATTTCAATCATCTTGGGAAGTGCGCTTGAAAATTGCTCACTAAGCAATTTGGTGTTGTTTGATCTTGTGTCTGATACGACTCATAGTCATGTTCGAATGATAGATGCAGCGGTGGTTCAAGTATTTCATGCTGAATTCGTGTGTATGTTTGATTTCGTGTTGGTTTTAGAGAGTTGTAGAGTTTGTGTTCGTTCTAGAAATTTTGTGGCTGTTTGACGGTGTGGAATTCGGTTCTTGGTTCTGTTTTGGATGATTATGGAATTTCCACACTTGCTGTGGAAAATATTTTACAAATTTTATTTTGGGTTTGAACAAGGGTAAGAAGCTCAGTATTTGTTTGTATTTTTGTTAAATAAGATGGCCGAGAAAACAATTACTATTTCTATCGATGAATATGCAAAATTCTCTCTATTTCAAAAAGCATTGAAGGCTTCATCTTGTCATCTCTCTGCTAGTAATGGGTTAGGAAATCCAAATACATGTCTTCTTTCCTCATCTTCCAAGTGGGTTATCGATTTAGGTGCCATAGATCATATGACAGGTAATCCTAACTCTTTTCCACTTATCAGGCTTGCACAAGTCCTACAAATGCCACACTAGCAGATGGATCAAAATCATGTGTCCTTGGTTGTGGCTCTATTAATCCTACTTCACAGCTTTCCTTGTCCCCAGTACTATGTTTACCTCAATTTTCTTTTAACTTACTATCTGTCAGTCAACTCACTCGTGACCTGAATTGTTGTATCACATTTTTTCCCGACCATTGTTTATTTCAAGATCTTATGACGAAGAAGATTATTGGTAAAGGATATGAATCAGGAGGTCTTTATATTATGGATACTCAAGTGTCAAGATCTGTTGCATGTTCTACTGTTCTCACACCGTTTGAAGTACACTACCGGTTAGGTCATCCTTCTTTATCTGTGTTAAAGAAATTTTATCCCCAATTTAATAGTGTCTCGAGATTAGATCGTGAGCCATGTCAGTTTGCAAAACACCACCGATTGTCTACATTTGCTAGAATTAATGTTGACATACGTGTAATATTATTAGTATTATTTTCCTATAACAATGTAATTAAGTATGGTAGATAAGATAGACCAATGGTCACAAGGTTTTATATAAAAGATGTATGCTTGTACAAATATGATATGAAATATACTTCTCAAATACTCTCTAAATTCAATCATGGTATCAAAGCCTAAAACCACTTTTAGGTCACAAAATTTTTTTTTTTCCCAAAACCCCCCCTCCGGTTATGGTCTTTTTTTTTCTAAAGTATAAGCGAATGGATTAGGCTTTGGTCCTCGTTTTCGACCTATTTTTTTTTTTTCAACACAGCCTAGCTAGGGAGGAAAGCCATCCGCTGATTAAGGTTTCTGGAGATCACGGCATCCAACGGAGCAGTGTGTGAGCTACACGAGCCGCCAAGAAGGACGCGCCTATATTCACGCTCCAGCGCATGAGGGCGTGTGAGTCGTCAAAACCACCTCCGAGTAGTGGCGTTTGGCTCGATAGCCCTGTTCCGATCGTTGCTCGCCATTTTCCGCCGACACCAACACTGTTCCAACGACAACACTATTCCGACGTTGCACTATTCTAACGCCATCTATTTTTTTGATTGTTCTCGTATCTCCTTTCCTTTTTTTTTTTTTCCAATATGGAAAGTGATAAGAAAATTGCAGCTATTAATACTGATAATCCTTTACTGCAAATTAGCCCTGTCAAGCTTAATGAAAATAATTACCTCGCCTAGTCACGGTCTTGTTTATTGTTTATCAAAGCTAGGGGAATGCAAGATTATATTACCGGTACTAAAGTCAAACCAACAACAACTGATCGGACATTCAACCAATGGGATTCTGAAAATTCGCTGGTAATGTCATGGCTTATCAATTCCATGCAGCCCCAAATTTTAAGGACATACTTATTGATTGACACGACAGCAAAAATATGGAATGCCGTTACTTTCACCTATTCACAAGTGGGAAATGATGCCCAGATTTATGAGATTCGAAATAAAATTCATGGTTTGAAGCAAGGAGAGATGACAATCTCGCAGTATTTTTCTAAGTTGAATGGCTTATGGCAAGAGCTTGACTATTATCAACATTTTCAGGCTGATTGTGCTGGAGATGCAGTCAAATTTCAAAAACTGCTTACAAAAGAAAAGGTCTATGATTTCTTGGTCGAACTGAACAATGAATTTGATCGGATTAGAGTTTATGTTCTGGGTAAAACCCCTTTCCCTTCTCTAGAGGAAGCATATTCCTATGTTCAGCAGGAAGAGAGCAGATGCAATACCATGCTCTATATCCCACAGGTTGAAAAATCTGGTTTGGTAGCAGCTAGTGATTCATCTGAGCAACTAAAGACCCAAAGTTCTAATAAGGATCATTTACGATGTGATTATTGTAGGAGACCATGTCATACTAAAAAGACTTACTGGAAGTTACATGGACGCCCAACGAGAGGTCATGGAGGCAAACGAGTTAATTCTACTCGGGCAAATTTGTCTGAAACTATAACAACTCCTAAGATGCCTCCTTCTGACTTCTTTTCTCCTGATGAGATTCAGTATCTCAAGCGCCTGATATCTCATAAAGAATCTTCCTCAGGTGCCAAATCCAACTTTATGCAGTCGGATAATGCTTTTTCTGCTACCCTTGATACTAATCATTGGATTATTGATTCCGATGCGAATAGACACATGATGGGCTCCTCAAAAAATCTTCTTGAATACTCACCATGTTTAAATAGGGACAATGTCCGAATAGCCGATGGCTCTTTTTACCACAGTATCTGGATCAGGTTCTGTTTTCTGTGCTCCCCATATCAAACTATCCTCTGTGCTTCATATCCCTCAATTTCCCGTCAATCTGTTATCTGTCAGTACACTTACAAAAAATCTCAACTGTAAAATTGAGTTTTTTCCTGATCATTGTGTCTTTTAGGATCTTCAAATAAGGAAGAGGATTGGCAGTGGTAGATTGCACGATAGCTTATATATGTTGGATGAAAGTCAAGAATCTAGTCTCCAACAGGCTTTTTATGGGGGAAATAAAGATGTTAATCAAAAAATCTTACAATGGCACAGGCGTTTGGGACATCCCTCCTTTTTTGTGTTAAGCAAATTATTTCCTAGTTTGTTTTCAAAGACTCGGTTTGATTCATTAGTTTGTGATCCTTGCGAATATGCAAAACATTCTCGAAACTCTTATCCTTTGATTAATAATAAAAGCCAATTTCCTTTCATGACTATTCACTCTGATGTTTGGGGCCCTACTCAGATTACTTCCTTGTCTGGTAATCGATGGTTTGTCACTTTTATTGATTGTTGCACTAAGATGACTTGGGTATATTTACTTAAGGGTAAGAGTGATGTGTTTTCCTGTTTTCAGTCTTTTCATAAGATTGTTTGCACCTAATTTGATGCCAAAATAAAAATTCTTAGGACTGATAATGGCACTGAATACATGAATAAAAGATTTGATTCTTATTTAGGGTCACATGGGATAATTCATCAAACTAGTTGTCCTTATACAAGTGCACAGAATGGGGTAGCTGAGAGGAAAAATCGGCATCTTTTGGAAGTTGCTAGGTCTCTTATGTTTACCATAAATCTTCCTTAACCTTACTGGGGAAATGCAATTCTAGTTGTTGCATACCTGATCAACCGAATGCCTCTTACGGTCCTTAACTACAAGAGTCCTTTAGAAACCTTAACAGGACATAACACATATACTGTCCCTCCAAAGGTATTTGGATGTGTTTGTTTTGTTCATACTAAGGATGCTGAAAAACTAGATCAACGAGCCCTTAGGTGTGTGTTTATTGGGTACTCACCGACACAAAAAGGTTACAGATGCTATCACCCTCCATCTATTTAGTATTTTGTGAGTATGGATGTTACTTTTAGAGAAATTGAATCTTACTACAATCCCACTCCATCATCTCTTTAGGGAGAGAATAATGCAAATGAAGAGATAATACTTAGTACTGTGACCCTCACTGATCTTACCTCAAAAAAGAGAATAATGCAAATGAAGAGATAATACTTAGTACTGTGACCCTCACTGATCTACCTCAAAAAAAAAAGTGATGGCCAAAGGAGACTATAATCCAGGGAGAGAAAATTGGACGTTTAGATAAACCTAATTTGAAGAGGTACTCAAGGAGAAACAAAGACATAACATAAGAAGTCATCGTGCAACCTACTCTCTGCTGCCGAGAATCATCCTCTTCTGGTGAGTTATTTTTTGATGATTTAGATAAACCTATTTCTCAAAAAAAAGGTGTTAAGAGCCTGTACTAAACATCCCATTTCTAATTTCGTTTCCTATGATTCTTTGTCTCCCACCTATAGAGGTTTTGCCTTGTCCATTTCGTCTGTGTCTATTCCACAGGATTGGAAGGAAGCACTTAATGATCCAAAATGAAAGAGAGCAATGATTGAAGAAATAAAAGCCTTGACTAAGAATAAGACTTGGGAGCTTGTTACCTCTCCACCTAGAAAGAAACTGATAGACTACAAATGGGTGTTTACTGTAAAACACAAAGCTGATGGATCAATTGATAGGTTCAAAGCTAGATGGTGACTAAAGGATTCACTCAAACCTATGAGGTAGACTACTAGGAAACTTTTGCTCCAATAGCAAAAATGAACACAATCAGAATCTTGTTATCATGTGCAGCCAATCTTGATTGGGATTTATAGCAATTTGATGTGAAAAATGCCTTTCTACATGGAGATTTAGAAGAAGAAGTGTATATGGAGATCCTTCCTGGATTTGGTACTGAAACAACACATGGAGAAGTATGCAGACTGAAAAAGGCATTATATGGAGCACTTCACTTAATTGGACTTTGGTATGCCAACGTCTGTTAGGCGTTAGCCTTAGAGATGGTAGAGGTAGTCATCTCAATTTAGCTTAGCTAGCAAAGTAGGTCAGAGTGTTGAGACCCAGAGCTACTGGGGGGGAGGTTATGTGCCTCACCCATGCATACATACTATAGCTGATAGATGGTTTCATGTTTGCTGATAAGTCTAGCTCCCTCGTCCATTGCAAGTTTTCGCCTATATTGGAGGATTTTCATGATGTAGGCTAGTATAGCTGAGGCTTGTGACAATGTCTCTCTGTCCCTAAGGGGCAGCGCAAACAATTATTGGTATCACCGTTCGCCAACATTTTTACTATGAAGGGTAAGAAGAAAAAGTAGATGTTATGTATTTTTTACCTTATTTAGAGCTTCAATGTTGATGTTGAACTAGTGGACTTGATGTTTTAAATTTGAATTATTTTGTTTTATTTTTTTGTCTTTTTGATATGCTATTGTGATGGTAGTGTTTTCTACTAAAAATTAAGGTGGTCAATGAGTTACAATCAACATTGTTAAAGGCGCTTGCCTTGTGCGCCTAGGCACTCAAGCGAGGCACCTTGAGCAAGGCACACGCCTTTTTCACCAAGGCGCATGAAGCACCAAGGCAAGCACCTTTGTGAACAGCGGAGAGGGAAGAGGAGAAAGAGAAGTAGGTGAGGCAACTAAGGAGAGGCAAGGCAGTTAGGGTTTTAGAGGAGAGGTCGAAGCAAAAGAGAGGAGAAGTTTGGTTGAGAGAAAACTTTTGGGACATTGATCTAAAGACGCGCCGGAAAAACAGAAACCTTACTATCCTTCGGGTAGACAGGGAGAGAGGGAGTGAGAGAGGCTGTGGTGGTGCATTTGAGTGTTAGAAATGAGACAGACACACAATCGAGTAGAAACTCAAAGCTGTAAGAGAGAGAGAGTCAACCAGAAAGGAGAGGGGGGGCTACTTTGGAGGTATTGCAGCACAATGCCCACATCATCACAAGATTGGGCACATTAATCCACACTTAGCAGCATGAATGACAATAGACATACAAGTTATTCACCTTTATGGACTTTCCAGCATCTGGTATCAGATTTATAGCAACACAACCACAACATAAAATAGAAACATTAAAATAAAAAAAATATAAAATTACAACATTTGCTAACTAAGTCTAAACATAAATATCAATACAATATGATAACATATTATGGACCCTAAGTCTTCTTCTTACTTCAATGTCACACACGTTTAACAGGCAAAATCCCTATGATCATACTTGCAACATATAGGTTATGCTTCCCTCCACCCCCCCCACCCCCCCCTCCCTCACTATTTTTTCATAGCTATTTTCATGACTTTTGTTTCTAATTTTTTTCAACTAGTAAAACCAAATTTGTAAAAATAAAAATACTTTTATTAATAAAGAAATGACTAGTTGTTAGTTGCATATGTTATGCCTTTTTTTTTTTTTGCTTGACTTTTTTTTTATAATTTCTTTTTCAGCAATAAAATAAAAAAAAATTGTTAAAATATACTCTCATTAATGAGAAAAAACTAGTAAAGAAAGATTACAATAATGTTTTAGTAATATTATAATAGTGATTTAACTCATTTGAATAGTGTTTGTTAGTCTACTGTGAACATAGCTGTTGATTATATATATATATATATATATATTGTACATTAAGATATTTTGAATAAATTTAGTGTTTGCGCTTCACTTTGCTCAGGCGTGTGCTTTTTTTACGCTTCTCATCTCAGGCAATTTTTGGACATTGTGCCTTAAGTGCGCTTTCCGCCTTGTTGGTTGTAATTGATAAATATGGAGTTGCATGTATATTGGATTGGGAAATAATTGCTAGACACATGCATATAAAATGGCCAATTTTTTAAATGAAATTGCACATCATACAGCTCCCAGTAGAAGGCACAGGCCGTTCTCCCTGAAAAAAGCGCTACAGCCTCCTACTTCGCTCGCCTAAATATGGAATGTTTCCATCAAGACCCATTTTCGGATTAAATTTCAAAAAGGGCCCCATATCCACACAAAAGTCAAAAATACACCCTGTTCTCCAAATCCTCTCGCCAAGGAAAGAATTCAATGATAGAAGATGGTATCTATGAATCCTTTCAACTTGAACATTTGAAAACACTTGACCTTTCTCCTTTCCTTACCCGTGTTCATGTACCAAGCTCTCTAAGCGTCCTTCTAATTCTTAAAACTGATCCAAGTCTTCTCCCGACTACCTAATTCTTCCTTTTGAAATCGTGCCTTATCTTGTCCTAGCTAGTGTCACTCATAATTTTATTAGGTTCCCTCAAGTGTATTCAAAGAGGAAGGTTGATTCAGAACCAACACAAGTCCAAGAATCTAGCTTTAACTCTTGGATGAGATTACAGTACCATCCAAGTCACTTATACATACATAATCTATAAAAACAATTGCAAATCCAATAAATGATTTAAGTTCTCCTATTGCTATAAGGAAAGGTACTAGAGAATGTATTAAACAACCTCTCTACCCACTATCTCACAATATCTCTCATAAGCATCCAAGCCAGCACTCAAAAACTTCATTGTGAGTTCAAACATCACTGTTCTATCTAACATTGTGTCAAAGGTATTATCGAAAAGGGAATGGATAGATGCAATAAAGGAGAAATAAGTGCATTGGAAAAGAATAAAACATGGGAAATTGTTAATAAACCAAACGAGAAAAATGTTGTTGAACGCAAGTGGATTTTTACATTGAAATATAAGGTTGATGAGACTCTTGAGAAATATGAAGCACAATCCATAGCTTAGGGGTACACCCAGACTTATGATGTGGACTGTGTGAAAACTTTTACTCCTGCTGCAAAAATGAATATTGTAAGAATCATGTTACTATTAGTTGATCATTTTGACTGGCAACTCTTAAAATATGATGTTAAAAATGAATTTCTTCTTTGTGATTTAGGTAAAGAAATTTACATGAACATCACTAGGATTTAAGGGGGCCACGAACAATTAGATATGTAAGTTGAATGAGGCCCTTGATAGGTTAAATCAATCTGCTAGATTATGGTTCTAGAAAATTTCCTTAAGTTATGAAGTAGTCTAGATACAAACAAAGCCAAGGTGACCATACACTCTTTATTAAATATTCAACTGCAAGGGAAATCGCTCTTCTTCTAGTCTCTGTGTACGACATCCTGGTAATAGGGAATGACGAGAGAAAGAAGCAAGAATTGAAGTAAAAACCACTAAAATTATTTAAGACAAAGTTATTAGGGAAATTGAAATATTTTTTGGTGTTAACGTGGCATATTCCAAACAATGGATCTTCATCTCTCAACATTAAGTATTAACTAGTTCTCTAGTAGAAATAGGAAAGAGCTGGTGTAAACTAGATTCCACCTCAATAGATCCAAGCCACAAATTACAAGAAGTTAAAAAGAAACAACCATTGATAAAAGGATATATCAAAGGTTGGCAGATACACATACCTTTCTCATACTTGACTAGGTATAGCTTATCCAATGATTGTGATTGGTCAATTTATGAATGACTAAAGAGAAACTAATCTCCAAGCTACTTATAGGGAGCTACACTACTTGAAAGGCAGCTTAGGAGAATAATTTAAAAAGAAAAAAAGAAATGATTCCCTCACTTTTTTTTTTTTTTTTTGGCCGAATGATTCTCACTTTAAAAGTCCCAGACCAATGCGATTATGCAGGTACCCTAGAAGAAAGAAGATCAAAAACCAGTATATTGTACTTTTTCATGGATATAATCTAATAACATAGAAGAGCAACAAGCAAAATGTGGTAGCAAGATTATTTGGAGAATGAGAATTCAAGTCTATTGCCCACAGAATATGTGGGCTACTCTAATTAAAGATTATTCCAGAAGATATGAAAGTCAAATGAGAAAGTCTTGCAATGATAACTCAGCTACCAATACTGATCATTATCTTGTATAGCATGACATGACAAAACACATAAAAATTGATAGACATATTATCAACTAAGAATTGGAAGAAGGATTGGTGCACATATCCCACGTTCCATGATAGCATCAATTTGCTTATGTTCTGACAAAAGGGCTGAACATTTTAAGTTTTCAAGATCTTATATTAAAGTAAGGAATGGAAAACATTTATTCTCCAACTCGTGGGGGAGTGTTCAGTGCATTATAAATAGTTAATTATTTTTTATTAGTAGATTTAGAAGGGATAAGGAAAAAAATAATAACGTTTTTAAAAAAAATACATAAATCCCAATAAGCCAAAAATAATCCCAAAAAAAAGGCAAGTCAAACTTGTCTCTTGAAGATATAGGATTATAAGAAGCCACGTCATCACTTGAGAGAGAAGGATAGAATCAAACTTATCTCTTGAAAAAACGAGGTTGTGTAGCCATAATGAAAGGTTGATTTTGACAATATTAAACTCGTCTCTTAAAAAGACGAGGCCATCCACTTACTACCTCGTCTCTTTAAGAGAAGAGTTTAGCATGCATAATTCTATGATTATTTTCATTGTGGGATTTTTGTAATTTTTTTTTTAAACAATAATATTAATTTCCTTACTTCAAATTTAGAGCTATATTTGTTAGTAAATAGTGTGAAAGTTGGTTAAGTTAATGTCGTAGGTAATTGGGGTTGCTGCAAAAATATTCATTACTACCATCTATAAATAGGTCTTTTTGTACAAACTAAGTATCACTTTAAAATAATTCTACAGCTACATAAAAGAAAATTCTGCAATATTTTTCTACAGTGGACTTTGATTCAACAAATGCATATCCAAAAGCCTTTAACAAACTCTAGTAGCTTGAGCTTAAGGATGGGCCTATTCTCCAGGAGAGTACATTTTGTTTATTATTACCAAGGTGCACAGCTTCTGTGAGGAATTAGAAAATCAAGAAAGGTTATTCTCAACCAGTCTCAATCAATTATTAGACTAGTTCTTCCTCAGAAGATTGAAGGCTTCTCTATCAATGAGTTTTTCATCCCTTATATCATTACAGATTTTAGAAAGTTCAGAATACAACCAAGAGCAAATCAATCATAACTAGGTATGAACACAGGACCACAGGGCCAAGCTTTCCCCTAAGTCCATAGTTGTAGAGTTTGTAAGATAAATTTACATGATTAAATACATGACACAGCAAAGTAATAAAGGCGATACCACAAAAATAACAATTAAACTTTTCTTTATATATAACATGATATCTTACAAGGATTTTGGAACTCATTGAATTAACCAGCAATTTAAAGGTATCATTAAGAAAATGGTCTATCATATTAGTTGACATCTCACAATTATTATTTACGTTTACAAGATATTTTATTTGTTAAAAATGTAATAGTGCATGAATTAATTGTTGTAAATAAATATGATAGTTCGCATCATATCTACAAGTTTAAACTACTAAATTAGATAGTTATGTTGCTAATCTTAACATAATATCAAAACAAAGATCATAAGTTCGATTTTCTGCATACTTATTTCAACCCCATTAAATATTAAATTGTCAACTTGATAGGCTTTAGTCAAAATCAAACTTTTAGCCTACAACTTAAGAGAGTTATAAAATAAATATAATAATTCACATCATATATACAAGTTTAAGCTTTTAGATTAAATGATTGTGGTGCTAATCTTAACAATAATAAAATGCTTCATAAAATAAAAATAATCATCTAATGATTTATAAATATTTATAAAAAAAGGGAATTTTCTTTAATGGATAATCCAAGAAACTGCTTTTAAATGTATGGCATATGTCATGATAGTGCATTGAAATACCAATTTTTAAACCAATATACCTAATAAAATTTTCAGCCCACATCTAAGGCTGTCCATGATCATAAACAATCCTCCCAAGCCCAAAACAATGCACATTTTGACGCTTCTTTTAGATAGAAAACAACAGAGAGAGATATTGTCACTGAAACCAAGGAACATTCTTTTTTTCATAGATATTGGTTTCCCTAGTGATGACTGACAAGTTTTTCTTACGACAAAGCTTCTGCAGTTACCATATCTCTTACAACAACCCAAATTAACATCTTTTTTTAACTTATATGACTAGTAATCTAAGAAACTGATTATCTTGCAAGAAAGGTAGTGTCTGTGTTTGGTTAGTTTCAACATAACTAAGCATCCTGCACATGACCTGGTCACGATGAAGATGCCACCCAACCAGAATCAAGCATATATAGCTAGGGATGCTTTTTGGGAAAAAGCAATCTTCTTAAGTAGCCCTTTGTTTTTGGGGGTGAAAGTAATATTTTAAATTTATTGCATAATATATAAAGTTTCTTTTCAAAGAAAAAGTGCGTATTAGATGCAGGGTATTAATTTTCCCTTATTAGGATAGTAATAATCATTATTAATAGTCAAAACTTTCCTATTCTTGTAATGAATTGTTTCCATAGAGCTTGGAATTGAGATAGTAATGGACAAGGAAGAAAATTATTATTTCCATTAGTCTAATTTAGTTTTTCCCTTTTGCAAGAGATTGAAGGGTTCTCTCTAAATGAGCCCTCAAACCTAATTTCATCATAGGTTAAAGTAAAAAATCAAAATACTAAAAAGAATAAATCAATCATAACTCATGATCTGTTCTTACACCGATCCGTGACAAGATATAAAAAACTAGATGCAGTAGATTGTACCCTCATCCAACAGGAACAGGTGTTAGTTGAGATCCTCTTACTATTATAACAAGCTCAAAATTGTATGAAGCAGTTGTATGATTCCACACACAGAGAAGTTAATTTTGAGGTAGGAGATTGGGTATGGCTACGTTTACAGCCTTATTGTCAATTGTCTTTAGCAACCCAACTATGACAAAAATTATCTTCCAGATCTTATGGACCTTTTTGCATCAAGCACCACATTGGTTCTGTAGCATATCAACTGGAGCTACTGCCCAATTACAAGTCACATGATGTATTCCATGTTGCCCTCCTCAAGCGATTCCATGGAGACCCTCCTGCTATTTTTTCCCCATGAGCTAAGACTAAAGTTGTACCTGTTCCTACTGCAGTTCTTCGATCCCACCTTAATCGAGGCATCCTTGAAGTCCTGGTACAATGGGAAGGACTACCCAGAAAAGAAACTTCTGGGAAATTCATGAAGAGTTTAATGCCTTCATCCCACCTTTGAGCTTTGGGACAAGCTTATTGTCCAAGGGGAGAGTTAGGGATGAAGTAATAATCTAGGGCAGTGGGGAGTGGTGTGGGGGGGCAGTAATATGATAATGCATAATAAACACAGTTTCTTTTCTAATAAAATATGCGTATTAGATACAGTGTGGTAATTATCCTTCATTAATAGTAATAATCATTATTAATAGTCAATACTTTCCTATTTTTTGCAACGAATTGCTTGTATAAATATTGGAATTGAGATGGTAATAGACAAGGAAGAAAATTATTATTTTAATTAGTATAATTTAGTTTTTGCCTTTTCACAAGAGATTGGAGGATTCCCTCTAAATGAGTCCTCAATCCTAATTTCATCATAGGTTCAAGTAAGAAAAGTCAGAATACTAACAAGAACAAATCAATCATAACAAATGATCTATTCTTACACCGACCCATGACAAGATCCCAAACTTGAGCCCATTTATTATTTGATAACGTACAAAATCAAAACCTCAGAGTATCATAACATTTTATCGGATGATAAACAGCAAATCTCAAGACAATTTCACTACAATAAAGTGTATCAATTAGCGTAACACGTGTAAACAAAGAAGATAAGAATAAGCGAAGCTCACTTGAGAAGCTCATTTATGTAGGTTAGCCACAAGCTCAACGAGATGCCATTCTCACTCCCAGCAAGTGTCTTAAATAAGTTATGCACTGTTGATTGATCAGCCACGCCTGCAATAGCAGGAGCAATACGACAAAATGCTCCTTCTTGGACAAGCTTGTTCTGCAGTACCATAAAAAGAAATCTTACTTCTAAAATGTGAATATTAGCACAATTGTTCATACATAGTCTTGATAAGAAGAAAAACAGATATATAGCTTTATATGCAACAGAGCACCTTAATATGTGATGTATGACCTTCCAGAATGAAATAAGTTTTATGGAAGAAACTATGCAGAGGATTGAAGTCAACCAGAGTATCAGCAAGGCCTAACAATTGCACAATGATATCCAATCTAATGGAATTCAACAACTGCACATCAGCCCAAACACTATTTGTAAGGTGCAAATAGACCCCACATTCCAAAACGTGTCTTCTCCATTCCATAACTTTTGAAAACATGTGCCTACTTCCTAACCATTCTTCCATATCTATAGGCCTAGGATGATGATGATTAGAGGAAGTAAAAGAAAAGCATCATGATTATAGTTGTGCATATAAACAATAAAAAAGGGATTTGATCAATAAACCTGAAAATAAATTTTCTCAGCAGCTTCACTGAATACTTCATCTCCTTCACAGTAGGGACTGTCCCAAGCAAGCATTGTGATAAATATTAACTTCTGAAATGCAAGTTCCTGGCAACATGGAAATTAGGATCGAGTCAAGAACATAAACATTACTGTGTTGACAAAAAATTAGTAAGAGAAACTGTTAGACCAAAAATGAAAGGATAAACTAACAGTTAAAAGTTCTATACTTTGCGTCTTGGTTTAGGGGAGTGACACTTGAAAGGAGAAAAAGAAAGAGGAGCATTTTGCTTATTAGCTGTACACTCTATTATTTCCAGATTTTATGAAATGGGTATGGTATAACTCTGTCCCCTTGTCCTTTGAATCAGCTGCACTTCTTCCTATCTCTTCCTCATCATGAGAAGAATGAAGTATGACTTCTAAATTATATTTATCCTCACATATCTACCCTTCTTAAATAACACTTGTTAAATCTTTCTATGATAACAGCGCAAACCAAAAATTGCTAGAACTTTGGTCGGCATATTGTCTTCAAGTGTAAACTCTTACTGTGAATAAGTTCATTTACTCTCAAAAGTTAGCCATGTCAGGATTTCTCCGTATAGAAAGAAGTACAGGGTTTGATTTCTTTAAGCAAGATACAAGAAGGCAACATGTTGTACCATCAAAAAGGCTGAGTGCTGACATTTACATATATATATATATTTTGGTTATCAAAGAGTATTGATTTAGAGAAGTTAAGATAGTGAAAAGCATCTGATGAAGCTAAAGCCATCAAATTAATGTAAATCCAAGCAAATTGATGTAGAAAATATTATTTAATGTCATTTTTCTCATAACATATATGACTGCAGAATTAGGTATCACAGGGAAACCCCACAACTAGATTGATCATCATATAAAGAAATAAATGACAAGTTCACAAACCTTAAGGCAAGGGTGGATATGACCACTGTCCCTAGACAAGTATCTGAAGCAACAATACTCTATCAGATGCCGAGCATCATTATGAACAAAGTGAGGAACAAGTGCTTTAAATATTCTCTGCATCTTTTGACCAGTCAACCCATTCATCCTGCATATCTTATCAAAATGTCAAACCACGATCCCTCCATTAGTCTACAACCAAAATTTCATTCTTTATAAGTATATATTAAAACAAACTCCCATCCAGGGACAAATTCCAAATTAATTGTATATTAAAGCAATGGTCATTGATAGATGTCATAAGCAACATGTCGGAAGATTTGTCAGAAGTTTGACAGCACTAAATTAGGAAATTTATTATTTAAAATTAGAAAGTTTATTATTTTGTAATCCTTAGAAATTAGGAGCAGTTATGGAAATCCTAGGATTATGGGATTTGATTAGAAATAGAATAACTTTTCCTTTTTCTGAATGTATAGTGTACATATGTACATCCTTCAGGTATAATAAAAAGATATACAAGTGGTATTTTCCAAATCACTGTTTTTGTCATGGCATCAGAGCTTTAGGATTTCAAAATTCTGAGATTTCTTTTCGACCTTCATTGTCGATCTTGGTGTTTGGCCTTCATTGCCAAATTATGTCACATCCTTCACTGTTGATCATCTCACATTATTGATTATGTCTAACAACAAAATAAACAATTCCTCTCAATCTGACGAAAAAACCACAAAACCCCATCCTCCCATTGGTGAATTGCAAAATATACACCAATCCTACAGATTTAATGGCCAAAACTATTTGAAATGGTCCCAGCTTGTCCAAACATATTCAGAAGGCATAGGAAAAATTAGCCATATTCTTGGTACGGGACCTAAACCCGATGAGCCCAATTTCAACACCCGGGATGAAGACTCCATGATTATGTCTTGATTATGGAATTCGATGACACCGGAGATTAGTGATACGTGTATGTTTCTCACCTCTGCAAAAGGTATTTAGGATGCTCTCCTTTCCATCAAACATACTCTAAGGCTAATGATGCCGCTCAAGTATATGAAGTCAAGGTAAAAACAGTTACTGCAAAACAGGGCAACAAATCTATGACAGAATATGCAAATATTCTACAAAATTTGTGGCAAGAACTTGATCATTATCGAGTTCTTGAAACGAAATGCTCCAACGACGCTGTGATCTTGAAGAAGTTCATTGAGAAAGACCGAGTATGTGATTTTTTGGTTGGTCTAAATGCTGAGTACGACTAGGTTCGGATTCAGATTCTGGGGAAAGATGATTTCCATCTCTTAATGAGGTTATTTCCATGATTAAGGCTGAGAAGAGTTGATGAAACATTATGCAAGCGCCAAAGATAACCGAAGGATCAGCTTTGGTTACACAAGAGAGAAACAATCATAGTAAGATGAGAGATATATCTTAAAGTGATTCTTGTGACAACCTATGGTGCACCTACTGTAAGAAACCAAGGCACACTAAGAATCGATGCTAGAAACTACATGGAAAACCCTCTACCTCAAGCTGAGAATAGGGACAGAAGGGTAATCCAAAAGCTTAACAACAAGCTCATCAAGCCTCTAACACCAAGTCTGCCCTTGCCTCGACCCCACAGTTGATTGGAGAAACTAACGCCACCCAATCCAACCAGGCCAAGATAGAAAAACTATGGAATTTGTTGGGATAACTAGAAAGACCAAGTTCCTCCAGCTCATTAGCTCTCTTTGGTAAAGCTTTTTTGCCATCGATTACATACATCAGATAGACCGGTACAAAATTATTGGATTATTAACTTAGGAGCTATAGACCACAACACCCTTATCTACTCACTTTACAACCTATACACCTTGTCCTAGCAATAGGAAAACTATCGTTGCCAATGGGTCAACTACCACACATGTTCAATTGAGTTCAACCTTACTTTTGAAGGATGTACTTCATGTTCCACAGTTATCCACTAGTCTACTGTCCATTCGTAAAATAACTCATGATTTGAACTGCAATGTCTTGTTTTATCCCTCTTGTTGTGTATTCTAGGACCAAGTGTCGAGGAAGAGGATTAGAGCTACTGAGGAAAAGGGAGGTCTCTACTATCTTGATACATCTACCCTGCATACACCGACTGTCAAACATGTCTCCTTGAGGTCCTGCTTTTCTGCTTCAAATAATGATGTCATTTGGTGTCAACACTTTCGTTTTGGTCATCCTTCATTTACAGTTTTAAAGACAATATTTCCTTCCTTGTTTAAACATGTTAATTTTGAAAAACTTCATTGTGATGTATGCGAATTTGCCAAACATAAAAGTCTCTTTTCCAATAAGTAATAACAGGAGTTCTTCACCTTCTATCTAATTCACTCCAATATTTGGGGACCATCTAAAATTCCTAATATTACGGGAGCTCATTGTTTGTATCTTTCATAGACGATTGTACTAGTGCCTCTTTGGATCTTTCTGCTTAAACATAAATCAAATATATTACCATCCTCCCTAACTTTATGTCATGATAAATAATCAATTTGGGGTAAAAATAAAGAAATTTAGATCTGACAATGCCAAAGATTATTTCAATAAAGTTCTTTCACCATATTTTCAACAAGAAGGAATAATTCATGAGTCATCTTGTGTAGACACTCCCCAACAAAATGAAGTAACTGAGAGAAAAAATAGCCATTTACTCACCATGACGCGTGCTTTGCTTTTTCCAAAACAACTTCCAAAATCATATTGGGGAGAAGCTGTTCTCACGCTACACACATTATAAACCACTTACCTCCAAAACATGGAAATAAAACATCAATACAACTCCTATCCGAGTTTTATCCTATTATTAGAACTACAAATAATCTAAGTCCTCGATTTGTGGGTGTCCATCTTTTGTTCATGTATCTAGCCAAACCAGAAGTAAACTTGATCCACGAGCAATCAAGTGTGTGTTCATTGGATATTCTCCAACACAGAAGGATACAAATGTATATCGCCACCTACATGAAAATTTTATGTTTCTATGATACCACCTTTAAGGAGGGCGAACTTTTTCTCTCAGCAACACCACCAGGGAGTCTAGTTCTATTGGAGAAGATAAGATAGACAGTTATCCTTTCTTGACCTACCAACATCATACCCTTTAGTGTCTCTTCCTACTTCACTTCATAGCAAAAAACTGAATCACCCCACGAGTGCCAAGTCTGAAACTGCCAAAACTAAACCTACAGTGTCTACAAATGACAAGTTTGACAACAGAGGTATGGACAGATGTACTCAAGAAGAAGAGTACTAGAACCAGACCCGATGCAAAGCCAAAAATTTGACTCTACTTCCTGGAATGAGGTATGCACAAATTAAATTCCTCAGTTATTTCCTCCAATTCGACTTACCTATTGCTTTGCGAAAGGGAACATGAGAGTGTACTAAACGCCTAAAGTACCCGTTGCCCGTTGCCAAATCGGTGTCTTTTCATTGACTCTCTCCATCTCACAAGAGTTTTGTAGCCAACTTAAATAATATCCAAATTCCCAACAGCTTACCTAAAGCACTATCTGAAAAGAACTAGAAGAGGCTAGAGATTAGAAATGAAGCATCGGAGAAGAAAAAAACTTGGGAAGTTGTAGAGCTACCTAAAAATAAAATGACAATAGGATATAAGTGGATGTTAGCTATAAAATACAAGTCGGATGGGTCTTTAGAAAGATACAAGGCGAGTTGGTTTTGCTAAGGGATACACACAAACTTATGAAGTAGACCATGAGGAAAACTTTCGCACCAATAGCTAAGATGAATACAGTGAGAATTCTGTCACTAGCTGCAAATTTCAATTGGACCTCCAACAATTTGATGTAAAAAACACCTTCCTTCATGGCGATCTAAAGAAGAAATATACTTGATAACCACCGGCTACATGGGCTTAAACAATCTCCGAGGGCTTGGTTTAGCCAGTTTACTAAGTAATGGTCATTATTCATATAAGAAAAGTCAGGGAAATCATACTCTTTCGTCAAACATACAACTACGGGGGGAATAACAGCACTCTTGTGTATGTCGACGATATAATTGTCACCGGAAATGATGAAAAGAAAAGAGATCTTAAAATACTGCTTAGCAAGGAATTTGAAATTAAAACCTTAGGAAAATTGAAATATTTCTTGGATAGAGCAGCCAGATCTTGACAAGTATTTTCATCTCTCAACAAAATATGTAGTTATCTACTGAAGGAAACAGGCAAGACAGCCTGCAAACCCGCTTCAACACCAAGAGCCCAATCACAAAAGTTCCAAAAGTTGGTAGGAAAGCTAATAATTGGGCGCACACACGGCCAGACATTACATATGCTATGTGTAGTAAGTCAGTTCATGCACCACCCTAAGGACATCCATTTACAAGCTGTAAACCATATTTTGCACAATTTGAAAGGCAATCCAGGCTAGGGAATTTTGTTTAAAAAAGGTGAAGGGATGGCCCTTGAAGCTTATACAGATGCGGATTATGCTGGCTCTCCAATCGATCGTCAGTCTACAACAAGCTACTGCACATTCTTAGGAGGTAATCTAGTCACCTGAAAAGCCAAGAAACAGAATGTGGTGACTAGGTCAAGTGCAAAAGCTGTATGATTCAAGGAGGTTGTGAACTCTTGTAGTTAAAGATCATCTTGGAAGATCTTAAGATAAAGTGGGAAGAACCTATGAGATTGTATTGTGATAACCAATCAGCTATCAGCATTGCACACAATCCAGTACAATACAACAGAACAAAACATGTAGAAATAGATAAACACTTTAAAAAGAAAAAGTTAGACAACAAGCTGATTTGTACTTCCTATATGTCTACCAAAAAACAATTGGCGGACGTTTTCACAAAAGGACTGAGTTCTCCTTATTTCTCAACAATTATTTTCAAGCTGGGAATGTATGATATCCATTTACCGGCTTGAGGGAGAGTGTTGGAAGATTTTTCAGAAGTTTCATTGCATTATTTCCTTGTAAATTAAGAAGTTTTATTATTTTGTAATAAATTAGGAAATTTATTATTTTGTAAATTAAGAAGTTTTATTATTTTGTAAATTAGGAAGTTTATTATTTTGTAATCCTTAGAAATTGGGAGCAGTTACGGAAATCCTAGGATTATGGGATTTGATTAGAAATAGAATATCCTTTCCTTTTTCTGAATGTAAAGTGTGTGTGTGCGTGTGTGTGTAGATACATCCTTCAGGTATAATAAAAAGATATAAAAGCGGTATTTTCTAAATCATTGTTTTTGTCACAACATATTCAACTGTTGACTTATGTATATGTATAGGTCCCAACTGTTAAGTAATATATATATATATATATATATGTAAATGTATAGGTCCCACATTACTTAAATTAATATATTCTAATCTTCCCTACAGATATATAGATACATGTACTATATAACACATTTTAATAAGATTTCTCTTTGTATCAAAGCCACAAAGAGATTTCACCTAAACTAATATTTCTAGTCTTCCCTAGAAGCATCAATCCCTTTTGCCGACCACCACCTTTAATCACCATCGATCGCTTTTTTATCCTTTTCTTTTCAAGGTCATCTTCAATACAACATGGCAAGTGATAGTTTTTCTTAAAAAAAAAACTAGCTCTTTTTCAAGGGTATCGTCTCCATATCCTATTGCAATTGAAAAATTGATGGGGAGATATTACATTCTTAGTCTAACGCAATAGAATAATGGTGTATGGGTCAAAGTCTACAAGACCACTTGACCACTAAATCAAATGATGTGCAGAAAGATAAAGATATCTAGCAAAGAGCTGATACTTTACTATTAATTCTTTTGTGGCAATCGTTGACACATCTCTTCACCTGATCAACAATCATTATACTAATTGTTATGATGTGTGGGCTAAGGCGAAAGCTCCTTACACTAATAGTATTGAGCATCTATATTCAATGATATTTAGTCTACTTAATTTGAGATAGTCGAGTATGTCTATTATTGATTTTTTTTTTTTTTTTTGGTTGCAGATGGGCATCAATCAGGACTGAGTATAACTCTTTACTTCCTCTAAATGGTCTCTCAGGGATGATTTGGCTCAAAGAGAAATTCTTCATGGTCTCAATTCTTGCTATTCTTGGTCCTAATGTTGCCTTAGTCCATGATCAGATATTGGTTAATCCTACTGTACCATCTATTGATGAAGTTTTCTTCCACCTTCTTTGGGTATCATCCATTTCCAATGCACCTCTACATGGTTTTTCTCCTATGAAATAATTCTTTTTTTGGATAATGTTAGAAAATTTCATTAACAAAAAAATTATTACAAGAGGACCTATACAAAAACACCATAGGACTCACAAGAGACCTAAAATCTCGAGCATATCACCATCAAAAACAAAAAAGTGTTAAGATCGAGATTTTGGCATTACAAAGCACGAGTACTGCTCATAACAAAGAAATAACTAAGAATGACTCTAGCTATTACATTTGCTGTTTTGAAACCGATGCCTATTCTTCTCTCATTCCGTTCCCTCCAGACAAAATAGATAACCAAGCTAGTGATTATCTTCCAAGAAGGATTTAATAGAGGCCCAACAGAGTGAAAGATCCTCAATATTATTAGCATCCAAAAGGAGAGATACTGCTAACTGGGATTTCCTCCTTCAGGCTCTTCCAAATATCCCGAACAAAAGCACATTTGATGAAAAGGTGGTTATGACTCTTCATCTTTGAAGCAAAGCAAACAACAGTTTTTGGAAATTATACCCCATTCAACAAGCTTCTCCATAGTCAAGAGCTTTCGTTGTGTTGCTAACCACAAAATAAAGAAATGTCTAAGGGCTACCTTTTTAAACCATACAAAGCTACTCCAAGACACCTTTGCCCCTTGTCCTCGAATGGAATTGTAGACCTCTTTGATTGAAAGATGTCTAGAGGAGTTTTTTTCCATACCATTCTATCTTCATAATGTATATTTAGCCACAATCCACTTCTAACTTCCACCTTGATCCTCTCCCAAATTTCCCCTATTGGCCAATCCCATCCATCATTATTGATGATACAACAAAGGCGTGTTTCTTTAGGGTATCCAGATGAGTAAGCTATTCCTTCCCCCAACCAACCCACTAAAGCTCCTTTCAGGTGCCATTCATCATACCAAAGAGATATAATTACCGTTTCCCATTCCCATTTGAATAAACTGCGAGCAAGAGGTCTAAATCGTAGCAACTTCTTCCAAGACCAAGAAGCTATAGAGAGCACTTTCATCAACCAAAAGTTCTTACCTTTAATTAGTTCAAAACGAACCCAAGATGGCCGAAAAGAATCACCGGTATCCAAGCAAAGATACCATAAATGTTTGATTCTTAGGTCTACATACTATAGCCCAATCCACCTTAGCCCTTGCTCTCTTTTCATCACTTCCATTCCACAAAAAGCGCTTCATCTTCAAAGTCAAATCCCTTACGATGCATTTAGGGAGTGTGAAAATAAGACGAATAACCTTAGATAGAAAAAAACACACTTTTCACCAATTAGAGATGGTCTGCATAAGAGAGAATTTTACTTGTCCAGTGATTGATGTGCTTACTAAATCTTTCCACTAGAAATTGACAAGTAGACTTATTAAGTTTTGCAGATGAAAGAGGAACTCCCAAGTATTTAATAGGTAGATCACCCTGTTGAAATCCCAAAGTCTAAATTAGTACCACCTTTTCTTGTTGGGACACACCACTAAAAAGACATGGCTTTTTTCTTGGCTTGCCATAAGACCTGAAAGTTCATGGAATTCCTTCAAAGCCTCTTTAATTAAGGAAATAGAATGTATATTCCCTTGGGAAAAAATCATAACATCATCTGCAAAGCAAAAGCGATTGAGCTTTTCTTTTCGACATCTCCAATGATATGAGAATCTTCTTCTTCCCTATATCCTGCATTATACATGAGAATACTTCCACCACCAAAACAAAAAGATAAAGAGAGATAGGCCCCCTTGTCATAAGCCTCGTGAATTGGGGAAAAAAACCTACTAATTCTCCATTTAAGTTGATAGAGAACTTAGCGGTTGTAACACACTGCATGATCCACGTGATAAATTGTAGGAGGGAACTCCATAATGTCCAGAATTTGTTCCAAGAAACTCCATCAAACATTATCATATGCCTTCATAATATCTACATTGATAGCACATCTAGGTCCCAAATTTTCCTTGTGATAGCCCCAGAGAAGCTCCTATGCTATAAAGATGTTGTAACAATCCTTCGACCTTTAATGAAAGCCATTTGCTCTTTTCCCACAAGGTAAGGAAGTACCATTTTTAACCTCTCTGCCATAATCTTGGAGATACACTTGTATATTGTATTGCAACAAGAGATAGGCCTAAAATCTAGTAAACTTGTAGGAATCTCCACCATGGGGACAAGGGAGATAGCAGTAGAGTTTATGGCCTTCAATAACTTACCTGTAGCAAAGAAATTTTTAACAGCTGTACAAAAATCCTTACCAATTATGCCCCAAGCTAAACGGAAGAAGTTAGCATTGTAGCCATCTAGTCCAGGAGCTTTATCTTGAGCCATAGAGAAGATTGTAGATTTAATCTCATCATCTGACACTGGTTTTTCAAGATCCCCCCGATATGATCTACACACCTTTTTGGAAATGAGACACACTAATCTTTGGAAGTTAAGATTAGAAGTTGAAGGTTCCCTAAAGAGCTCCATAAAATAATTAACCACAAAGTCCTTCATTTCATCCTCTAAAGATACGAGCTGTCCACTATTATCAGTAATAGAATTGATAGCATTTTTATGATTTCTTTGCTTTAAGCACCTGAAAAAGAAGCTAGTATTGCAATCACCAAGCTTAAGCCATGTTACTCTGGACTTTTGCTTAAAGAAAAGATTCTTCTGCTGCACTAAGAAGATAGTATTTTTGAAAAGCAATTTCTCATTGTTCCAATCTGATACTAGGATTGGAGCGATTAAACTCCTCACAATCATGGAGACAAATTCTAGCCTCCAAAATCCTTTGTTGAATGTCAGAACAATCTTCCTTATTAAGAACCTTGAGTTCCTTCTTTAATAATTTCAGTTTAGAGACAACTTGGAACATCGGGATCCCAATATCTATACTCATACCCTTTGAATGGTACATAAAAACTCCGGATGTTTCGCCCAATAATTAAAGAACTTGAAGTAGGATTTACGGATAGCCCTATCGAGGTTCAAATGAATGATAATGGGCAATGATCGACAAACCTGGACTAAGAATATCAGCTTCTAAAGATGGAACTTGTGGAACCCAACAAGGATTAACCAAAGCACGGTCTAATCTCCTAAAGATAGGATTTAAAGAGCAACGATTTGACCGTGTTAAATGATTTCCAGCTGTTCGACTCTCTTCCAAGTCAGCTTGATAACAAAAACCATTGAAATCCTTCCTTTAGAAAAAACAACATTTCCCCAACTTTATCTGTAGACACCTACATTCATTGAAATCCCCCACAATTAACCAAGGGTCGTTTATGGTGCTCTTTAAACTCAACAAGTTCTACCATAGACTTTTCCTTTGCTCAACTGAATTTGTATCCCATCTATGTAATTTCTTTCTTGGAGAAATCTATAGAAATATTAACCCCACCCCCCAAAAAAAAAAAAAAGAAAGAAATCTATAGAAATAGTTGGAATTTCTCTCACCCAACATGAGCCAAGTAGCTCTAGACTTTTTAGTTTAAGAAAGACACTTCAGCTGCATTATGTAAGTAAAATCCTCAAATAGCTTCTCTTCTTCCTCCCAATTAAGAGTTACAGATGTGGACTGTTTTTCTTCTAGATTTTACCCAGATCCTCAAGTGCCTAATCCTTTCCAGAAAGCTCCAAAAAGTGGTCCTCGTTTAATTTTCTGAGGTGAAACTTAAGTTTCTTAACATTGAAACAACTCTAAAAATAAGAGTGCCATCTATATGAGAATTCCAAACTTCAGTCACAATGTCCCTAAACTGAGGATTTTCCTTCCAAATATCAAAGCATTTTAAGAAGTTCTTCCTAAGCCTGGAATGAACTAGGATCGGGCTGTGATCAGAATCATTATTATAAGCGTAGTTCAAAGACAAACCATAAATAAGAGATGGACCATGGTGAATCAACTATTGTGAAATATGCCACTCTCTAATTCTTGCAATTTCTGTACAGCAGAAGATGCCATCCATAAAGGTTACTACACCCGCCATCTTGGAGAACTTTTATTCAAACAATCAAAAAAAATAAGACAGAAATAATTACACAAATTTTTCGCATGCTTGAAAAGGTACTCGTTTAAAAAGTCCAAATAAATTATAATAATAATAGGATTTTTATATTAGTTACACTAATTTATACTGATATTCTGATTTTAAATAAAGCAATGGAATTTGAGCCAAGATATTGAAACTTAATTGAGCTGTAACAAGTTTTTGTGTAGTGAATGACCATACACATATTTTCACCTGCTAAACTGCTCAATAGCTACCACAGCAGCCAGGGAGAGAACCCCATTGGGTGTCCTTCTGTATATGGTCTGCTCTGTCATAAAAATTTCTTCCACATCTTGGGAATTTGCCGTGCTTATTGAGTCGGATCTTCGACCTTGGCCATTTTTAACCAGGGGAGAAGTCATGTCAGTTAAGAAGTTTTGGGTCTTCAGTAGCCATGAATTCACTTGTTCTTGCACCGCATCTGCCAAGGGGGAAAAAGAACATTGCTCAGTCACTTCTACAGCTACATAGCATTTCTGCAACGCCAGCATGTTTCTGAAATTCTCCGGATAGTCCTGAGATTTCGCATTTTAAAATGGCTGGGTAAAAGGATCATAGTGGAAAAAGGAAAATAGAAACAAATTTTCCAAAACGTGCCATTGACATTTGAAGCATTTTCGTGCCTTTTTCTCACATTACGTACTCAGTTTTTTGGAGGAATATGGAATAAAACCTTGAAGTTGGATTTCAACTAGAAAGAATAATCTATATCTCACATAAAAATCATTTCAACATGAGTATATACCAAATAAAATCATGCAATCAAGAACCCGGACTGGTGAAATTGCAAAATCACAGTATTTATTACAATTCATCAGTCAAATCAACAAACCCAAGGATTAAAAAGCATAAAAAATAGCCATAAAATTTCAAAAGAAAAGGAAAAGAAAAAAGAAAAGAGACGTAGATTACTTGTATCGATATCGTTCAACCTCCACTTGTCACCGAGACACTGGACTCCGAACTTGGAGCTCACCTTCTTCCCTTTACGTTGCTTGAAACGGAATACGAGAGAAGAATAAGGCATATAAGGCATACAACTAGTCGAGTCGCTAAAAGAAAGCTTAGACTGCATTTTGGAGCTTCCTGTGAATTGAGTGGGTTCGGTTTCGATTTCAAGGTATCGGATGAGTTGGATTTGATTTCATAACTGTAACTGAACTGAAAGCAAAAATGCTCAGGACACACTGAAATGGATGAAATGCAAGGAAAAGAGAGAGAGTGCGCAGTTGTACTTCTTTCTCTTTGGTTTTGATACAACTTTCGTTTTGGTTTTGATGTTTTTGGCGGCTAGCTAAAACGCTGTCGTAGAAGTAGGATAGACAAAACTGGAGTCGATGGACATGTGTTTCTATAATTGGACGTAACAAAGCAAAGCACGTACCGGCCCAAAAGGCAAAACACAAAGCAAAGCACGTGCTTCTTAAATGATAGAGCTGGCCACACGTGTTTGGTCCACCGTTGAACTTTCTAGCATCTCGAAAATCCAAATGTAAAGTGGGAGTATTTTGTCAATTTCCCCATGAGAAAAGGTTCTTTCGATTCAGTTTATCACTTTGATCGGATTTTATAAAGAAACCCCGTATCAGACATATATGATTAGGGTTTTTACTATTATACAAACATTACTTTAGACATGCAATTTCAAAATCCCATTGAGAGCATATGATTAGCTTTAAGAATGAAAGTTAAGGATTTAAGACAAAGCAAATCATAAATCAACAATGTGATTTTTTAAGCTCATGGCCTGCACATATAAGTAGTTATTTAAACAAAACTTCACGTTTAAGCAAGGAAAACTGCACTATCAACCTACAATTTTCCTCATATATATTGCACATTGTCTTCTACTTCTTCTCATTTGAATACACACTCTCATGCGAAATGCTATGTAAGATCCTAAAAGGTTGATTGTTATCGATTTTCTTCTTATTGTTCAATCTCTTGTTATCATGTTACCTTGCTATGTAAAACCTTAAAGATGGATTTTCTTTCTATGTTGCTAATTCTATAGCATGATTTTGTTTTCTATCTACGAAACTATGCTATTATAATTATGCACATTGTTACCCAAGTTATTAAATGATATGTATATGTGTGTGTCAAATACAATGTATGTTAGCATCATTCTATGTTGTCTGTTAATGTTGTTAGATAAACTAAAATAGAAAGATTGGTAAGGAAAGCTAAAAGAAGTCATTAATTTGCAATAGAATATTTTTAGGGGAATATTTAGAAACTCAAGTGCATTAATAGATTGTGTTGGTTTATTTTACCAAACTTGCTTGGGTATACATGATGATTTAGTTGTTGTTAATGGTGGAATGGTAAATTATGTCATATTTTCAATGTATGGTCATGGTAACATTTGCACGACCTAAATGGTGTATATTACGGTAAGAGTCAATAAAGAATATTAAAGTGAGAGTAGACATGAGTTTTGCAGGATTGTGATTAAAGCTCTGAAAACACGAAGCTGAAGTTTTAAAAATTATTTTGTAAAAAGCTAGTGGTTCTAATTCAATTTCAGTCACAGCCGTTATAAGTAAATGCATCTACCGGAATAATTAAGTCGTATTCCAAGGGATCGTTAATACCTATCTTACTCACTTTTGTCTATTATGTAACC
Organism: Combretum micranthum; assembly: GCA_024138025.1. Taxonomy (NCBI): domain Eukaryota; kingdom Viridiplantae; phylum Streptophyta; class Magnoliopsida; order Myrtales; family Combretaceae; genus Combretum; species Combretum micranthum. The sequence goes on along the minus strand of JAMXBD010000773.1, from coordinate 88,401 downwards.
TAAGAAAACTCATAATTTCATAATATTTACAAGTAAACTAAGTATTTACAAAGCTAAACTATTATATACATGCTTCAGGGTTAACATGCAAAAGATATGTTTAAAATGCAAGGAATAGCTTAGATCTCGCTTCACCTAATGCTTATCAAATAGTGTCTTGGAAAACAAACTCAACGAATTCTTTGTTGAATATGCTTGTACAGTCAAATTTATGAAAATATATTAATGCCACTCTCTAGTGTCATTAACATCTAAATCTAAGTCAAACAACTAGAATCCCTTCTTGCCATTAGCAACTTATATCCGCATTAAGGATAAGTATCCTTTAATTAAAAACCATGTTTCATGAATATTCAACCAAATGATAGAAATTTTCACCATTATATCTCTAGATGTTATGAGCACTTCTCATTAATAACTTAGATCTATTCAAAAGAATGATTTATTAATCTATTCAGTTGAAATCTGACATGAGTTCATATGGTGCACACACATAAGCCTAAGAAAATGCAGTTCGACCTAGTAATTACCAATGTTGTCAGACCAGGACCGAGATTCAGCTCGAACAAGTTAGGGGTTTAAGGATTGAGGGGTGGTCGAACGGAGGTTATGAAAAAATAAAAATATGAGGGATAATTTAATTAGGAAAAACCAATACATATGATATCACTCTATTAAATCTATATTTGAATCAAATTCCTCAATTTAAATAAACATGATATAATTATTATATTTTATAAATTTATAATAAAGTATGAATAAATATTTAAATTTCTAGTTTTGTTTTTATCTTGTTCTTTTTTTTTTTCCAGTCTGGGTTAACCGGTTTGACCTCTCGGGTTTCCCAGTTCAATCCAATTTGACCATTCGGGTCTCGCATGGTTCGATGCAAAAACAAGTTTTAAGCGAGACCCAGTCGGACATTAATGCCAGTTCTGATCAAACCAGCCGATCCGAGCCGCTTTTGACAATAATGGTAATTGCAAGTACTCGATGATATTCAATAAATGCACAACAAAAATCACATAAATCATGTTTTGGTTGCATGAAATCTAAGCTTAAAACAATTACTTATCCATGGTATTCATCGAATTAAGCACAAAATCAAAGAAATAATGAGAAGTGAAGATAGAAAACACCAATAAGCACATGATTCCTTGCAAAATGAGCTCAGGTTCGACACTTGAATTGATCCAAAAAGCTTGAACCTTAGCAGAGCTAAGTTTCTCTCACTATAATTCATTATCTAATTAGTTACAAAAGATATGGAATTCTATACAATATGTCTGTCCTATACTACTGTACATTCCTATTTATCAACAAAGGGCATGAAATAAATTAATATTTTAGTACTACGTGGCAAATTTCACATAACAAACTTTGTCAAAAGTACACATGAAAAAGGTGAGACCGCAAATGCAGTCGTAGGCTCAACTCACACCCGACTGACTTTGAGTAAAATTCAATTTGTTTGCGCTTGAGCACAATGTTAATTGCGAGGACTAATCATAAGCATGGTTACTAACAAAGGCATATTTCACTCACCTTTTACTATATGAATCACGCTTAATTATTATGGATTTTATAGCAACGATAAGGAAATAATACTTAAGCATGTTCATTGTGACATTTCAAGTCTTAAAGGACTTATATTACAAATATAGGCAAATTAGAGAAGTTTTGAGCAACTATGGAGATGAGAACATCTAAAGTTGGCCAATTCATAATGTAAGCTGTCAGCCTACATTGAACATAAAGAAGCTACACCACCAGCCTTCACAGGATAACTATTGTCGGCCTTCAAACTAATTGAGACAACCTTCAATTTTTCATTCACATACCGGCTATATATGAATAACAGCCGCTAGCCTTTGGTCGGCTTACATCAAGGCCGCCCCCTAAAGCTACTTCAACGCAGGCTACCAACTTGTCTCGGAAATTATTTCCACATTGAAGGCTAGCCAATCTAAATTTAAGGTCGTTGGCCTTGAAGGCGGCCTATGTCCCTTCGTAACTATTCATATATATACTCTCTTGTAACTCTTGTTGCATAAAGAGAGGAACCCCGGATAAAACCTGAAACTTATTTTCCTTTGCTCTTATATCTAGATCAGGGCTTAGATTAGTAGAAAGCTTTTTATTTTTAATTTGATTGAGGATTCCGCATTAGGATTAAGTGGAAAACATAATTTGAATTTGGATTTAAGAATGAAATTTTTCTTGACAAGGTGTGTCACGCCCCGTAGGGTATCCTAAACGTAACAGCCCGCCACATACTAAGTAAGACTCTCGAGTTCCCTACCCGAGGCCTTCGGAAGTCTTAAGTAGATGTAAAGCGTTCCTTTACGACAATAGAATACTTCAACAAATGGAGTTAAACAGTTTAATGAGGCATGCATTAGCCATAGATAATAAATCAAAACATAATGTTAAAGTTTACAAAATCTAAGGGGCATTCCCCCGCAAAAGAATAACAGTCTATTACAGTCATCCAGAGTCCTTAGTTTCCAATGGAAGTCTATACAAAAAGAAATGAATCAAACTTCTATAGGAAACTCCTATCTCCGGTACCTGCGCTGTGGCTTGTCTTGGCCTAAGCCATATAAACTCATGCTGCAAAAGATAGAAACTATAGGGGCGTAAGCTAACTAGCTTAGTGAGTAATACTTCCATAACACAATTAAATACAATCATTCAAACAAGTGATTACTCAAGCAAGTGTATGCACCATACAAATGTGATCAACAAACATATGACCAACCGGAAATCATATGTGGATGGACTTGCGCCCTCCATCCCGGGTTAGCAGATTAACGAATCCTGCGGTACGACGCCGTTTAAGCTCACGGTCAACTGATTAAAAGCTCGTTTTATGGATCACGATTAACCTCACATTCGTTTTATGGGTCACGAAAAACCAACCAATGCAAATGCTCCAACCCCATTGTGACATGAATGAACTCAATTTATAGTCGGAGTCGAATAGTCATTAATTCAATTCTTTTAAGTGACCAACAAGTATTCGCAGACATTCATCATAAGATTCTAGTAAAACAGTCAATATCTTAACACCCGGTTTCGATATACCTTAAGCTCCATTTCACATATCAACAATCAACAACATAAATAATTCCCACATACCCCATCATGCTTGTACAATTCCTTTTATCTTTGCCTACATCACTAGTGCCACTACATTACATTCACAAGCATTAATTGAGAGTGGAAGTAAACTCACTCGGCCATGGGACACCAAACTTCTTAATAATAATAATCGGGAGGTAGAGTGTCGTCCTGCTCGGAATCACCTACCAAACAAGAATAATCCCTATGAGATTCTCACCATGTAATTAAATCAAACTATACATCTAGACTAGTTGAATTCGGATTTCTCGCTATTTTGGAAGTTCCGACTTAAAACGGCCATAACTTGGTCATTTTAACTCGGAATTTCGCAAATTTATATCGATCTTCATCTACTTCGAAAGATCTATCTAATTCAAGTATTAAATCCAAGTTTTGAAAATAATAGGGTCACGGAACAGTGGGATCAGTTCTGTCCCGCAATTGACCCAATCTCGAAAATTTGCTTTGCCTTTGATAAAAAGTATTCCTAGATGATGATTCATGCATGAATGATATGGGAATGAATACTAATGTGTATGCTATGTAATGAACTCAATATGTGCATGGTCATGATGATTTTTGTAGTAATAAACTTTTAGGAACTCCTAAGTGTTGGGGAAAGTTTCATAAAACTAATTCTAAGAAGTTATTTTCCACATTATACTCCTTAGGGTTTCTTTGGTTTTTAATCTTGTAATCTACTTATTATTTAACTAAAATAGGTTCTCAAAGTCTATAATAGTCATGGCCTCCATTCATGCACAAAAATTCACATTTTTCATTTGGTAAACATGTTTTCAATTAAGCTATTTGTAAAAATCCGAATTTTCCAAATTTTCTTTTCTTACATTTTTCTTAAGGGAAATCTAGTCTAATGCATTAAAAATTGGGCTTCAATGTATACATTATCTAAGGACTTCATTTAGCTTATAAAATATCCATTTTAGACTTAAATACTAAGTGTTTAATTAGGCATTACACAAAGTTACGAATTTGACTACACACTTAAAGTCAACATTTTTCATTCTAACTTCACCTCTTGTTTTCCTCATTATTATTATGCCTAAACTCATCTAAACTCATGAAAATAATTCCTTTAACATGTCTATTACACATACCCTCATTTTTCTTATGAAATAGTTTAAAATTGATTTTGGAGGTCTTTAGGGTAGGGTTTCCATTTCATCCGAATTTTCAACTTTTCATATCTAGCAAAGCCCTTCCTTTTTCAATGTTCTTGCCTTCTATATGTGATTATCCACTATCTAACATCTCTATACATATTCAAGACTACATTTTTGTGGTCCTCAATGCATGAAAACAAAAATAACTCTATGATCATGCATGTAGATGACAATGTGGGTATCTAAACTTTAGATCTACTAAGTATGATGCATAAATCATGGATCTCATGGCATGAACAACAATATATGTGCAAGATCACTACTTTACATGCATGAACAAGTTGGTATTTCAAACAAAACTCATTTAAAGGCTAGATCCACTTCTTGAGATGGCTTGAGATTCTTGTAGTTGTGTTTTCATGTCCCTTGCTCATGCTCATTGGGATTTAGATGAGAAAACACACAAGAATGATCTTGCCATAACAAGATTTAGGATGTACAAGGCCTAAATATACATACCAAGGAGTCTTGAAGGAGGAAAGAAGAAGAAACAAAGTTGAAATTGCAAGAGGAAGGGGGAGGGGGTTGCTCGGCACTTGAAGAGGAGAGAAGAGAGGGTTTTGATCCCTTTTTGAAAAATTAAAAGAAGGAAATGAGGAGAGAGAGAGAACATTTAGTATATATATCAAATAATTTAGGGTTTAGCTTTAATAAAAGAAGAAAAAAATAATTAAATGAGAGGGAGAATTGGAGGGAGGGGCGCCGGCCTCTTGTGTGTGTGGGTGTGTGAGTTTGAAAAAGAAATGAAATTTGTAATTTAGTAAATGAAAATGTAATAAATGTAATAATTGATTAAGACAAAATTCATTGGAAAAGAAAATTGAAATGAGTAGTTGTAAGGATGTAAGAATAGGGTATGGGTAGTGTGTAGTGTAGGTTGTACTTGTGAATAGTAGACAAGACATCTACTTTACCGGTTGTTCCGAAAACACGGGAAAAGCTATAACTGTAATTTTATAGCTCGGAAAATTATGAAATTGATATTTTTGGAATCCTTATAAAATTACGGTTCTAATGAATATTCCGGAAATTTTTCTGAATCCGTGGCCGGGGCACGCTTTTCCGTAATTGGGCTCGGGAAGGCCCGGAATTGAAAAATTCCCGAATTAAAACTTTCAAAGGTTTGAAATGTTCTTGGAACAACAATTCACATTCATTACTCCATAATATTTATTTTACTATGAAACCGAAGGAAAGCCGGATTTAGGGTTCCTAGGCTCATTACTAACTCAATCTGATCGGATTAGGGTTTCGCTTCCAATCCTGGGTTTTCCTAGCTACTGAGAATTTCCGGGGTTTACAAGGTGATTTTGTTCTTTTCTTATATTCATATTATGGATTGTGTTCAATACTTATTCTTTTATGCTTATTTAGGGTTTTGAGTTGTTGATTTGAATTGTCTGATTGATGCTTATTTGTTGTTGATTGAATCATTGCTTATATTCATGTTGTTGATGCTATTTCATCGATCATGTGTTTTGGATTGAATATGTAATCCATGATAAATTAAGACTGCAATTGGAAAATTCCTTTCTAATCGATTAAGTGATTAGCTAATTTGAATTACATATCACATAGACATATGGATTTCAATTCAATTAGGGTTTATAAAATTATACATATATGAGTCAATGGATCACTCTTTTAGGAATAAGAAATATTGATTGGTTAATTTAGGATAATCACTTTCTTTGGGAAAAGGATTTTTTATCTGGTGCTTAAATAATTAAAAACACTAAAGCCATTAGCAATTTGGATTTGCAAACATATTCTGGTCATATCATACATTCAATTATCATTCCGATCTATTGACTATTAATCTGATTCAATTACAAGTGTGAGAAATCCTAAAAATTTCTTTGTAGATTAGTTCTATACAAAAATCCAAAAATATAATCTTTTTGTTTTGCGTAGCTATAAGGCCTCCCTCCATGTGGACATGACTCAGTACTTACCGAAATCTTATTACTGCACACGCACCCAGTATACTACTAGTAAATCTCTGCACATTTAAAGGAAATTTGAAAAAAGATTAAAAAGAGTTTTAAAAGGCACATATAGAAAAAACATGAGCAGTTGCTGCCACGATTGATTCTATATCCAAACCTTCATGTTCCCCCTTGGTTTAAATCATAGGCATGGTCTAATGTCTTCAATGTGAACTATGGCTCCGAATAGGGGGTGCCATTTATGTTTAGATTCCATGTGTTTTGCTGTTTTTTGCTCCAATTTTCAATTAAATCACCTTAATTCCTTCTTTTAAGCTCAGAGGAATTGAAAACAACAAGTTAAGCAATAATATTCCAATTCATGGGAATTTCACTAAATATTCAAGTAAAATAAGCACAAAACCCCATGATTCAAATAGAGTGAATATGAGTTATCAGACTATAAATTAACATGTGCAAAGATTGGAGTCGAATCTAGTTTTCGTATGGAAGTGTTTCATAAACAATTGATAGGTTTTGGCACGGCTTTAAGAACAAAGTTTGTGTTATAACTCATCATTAACGATGGTGATGTAGAATTACTTTTTGAATTTGCTAAAAAAAAGGGCATTGTGTGCATTTATCGGTTGTTTTTCTAGTTACAAGATAACTCCATTATGCCTTAGCAGCAAACTGCTTTTATTCGGCTTAATGTGCTTCATCCCTCTCAAGTGCAACTGTAAGCCCTAAATTTTTCGATACTTAGAGCTATTACTGAAATAGGAACCCTAAAATCAATCCAAGTTAAAATCGAGCTCTAAAAACCCTATACGAGATTGGACTAAGAATCAGTAACTCCAGGATATCAGATGATTTAAGCAAAGCCCAAAACCCTAGAAGTAAGTAATTTAATAAAAATTTATCATCATCAAAATAATCTCATATTGTACAACTTAACTAGTTAGGTTGAACCTTAAAACTAAGAAACCCTAAAATTAATCCAAACTAATCACAAGCTTTGGAACCCCTAAACAACATCAGATAAGTGAAATAACTCTAAATATCTGATAAGTATAGTGGGAATAGAAAACCCCAAGTATCAAATCTTAAGAAAATGAATACTTTTGAAAATGAAATGAAATTCGATTATTTTTCAACTCGAAGACCCTACGCTAAATAATTCATCTATTTTATCTCTAACATGCAAATCAAGACAACATATCCAAGTAACATTCAAAAAGTAAGGTTCTTGACACGATAACTAACATGAAAGTTGTTTAATTAAGCAACTCAAAAAGTGAGTTCCTTAACTCACTTTAAGTAAAAAAAAAAAAAAAAAAAGTTAAAAAATTATTAAAAAAATACTAAGTAACTCTTTCGAAGTAATTTATTTATAAAGTGTTACTTAAGTTGTTGATGTGGCACCTTAAGCAAATGTTTAAGGAACACAAAATTAAAGATGCTTTTATACTTTATTTCATTTTTTATACTTAAATTACTTTTTATTCCCTCTCTCCTCTCTTTGTGGTCAGCTACTGCCCCACTCCTTTTTCTCTCATATTTTATTTTTTTCATTTATTTTTACATATTTAATTCCTTTATTTTTTTTCTCTCTATAAATACCACCTCTCTTATTCACTTCTTTTATATTTTTTCTTTTCCATAACAAAACTCTATAAAATTTTCCTCTCAACTTCTCTTTCCAAAAATTTTCTGTTCTCATCCATTTATTTATTTATTCTTTTTTGTGACTGCCACCCCCTCCCTCTTTTTCTCTTACACACTTCTTCTTTACAAATTATTTAAGTAAACACTAAATCATCTCCATAGATTATATTATGTAAAATATGTGTCATTAAATATTTTCCATGTAAAATCCCCATGATGCATATGCTAAGGAATGAAAATGCAAAGACAACATATTGTTCATGTCATGTGAAATAATCTAATATATTTAATAATTTAATTTTCATGTAAATATAATATTAGCTCTAAATATTGAGTTTGAAATGAATTTGATATATGAAAATGAATGTGTAGAAATGGATTTGATATACAATGTGTAAGTTCTTGCTAATATAAAAAATGTGTTAGTAGCATGTTATGAATTAATACAATGTTTATTAATTTAAATTATTGATGTATGTGTATATGTGTGATGAGATTAATGCTATTGTTTTATCTATATTAATGTGTGTATAGTATAATTAATGTTTGTGTCTTTTATGAATTAATATTATGTATTTGTTTAAGTTATCAAAACAACTTTTGAAATGTCTAAAATTTGTTAGCATAATTTTACTACAATTTAAGCCAATTTTCAAGCTCATTTTAAGTCCAAATTAGCCTCAAATTAAGCCAGACAAAGCCTAACCCATTATATACCCAAAATTCAAAGTTTGAGATATATATGAGCCTTAATATTGATAAAAAAGACACTCTTTTAGCAGCCTAAAAATCCCACCCGAAAAATGCCACTTTAGCTTGCTACTTTGCTTTCTTCTTTTACCCAAACCCTTAGTAAAGAAATCTTCTAAGCCTAAGTGTTTCTCTACAAGTTAAAGCTTCTTCCATGTAAGTAATATAAGTTTATAAGTGCTTTCTTACTCTTTCTTTTGCTTTGGAAGTTAAATGCTTGTTAGCATGAGTTTGATATCATATATGAATTTGAATGGTTTTATGTGCTAATGAATGTTGAATTGCATTTTAATGTATATGTGTTATGGAAGTAGTAAGAAGTGTTGGCAAAGCTTGAAGTTGATTTTGAGTAGGTTAAGGTTATGTAAAGTATAGAAGGAAATTGGAAGTGGTTAGAAGTGTAAAAGAGTGTAAAAATGTGTTTAGAATGTTATTTTATGAGTTTTCAAGTGTGGGAGTAATGTTGGAAGTGTTTGGTTTGTGTTGAAGTTAAGTTAAGGCTTGAGCATGAATTTGGTTGTTATAGATATGAGTGGAAGTTAAGTAGTAACTTGGTGCATGAGTTTTGGATGTTTAAGACTTGGGTTATGTGAAGCAAATGTGTTAATATAATGAAATGAGTTTAGCTTGATGTTTGATGTGTTTAATGAGCTGAAAATGAAGTTTATGCATGTTAGATGATGAGAAATGATGTAAAACAAAGTTGAAAAACAAGTTAAATTTCGAAAAAACAATGACAAGCATGAGCACAAAGTAAACACGGCTCTCCCTATTCAACGTGCTTCGTTCTAGTCTTTTAAACGTGTTTAACCCAGAATAACGCGACTGGAACATGGGGGTGCCATATCTTACTGTGTTTCTCATTGGTTCTCACATGTGAGTTTAAAACATGAGAAGCACGGCTGGAACACGGTTAGAGGTATCTGCTCGTGCTTCTCTCTTGTTACATACTCTTTTGATCATAACATTTTCATCCGAACTCAAATTTAGGTGATTCAAATTGCGCTGGAAAGCTTAAAAAATGATATACAACTTTCATGTGCTGAGTTTTTACAAATTTCAAAAGTATAAATGCTTAAATTTCACTTCTTTCCAGTTGCTATAGTTTTTCTAAACAAAGTTTAAAACTTGTTTTGTTTGTTGAAAATGTGTTTGCTTAGGAAATTGGTCTTTTTGGACTAAAATGAGATAATTAATGATATTGATGTGTAATAATGATTGAGTGATATAATTAAGCACGGATTAAGTGGATTGTAGATTTAATACATAATTGAATTTCCATGATTGCTGAACTAGAATTAGTTATGTTTTATTTATAGTTTAAGTACAATTATTGATTTTATTTTGAATTTCTTGTTACAATAAAGGGTTTTTCAGTTGATTTCCTCTAAGTGAAACTAGTGATTCTCTACTAAGTTCAGGTACACAGTAGCTTGATTGTTGTATACTAGAAATAGGCATAATTGAACTTGACTTAATTTAAGTTGGCTTAATAATTGATTGTCTATTACCGTTTTATTTGGTTCGAGGAGCGGCAACCTGTCATGATGCAATGACATGTTAGATATAGGCACTTTAACCTTTTTGTCATGATGCAATGACTATTGCCATGATGCAATGGTACGCTATGATGCAATAGCGATTCTTTATAGTTAAGCGGGTAATCGATAGAGAGTGTAGTAACTGTGTAACGTTTGCTTACACTTAAGAGGAAGTAATATGATTTAGTTCAATATTTATGGAGGTGTGAAATAAATGATGTTATGGATTAAGTTAAGTAAAGTTAAGTAATGGCTATAAACTATGAGATTACTTATTTGGAATAGATATAGAGATATAAGTATTCGAACTACTTATATCAACCTCCTGAGCAGTTGCTGTTACTTAGGACCCTTGGATTCCCGGAGCTTGATCTCGAGGTTTGAATACCCCAATGTTGTTTTGTTAAATGAATACTAAAGAAAGATAAGGTCATATTAGTTGATGTATTGCATTAGAATAGGTCCGCTTGGCACTTCGCCTTTGGATTTTCTTACTGTGTACTAGGCCTTTGACTCACTGTTGTTGTTTTGCAGGTATTAATGATGAATTGTATGATGATTTGGGATATGGTTCGGATTTTGAGAAGTTCATGGATGAATGGGACGAGTAGGACCTGAGTGGATTTTGTTTTCAAAGAAGCTTAGAAAAAATCTTTTGTTTAGAAAGATGTATTTCTTTTTATAATTAAGGCTTGTTAAATAAGCCTAATCTTGTAAAAGACTTGAAGTCTCCTAGTTATATTTTCATAACAAGAATATTTTGTAAAGTTTTGTTGTGTCATGTATTGACACAAACCCTTGTAATGGTGATATATATATATGTATGTATTGCTCTTGTAAGCAATCTTGTTTTGTTAAAAGTTGTTTATAAAGTTTTATAGTTATAATCAAATAATTCTCATAAACTAGTAGATTTAGGACAACCTTACATATAATATGAAAATATTATACATGATTGGGGACTCGAAACACTAAATCTTCGAATTTAGTAGGTCGGGTCCTTATATCATGTTTATGTTATGTCTTGTTACTAATGTAACTTTATATATGATAATATATTAATACGTACATATATTTATAATTTTTAGAGCCCAAATATTCACTAATCTAACTTTATTTATTTTATGCACTTTAGTTACTTATTTATTTGCTTATAAGACTAGTTAACTTCTAGTCTTGGACTGGTTAATAAATCAAGTCCCAATGAGACTGAAGTAATTTAACTCTTAGGGAGCCTTAGCATAAATCTAAGACTCTCATGTTTTCTTATTATTTATCTTGCTTTTATTAATGACATTAGAAATATTTTAAGTCTCGAAAAGCCTTGATAAAGTCTAAGACTTCTATATTTTATTTCATTATACTTGCTCTATTTTATTTACATGATAACAGGAATATTTCAAGTCCCAGGGAGTCTTGATAACAAGCAAAAACATCCATACATTTGTTTTAATATCTTTATTATCTTGTTTACCTATTTCTAATTTTATGTTCTTGGTATAAGTCCATGCTATTAATTTTATTTTATGACTACTATTTTAAGCTCATGCACATATATGGTCATAGATGATGTTGTTACCATGCAAAAATAGGCTTCTTTTTTTTTTTTTTCTAAAAACATGAGTGTTGATAATTCTTTATCATACAAAATATTTTCCAAAAATCTTATCTCCAACACCTGAGAAATCCTTTCATTAGAAACAATCGACTAAATTTTTCATAATGCTAAGATGAATTTTCCAAAATATAAATGATATCAATTCTTTGTTATGTATAATTTTCTAGAAATCTTATTTTCAATACATGTACGGACCTTTTTATTAACACACACACATATATATAAAATTCTAGAACAAGTCATTTACTTAATTTTTCTTATATATGAAAGCTTAAAACATTTTAAAGATAATACCACTTAGAATAATTTTTCTCCACAAATACATGAAGATTCATATTTTGGAAAATAATTAGTTAAAAGAAGATTTTTATGAGAATGAAATATTCATTGACAAAAAATAAATATAAAACCATGATTTTTAGATAAGTTTCTCATTTACAAAAATCTAAGCATGAAAATTTTCTTTGAAAACCAAAAGTAAATCTCCCATAAACATAAATTTTCAACCTCCCAAAAAGATTGCTTTACAAATTACTATTTTGGGATAACATTACTAGGATCATACATGTAATGTGAGTTATTATCACTACTATATGATTTCTAAAGATACAGATATTATATACTTAGTCTAGAAAGCCCAAGTGAAGCAAAACTTTGAATATTAAAAAGAATCAAAGTCTGGAAAGGTTTGGAAGCAATCTAAACCGTAAAATTATGAGACCTAAATGGCTCTAAATGTTGAAATAACCTTGGAAATGGATAAAACATTCAAAGTAGGTAGAAAACGACTACTAACATGCGAAATTTTGAGTTAAAATAAGTAGGTTATGACCATTTTAAGTTGGAACCAATGTAATCGAGAAAAGTGATGCAGATAGAATAAGCAGAGTTAGAAATTTAAGTAGAACCAATATGAAATACTCATCCTGGGTATCTCTTTTGCCTATATGACGAGATTATGAGGCCTCTCTTTTCTAAGGATTATTTCGACTAAGTAGATTACGATATGGATGATGAGTTTTCCTTATAATTCATTACCTTGCTTGCGCTTGTAGATAGTTGCATTAGATTTGTAGTAGCATAAGATAAATAAAATGAATATGTATGGGGTTATAGGTACATGTGTATATGCTTCTATAAATGTGTGACAAGGGATTTTAAGCATATCGAAACCAACGAATGATTGTTTAAATACATCATCAATATTACATGTTGCTTATGTATGCATGATACTTGTTTGATCACCTTTAAATATACCTTAATCTTACTCGACTTTGATATAAATGAAATGGGCACACATTGCATCCTTCGAGTCACATATTGAAAACAGTTACTCCTACGTGAGGAATCGGATAGCCATGCTCATTCTTACGAGAACTATGTTGCACAAGGAACACGTCCTCAAGAATGAGTCATGCCAATCGATCTCTATGAGCGGATACTCGAGAACTAGCAGCGAAGATCGCAGAGACCTTCAAATTTGATTCTCTAACCCTTGACACAGAGGGCATAATTTTGTTTTATGTATGGTTTACGGATACCTATACATATTTGTTTGTAACATTTGTTTGTCGCATAGCATATGCTTGAAATGAATAAACATGTTTGGGTTATGAATGTATAGTATGGATAAAGAGAATATCTCACTAAGCATGCTGTAAGCTTATACCCCCATATATCTTTGTTAAAACAGGACCACTTGAGACTTCACTCAAAGAACATGACTTCACAGAAATCACTAGTGGACTTTGGAGCTTCAAAGGAAAGATTTAAGAGATTAGAACAAAAATTCTCCTGGAAGTATTTAATGTTTAATATGTGATAAGTTATTATTTTGGAGACCATTATGAATGACTATAATATTCTGATCCATTTGAGGATATTACTGGGGGAATGCCCATAAGAAATGTAATTGACTTTGTTTATATTTAATAATATATAATTATCTTGTTTTGCTATTTAATTGCTATCTTTATGAACTATGCTACTTCGATGTGTTTCCTTAGTTGTGAAGTATGCCTTTTACATAATATGGAAGTCTTTGCGTGACAAAGGAAGTTATTCTTAGGCTTCAATATTATGTACTGTAGACTGTCATGTTTATGGTAACCTTTTGAGGTACAAAGAGATATACAGAAAGCTTTGCAGAAAATATCTTACATGTTAGACTTGTGATTTTTATTGGAGTCTACTTATACGTCAATTAAGGACAAGTGAAAGATACACGATCATAAATTACATTTAAGTCATGATTTTTGGGATGGTAAAAATATGATGTTTTGTTAATTACTCTTGGCATACTTGTTTTTTAAAAAAATAATTTTTTTCTAGAAAATGCAAACTAGCTAATACTCTACAAAGTGATATGACAACAAGTTTTGGTTGTTTTGTAATATGGATTGTCTTGAATTGCAATTTAAATTTTATTCCATTTCTTATGTATTTTTTTAAAACGTAAGGTGTTATAACTTGTTACTATTGAACTAAATTCATCAAAAATGATTAATTTTCATGTTCCTTAGATTAAAGTGATGAAATGTTGAAATTTTCCTAAGCCAAAAAGAAAAAAAAAAACAGATATGTTTTTAATGTGCATAATTTTTTATGAATATCTACAAGATTTGCGTTGAAATAAAGCTTATTGGCTTGTCAATAGCATAAGAGTTTGTGACGTGAAACAAGAACCCTAGATATGCAAAACTTAAGACCCAATGCTCGACAATGGATTAGAACCCTAGGATCGCCTTGAAGTAAGTGATAGGAACATGACCCTAACCACACTTGTTAATTAGAACCAATGTTATCAAACAGCGGAACTATTACCCAACCAAACCTGTCGATTAGAACCTAAGTTATCAACGTAGATTTCCCTAAGCTTCAATGCCAAAGAAACCAAATTTAGTCCTTTTTCAAGAACTAAGAGAAAATCCTAAAAAATGGAAAAGAACTCTCAAAATTATGCATTCAATTGATGATCCATAAAGCATTCATACAAGGGTTCATACAGGCTTTAAAATAGCCTTATAAAACAAAAAAAATAAGAAGAAATTAAAAAAGACACTTCAAACAAGTATAAGTTGGTTCTATGCCGGTAGCCTTTACAATGAACACCAGCGACTTTATCAACAGCTTTAAAAATTTTGACATTAGTCACTTTGTAAGCTGGCCTTACACCGATGGCCTAAATGCTTAAGCTGGCGGCGTACTTGCCAAAACTAGTGGCATTGGAAGTGGGGCACAGATCTACAAAGAAGCTGGTGATTCTTTAAAGTAAGCTGGCAGCCTTCGTCTTCAGTAGTTGATTCTAGCACATTGACAAGCTTATTTCTTGTGTTGGAGTCTTTTTGGATAGCTTCATTCTCTTGAACCTCCATAATTAATCCTTGTAGAGCTCCATTCATCAGCTTTGCTCTTACTCTAATTATTGTTCCTCTAATATCTTGCAATGGAACTTCGAGTTTAGTTGTTTCCCTTAGAGTTGATGCTACTTGATCCTCATCAGTTTGTTTTATAAGTTTCAAAATATATACCAACATCAAGTTGGTGGCTTTACAAAGGTAACTCATTACCTTACCAATTAAGAGGTGCTAAGGTAGTTCTTGCAGAAAAACTCCAACATTAAGTTAGTTGAAAATTTTAAAGAGGAGAGAATATAAAAACAGCAAAGAGAAGTTATGAGAGAGTATGGTAATATTAGTCACCTTAGTTAAGTGTTTTTTCTTGATGAATTGAGATGATATGTGATGCCCTTTATCCATGCATAATGGATAAAGCATATATATGAAGAAGTAAACAATGCTACTATAACGGCCTCGCTTCCAGCCCGTAGGGCGTGATAGTTACGCTACATATTACCTCTAAGAAATATATGCAATGCATTTCGTTACTAACTGAGTTTATAATTAAGTTTTAATTTAAAAATCGTTATTAATTTTTATAGAAATTTTGGTCGACTATCGTTTTTTTATCCATGGTTTGGTTTATCAAAACCTATAAGATTTAACTTATTTAGAAAAAGCATATCACAAAATAATAATCTTGAATACAAAACTTTTGGACTTAAAAGGCCCATATCAATTCGAACGAAAGTATTTGGTAATTATTTGGTTATACAATCATCTGAGTTTGCAATGCAATATGGTTACAACAAAACTCTTTCATGAAAACTCATAAAACCACGTCTCGTACATTGCCGTCCATTCGGGTCATCCCGTGTATTCTTATTCCCCATCAAATCACAAGTAAGATATGAAAAGTAAAAAAAACGAGCTGCGAACCCAGTACATAGTAACACAAGCACATATCGCATGTCACACTGTAAACCTCGTTTTCTTAGCAAACCTGAGTTCGATTTTAGAAAACTTAAAACTGGAAACTGAAACCCTAAAAGAATACCTCTGGACAATCGGATCTGGAAACCCTATGTAGCAATGCCAAGAATGAAACCCTAAAAGAATAGAAACGAGTTAACTCCAAATAAAACTCTAAATCAAAAAGTCAACCGGAAACCCTAAGTCAATAAGACCTCAGGAAACCCTAGCAGTTTAGATCCGACAATCTCGTATTCTCAGACTAAGGAGTCGAAAAATGAGTGAGAAGTGTAGGTTGGTTCGTATTAATATTAGAATACTTAACAATATCAGATGAGTGGATTTTCGACCTATTTTGAGTTGAATCAGATATAAATCTTAAAAAGCGTGTCCCAGGGCTCGGGATATTAAATATATGATATTAGTACCATTAGATTCGTAATTTCATAATATTTCTAAATATATCAGTTATATAATTTTTCGAGTTATAAAAAGCTACAGTTATAATATTTTATCGTATTTTCATTACTACCGTAATTTAATTGTCTAATCAACTTTTTCTTTCTTTCACACTATTCATAAGTAAAACCATCCATGCCTTATTCTTATATCCTTACAACCTATTCTTACAATTTTACATCATTTCCTTACAAATTTAGCTTTCCAATATATTTTGTACTCAAACTACTCATTAAAATTGAATTTTATTACACAAAACAAAATAAAAAACTCTCTCTCCCTCCCTCATTATGGCTGGCGTGAAACCCTCTTAATAGGCCACAATTTGTTTTGTTTTTCTTTTATTAAATAATCATACAAAACCCTAAATTCTTGGTGGTGCATTCAAGTTTTATAATTTATAATCCTATGTTCTATCTCATACTCGATACAAAAGGCAAGCGCACCTATCAATTGTTGTATAGGAATTGCCTATAGGGTCATATTCCTCGGGGCCCTGACAAGTACTACTACTCGCCTTCTTATTTATTATCTAGCAATCGAATCAAATTAAGTTTAATTAATTACTCAACTAGTTAATTCTACAACTAAGCTATATTAAATACAGAATTTTATCACAATAACATGTAAAACAGGAATTTGACAAAACTACTAACATAATATACAGCAGGGTTACTCCATCACATTAACATGACTTAACTAAATTCATCCATTTAATCACTTATCTGCGGAATTCTCAATTCATGATCACTATTCTCATAATAGATTAATTCTAATCCTAATTGTATCCACTAGTATCTTTTCTAAGTTAATAGCCAATTCAGAATTGCATTAGAACTCTTATTGTCCTCAAATTCCTTGAAAACATGTAGCAAACTTCCTATTAATATCTCTATCAGCAGGAGTAATTTGTTCTAGTGCCTTAGATCTACTCAAAGGAATTGTTTCTTAACCTTTTCCAATGAGATCTAATGTAGGATTATGTCGTGCACCACAATTTCCTAACTTTATTTAAGACCCATCACTAGAAATTCGTAATTAAAAAGATTAATAACAAATACATATACAATTCATGTTAATATGATTTCGTAACACCCTAATTACTACTCACTCATGCTGGGATATGAACACAAACATAGAACAAACATAACGATAACAGAATAAAACATACAATAAGGGTAAGATAAGAAAAGAAATAAAAACCCCTTTGAATTATGATAACATAGATGTTTGTACACACACGAACACTTGGATCCAATCATCTCTTTCAAGTTCTTCTTGGAATCCCAACTACACTTACGATAATTTCACACAAACTCACGTACAAATTCCTTTCAGATCTAAGAACAGTCTCTTTATTTCTGAAAAGTATGAAAAGTATCCTTCTATTAATGAGTGTCTTCCTTTTTATAGATATTTCTCTTGAGTTCGGTGTATAATAATACAACACTTGGGAAAGGAGATGTCTTTTTGTCCGAACTGATGTGTCAAGAAAATGAAAGAAAACAACACTTCGAAGTCTCTAGATAATTCATCACGGGCGAGCTAAAGAGTTGTATTCTTGCTGTGATGATTTTTACTTCCTTTGTATCTTCAACCACGGGCGACCACAGGAGTTGTATTCTTGCTATATTGATTTTTTCTTCCTTTGTATCTTCAACCACGGGCGACCATAGGAGCTGTATTCTTGCTGTGGTGAATTTTTTTCTCCTCTATAAGAAGTCACGGGCGACCAAAGGAGCTGTATTTGCACTGTTCATCAATGAATTAAATTCCTCGCCTGTGATTCCAATTGTTCCAATATTGTTTCAATATTGTTTGAGATGAAATTAAGGCCTTCTTGCTACTTTTTGCTCCAAATTGTGTTGTTTGGTCTAAAGTTTCCTGAAATGAAAATATTATTGAATTAAGTATCAATTCTTAAAATAACAATATAGTTTAATGCTTGTATTTTACTTAATTCACCATTAAATCCTTAGATAATTTATGTCTATCAATTCTTTTCCTATATAATATCTTTTTCACCTTTCAACTTTCACTTTCACTTCTTTTTCGAAAAGATCAAACTTTGGAAAGCAAATTTCTCTCCTCTCCTCCCCTCTTGTGTGTGATCCCCTCCCACAAGCACACACACTTTTGTTTTCTTCAAGTTTCCTTCACCAAAACACTAAATAGGTAATAGACCTTGACCCTATCACTATAGAAACATATAATGACAAGGGTATACATGTGTGGTTGCACCAAAAATCCTCATGAGCTTTATGTTAGATGTGGAAATACTAAAACATGATATTCTTGTTATCATAATGTATAAATCTTACTATTAAATTTGATATACTAGGATTTTGATATATTATTAATATTGTTCTTATAGAAATTTTGTGCATATGTTTTCACTATTATTCTCATCTACATATTTTTCATGATGCATTTACATTTATAGCACAAGTAGTATAATAGATTTATTTGT
Source organism: Combretum micranthum (assembly GCA_024138025.1). Lineage (NCBI taxonomy): Eukaryota > Viridiplantae > Streptophyta > Magnoliopsida > Myrtales > Combretaceae > Combretum > Combretum micranthum. The sequence goes on along the minus strand of JAMXBD010000773.1, from coordinate 69,347 downwards.
TTAGAATAGTTAAAATAACACAGTTACTTGTTTTACATGCATGAAAGTCTTGTTACATGAAAGTCTTAGTGAATGTGTTGATCAAAAACTCAAGATCCATTTTATTTATATTAAAAAGAGATTTTAAAAATTCGGATCATGGGAAAGAAAAATTTAGAAAACATATTTTTCAATTTCAAAATGAAGGTTTTACATGAAAAATGAAGGGCCTAGGTAATATGTATCATAAAGTAGTGATTTTTATAAGTTGATCATGGTTTTACTAAGAGAAATTTCAAAACAAAAAAATGATTACATAAGTTAAGTTATATCTATGCTTCAACACCAATAAAAATGTTGAAATTCGTAACTAAGGTGAAATGCTAAGAAAACACCTATTTTCAAACCCTAAAACAAGAGTTTTATTAAAGAAATGGAAACGTTAGGGAATAGGTTTGATTAGGACTTAGTTTTAGAAAGATTAAATGAGTTTTTCACAAGAAACATCTTAAAAACAAATTTTCAAAATTCGGATCTAAAAATGATCCCTATTTAAATACCTATTTTCAAATGTAAAATAAGTATTTTAATGGAAAAATAGAAGCCTTAGGGAATAGAAGTAATAAAGACTTGATTTTTATAAGAGTAAATGTATTTTATCAAAGTAGAAACTTAGAACAAATGAAAATTTTCCAACTAAGATCAAATAATATTTTCCTTTCAAAAAATTGTGCAAATTTTGTCATTTGGCAAAACTCACCTTAAAGCATCTATTTTCTGACCCTTGAAGGAAGAAATTTATTGAGATAATGAAGGTATTAGGTATATAGGTTATCAAGGCCTTATCATAGAAAAAATATGCATGATTTTCAAAGGAATAAAGCTAGTTTTCTCAAACAAGTGTTCATGACATTATTGCAGAAAGTGAAAGTTTTTGCAAAATTCATTTTTATCAAGAATCATTAAGGAATTACATGTAGATAGCTCATATCATGACATTCATGATCATAACTTGTAGATATTGCTTGTATATATCTACTTGTTAGAAATAATACAAATTTCACAAAACAATTTCGGAATTTCAAGTTCTAGTTACTGATTAGATCTGATCCGAACATTTGAGACCTAAACATTTTCAAAATTTAGTAATAACATCATAAATAGATAGATCTTTCGAAGTAGATAGAAATCAATAGCTTATTTGCGAAATTCCGAGTTAAAATGACAAGTTATGGCCATTTTAAGTTGGAATTTCCAATTACCACTGAAATTACGAATTCAAAGAGTTTTATTTGAAAAGTTTGGAATTAGTTATGGTATGAAATACTCATAGGGCTATTTCTTTCGTTTAGGTGATTTTGGAATCGGAGGAAATTCGTGTTTCTGGATCACTACCATTAGAGACCGGAGACCATGGCCGAGTAGTTCACTATCTTTAAATTATATGTTTGTGATTGCGTTTGTAACGTTAGTGGTATTAGAATTAAGGCAAGATAAAAATTTGATTGTGTGTATGTAAGTTCTACTTGGGTGAATCGATGATAAGAATATCGAAATGAGCTTTTGTAAATACTTGTATGATTTAGTATAGAATTGAAGTGTCTGCCATATCTATAATTGCCCATAAATTGTTAAATTAATATGCCATGATCTTATAATCAAATTGGTCATGCATACCATATGTGAGTCACATTGCATAGGTTATTATACATTTGTGGGAAGAAGGCATAATAGTTGGGCAACGAGGAGCTTGTAAACTCGAATGTTGGCGTAATGGCCAGAATTTTGTGTGTGGGTGGGCACCTGTATCAACCACAATATAAATGAGAAAAATTGGAATCTATGGTCGTATGGGCCTAAAACACCTAGCCCTGAATGGAGGGCATAAATCCATTCAACATAAGATTTCCAAAAGGTCTTATGTATTGTATGCTCACATGCTTGTGCATTTCATATGGTTGTTAATATAACTTGCCTAATATATATTAATTGTTGAGCATTTAATTTTGGAAGTGAAACTCACTAAGCTACGTAGCTTATACCCCCACGGTTTCTTTCTAATGCAATTCCCGTACATATGGTTACGTCCTCGGACTTGGCCTGACCAAATCAGATAATGCGAGACTAGGAGTTATTTCCTTAGAAGTTTACAATTAGTTTTGAATAGTTTTTAGTAGTAAACCTAAAAAGATCAAGTGTTACCAAAAAGATAATACCTAGACTTATGTATAGTAGGAGGATGCCCTTTGATGCTTTATAACTGATCTGAGATATCTGTGGTTTATATTTTTATGCTTATCCTATCAGGTTGAACTATCTATCTCCAATTGTTTATGTATTCTATTGTCGTAAGGGAACGCCTTACTAATACAAGACTTTTGAATGACTGAGGTAGTGATTCTTAAGTCTCGTTTGGTATGTGGCGGACTGTTATGTTTAGGGTACCCTTTGGGGCATGACACACACTTTCTTAATCTTATGTAGCAACCGTAGTTTATGATATTTATCTTAAAATCCACAAACAAGGTATCGCCAACGTCTAGAAATACCAACATGCACAAGAGTACTCATGACTCCTTCGAAAAAAGAGAGGGTAAGGTCCCATCAACGGATCACACACTAAATAGGGGGGTTTGATAAGTCCTTAGTACTTACTGAAAAGAAAAGAAGGAAATAGTCTTGTTCAAGTCATCTCCTCATAAGCTGCCACCAATGTGTATGGTCTATTGTGATGCTTTATACAATGTCTCATTATGTTGTATAACTCATCACAACTTCATACCTGCTCCTAGTCAACAGCTTGATCTCGAAAATTTCCCTATCAACTACGTGCCGAGCCAACCACACACCATAGAGGCCTAAGCACCTAAACTACTACATCATCCTGAAGTTGTAATCAAACTCCAACAGTCCGAAGGTGTCACTTCTGAAGTAAGTAGCTAAGAGCTAGAGACACTCAATCTAGTATCTAAGAATGTGGTATATTAAGACTTCCATTCCAGTACTGAAGATTCGCGCAGGGGGAGCTATCTCTTTTCCCTTTCCGCGATTCCGGTTCTCGATCGAAGCCCGGCCACATCCTTTGATTGAAATGGAATGCTTGTTTGGAACAGCCAGATATTGGGAGACGTGCCAAGAACAGGCATCTAGTGTGGATGGCTCTAAGCTCAAGACTCCGCACTTAGTTCGAGGCGTACATGTCTGCTAAGATAAAACTATGCCTTTTACGACTTGGTCCTTATGGAAGGTCTGGAGTATGCAGCCCTACTTGGGGTCCCCTTTCTTTCCACCATTAGGCCTAGTCATTTATACTAACTTAACAAGCAACACACAATTACTACCTACCTATCGGTCGATTTAAGCTTGCTATCCCTTTCCAAGTTCGATATCTGAAACTTTTCATAATTGAAATTAGGAATAAATTCAAGATTTTCTTCCTTCATTTCATTTGCATTGCTTGTTACATCTATGACACTTTAGTCTAACCATATATACTCAAAGATAATGTTTAAAGGGTCATTTGTTTCATTTAGCCAAGTTTTCTAATTAATTATATAGGCAGGGTCGGTTTTAAGGCTTAGGTTAACAAACCCTTAGTGGGCTACACTTTGTGGGTCTCGATTCTTGACAGTTCAAGAATAGGTTCCCATAGTCCACTAATATCGTTTAGTTCTTGGTATCCTAATCTAGTTATTAAATATGAATTACTTTTGTTTATGTGAAGCTTTTGGACTTTAAGTGTTTAGATTATGTACATTATGAATAGGGTATTAGTATTTGCGAAATATGCATTTTGAAGGTCTTAGAAGGTTACCTAAAGTTAAGGGAAGAACCTGGTCGGAGAGAAGCACTGGGGAAACACAGTTGTATATATCTTCTTGTGTTCTTTTGGGCTTCAAAGCATTTTTAGAACAAAAGAGAAGTATGAGGGGAACGGCTTTGCATGTATCTCCCTATGTTTTTTTCTAGGTTTCAAGCATTTTTAGAACAAATAGAAGCAGGGGGAGCACAAATGCATGTATCACCCCATGCTCTTCTAGGTTCAAAGGTGTTTCAAGAACAGGAAGAAGCAGGGTAGGTACAAAACGTCATGTACATGCCATGCTTTTTTGGGAAACACGACTCTTGGGTTTTTAAGGCTTACAGAGAAGCACGGTTGGAACATGACTTCGTATTAATGACATACTTTTTTAAGTTTGTGTTATTTCGCGCTCAAACTTGATTTTTTATCAAAAACATGTTTTGGGTTAAATTTTAGTGATTTAAAGGTATCATACAGTTGTGTTCATACCTACACTCATTTATTTTCATCTTCCATTTATTAAGACATGATTTATCAAAGTTAAAAGCTTAAATCATCTAGTTTTGACAGCAACATCATTATCTTTATGATTTTTTTCTACAATATTATAATATTTATACAAGATTTCATTTTTACCTGCTAACATCAACTTATAATAAAACCCAACCCTAAAACATCATTTATCACTACTATAGCAGACCCAACTTCAAACAACCATATCTCATGAAAATAAATTAGTTTTGATATCTTACCTCATTCCAAATAATAGTTTTCACTTACATTAGTTAAGAAGGGGATTTAAGACTTCAAAATCACTCCAAAACTTGATTTCTTGATATCTTAAACATGTATTAGCTCACTTAAGTTAGTTTTCATGCTTAAAAATCTAAAGTACTCACATTACAATATCTTAAAATCTTATGATTACTTTGACAAATTTTGTTGTGAGGGTGGGTTCTTTCCTCTTTTAACACTGCTTCATCCTTTTATTTCCTTATATAAAGACATCACATGAGCTAATTAGTTCTATACTTTTGTCAATTCCACTTATTTAGCACTAAGAAGGGGGTTAGGGTTTTAGAGAACCTTACCTTAGGTTTGGGAGGGTTTCTAAAAGGGAAGAGGCAAAAAAGAAAAGAAATATTTAATGGGAAAGGAAAGGGCATGATTAGGGTTTTAGACAAGGGAAAAAGGGCCTCTTTTAGGGTTTTGTTACATGGCCAAATCTTATGCGTCTAAATATTAGTTTTTAATAGTTTGAGGTTGTTAATTAACCTCTTGAACTTACAATCAAAAGTTGGGATCTTTTCGTATAATTTACCTATTATCTTAACTTTAGCCTAGATACATAGGGAATGAAAAAAAAAAACCCTTAAAATGATTTAATTGTAGTTCGGACAATATCAAGAGTTAGCTTTAATTACCTTAACATAATGCATGGATTTTGAATGATAAACAATTGTAATGTTTCTTAAGTAGTCGTAATAGCAATAACAATAGTTATTGTTGTTATTATTATTATTATTATTATTTTTTGGTGACAACCTAAGATATTATTAATTATAGTACATGGCAAAAAAAAAAAAAAAAATTATTTAGTAAGAGCATTCCACAAAATACTGGATAAACATTAGAGTTCGAGTATCTAAACCAATACAAAGAGTCATATAAACTTAAAGTATCAATATGAATAATCCTAGTAAAAAAGCAACGAATATGCATACATGAATAGCAATAAGGAAAGATGTAATATGTGTTGGAAGTCGAGGAAATTACGTGTTTAATATACTTTTAAAAAATTACATAAAACAAAATTAGAGGAAAATAAATACGAGATTACTGTTGCTATATCGCATAGGGGTTATGGGATATAAAGTTGGTATGTGTATCATACAAGTATATATAGGGTATCACATTACCAAGCGGCAATACACTTGTGGTATTGTATCGCTTACATAAGATGCAATGCATGAGTTACCATATGCCACTTTACAAACTTCACCTTCATTTTGCATAATTTTTACATTTACCTGTAGATTCACTGTTACATGACATTTATATACATTAGACATCTATTTTTTTACCATCTCGTTCTCCACTTCATCTAATTGTGAGTCAACATTTGATCAATCATATATTATTTCAATAATCAACTTCACCGCTCTGTTTAACTATCATTCAAAGTTCAAATTTTCAATAGTATCTCATCAGCATTTAATTCAACATAAGTAAACCAACTAAATAATGATAAAAAAACAATATCAAGGTATCAAGGTAAATATATTTACAAGTTATTTATTTACCAATGAATTCTATACAATCATCTATGTTTTCTTTCTTTTTCTAATAAAAATTCTCTTAAATTGTTTCTCCTTTGGGTCTCTTTATGCAGATACATCACTTGGTCCTTGTAAACCCCTAAAAATTAGGGTAATATTAGAGTAAACCCTAACCCTAGTCAAACCGGAACTTCAAAAATCAACGATGATCAAGGCCAACTAGTAATTTTAACTCCAGCAATCCCGCGCTCAAAACCTAAGAACATTAAAAATGAGCTAAATGTATATTATAGTTTGGAATAGTATGAGGAAGCCTAAAAAGATCATATTCATCCAAAAATCATTCGTTTCAGACCCGAACAGGATTAGTTCTCTAAAAAGATATCCCGATGCTGGGAAATCGTAAAATATTCCAACAACATATATAGATTTGTAATTTCGTAAGGATTCATAAAATATTGGTTTAGTAATTTTTTTGGTAACTAAAAAAATCATATATAGCTTGTTTACACTTATTTTCCTTATCATCGATATCTTATTTGCCCAGTCTACTATTCTGGATACTATTTATAGTACTAATTACTATTCATCTATCTTTACTTTTCCTTACAATCTATTTCTTACAACTTACACACCCATAACTTATATTTTCGTTTCCAATATAACTTTTTACTAAACTTCTCTTACACTTTATTACTTTTCTTTATCAAAATTAATTTTTTTCATCTCTCTCTCTCCCTTCATCCATGCAACCAATGTCACTTCCCCTCTTTTTCTCAATTTATTTTAATATATCTAAAGTCTTTCCACAATTCTCTATAAATACCACCTCTCTCTCTATTTCTTATATACATCTTATTTTTCCTACCAAAACTCTATCAAATTCCCTTCTCAAATTTTCTCTCAAACCATTTCTACAAAAACACTCTCTACCTCTCATTCCCATAAAACATTCATCATGCACACTAAGTATATTATCCATTGTATCATCCATTTACAATAACCTTAGATAAAAATTCCTAAAACCATCTTCATGTTCATTGTAACGCCCTAAATAAGGCATTATAACCCGCCACATGTCCTCTCTTGATTAGGACACGTTAAAGCTCTAATATCCACAAATTTTCAAATATCACCTATAAACACACATAAGGTATCTCATAAGGTACTCAATACAACCTGTATAACCTGGAATACAGCTTCTGAACAAACTTCTAATTTAAAACAATCATACAAGTTGGCAATACTAGGCCAACTAAACCAAACCACCAATTCATAATGAAAACCTTCTTTAGAACCTAAAACTTCCTACAATATAAAATCCTAAAGCTTTCATATAAAACATAAACAGATAATTTCCAAGTCTTCAATATATCTAAACACTTCTTTTTTCCATGAACCTAAACTGCAAATCTAACTCTCAACTGGGTAGTCAGGTCTACTATCGACGTCCCCCTGATCAAAGATCAGATCATAACTCGAAAGATCATATACAATGTCTTCATCACCTGTACCTAAAATTTTAAAAAGTGAGCTGCAAAGCCCATATCCTTTAAAGCAAATGCAAATGCAACACGCAACATATATATATATATATATATATATCAAATGCACTTAGTCTAATGCAAGCAATCAGTTTGTTACCTTTTTATAGTCAGCAAATCAACACAGTTCAAACTATGTATACTCTAGCCCGAACTTGAAGTAACTCGACTTCTCTTTAAAAACAACAAACTCTTTGAAAATAAGGTAATTTTATACCTACATGGATGATTGGGTATTCCCCAAACATTCCCGTTTCCCCTTAATTCTACCGGAATCATCTCTATGCACGAGTCCACTAGGGACAACCTCACACATAGATCATCAAGGTGCCTCACCAATATCACTGTCTGCTAGGTCTTTACTGGTCAAAGCCAACCACAACCAGAAAAAAAAAATTAAGCCAAATAAAATTAAGTTCATTATAAAGTTCTATTCTTATAACCAATCGAGCAATACTAATCTTATAAGCAAAAACAACAAGCAAGGATTGGTCTTACCTGGATTTGCTTCAACTCTAATCTCACCAACAGAACTTCTATCAGAAAAGAATTCCTAATCTTACAAGAATTCCTGATCCACAACATATCTCAATCAATTTCGATTTCATGCACATAATAAAGTCCTAACCCTGAATTCCATAAATTTTACTCCTAATCACAGATCTATAAAAGATCAATACACTGTTCTTTTTGTTCACAATTCAGTAAAACCTTCAAACACTTCTTTCACCAAAATCCTTCGTTATCTCCACAATTCCTTCAATATATAGATTCTCAATTAAAAAACAATTACTAGAAAAGACTATAATTTTAGAACCACAAAGGTTTGTTTAGATCCACACTTACCTAGACGTGCAGATCTCGCTTGAATAGAAACTTAATTCAAACAAATAATAAACTACGATCATAATCCTATAATTTGCTAATATTGAGAAATTACAAATTCTAAGATAATCTTACCTTTGATTGATCATAAATTCTATTAGATCTCCAAAAACCATCTTGAATCAGAATAGGGTTCTTACTCGGAAGCTCCTTCAAAAACCACAAGTAGAATCCTAGGAAAGATGTAGATTTCTTGAATCATTGAAAAATCATGATCAGATCTTCTTACCTGAACTAAAATCTTGATCTCCTCTTGATGAAAAACTCATAATAGATCTTTTTAGAGAGGTTTCTTTTAGAAAAAGAAATAGGGTAAAGATATAAATAAATTTTTGTGACCCTTCAATTTCCATAACAGTATGTTGGAAACAAAAAGACAAGAAATCCTTCAATTCTTGTAACAACACCGGAAATGAAAAGACACGAAACCCTTCAATTCTTATAACAGCACAGGAAACGAAAAGACACCTCATGTATTATATGCCTACCATATAATATACATAAATAAAACTTATAAGATGGATCATAAAACCCTCTTATTTTTCAACATGTGACAACTTTTGCCCTTTATCATAATTTATTGAAGATTTACTATTTTAAGACTTGTTGACCATCATCAATGTGAGGGATGATTATTATATATCTCATTTATTAGGAATGACCAAAATTTCTCTCCTTAATTAACAAATGTCATTCCTTTACCCTTCTTTATAAAATATTTTTCTGTATATTACATTCATATTAACATAACATGACCATATTGTGCGTTTTCTAAACCCATGGTTATTATGAAAGCAACAATATGTTCATGTCTTGTTTAACAATGTTCAAGTGATATTATTATTATTATTGTTATATTATTATGTTTTATTATTGCTCCTAATCTAACTTTTATATAGTATTAAGTATATTTATGTATATATATTCTTAGAGCATATAAGCTCACTAACATAACTTTTATTTATCTTTATTTATTTATTTATTTCATGCAATTTATTAAGATTAGTCTTTCTAGTCTTAGACTTATCCTTCATCAATTCAAAACAATGGGGACTTATCTGTTCTAAGTCCCGGGAGCCTTAAATATAAATCTAAGATTCCAAATATTCCTTTTATCTTATTTTTCTTATTTTTCTTTATTTCTAAGACAGGTGATAAAGGAGTCTCGAAAGCATTGATAAGAAGCTAATGTTTCTATATTTTTCTTTTTAGGCTCTTACCTTATTTTATTCCTTTTATTTTTATGGTGAATAGAAATTATTCAGTCCTAGGCCTTGATATAAGTTAAGATTTTCATATTTTGTTCTTATATGATTATTTAATTTTATATCTTCTTTATGTTCTACATGAATTTGGTTTCATAACATAACTACTAAGTTCATATTTATGCATGATCTTAGGACAATATGTTAGTTTAATGAAAATTTTCAAGATAATAAAAGGAATTATTTTTATTTCATATAAAAGATAGGACCAACCTCTAAAGAAAAGCGATTTCCAACACTTGGGAGAAACTTTCACTAAGACTTAGAACAATGGTTCAACTATACTTTTTAAAATATTTCTACTGTAAAATTTTAATATCGATAATTCTTTATTATGAAAATTCTTCTTAAAAACTTATTTACGTGGCTTATGGCAATACTTTGATAAATACTAAGAGTAAAACAATTTTTCTAAAAGTCTAAAATCAACTCTCTAGTTGAAAATCCACTTAAAGAATAAATAGATACAACTTAGGAAAAAGGTTCAACTATGATCTTTTCAAACTATTAAAATAAGATTATCATATACTTTTGATATTGATAATTCTTTGTTATACAATGTTTTCTTAAAAACTTATTTACAAGGTATATATCAACGTCCCAAAATGCTAAGAAAAAAGTAAGCTTTCTAAGTCAAATTGAATTCAAATTACTAGTTTCACATTCCCTTAAGAAAATAAAAATTGTAGACAACTTAAAGAACCAAGTTTTGAAGAAATAGATCTATCCTTATAAAGTTAAGAAAATATAAAAATAATGTTTTAAATGAGTAAACCTTCATTAGTAACAAACCGAAAATTTTTATTTTCTTCCAATAACTTAAATAAAGATTTTGTGAACTTCATTTTCCAAACTCTAAAAGTAAATTGTTTTATGAAAAATCATTGTTATGACAATATCACTAGAATCATGTATATAACAGGAGTATATCTATATTAGAGAATTTTTCAACTACATAAATATCTATGTGTTTGTTATACTTTTTGGAAACTAAAATTTTGAAAAGTTACAATTTAAGGGTTGGGATTTTCGTGTCTAGTATGTACCGACCCATTTCGAAACCCAAATAGCTTTTATTATTAAAAATAACCTTCAAAATAGATGATCTTTTTGAGTGGGTAGAAAATGACATTTTATATGTGAAATTCCGAGTTAAAATAAGCAAATTATGGGCATTTTAAGTTAGAATTTTCATTCATCTAATTTTGACAAAAATAGTGAAATACAATGAGAAAGTTTGAGTACAACTTTCATAAAATACTCATTTCGGCTATTTCTTTCGTTTGGGTGATGAGGAGTCAGATCCATATCAGGAGAACTTTTACAAGTAAATGATCTTTGACAAGAATGGTCGAGTGAGTTTATCTCCTACTTTTACGTACTTATTTATGCTTGTAGCTAAAGGCATTAGAAGTAGAAAAAGATGAAAATAGAATATGCATGATAATATTGGTTGAAAGCATACTAAGCATATCGAGACATGAATTGTTGTTAATTAAATTCATGTTTTATTATCATGATAGACTGTCTGCAAATTCTATTATCACCTTTAAAATACCTTAATCATATGTCAAGAATTACATTAATTGATTAATGCGTATCATAAAGTGCGTTGTATTGCATGTAGCTACTATGCCTCGGTGGGACAAAAGTATAGTAATGAGGTATTCGCAGGAATTGTAAGACTACCAAAATGGACGAATAAGAGTTCGGAACAACTATTTTAGGATGGAGAGAATAGGAGCTTGAAATATTAAAAGTTAGATGTCACGAGCCCGAAGGGTATCCTAAACGTAACAGTCCACCACATACAATATCAAGACTTAATAATGACTACCTTAGTCATGTGAAAGTTTCGGTATTATATGTAAGGCGTACAATACGGTAATAGGAGATACTATTGGGAAGTATGGTTTGAGCAAGTAATAATGAACATACAAGAATCTAGAAATAAAGATAACTCATAATAGCAGTTAAAAGTCTATCACATAAATCTTAAGGGAATTCCCCCACTAATTCTCCAATGAGCAAATAAAAGTTACTAATCTTTACAAAATAACTTAAACATTTCATCAAAAGATTTTAAAGGAAGTCTATTCTAATCTTCGAGTAGATTTCCCCCAAAGCTTCTCAAAAAGAAGACTTATGCAAATATGATGAGACCCTGAGTATAAGAATAGATAGTCTTGAGTATACAAAAATCTATAGGGATGTAAGCTTTATGAGCTTAGTGAGAACATTCCCGATTTATATACTTGAAACGAAAATATCAACCAAGTTTTTTATGCAAGCAAATGAAATGCAACAATCACGTGAGCGTATAAGACATATGATTTTTCGGGAACCATATGTTGAATGAATTTACGCCATTCATTCGTGGTTAGGTATACCAGCAAATTACAACCAACAATTTTATAACATTAATATTTCATAGTTCTTGCTAGCTACTATACACTACCAAAAATATGTAGATCTTACTGGTTCCTATTCGCCATCAATTTATGTAGTTCTTACCGGCTCCTACTTGCCAGATACATATTATACCAGTTATGCCTACCGCCATTATCATATACTTATCCCACCAATTGTACAATAGCGAATGCAATGTGACCCAACTCATGAAGTGCATGCATCAAATTTTATTTAGAGTCTAGCCATTAAATTTCAATTTCTTGTAAGTGATCAACCAATTTTATACACTTCAACATGCTAGCAAATATATAATTCATTATAAGCAATTCATGGCTCGATATGCTTAAAGTTCTTTCACCAACATTGTAGTCACATGTACTTTTCATTTTATCTTTTTCCTATATCAAGTGCTACTATACTGCAAGCACAATCATAAATATGAAAAATAAGAGAATAGACTCACTCAGTCATGGCTTGACGATACTTCCTTAGTCGAAATAGTCATCGGGATAGTACATACCGTCATCCTCATTTCCTAAATAAAGGAAATACCTAAAATGATTGTCCGATGGAATTTCTAGCCAAATTTTCTAATTCTATCTTCTAGTTTCAATAAAATTCATATGAGTGGAAATTCTAACTTAAAATGGCCATAACTTACTTATTTTAACTAGGAATTTTGCATATTGTATACCGTTTTCTATCTACTCGAAAAGATCTATCCATTTCTAAGGTTATTTTTGTCATAAAAAGTCATTTGGTTTCGAAACAACAAGGTACAGATTCATCACGAAAATCCTAGCTTTCAAAACACAAGTTTACAAACTTTTCTTTATTCAAATATCCTTGTACAAAATATCGGTATTTGAATAGTTGAAAAATCTTTTGAATATATATATGTATATATATATACTCTCATATTGTATACATGAATTTAGTGATATTGTCTCAATAATGATCTTTGTAAAACAATGTGTACTAAAAGTTGAAAAAGCAAAGACTTGAAAATTTACTTAAGTTTGTTGGAAAAAATTCCTTAAGTTATTTATAAATGAATGTTTCCTTCTCTAAATTTTATTTCTTAACCTTTGAGGATAATTTAATTTTCTAAAATAATTTTAGTCCTTTTAAGATTCCTATAACTTCACTTTGAGTAGTTGAAAATATAGTTTTTCTAAGTGTTAAGTGGTAGTGACTACAATTTCTTAAAGTGATCTTGTTTATGTGTTTTAAATTTTCTTTAAATTTAGTTCCATTTTAAATAAATAATCATAATGACTTTCTAATTTATTTACTAACTTTATTTCTTAAGTAAGACCTATTTCTAGGAGGTTATTCTTTAGAGATATTGTAAAACTTATTTAAACCTTAATATTTTAGAGTAGTGGTAAAAATTTTACAAATGAGTTTAAGAAAAACCTTTGTTAAACAAAGAAGTAGCAATATCAAGATTTAAAGAAACTTTCTTATTTCATTGGTTTGAAAAGAGTATATGTGATAAATTTACTTAAAGTGCTCTTTAGTGAAATTCCATGTACTATTATTACTAAAAACTTATGTTAAACTTATCTAAATTTTGGAAAAGATTTGTTAAGATAAAAATTTAAGTCTTCATAGAAAAATCATTTATTAGGTGACAGAAATTTGTTTTTAAAGAGAGTTCCTATCCTTCTCTTTTTAAGAAAACTCTTTTTTTTTTTTTTTTTTTGTTGAGGCAATATCAATATGTCCATACATGAGTTCGAATATGTAGCTATGAGTAATAGAATAATATCACATTATATATATATATATATATATAAAAGAATCAATATGAGCATAATAATAAGGTTAAGTATTTGAAGCCTTAACTTCATTAAGGCAACCTGGGACTAAAAATAGATTAGTCCCCCCCCCCCCCCCCCCCCCCCCCCAAAAAAAAAAAAAGAGAAAAGAAAAATCAATAATAATAGTAAGAGCATGTTAGTTAAGTTAGTGAGCATTTAGGCTCTAAAAATATATAGATATGCATATAGATAACAATATATACGAAGTAAAGTTAGGAGCATAACAACAACAATAATAATATAGTATAACAAAATAAATATCGAAAATTCTTGGCATGTGCAAGAACAAAACATGAACATGTTGTTGCTTCTAAAACTCTCATGAGTTTTAAGAAACAACACTATGATCATGCTAAGTTACATGACATGGAAAATAAATGGTAAAAAGTTTTACCTTAGAGTGTCTTTATTTAAAGGAGGAAGATGATGAGTGTAGTAGTATGTGGGTGGTAATGGATGGTAGATGGTTTATATGTAGAGAAGGATTTTGGAAGAAAACTTGATGGAAGAGAGCTTTAGTAGAGAGAATTTGTGGATAAATTTTGGGAGAGTTTTGTTATGTAAAAAAGTGTGTGAAGGAAATGGAGGGAGATGGGGTATTTATAGAATTTTATGGAGGGAAATTAGATGTAATGAAATAAACTGAAAAAGGAAATAATTAGAGATGAGAGAGTGAGAGGGGGCGCCAGCCATATAGGGTATAGAGGAGGAGTAATTTATTTATTTTTTGTTTTATAATAAAAAGTAATTAAGATGTGAAATATGATAGATATAAAGTTGTATTGAAAATGAAAAAAAGTAGAAAAATAGGTATATAGGTAGTAAGATAAAGCAGAGATAGACGAATAGTAATGAATAGTAGAATAGGATAATGAATAGGAAATAAGACTAATAATATACCGATAGTAAAGAAAATACGCTATATATGTTACTTTTAGCTACCAAAAAATTACGAAATTGATATTTTTGAAATCCTTGCTTTATTATGGATCTAACGATATCATCGGAATATATTTACTATTCCGAGCCCCATGACACGCTTTTCGAGAGTTGATCCTGTTTGAATCTGAAATACACTAAAAATTAGGAATATGATATTTTTTAAACTTTCTTATATTATTGCAAACTATTGTCCATAATTATTTCAATTCCGTTATTTAGGGTTTAAGAGTACGAGATTGTCAGATCTAAATACTAGGGTTTGCTTTAGTCTTTTGTTGACTTTTAGGGTTTCCAATTAACCTTTAATTCGAAGGTTTAAGCCTAAACTTAACAAAATTTCAAGGGGTTACATTAGATGATAAAGCTGGGTTTTAAAGAACTGAAACACCAAACCCCGAATGGAGGATGTGAATCCATTTAAACATATGATTTCCGATTGATCATATGTATTGCTTGCCCACATATTTGATGCATTTCATATATCTTTATAATAACTTGTTTGATTTTATCGATACGAGTATGCTTTCGGGAATATTTTTATTAAGCTAGTTGGGCTTACACCCGATAAATTTTTGTTGATGCAAGATTAATATCTCTCATATCTGAGGTCTCCGCTTATTCTGGGTAAGCTACATTTTTGGGGGAAATCCTTTTGAAGATCTTAGAATAGATTTCCTTTAAGATCTTTATAGTTATAGTTCTATTATATATAAGACCCAAACTATATTCTGCATATTGGAGATTTAGCTGGGAAATGCCCCTAAGATGATGTAAAAGACTATATTTTTATGATATTGAAGATAATATTTATTTAGATTCTTATATACTATATTTACTTTCTCAACCTACACTTTCCACTTGTGTCTCCTATTGCTGTGATGGGCGCTATATATATCGTGTTGAAGATTTTGCATAACCTCGAAAAGTCATTCTTAATTTTTAATACTGTATGTGGTGGACTACCACATTTATGGTATCCTTTGAGGCGTGATAGTCTTTCTTCATCCTCTTATAGGATGAGGATTCATCTATAAAATAGATTGTAGTTGAATTAGAAGTTATTACATTGAACATTTAACTATATAATGAATCAACGTTATTTTTTTATTATACTTGTGTTACTCTCTCTGATGTTTGATGATACTGGATGATCTGGTTTCATAGGAGCCAGTGGAGTGCTCAACTTTGATATTCTCTTAGTAGGTGTTTGAGAGATCATCAAATCAAACAGTGGACCCTCTTTATCAGCTAGAGTCATAGTATGCGATGGAGTATTTGTAATAGTCGATGCATCTATATAGAGTTGAATAAGTCATAATGAATAGAAGGATAAGGAGAAGGATCCACATCACCTCTGTAAGTGGATGTGCGGGAACATCTGAGCTGTCTACAAGTGGATGTAGATGTGGAGTCGAATCAACATGTAGAGGTATATCCACATCTTATCTATCAATTGAGATGTTGTGTGTCCCATCTCCGTCCCTGTCGCTCTCCTCCCCCCTCTCTACCTCTGCCTCTCCCTCTCCCTTGTCCTTAAAATAGCTCTTGATTTTGCTTTTGCTAATCTGGGTGTAATAATCTAACTCTTCGCTATCCCTGTGATCTACTGATCCCTAAATCTGCTAGAGCATGCATCTACTCTATATTTGTGGATCCTCGGATCCTAGAAAACGTGTCTACCTGCACATTTATATGTAATAATAATAAGTTATAATGAAATATTAATATTTGAGCATTTACTTTAGACATGAAACTTACAAGTACAGTAATAAGCTCCTGAGCAGCTAATATATCTCCATGTGATCTTATGATACCAATCATAATAGTCGACAGAGACCATAGATGGTAGTGTATCATCATGTTGTAGCTATACCAATTTGTCGTCTGTTATCCCACAGGTTGATAAACCTACCATGTTTTATCCTCCAGTCCTCCCCTGATTTTCCCTTAAGATCCATACCATGTATATTGTCTAGATCCGTCTCACAGTCTTGTGGGATGCTCTAAATCCCATCAAATTGTCTCATAACCCTATCTAGGTGCATCTCCACGATGTGAAAGCAAAAAAGGGATACTCTAGCTAACCAGATATCACTCCCCTCTCTATATATATATCTAGCAAAGACTGTATCATCTTGGAGTATAAGGCGTCTAACATGTCTGCATAAAGAATAAAATCATTTTAGTATATGAAACATATATTATACATAACTTTTGGAAAATGAAATTTTAGAAGTATGTACCTGTGAGGGAGTCTAGAGATCAAGATCCTCGCAGTACCGATGTAGTATACGTGTAGAAGTTTGTATGACATCAAAGATGTCATCCCATTTAAATGCAAGAGGATGCCCTTGATCCGGTAAACACGTGAGGGTCCTGGGGAGGAGGAGGGGAGTGCTGGCTATATGAGGGAATCTATCCCATCTCCATATTTGCAAAAGTATGCAAGCACCTTTTATCTCATAGGTATCTGCTCGTGTAGATCTACATAGATATCTGTATAAAAAGCCAAGCAAGCTGATCTCCAGTTGTATGTCCTAGCTTGCTGGAAATCCTCTAACAGTGGTAGAAACATCAAATATACGAGGTTAGATGACATATCAAGGAATAGGATCCCACCCATCAATAAGAGAATGGATGCCATCACATGTCGCTGGATGGCAATTTCATTGGCTTGGTCTGGTAGTCCTTATAATAGTATCTCTTTCAACCATGTCATCCTCAACCTTGACCATCGAACATCTTAGTATCTCTCAGTAAGTGCTCACATAGATCAGGCTATGTGCGTGCAGTAGTCCCTGTCACTACTTACCCATCTATAGGCAATCTAAACTAGACAACACTACCTTGTCAAGTCAGCCCAACCTCTCCATGTGATATATGGAAGGTGTAGGTCTTTAGTGTCCATCTTTCTACTAGTGCAGTGATCAAAGCCCAAACTAGCATGATAAATGGCAAGCGGGCTACACTAGAAAATCCAGCCCTCGCAAGATAGGGGTCTATGCAAGGATTATATGCAGCTTTCATCTCCTCTGGATTCTTCAATGATGCCTCACCTCATTTGGATATCACAAGTCTATGCTCTTACAAAAATTAAATAAATTATAAATATATTGACAAAATGAATAAATCAATTACACAAATATTTTAGCCTCGTTTTATACCTCTCTATCCCATACAATCTGTGACCTATGTGTCTGCTACTAGGTCAATAATGATCTATCAACTGGTTCTAGATCCATCTGTACAAAGTAAAGTAAAGACTTGTTAATTTCCTTGATAAAAATTGTCTTAATATAGAGTAGTCAATCAAACAATATAATTACATCATAACAAAAATTAAGAAAAAAATTTTTGAATTTGCTATTCTTAATATTTACCTAATTGTTTGGACAAGCCATTCTACTGTGTCCTTTATTTTCTACATTTTCCACAAGTAGTCTTGATAGGTTTCTCCTTTAAGTCCATTTCAATGTGGAATCTGCTTGCTCTTGGTCTTCCTTTTTCTTAAGCATTTTTATAATGCAGATGTATACATGCATATCTTCCACCTCTATCCATGTCTGCATATCTCCAAGAGGATGAAAATTGCTTGTGTAACAAGCTAGTTGATTCTACTAATGAAACAATCTTTCAATTTTTTGCATGGGATCTATTTTCACATGTGTCATGGTTGTAAAGGCATGGGAGCAAGGTATTTGGATTTTTGTCACTTGTTACAGCTACATGTGTTATTGAAAATATTCATCATATGATAATGGCTACCTTTTTTCACCATACTTTGTAAAATAGACCCCTATTTATACCTCAAAAGTGCCAGTTGTTCTGCTAAATATAACGACCTTATGTCGAGTAGCTACTCTTGTCCATCTTGCCATCTTGGTTCTAACCCATTTAGGGTAAGCTTTTCTTTTACTTATAGCCTTGTGTGCTTCATTACGCCTTTCATCAAAATAGCCAACACAATTGTAGAAAATTTTCAGAATGAAGGCTGACACAGGCAATGATCTTACACCTTAATACTACGTTGTAACTTTCATCAAGGTTTGTTGTCATTTGACCATACCTGAAAGCCCCACCATAGTGGTATGCTTTCAAAGTAGCTTAGAGTTGTTTGATGTTGTTTCCTTATCTCTTCAATATAGAATTGATATTTTCTTTCTTGTGTTTGAAATCCCGCTACTGTTACTAGCTTATTCAAATATTGAATTTTATATTTTGTGTTGAAATTGCTAGTAATGTCTTATGCATATCCTCCATTATGCAAATGGGGGTTGCCATCCAACGTTCTTATCATTTAATGCTTTTATTATACCTTGTTTCGATCTGATATAAAACACAATGTGTGATCATCATTGCACGCTCCTTCAAGGCGTCTTTTTAGCTTTTTTAGGAACCATGACCATGTGTCACTTGATTCCTTATCCCCCAATGCAAATGTCAGTGGAATGATATGATTTGCTCTATCTACACAACATGCAATTAATAAATTATGTGGATATTTTCCATACAAAAATGTCCCATCAACACTGACTACGGGCCTACAATGTTTGAAGGCTTCTATGCAAGGCCCAATGCCTAAAACAATCTAGTAATACCACATCACTATCACTTTCTATTGATTGTGCTTTCCATGCAATACGTGTATGTATGTTAGTTCTTTTTTGATAGCAGCCATCAGTTTTGGCTATTCATTGTATGATTCATTCTAATTTCCATACACTTCTTCAATCGCTGTCCTTTTCACCCCCCAAATCTTCCTTGCCAATGTTATATGCCCATAAGTGTCCTCAATGTGCTATCTAAGAGTTGAGATTTTAACATCAAGGTTACTCTTCACCTAACCTAAGAAACATTGGCTCATGAATGTTTAGTCAAGCTATAGATGATCGTTTCTAAAGCTCCTATTCATGCATGTGTATGGACCATCAGCAATGGTAATCACAAAGTTAACATCCTAATGTTTTTGGCGTGCACGAAGTTGCCATTCAGAATTACAAGTTATCTTGGCTTCACAAACAACGTTCTATATCTTCTTATTTGATTCTATCACTATGAAGTTATAGTGATTCTTTATGTATCATATTTTCACCATATAGACCAAATCAGCTTTAGTTTTAAACCTCATTCTAGCCTTAAATTTATTACCTAAACATAGGTCTTTAGATTTAAGAAATTCTTCCTCATAAGATGCATAACTGTCACCAACATCCATATTACTTAGGAATGGAATAGGATCTTGGAATAATGAACTTTCACTAGTTTGTTGGTCTACTTGAGCACATTCTACAACAATAACTTCCTAAATAAGTTCACTTTTTGTTAGAGATTCTTGTTTGACACTTGATGTATCAATCTCAAATGGCATCTCATTCTTCTCATCTTGATTCTCCTGAAATATTACTTCATATTTTGAGTCAGTTTCTTACATGGCCTCCTCCATATCTTCCTCAATGTCATTTGCAATGTAAACATTTTCTTCAACTGTTGACATTGAAATGTTGCTCCTTTCTATATTTGTTTAAACATTTGTAGACTTTTATGTCGCTAGTCTTTTTTGTATAGTTGTTTAATCCACTACATTTTGCTCTACATGCATGGTAAATAATATTCTTAACTTCAACATATAGTTGTTGAAGGCATGTCATACCAAATGCCTTTGCAATGTCAATAGAGCTTCAACTTCCATATCAGTACTAATATCTTTGAGCATGGCTTCTTTGTAAGTTAGACTACAGATCGATACTTGCTTGTGGTACATTTCAACTTTGCGTCCTCTATGATCAATTCCCAACTCTTCACATACCATGTTCAAGAGATTGGTATATTATTATCTTTTTCATATTTCTCAGTGGTCCCTTATCATAATATGGTCAATCCTGACCTTGCCAAATTTTGCCATTGGCAAAAAGAGAAATTCTGACATAGTCTATCATTGCTATTGTTCATTTACACATACAATAGTATGAGATAGATTGGTCATGTTAGTTGTGTAATATTAGATAATCAAAGTGCATCTATGATATGCATGATTATTCATTACTTTGTAATTTCCAATTGCTATTGCTATTGTCGTTGTCCACTATTTAATGTAATTCCTATGATCAAGTTAGGCTTACAAGGTGTTCACCAATGTTCCAATCCTTTCCTAAGCTAATCCAATTCTATTACAAATGTAGTGCTTTTCAAAACTTAAAACTAATTAAATAGCACATTATGGTGTAAGAAGTTCTAAATTTTACTCATAATTGATAGCAAACAATCAAGTAACAAAATTCACATACTTTATTCCTTAGTTATGACAACAAACAATCATGGTCATCAAGCTCATCAACCATAATTCATAATTAAACATATCATGGGAATTCAAACCTGAGGTTATAATTTGATTTTTTATTGATAAGCCTCGGTTCCAAGTGAATGTAATAGTCTCCATTAAGAAGAATAGCAAGCACAGTCAGATACATTTCATCAAACATGCCGAATTCCCTTCACCAAACAGAAAAAATTTCCAGAAATAAAGGAAAATTTCAAACTTCAGGTCAAGTAGTAGTTTTTATAGTGCCTTTTCACCACAAAAACCTTCTTTGATCTTCCTATTGATGCTTCTCAACAGAGAGAAAAAGATGATTGTGGTCAGAAAGTATGATCATGAAAATTAAATGTAGAAATGTAATGAAGCTTAAACAATAAAACTATATGACCATTAAAATATTATTCTTGTCGTGAAAACTAAACAAACAAGAAAACTGATTGTGCAATTTCATCGAACAGTCGGTGAATATAAACGTTTTGCTTGAAATTTAAGAAAACAGAAGCATAATAAGGTTTAATGAATTACTAGATGATTGTAGGAGACACAGTCTTCGATTTGCAACAAAGAAATCAACAACAAATTAGAACCATAATTCATCAAGTTTTGCACATGTAGAAACCCGATCCTGGTGCTCATCAAATTATGAAATATAAGATATTTCATCTACACTTTGTGAAGAAAAAGTAAAAACTAAAAAATTAAACAAATAAACAAGTGAAATTACCTATGAAATGCTTATATCTCGAGTGCACATGGGTTTTGGATTGCTTAGAAATCAACAGAATTGAGCTTGAAAAAAAGAATTTGGGTCGATAGTGTTTTTTGAACATGAATGTAAGATCTCGAGCATGAATGGGGTTTAGATAGCTTAGAATTCAATGAAGTTGAGCTTGAAAAAAAGTATTTGGGTTGACAGTGTTTTTTGAATGTGAATGTAAGATCTCGAGCGCAAATGGGGTTTAGATTGCTTAGAAATAAATGGAATTGAGCTTGAAAAAAAAAATTTCAGTCAAGAGTGTTTTTGAGCGTGAGTGTAATCTGGAGTGTGAATGAAGAAGAAGAAGCAAAGCGGCGATAATAAGGGAAGATGTATCGCATATAGAATAAGCGATACATAGCCTAAATGCAACGTTTGATTTGAAGGCAGTGTATTGCGTATAGAATAAGCGGTATACAGGTGTTTCGCCTAGCTTATACGCAATACATAGGTGTATCGCTTCTGCTGTATGCGATACAGATGTGTCGTCACACTTATTGCTAGAAAACATTATATCGCCTAGCTTATATGCGATACACATTATAGTGTATCACTTAAGCTATATGGGATACACTGTATCGCCATCCTCAAATGCGATACGGAAACTTTTCAAAACGTTAGATGAGTAGGTTGCTGTATTGTTTCTACCATATGTGATACAAGTGAAATCATCAGTATCTGTTGTCCTTTATGCGACATAGCAAGCCTAATTTTTTTATTTATTTTTATATAATTTGTATTTATGTATTATTTTTTTTGAAAAATCATTAGACACGTGCTTCATCCATTGGAAGTCTATATTATATGTTGCTAGAAGAACCTCATGAAATTTACAAATTCTACTTACACTCAAACGAATAGTTTTGCTATGAAGAAAAGTAAGCAGCTATTAGTTTGCTTCAGTTTATAAGATGAAGAATTGGAGTTGAAAGTCAATTTACAGAACAATTGCAAAAATTAACGTATGATGAATGAATGTTGATAGACATGCAATGTTAATTTAGTGTGCAACTGCATTTTTTCATAATATGTGGATAACCGTCTTCTGGTTGTCGCATTAATAAATGGATGTGATTGTAAATAGTATTTTTCAAAAAATAGGAAGACTAAAGACAATAAAAGGTGTTTTTTTTTCCTTTAATAATATAGATAGATGTAGTTTTTTTTTATAATATTATGATTTCAAATTCAAAAATTATAATATCAACAATTGTAAAAAAATTTAACAGTAGTCGAAGAAGTTTTAAATGCCACCATCTCTTATATATGTAAAATTTCTATTTTCAAGCTCTCATTTGTTAGGTATCACTAATACACATAATCAATTAATATATCGAAATTTTCTATGATAAATGATGAACCGAAAATTTGAAACTAATTACCTAAAAAATGTACCTTCGAATCTTGAATGGTTTTGGAGAATCGATTTTATCATGTGAAATAAGAAATAGATCTATAATTAAAACAACGCAAATCACATAATTAGCAGGTAGAACAAGCAATTAGACCATTTTGTTCAATAACGCTTTAAATAATGAATTAGAAAGAAACTATTACAGAAGGAAAGAAAGTGGAGGGAGCAAATTATTAGAAACTTTGAATATTTTGATGTGTTTGAATAATAAATGGGAGCAAAATAGATGAACTTTTAATTATTATAAAAAATAAAATAAGATATAATGGCGGATTACTTATCTCCTAAAAGATAATGAGTATTTAAAAAAAAATGGGTATAAGAGTAATTTCAAAATTTTTTCTTTTCGCTCCTTATTCTCTCCATTTTAGAAGGGAAAGAATGGTAGGTCTCAGGAAAAAATAAATCATCAATTTTCCCTTCCCTTTCAAATAATTGAGGAAATAAAATTTAATGCACTCCATCCCCATCTCCTCTCTCATAATCATTCCTTCTTATTTGCTTTGTACCAAACACAATATTAAAGTTCATAAATGAATAAGCTAATGGACATCTATTTAACTTTAAACTTTGTATGTCGAACTAACGAAACAAAGTACAGTTAACTTGTCAAATAGTAGTAAAAGTACTATAGGCAATGACCTTATGAAATATCATTAAAAGCATTAAAATGTAAAAAAACTGTAAGAGGTGTGGTGTCAATAGCAATTTGTAGAATGTGTGGTAGGAGTATTGTCACGGCCCGAGAGTACCCTAGTAGTAGCATATGATCCAACATGTATACTATTTACTAGTTATACCTTCAGAGATGGCATATTTTCAAAGCCGGGATCTTTTAATACATCAATAAGAAATGATAAACACATGTAAGTCATAAATAGTAAAATAACTAACATCACAAGTCTTGAATAATATAATAATACAGACCATATTCCTATCTCTTGAGTCTCCAAATACATAAACTGATATTTCAAATACTAACTAATTTATAACTAGGAAGTAAAAATAAAATAACTTATCCTGAACATTCAAATTCTTTTTGCTTCTAAATCTTAGCGGAGTCATACTTCGAGAAGAAACAAGCTAAGGTTATAGTATCAACGTGAAGGTCTTTAGGAGTATGAGTGAAAAACCATGCGCTCAGTGAATAACTAGATATTACATATCAAGAAAGTTCATCAACAATCTATGTAATGCATAATCAATCATATGTACAAATACAAGCTTAGATGATCTAGAATCTGAATAGGTAAGAGATTTATGCCATCTCATCAGGGTTGAAGGATAATTACTTAATGACCCACTTGCCCAAAAAAAAACTAATTATAATGGAAAATCAATGATTTCCCGTTTCAGATTATCACTTTAACTTAAATGTATCTTATCTGACTATTTCCTATATCAATCCTTAGAAACTCCCCAAGTATTAGTAATTTCAAAGCGATACCACAAGCGGTACCCTTCATTGCCACTTAGTTCTCATGGAATCAATGGAACAAAGATAATCTAGGAAGAACTAACAGTTTTAGAAAAACCAAGCATTAATAGAGAACCGAAATACTAATACGTAGCAGACTGTCATACTGTTAAAATATGCAATAATACAGTTCGTCTAATGCATGATAATTTTTATTATAAAGCTAATAATTCTTAATTAGGCTTATGGTGACCACACATTACACACAAACATATGATATACTATTTCAAATCATCAAACAATTGTTTTATCACTTTCATTAACCTATGTTGACATCGCAAGCAACCAATTCACGTAAATCATTCTCATCATGCTATTCACATCAACTATATTATTATCTTTGTATTACATATGCCACAAATTACAAACACAAGCAATGCGATAGATTTGAGTTCCTCACCTGCTTATGTTGATCAATCGTAATAATCTTCAGGAAAATCTACAAACTGATCAGTAGCACCTATTGGATGAATAAATATTTGCTAATAAGATATATATATATATATATATATATATTTGTATAAAAAAATCCTATTGGTTGTCTAAGTGTCCTAACTAGTTTTTATCTTTTCTAAGTTATTATTTACTGAAAAATAATAACTTTAAAATATTTTATTTTTATTGATGATTATAGAGTTTATATTCAATAATTCAGTATGTTATTATTACCATCATTGTTATTTTTATATCATTGATTTAGTTTGATCACTTTATGGTAACTAATATTTCTTTTTTATAATTTATTTTCATCGTGTTTCTCTTGATCTCGCTCATGTAATTATCTGTTATTCATGAGAATCACATTATTCTTAATTATAGATTATTTACATTTTTCATTCTTATATACTCATCTATATAAAATTATTACCGGACAATTATCATAATATAATCTTTTCATTTAATGTAATAAAATTGTTTTCTATTTGTAATGGTTTCTAAAGCTTAATACTTATCAAATATTTAAACATATTAATCTTAAAATATTTATTTATTTATTTATTAAATTTTTATATTATGTTTCTCGTCTCTTTTTTTTTCCATTATAAGTATATATACGTATATATACTGCTACAGATGAACCAATTTCGTCAAAGGTGAAATTTGCATGTAAATCAGCAATCAACATCGTCGGTGTTGAGCCTTAGGATGCTGCTCTTCATGCAAATTTTGTGTCTTATTGTTCCAATGTAACTGGCTTGAAAGCCACCAGCTTATCCCACGTACATCATCTGCAAACCCCGGTTTTCCTAGTAACCAAGTAGACTCGAGAACCAGAAACCAAAACCCTAAACCGGATTAGCTTAAGCTTGAGAGAGAAACCTAAGAACCCTGGATCTGGCTTTCCTTCGATATCAGACTAAAAAATTTTGTAAATTAATTTAATGTGGAATATTGTTCAAAGTATATTTCAAACCATAAAAAGATATGATTTTGAGAAATTTTCCATTCCGAGCCTTCCCAAGATCCATTATGGAAAAGCGGGCCCCGAGACTAGAAATTCGAAAAATATTTCGAATACTATTTAGAACCGAAATTTAATAAGAATTTCAAAAATATAAATTTTATAATTTTTCGGTTTATAAAAATTACAGATATAGCCCTTTTTCTCGTATTTTCTTTACTACCAGTAAATTAATTGTCTTAATTACTATTCACAAGTACAAGCCCATACCTTACTACACTCACAATCCATACCTTATTCTTACATCCTTACAAAACACTCAATTACATTTTCTTTTCCAAGAATAATTTGTCTCTTAAGAAATTATTACATTTAAGATTTATTATTACATAAAATAAATAAAACAAAACAAATTAACTCTAGCTCTCTCTCACCCCTTGAACCGGTGCAACCCCCACCTTGTTGCCCTCATTTGTTCTATTTTCACATCTTTATTTCAATTAAAACAAACCCTAATTCAACCTACTATATATACTCTTTTATTCTTCTCTCTCTTTCATTCATTTCACTTTTTCAAAAATTACACAAACCTTCTCCCATTTTCTCTCTTTGCTGTGACCCACTTTGCACACAAACACACACACACTCACACAAGTGTATTTTTTCTTCTTCATCTCCTCTTGATACAAGCCTTAGGTGATGAATCTTAAACCTTTCTACCATTAAACCTTGTAATGGCAAGACCATTCATGAGTATTTTCACATTTAAGTCCCATGAGCTCTTGCTAGGGACAAGAAAATACTACTACATGAATATCAAACCATCACAAGGGTAGATCTTGTGTTTAAATTTGTTTTTGTTGAATGATTTTCATGTTCATGCATGTAGTAGTAGAATAAAATACAGATCTTGCACAAAAATCTATTTCGATGTTTTCAAACTCCATTTCATGCATCATAAGTAGTAGATCTAACATTTAAATGCTCATATTATACTTGACATTTATGATCTTGTGGAAATTTTATGTTTTAGTGCTTTAATGAACCCTAAAGACCTTTGTCTTGTATATATAAATGTTGCAGTTTGTAGATCTTTAGGTAGATGAGACAAGAAACTTAAAAAGGAAAATTTTTGTTTGAAATGTTTCAAATGAAAATTCGGATGGTTTCAAGACCATGCATTAAAAACCATTTTATTAACTCTAAAACTTGTGTTTTATATGAAAAATGAAGAGTACAGGTAATAGATATCATCAAGTGATGATTTTTATAAGTTGAGATGGGATTTGCTAAGAAAAATATGTAAAACAAGGAGTAGAAATAAAATAGGAAATATTGAGTTGATTGTCACTTTAAGAAATTCGTAATTTAGAGTAATGGCATGAAAACACCTATTTTTCAAACTCAAAATGAAAGTTTTATTTATGAAATGAAGTCCTTAGGGTATTAGCTTGGAATATTAAAGTATTAAACAAGTTTTTCTCACAGAAATCACTCAAAAACTAATTTTACAAAAATTCGGATTTATGAATGGACCCTATCGAAAACATGTTTACAAAGTATAAAATGGGGATTTTTATGAAGGAATGAAGGCCTTAAGGAATAGGTACAATAAAAACTCAATTTTAACAAGGATAACTAGATTTTCCTAAGAAATAATTCCAAAACAAAAGAGAATTATTAAAGTCATGAAACTAGTATTCTTAAGAGTAAGTATTCATGGAGTCTTACAAAATAAAGAATTTCTAAAATTTTCTTTTAGTAAAATTGTCAATAGCATGCATACATCAAGCTCATAACATGCCTTTCATGATTGGAAATCATCAATATTGCATGTATAGTTGATCTGTATAGTAGAAACATTACAAACACTCACAAAACTATTTTTCGGAATTAGATTTCGCTACTGATCAGAATGTTTCAAGACCTAAAAGTTTTCAAAACTTGGAAATGATATTAGAATTAAATAGATCTTTCGAAGTAGATAGAAATCGATATATAATTTGTGAAATTCCGAGTTAAAATGACCAAGTTACGACCGTTTTAAGTTAGGACTTCCGCAAATGACGAGAATTATGGAAATAATAGTTTTGTTTAATAGTTTGGATTAGTTAAGTGATGAAACACTTATTAGGGTATTTATTCCTTTTTAGGTGACCCCAAGATCGGCGATTCCCTTCCACCAGATTACTATTACTAGAGGACCTATGTTCCAATGGCCGAGTGAGTATTTCTTCCCGATTCCGTTTATTATATGTGATTGTAATGATAGTTGCATTATACTTTAGGCAAAGATAAAATGGATAGGTATGATGGGGATAAATGGGAATTATGTATGTTTGCTGTTGATATGAGAAATTGAAAATAAGAATATTGAAGCCGGGTCATTAACTAATGGTTGTATAGATTAATTAGGATTGATTGTCTGCTATTGTTGATTAATCACCTAAGCAATTGGCATGATTGACTATTCGGACTTGATAAGTAATATGGACTCATTCATGTCATAAATGGGGATGGAGCATTAGCATTGGGTGTTTCCCATGATCAAAAAACGGAGTAAAAGTTGGTTAATCGTGATTCATAAACGAAATAATGAGTTGGTTAATCGTGATCCAATCGAATTTATAAGTTGGTTGACCGTGATCCAAAACGGCATATTTTAGTAGTACCGCAGTATTCGTTAATCTGCTAACCCGGAATGGAGGGCGAAATTCGATTCACATATGATTTCTGGCTAGTCATATGTCTGTTGATCCCATATGTTTGATGCATATCATTTGCCTGATTAATCACTTGCTTGTATGATGTGTTATGAATCAAATCTTGGAAGTTCTCACTCACTAAGCTAATGTAGCGTACGTTCCTACAGTTTTTATTTGTTGCAGCACTCGTTTGTCTGGCTTAGACAGAGGCACCCAATAGCTCAGGTACAGGAGCTAGGCGTTTCCTTTACAAGTTAAATTCAATTATGTTTAGACTTTTGTAGGAAACCAAAAGACTCTAGATGACTGTAATAGACCTCTTAACAATATTCTTTTGCGGGGGAATGCCCCTTAGTTTTTGTAATAATTTGTATATGTGTTTTGATTTATATTCTAATGCTATTGAATGTCAATTTAAACTCTTTATCTCCATCGGTTCAAGTATTCTATTGTTGTCAAGGTACGTCTTACATCTATACAAGACTCCCGAAGGACTAAGGTAGTAATTCATGGGTCTTATATGGCATGTAATGGATTTTTACGTTTAGAATACCCTATGGGGCATGACACCATCGGCCTTGGAATGTATACTGCCAACATTTGTGTAATTTTACATGTAACAAAATTTTACATAGCGTCGTTCTAGCGAACACTAGCATGTAGGCGCTAGTTTTCCCATGTACGTTGCAGGCCTTACCATGTTTGCCATTGGCATACGGTTGGTTTAGACACTGTTCATCATCTTCTTCATTTTTCTTTGGTTTATGTTTCATTTTTCTTATATCATATATGTGTTATACTAGTGCTTAAGGTAATTCTAAGTTTTTTTTTCCATGTTACTCAACCATTGTTCGTGATATATCAACACTTATAACATCTCATTATCCCTATAATAGGTGATTTCCTAGCTTCTATACATATAGTAATGTATAAATAGAGTTTTAGAGTTAGATTTTACCTTGTTTGGAGTTGTTAGGGTGATTTTTAACCCTTTCCCAACCTTGATACGAACCTATGTTAATAGAAACATTGTTTAAGCTAATGTTTAATACATAAACTAACTTAAAATGAATTTTTTTCCTTACCTTAACTTATTGGTTTCTTAAGCTTGTGCTTGTCTAGTTGAAAGCGTTTTTAATGGAGTTAGATTTATGTGTTTTGTGTTGTTGTTTGTGCTATTATCATGGGTTGATTTTGGTGTTTTAAATGCTTTGTTTTGTAGCTTATTAAGGGTTGTTTTATAGACAAAAGATGGCAGCAACTTCCTTAAAGAAGTTTTGGCCAAGAAGAAGCAAATTTCCACCAAATTCTTTCTTGTTTATGCATGTTTCTACTGCATTAATTGAGAGGCTTAGTTAGGCAATTTTCATTGGCTTTTACATCCCTTTCTCTTGACTTTTATCACCAATTTGACTTAATTTGCTTGCAGATTTTCGGCTAGGATGTTTTGGGAAAATTTTAGCCACAAATTCAAACTATTTTCCATTGAAATTGTACAATTATTATTATAATATTTTTAATTAATTATCTTGGTTTTAAGATAGTTTATCAAGCTAAATGGGTATATTTATATAGTTATTTGAGAGTTCTATCTTCAAAAATTCATTTAAAGCTTCTACAAATTTTCTAGATTATCTTTGTGATAAAATTTGAGTTTAAAGTTTATGCGATTAGTTATTTTTAAGGTTTCATCTCATGTGATTAGGGTTTTCTAAGCTTGATAGACCAATTTCAATTTCAGTCTCTAAGAGTTTCAGAATTCTCTAACTAGAACAATGGTGTAATCAAAACATTTATTTGAAGTCTAGATTGTTAGTTATGGATCTATATTTATTCTTATTGTGTATTTATAACTATAACGGTTTATCCATAATTTATCATTTTCTAACTATAAACTTTATCGGTTATTTACTTTTTAATGTTCTTGAAATGTTATCTTAATTATTTCTATACTTTGAGTTTTCGATACCCACTACGAAATCTTATCTTTGGTATCTATTATCATATAGAGAACTTCATTTTAGAGTTAAAAATTATATATAGGTTCATTACTATTCGTAGTTTTATTCTAGAGTCTTTGTTGAGTGTTACATTGATCTTCTATTTTTTATATTTGTATTTCTATTTATTTCAACTAGTATGAAAATTCTCAGGGTTTACAAGCATGATGCAACTTCTAAACCGTCGAGTCAATTTCGTAAAATCATAAATTAAAAGGCAACTTGTTGGCTTTAATGAGATTTAAGTTTGTAAACCTATTTCATACTTTCAAAAGTAGTTTCTAGGAATCCATTCCACACTTTAAAATGGTAAACTTTAAGAACCTACTATACTCTTTTAGAAACTAACTCTTCGGAACTCAATCAACATTTTCAAACATAAACCCCAACGATCTGATGAATTTGTTGTAAGTCCTAGATTTTTCAAGCTTAGATATAAATCCTAGAGTCGGTATGGAATCGAAACCCTAAAATCGATCCAATTTGACCCTAAACCTAAAACTCTAGA
This sequence comes from Combretum micranthum, assembly GCA_024138025.1. Lineage (NCBI taxonomy): Eukaryota > Viridiplantae > Streptophyta > Magnoliopsida > Myrtales > Combretaceae > Combretum > Combretum micranthum. Next base: position 37,834 of record JAMXBD010000773.1, on the reverse strand, counting down.
CATAATCAAATATAATACAAGAACCTATAGTGTCAAATGAATTAAGTAAAGCTCACTACCCAAAAGATAAGTCAATTAATTGAATGTTTTGCTAAAGTAATAAAAGATTTCGAAACCTTAAATGATACGAAACCATTACATTAAACAATTCTTCTATATGAACACTAACACACAATTTGAGATAACATATTTAAATAATAATTAATAATAAAATAATACTAAATTAATTTTCTATAATCATATGCTATCTTGTTGAGATACAAAATCTTCAGTTAAACCAAGTTTTACCCATATCTTAATTTCTACTGGTAAATAATTGTCATTTCATTTTACTATTCATTTGCTATTCACTAATATTTTTCACTATTCATGTCAATTACCTTTGCATCACAATTCATCCCAAATCTATGCCTAAACCTATTCTTACACACGTCAAACCTATTCTATCAAATCTAATACCTTCTCTTACACTTTTCTTTTCCTTTCTCCTCCTCACCCTTTGCTCTCTCATATTTTTCTTTTTCTCTCCTCCTCTCACTCTATAAATACCCCATACCTCCCCCACTTTAAACACCTTACATTCTAAACTTCTCTCACACATCAAACACTCTCTAATTCTCTCCAAAACTCGCCCTCCTCACCACTACTCTCCCTCTCTATATATCTCTCTGACTTCCCTCTCTTTCCCTTACATGCACATTTCTTTACACTTTGTTTAGAATAAACATTCTCAAACTCTCCCCTATATTACGTATATGATTGCATGTATGTGTCTTGATACAATTTCCATGAAGATTTTCCTGTGATACATGATGCTAGGAAATGAAAATGCAAGATATTATACTTGATTCATGTTATATTTATGTTTATAATTTACTTTATGTATACTAATCTAACTCCTATATATGTAATATATATGTATGTATATATTATACCATATTGCTCACTAATCTAACCTTACAATTTATTTATTTTCTTTTTCTTTACTTTTATTTATTTACTTTATGTTCAAGAGACTTGTCATAAACCAAAGTCTCAAAGACTTATCTACTTCAAGATAGAAAAGACTAGTCCTAAATTATAGTATTAGTCTTGTCCATACTTAAGTCATAAGGAGGCTTATCCATTTTTGTCTCGACGAGCCTTATCCTAAATCTAAGACTTTCACTTTCCTTTATGTTTTTTTTTAATATATTTCATATTTATGTTTTGATAGCCAAGAGACTATTTTATTTCTTCATACACATAGTATGCTCATAGTGATGATACTAATGATTATTAATTATTGAACTTTTGGTGCCATGATGACCAAAAATCTCTAAAATAAAAATAAACAAAATATGGTAATCATGAGACCATCATAATGTTCATTACATGCTTCAGAGGGCCTAGCACAAGATGGAAAGTTGAAGTTGCTTTGAACCGTTTTATTGTGACAATTCTTTGTTGTGGAAAATCTTCTCAAAAGTATGATTTTGGATACATGGAAAATCATTTTTTGGTAAAAGAAAAGTTTGAAAACAAGAACTCACCCCAAAGTTTTCTTAAATGCTGACACATACACATGTTCTAGGGACTACAAATATTTGATTTTTCTATCTTAAAAATACTTAAATCCAATGTCTTAAAAATAATCAAACAAAAAAGAGATATGTTCCACAATTTTCCCTAGAAATGTCGACATCTCAACATCATGAGCAAGGTGTGGAAACTTCATTTTGTTATTTGACTTGCTTGTTTTAAAATATATGATGTTGATGACATCAAAAGATATTGATACTCTCTCTATTTACTTTGAAATGTTTCAACTTCAATTTAAACCTTCATTTAGTAACATCACTAAAACCACTGAGTATTTAAAAGATTTATTTTTCATTTTTTTTTTCAAATTTTACATGTAGAAATAAGAATAAGCATACTAGGAAACACTACATAGAGTATAGACATTAGAAAATTACCAAAATAAAGTTAAAATGAGGAAAGGAGTGATCTGACCCTACTAGTTTGAGGCCTTAATGACCTCATATGATTAAGATAATCTTAAAAATAGATAGAGTATCCAAAGTTGATAGAAAAAGACTACTCATATATAAAAATCAGAGCTAAAATAACTTAGATATGATCATTTTAAAGTTTAAATTAAGTAACTGGAATAAGTAGCAATAATAGGAATTACTAAAGTAGAAATTTAAGTAAAGTTAGTGTGAAATACTTATTTTTGGTATTTCTTTATTCAAATGACGAAGTAGTTGAAACTCCTTTTTCTGAAAGACTATTTTGACTAAAGATAATTATCATGGCTGGGTGAGTTTTTCCTTATGATTTCATTACCTTGTTTATACTTGTAGAAGTAGCTGCACTGGCATGCTAAGAAAGGATAAAAATGGACATGTATGGGGCTATAAATGGTTACGTATGTGCTTATTTGATTATGTGATAAAGTGGATATTAAGCATATCACAACCTCTAAATAATTATATAAGTGTATTTTTTTTATTATATGTATGGTTGTTATGTGTTGATTTAAATTGTTTGACCGCCCCCTTAATGAACCATAATACAGGTTGATAAAAAAGAAATAAACAAGCGTGCATTGCATCGTCGAGTGGCGTTCTTGAAGGACTAGTACTCCTACATAAGCGATTGGGTAGATTGTCAACTTACAGTGCAATCCTGCTCTAAGCATAAGGAACTAAATCGTTCAAGGAATACAACCTCACGAAGGAGCCGAGCCGTACCAATGCTATGGGTAGGTGCTTAGGGACTAGTAGTAAGCTTACGAAAACCTTCAAAGCATTCCTTAACTTTTTAACGAAGGGCATAAATTCATTTTATGTGTGTGGTTTCCAAATAACCACACATCCTTGTTTGTTTCAAGTGTTTATTGCATAAGTATAGCATAAGCTTTAACTAACAAACTTATTTGTTTATGATTGTTGGTGCGAATAATGAGAAATATCTCACTAAGTATGTTATAATTTATACTTCTATAGAATTTTGTTGAAACAGGAATATCTTGAGCTATACCCTAGGAGCTCGATGCCTAAGGTAATTCTTAGTAGGCCTTTTGGAGGTTTTAAAGGAAGCCTCAGAAGAAGGGGAAGTGGACACCTTATAAATCTCTTTTATCATAGTTGTAATATTCTTTAATATTTGGAAGACTCTTAAGGATGAATGTAATATTTGTCTTATTAGTGGATTTATCGAGGGTATGCCCTTAAGACTATGTAATAGTTTGATGTTAAGTTACACAGTGTTTAGTTATCTTGCCTACACATTTATGTTATCTTCTTGAAGTATACTACTCCTCCAGTGTTTCCTTTATTTGTAAGCATGCTTTGTGCATGGGATGAAAGCCTTTATATGATTAAGATAGTCATTCTTAAGTTTTTATGCTATACGCGATAAACTATCATGTTTAGAGTACCCCTAATATCATAACATCTGCACTTTACAAAATGACTTAAGGGAGCATTATACATCCACCTTTTGAAAACCATATCTAATGAGCACTATGGGTCACTTCCAAAATAGGACACTAAAAAGTATGATGGGTTTACACTTATAAAATTGGATTTTAGAGCACGTTGTTTAATATTAATTATTAGGAGCACAAAGGCTCATGGACTCTTGGAAGCATACTTTCAAAACTCAGGCCTCTAGAGGGCATATGGATCCACACTTTCAAAGATTAACCCTAGGAGTTGATTTTGTGTGATTACTACATACTCCTTCATAGCTAATTACGATTAAATAATTACGCGAACTTATACATGTATATTTATTATTTATGATTATTGCGTTAATTATATTAAGTTGTAGGTGGTATGACATATGTATTACACATAATATATGACAATGGTCTATAGTCTTTACTCGCTTCGTTTAGAAAACCTTTTATTTTAAGGTTTTCATTAAAGGAATATAAAGAAAGTAGGGAAGTGGAAGATGGAGTGTTGCATGGCTTATTGGAGGGCAGAGACAGTGGTAGACTTTGGCAACCTATAAGTTTGGAGCATTATAGTATTATTTTATATTTTACATATATTGATATATTTTATTTACTGGTAAAACCCACTAACACCGCTAAATTTTAAAAATTACCCGATCAATGAATTTTTATTTTGACCAACATAATCACTCAACTTTTTAAAATAGTCTAATTACATCACTACAATAATTTCTTGATCATATGATAACTAAAAACCCATTCACTATAGTATAATTGATTTGCAATGCCGATGTTTTTTTTTTTTTTTTTTTTTTTTATTGGATTCATGAAAATCAGTTAAAAATTTCTTAGTTTTAAATGTGTCAAGACTAAATCTTATATATATATATATATATATTAGATTTTTAGAGAAAATTTTTACATGTTAGATGGTACATGGACATCTTAGTCAGATAAATGATAAATAATAAGTGTCATGAGGATAGAAAATTATAGAGTACTTTAATTGGAAATTGGAATGTTCAAAAGTTTAGCAAATGTGATGGCCAAAATTAAAATCCAGTGACCAGTATAACATATTTTTAAAGTCCAATAGTGTTCGATATATTCTATTTTATTTATATAAGGTTATTTTAGTTCTTAATTTCCCATTATATTTGTATCGCTAGGTGAAGTATTATTTTATAAATACTCACTGTAACAAATAATACACAATTATACAATTGTCCATAAATCTATATGTTGCTTTTTAAAATTTCAAGTGTCACCAATTTTTAATATTATTTTATAAAAATACTTCTTTATAGCATAAGCGGAACATTTATATGCCAATTTTTTTTTTCTATCCATCCACTCATACAAATTTATAAATAACTATCTATTTTCAGATTTTATTATATAAGAATCTTATTCTAAAATATTTGTTTTTTTTTCAGCCCAAGAAACGAAATGCCAATATTATTTTTTTTGGCCGAAGAAAAGCCAATATTAGAAAGAAAAAAATATCATAGGCATCTTGCGAGATGGCAAATTTACATAAATCCTGGTACAGTATTTCCTTACACATGCGCAACCAAACTAATTTTACAAGGGATAAAAATTTATCGAAGAAATTCATATTAACTTTCCTAAATTAAAATTATAAAAAATTAATTATTAAAATATTAATGTAAAATCACATTTATAAGATGTGATTCTATTATTAACACATGAGTCGAATATATAAGATATAACTCATGTGTTAATACATAAATCACATCTTAAAAATGCTATTCACCAACACACCACATAATTATAATAAGTGCATTGGTGAATCTCATTTCTAAAATGCGATTCATTAAGAAAATAAGTAAATCGCATTTGTAAGATACGATTTAACATCATATAATTTTTATTAAATTTCATCTTAAAAAATGATTATTTAATAAAATTATAAGTGTCATATTAAATATAAATTTAGTATGAGTTGGTTTGTAATTAAATCATCTTATTTGTATATAATAATAAATTTTCTTGAAAAAAAAAAATGATGGTTCGCCCAAAATTCACCCTTCTTTGTGGGCCTCCTATACGGTAATAGATAATGTGGAAACCAGAAAAGAAACCGCAACATTGAAAGCATCCACTCAGCACAAAACAAATGTAATCATATTACTGGCCATCGTAGAATCCTGATCACATTCCTCATAAATTTTGTAATAAACAAACGTGCTCTATTGCTGACTTCCTAGGGAAGGGAAGGGAAGGGAAGTGAAGCAAGGGGAAGACCACGAAGACTCACCCAATATTTTTCCCTCAAGCAGGGAGAGAGAGAGAGACTGTACAATTATCCATAAGTCTTCCTCTCTCTCTGTGCCCACTGCCCAGTGACTTACTTCTCCATTAACTTTTGTGCTAGCAGAGTGAATCCATCGTAACCGAGATGATGGAACCAAGGGCATGGCAACCTCTGCCGGTAGGATTCCGGTTCCAACCAACAGACAAGGAAGTCGTTGATCATTTCTTGACGTTGAGAAATCTTGGCCATCAGTTTAGTCCCGATGTTCCTGATATTAATCATGCCCAGCTAGACCCATGGGTATTAACAGTAATATTCCAAGGTAATCCGACCAAAAATATCAATAATCCATTTCTGCGTTCTTCTTCTTGTTCTTCTTCTTGGAAATGTACATCCTCAATATGCCGTAGTACTCCATGTACGCAGATATATTGAACAATCAGGGCAAGGGTAACGACAATTGGTGGTTTTTTTCATCTCGAACTCGGTACCAAGACACCGCGAGGCTAACGGAATCCGGAAAATGGAAAAACAATAGTAACTATAACTATATCGTGGGTGGAGACGAGAACCAGATGAGGGGTATCAGGATCGATTTCAGTTTCCTCTCTCGTCGTCAGGGTGGTGGATATGAAACAAATATTAACTGGAAATTTTATGAGTATCGCTTGACAGACGACTGTCTCGATGGTTTGCTTCCTCCGCATGTATTATTACTATTCTCCTCTTCCTCTTCCTCCATTATATGATACGCCTTTAATTACTAGGAAATTGCACGATTATTAACTTCAATTTTTCTTTCTTTAAAAGAGCATGACATGTAATGAGGTGACGTATACCTTGTTTAGATCTGGCTGCACGTTTTTATTCATAAAATTATTACTGCTTGGTATTGACGGTCTATGAAGTCATAAGCGAGCTAGTATCATTTTGTAACTTAACAGGAGAAGACCTTTTTTGTACTTTGCCGCCTCAGCTATAAGGAAACGAAAACAAAGAAAAAAATTAATATGGAAGCTCCACAAACAAATGGTGAAATTTCAAATCTAACGGTGAGAAGGAACACAATAGCTGGGCAATTTATTTATTTATTTATTTTTTTGTGTAATCCCCTTATTCCTTACATTTTCTAATGAGCTATAATCGAAGGGGATCTTTAAAGTGTTCTGATGCCTTTCCAGCAACGACGGCAAAGAAGAAAAACGACAGAATCAGTGGAAGCAGCATTTCAACCCTCGAATCAAGAGAGGTATCTACAGGGCAGTTTCTTTTCCTCTGATCAATTGCAGAGCAGTGACACTCCCTTTAGTGTCCTGCAATCTGTGGAATCATTCAGAAGTAATTCCTCTGCCATGCTTCCTCCTTGGGGCAGCAGCAGTGGAAGCGGATCAAATGGCTGTGTTGATTCGAATAGAGATATCCCAAGCAATTCTCTAGAGGACCCGGCCTCACTACAATGGCAGACAGAGTTGTTTCTCCAAAGTTTGGGATCACCTCAGCCCCAGGAACCATTTCCAGTGTCAACCGAAGAGTTATCGCAGCCCCAGGTAAATCACCTTTGGGTAATATAGGACAAAAGTTTAACGGGTATTACAGCAAGCAGTATGATTATCTCCTAATTCCTAGACCGAGGATGGTGTCCTAGATACTATGCTACATTACTAACATTCTTATGCATCCAAAATTCTCACAACAGATGAGCATAAATCATTGAATTTGGTGTTGTGCTTGTCATGCAGGTTTGGAGTCTACTTGGGGACACTTCAAGCTCATCTCAGCAAAATGCTTATTTATATAATAACCAACGAGCCCAATCAGCACAATCAGTAAGTGGTATTGTTCCTGCAGAGGAAGAGAAAATATCTGATGAAAATAGAAATGCAAGACCACAACCTTCATCTCCATCTTCTACAGTTACTACTCTCCAGGTATGAGGAACATACACATCCTAATTGAACAACGTTTCAGAATCCTTAAATTTCGAAACTAAGTATTGAAATCCTGCGTTTACATGGTAATACATAGTAGAGAGCACATTCAACTCTAATAGTAAAAAAAAAAGAAAAAGAAAAAGAGAGGGATTTTAAGACACAAATTGTCCAAAAAGAACAAAAAAAAAGAATAAGCACGGCCATTGCATTTCTCTCATGTTGTTCTCTTGAATCCCCCCTCCCGCCCAATATGATATCCATCTTCCTTTTATTTATCTTTCCAGGTAAAAAGTACTGGAGCAAATCCACATTGGAGGAGAATCAGCGCTGTAAAGGTTGAAGAAGACAAAGAATTGGCTCAAGAAACCAAGCAAAAGTTAAGACTACGGTCCGTACCCATATCAGCAAGCCAGAATCAGAACCCTTTGCCTCGTCGGTTGAAGTGCTTGTTGAATTTATCTGTTGGTTTTGTTACGGGGATATTTTTTTGTTCCCAAATGCTCGGTGCAAGCATTATTCTTCTTGTGTGGATGTTACTTATGCTGCTTTTGATGAAACCAGAATCAGGATCAACATTACGGTAAATGCTTTGGCATCATCTTATAGGGTACGTTGTGATGAGGAGAGAGGGTTGTGTAATATGTTGTAGTGAGAAGTAGTGTCCAATGTGAAGTGTGATGAATTTAGATTGGGATTTTGTTATTAGTTATTAGGAGAACAAAAGATTATGTTGGAAATAATAATTCTCTTTTCTTTTTCTCGAATCCTGGAGCATTATTCTTCCATTGCCATCTGGTTTGATTGTTGAAGAAAACTTCCCATTCATTATTTTACCAGAATAAGACTCGGCCAAATGTCAAATTGAGTCTCAGATCGAGGAATTGAGATTAATGCTCCAATTTATACAAAAAAGTAATGACGTCTCAACTCTAGAGAAGTAGGTAAAATCAAATTCAAATCCAAACGGATGGTCGTTTGGCCGCTCCAGAGATCCAGTTAAGACTTCCAAATTTTGTATAGTGAAAATAAACACTGCATCCGCACCACACCACGCCGCACCACCACTGCAAGAAAGATTCTACAGCCAGAAAGAGAAGTGCCTCGGCGTACTGTTTTCTCTCTAATTAAGGTTTGTTTGGATTGTTTGTTTTTTATTTGTATTTATATTTGTATCAAAACGATATATATAAATATATCCAAAAATTTGAAAAAAGTGTGCATCTGTTAACAAACAAATAGATCCCTTTGTTACTTCACTTATGTTTCCTCTCATGAATTGCTTCTATTAACAATATTATTTAGGTTTTCGATTTTCATTTTGTTTTTCTATTAAATTAGTTTCTTGCAGTAGTATAAGAAAGGTGGAGTTGAGCTTAGTGGACTTTGATAATGCTGCCGCTAAATTGGATATTTATTTCATATCACTTTTCCTTTCATTAGTTTGAAGGTTTGTCCTATGTCCCATATTAAACACGTGGTGGAATTTTGGTAGAAACTTCTTTTCGATATTAAAAACTAAATGTTGTTGTGGAAATTGGCTGATTATCGATCCTTTAAATAAAATTACACAAATACTAATTTATAAAAGTAATTACTAAAATACGAATGTAAAATCTCATGTTTAACATGATGATTCACGAATTTACATGTGAATCTCATCTTAAAGATGTGATTCATTAACAAAATATGAAATTCATGTTAAAAATACGATTCACGTATAAACTTTCAAGATTCGATTCATCTTTAGAAAAACATCAAACACCATTTGAATATGTGATTCAGTACTGTATGATCTTTGGTTGAAACGCATCTTCAAATGGCGTTTCATATGTAAATTTATGAAACATCTGTTTAATATACTATTTTATATTGATATTTGTGTAATTATTTTTATATAATTTGTATTTGTATATTTTTTCTATAAAATTAGTAGATGCGTGTTTCATCCAAATCTTGCTTGGTTTGTTTTGGGCTAATAGGTGTGTTTTAAATTCCAATCTTATTTAAGTTTTGAGTGTGTGGCACTTCAATCTTTGCAAACTATAAATGATAGTTGTTTTCTTTATAAGTTATATTAAACATGTAATCTTTTTCACATAAAATTTTTTCTTAGCTACAACAAGAAAGGGATCCAAATCTAGTTCATTGTAATTGAAATAATAATAACAACAACAATAATAATAATACCATCGTGTGTGTGCCACATAAAAACTTATTTATATTCATTGCTTTTAATAGTTGGATACTTTTTTTTTTATAATTTTGATTTTTGAGATTTATTTTAGCTAAAAAATTTCTATATTGTGAAGTAAACCCGTTTTGTAGCTTTTAGCTAATTTCTTTAATACAATTTGTTAAATAAAGTTATCTCTACATATCTAATCACTTGTATGTTAATTCTATTATGTCACATTTGTTATGCGGCGATTTTGTTCATTCATTATAAATGATTACTATTAAATTACATTTTTATTCTCTTACTTATTTATTATTCATATTAATTATTAGGGATATTTTTGACGAATAACATGTCGCATTTATGATGTATCGGAATGAATTTATCATTCCACCTCCTATTGCATTTCATTCCATTATGATTGATTATCGCGTACCAAACATGATATTAGTTCGTAACTTTATAATTCATCACCTAAATGTGCAAATCTTCATTGAAAATCACAATTGCTAGATTTTAAATATTATTTCTTCCCCATGTGCATTGTGCTCTAAGCACATACTTAAACACTCAATTTTACCAATTTTTCAACTTCTACACAACAACCCATCGCACAACCAATCACATATCCACTTATCCTCCAACATTTCATGCATATAAGAACAAAACCATCAATTTCATAAGAAAGCAAATTTTTCCAATAGCTAAAACGATAAAATAAATTGCTACAAAATTATTATAATCCAAAACCCTTGTTCTTTTTCTTCCCCTTTGCTACACTTAATGTAGATATTATCCTCAATGTCTTTAGAAAAAAAAAAAAAAACCACAAGTAGGGGAGGAAAATTAAAAAGCAAATAAAAAGAAAAGGAATGGAAAAACTAACTTGGTTTTAGAACAAGGCATGGTAAAGGAAGTATAATTAGTCGCAATGATAGCACCAAAAAATAAAAAAAAAGCGACATAAACTTAAATAATAAGCAATAGCATTTCAGCATATTATATATTCCAACTTATAAATATTTAGAAGTCAAGTCAACATGTAGTACAAGTATAATAAAGTTTATGGGGCTACTTTAAAGTAGCAGCTAAACAAATAGTCATTGCAATAAAAAGAAATTTTAGAAAAAGAGGTTAGTTCTTGAAAATTTAATCTTAACAAATCACCACATTATACAGTTAAGACCTCAGTAGGGTTGCTCAGTACAAACAAGTGGGAGGAAAAAGAAAGAGTTGGTTTAAGATTACTTACCTAAGTTGCTTATAGGGCATAATCCAATCAAAATTGGGTGTTCGTGCAATTTAGGGCGCTTGGGTCATAGTTATGTTGTTTGAATGAAAGTAGATTATAAGAGTGAATGGGTTGATAGTTACTAAGTGGTCATATATATATATATATACATACATATCAGTGGGGGACACAAGATTGACACAAATGTATTGAAGTCGTGCCCCTCTTAGCTTGTTGAAAAAAATAAAAGCCTCTTAAGATTTACACAAATAGAGACTATATGTGTCCCTATCTTATCGTGCACGACTATGGCACAATTGTGTCTATTTCATCTCTTTCTCAATATAAACAATTGCTTAGGGACCAAAGAATTACACGACCAAGGACACAATTGTGTCCCAGTCGTGTCACATTTAGTAACATAAATTGGTTAAGATCAAAGAGCAACACGGCAAGAGACAAAGTTATGTCCTGGTAGTGTCGTGCTCAGTATAGAAAACTTTCCTTACTTGGATAGATACAACTTCGACATAGATGTGTCAACAAAATTTGTGAGCTTTGTTCCCGCACTTGTCTTTTATGTTTACTCCTAATGCCGAATGCCTCCTATTCATCAGTTAAGCTTAATGAATTTGTAAAACACTTGATAAAATAATTAAATTGGGTAGAATATGGACCAAGAACAAGGAAAAGGTTAGAAATAAAGTTAAACATGTTTGCCTCTCATGAAACACTTTGTTTTCTATTGTTAGCCCGATGATCCTATAATTCCTCAATCATTATGGATCAAATTGGGACTTCTTAAGACAATCCTTTCTAGTTTCTAATGTAGCTTCCTTACATCTATTCACCTTCTTAATTTTTTTTTTCACACATTATTATTAGCCTTAAGTTAGGCTACATTCTCTAATCGTGCAAATATCTTCACTTTCTCTTGCTTTCCATGAAATAAACCTGACTCCAATGATGCTTTGACACATAATGCTTGCACATGACTTCAAATTGGTAGATTAAAATCATTATAAGTCTTACTCAATGGTAGCTCATTCGTTCCTCTGGTTCTAAATATTAACTTCTTGTTTCCTACTCTTAAAATCAATATAATCTTGCTCACATCAATGATGGCCCTAAAAATAGCCGCAAAAGATATTGCTAAAATCAAAAGGACATCAATATCCTCATGCACATCCAGAATCACAAAATCTACCAAAAATTAAAATTCTCTACCTTAACCTATAAGTTTTCAATAATTCCTCTTGGAATCTAGTGGACCTACCAGCTAGTTGTAAGCTCTTTCATGTTTGTTTAGACTTCCCATAACCCCAATTCCTTAAAAACCTATATGACATTAAATCAATACTTGCCCTAAATCAGCTAAAGAATTTCAACATATAAATTACCAATTACGCAAGGCTTGGTAAAATTCCTTAGGTCTTTAAGCTTCTTTAGTAACTTGTTTTGAATGATCGCAGAACACTCTTTACTAAATGTCAAAATGGAGAGCTCTTTTAACTTCTTTTTGTTAGATAATAATTCTTTTAGATATTTGGCATATTTTGGCATCTGTGGCAAGGTATCAACTAAAGGTAAATTAATATGCAATTATTTAAATAGTTCGAAAAAATTACCTAAAGTTTTAATTGTTGTAATTTCTATTTAGGAGGGTAGTGTAGAGAATCGGTGGTCTATATGGCTTCACCTTTAATGTCTATGGATCCCTTTTTTTCATCTTTGATTTTTTGCTCATATCCTTCCTTTTCAGCAACTTTCTCTTTCCCTTTAGGTTTAAATTGCAACTCTTCACCACTTCTTAGGATCATTGCATTTATGTGTGCTTTGGGGTTTGAATTGGCATTTCCAGATAACGATCGATGTGGCCTTTTTGAGAGTACATTAACAATCTAACCTACCCGTGTTTCTAAATTAAGAAGAGTAGCCTCATGGTTCCTTAGAGTTGCTTCTTGGTTCCTTACAACTATTTTATTGGCTTAGTGATGAGCTTATGAAGTCTGAATAAACTTAGTCATAAATTCTTTAATATTTGATTTCTTCTCTTGAGGTTGTGAATTGTGAAATTCGGGTAGTGGATTATTTCTTGGAGTGTTTTGATTGCTTCATGAGAAATTTGGATGATTTCTCTACCCTATATATATGTGTTGCTATAAGAATTATTTTGTTGCCTAACAGGATTTCCAAAGTAATCCTCCATTAGTTATGCACCTGCAAAACTAGCAACAAGGTCTATAAAATTGGATTGTTGATTAATTGTTGAGACACTCCATTTTTGCCACTCTTTTATTTTTCATGTTTTACTAGGTATACACAAAAAAAATATAAAAAAATAAAAGATAGAGAAATTGTGAAAAAATATTAAATTAATTGATAAAAAACTAGAAAAGACAAAAAATTACAATAATAATAAATAAGAATGAACAAAGTTAAGTATGAGCAAATGCAATAAATTGGATGGAAGCTAATGCAAGACTAATGTAAGAAATATTGGAGTAAATATGTTTTTATTCATTTTTTGCTTGATTTTTTTTTTGTTATGCTTAATGTGATGCATATAAAATGCTCCACAATATTGTTATGGTAATGGTGATGGTAATGTTGGAAATTCATGTTACCTTATCATGTCACGTACCTATGTCCAAACGAGTTCGTATTTGAAAAACCTTAACCCGTGATCCAACACATTTATTAATCGTATACGAAAACCTAAATTTGTGACCCGACCCGTTTATATCGTATCCCATGTCTATTCGTTTATTGATTAATAAGACATATAAAAATATATAGATTCTATTAGAATTTAAATATTTTATATTAAAATGGAAAGTTATTGTATTAAAATAGTAATTATTCTAGGTAGATCTAGTAATATATTATACTGTGAACATATACACATATAACATACTCAATCAATATAACAATGAATTCTATGTTTAATATCTCTTAACGGGGGCAATGATGATGGTGGCTCAAATATTTGAGGAGATATGCCTAATACTTCTTCAATAATAGTATTTTTAGTGGTATCTACTAAGGTTATATCCATCCGAGCCATCAATTGAAAACAACAAGCCACCAATTCATTTTTCAACATTCACCCGAACTGATAATGAGAAATCTGAGAATTCCTTTGCTTATTACCCAACGATGCAATTTTCTATCCTTTAGAGACAAAGTTCATAGTCAAACTAGTGTAATAAATGGTCACTAAACCTAATTGTTGCACATATTGAATGCCTAACACAAGATTAACACCTTGAATATCCAACACAAAAATGTGGCTATGAATTTGAAACCTTGTATCAGAACAGTCACATCTTGGCATTTCCCCTCATAACATAGCATCTGCCCATTCCCATTCAGCACCTGGAACTTATGAGAAGGTGAAACCACCAATCCTAAATGTATAGCCACTCTAGATTGAATGAAGTTATGGGTACTACCTATATAAATCAATATTGATTCAGGAACATTATTAATACCCGCTTGAAAATGTAATGTTCCTGGGACCATTTCTCCATTCAAAGCATGATAACTAGTAGTAGTTGCACCAGTCATATCATACCGATCATTCTCAATATCATACTCATGTTCTACTTGTTGTACATCCTAACCCTCATTAGCTAACAACATAAAAAAAATAGCTTTTCAATTATGATAATTACTAAACATTTTTATCATAATTGAAGCATAAACCCTTTTCTTTATCTCTTGCATTTCAATAGGTGACAATCTTTGAATTGGAATTGAATTGATAGGTTTAGATGCTAATAATTTTGTTTGAACAGTGGGATTTTTAAACTATAAGGTGCTTTATTTGTAATACTTGCATCAAAAGTAACCTTATTCAACATATTACTGTGATTCAATTTATCTTCAGGTAATCTTGATCTACCAAATCTTTAGGTTGGCCAATGTGTATTTCCCTTCTAATTCGTGGTTTCAAACTAGAAACGAAACAACTCAGTAAAATTGAGTATGATAATCTTACTATTCTATTTAAGAGAGCCTCAAACATAGTTTGATAATGAGAAGCAGTAGAGGTTTATGTTTATACCTTGCACATCTTCATTTGTTGACAGCCCAAATCATGTTGTTAATGCATCTTTAAATCTTGGCCATGTTGTAAGATGTTTGTTTAAGTACATCCATTGATACCATTATAATGTAGGTCCCTTAATTGCAAATAAGCAAACTATCAATCTTTGCTCTTCATTGAGATGATGAAAGTCGAAAAATTGCCACTTTAAATAGCCATCCAAGCACATCATCTCCAAAGATTTTGGAATTTTGAGCTTCATGCCTTTGAGCAAAGTATCAGTTGCTTGATGAATCCGATAAGATGATGAATCTTTCCCAAAATTATCAGATTGACTTGTTAAATTATTGAGTTGATTTGATTCATCTTTAACTTGTCCATGCGAGTTGTTAGTTGATTTGAATTTTCTTGCATAGCTAGCAAGGTAGTCTTTAAGAAATCCATATTTGTCGCTTGTTGCAATGCTCTAGTCTCAGGTGCTATGGATAAAAAACGAGAGCACCAAAATAATACGTTCCTTGATATCAATTACCTTAAACGTTGTCGTTTTAGCCGAAGTATAAAAGGCTTCCTTTTCTAAACCCTAATTCCTAGTTGTGTTGTACTCAGCTAAATGTCTCTCATTGACTCTCTCTTTTTTGTTTAGAAAACTCACGGAACCTTAATTCTAATGTGTGCAAGTGTTTGAATTGTAGGATAAGGAAGAAGGTGACGCAACTTAGTGTATTCAAGCCACCACGCTCCTAAAACCCTTGTTTTCAAGGATGTAATTTTCTATCCATTTTCTTTATTTCCTCTTTCCCTTTTATACTTCGTAACATCAACTAGACTTGTCACAATAGATATAGCTACAACAGTTGATACCTAGTTGTTTCGGTTTGTAAATCTGTTATTAACATTAACTATTACAAAAGTCTTGGTTCTGATGTGGCTTTCTCCTATTCCTTATGCTATGCCTTCAATTTCGAGTTGTATCATAAGGCTAGTAAAAGTAATGAATTTGTACACATGTATAGCAGCAAGGAAAGATATAATATGTGTTAAAGTTTATGTTATCTGTTGTTGGAAGAACCTCATGAGATTTATAAATTCTACTTACACGCAAATGAATAGTGCTAGTATGAAGAAAAGTAAGCAGCTATTAGTTTACTTCAATATACAAGATGTGGAATTGGAGTTAAAATTCAGTTTACACCACTTAATACGCATACTGAGCAGTAATTAATTGAATGGAAGCAAGGACAACAATTGCAAAAACTGACATATAATGAATTCTAATAGACTTGTAATGTTAATTTATCTAAGATAGAATAAAGATATCAAGTAATGATCTATAGCGTGCAACTGCATTTTTTTGGAATATGTGGACAATTGTCCTCTATTTGTGGCATAATCAATGGATGATGTGATTGTAAATAGTATTTTTCCAAAAAAAAAAAAAAAGAAAGACTAAAGACACCAAATGGTGTTTTTTTTTTTTGCTTTAATAATATAAATAGATATAGTTTTTTTTTATAAATATTATGATTTCAAATTCAAAATTATAATATCAACAATTGTAAAAAAAAAAAAAAAATTAAAGATAGTTATAGAAGTTTTAAATGGCAACATCTCTTTGACGTGTAAAATTTCTATGTTCAAGCTTTCATTGGTTAAGTATCTCTAATACACACGATCAATCAATAATTTGAAGTTTTCTACGATAAATGATGAACTCGCAAGTTGAAACTAATTATCTAAAAAATGTAGTTTGGAATCTTGAATGGTTTTGTATATTCAATTGTATCATGTGATGTTAATAAAAAAATTAATATGTAATTAGAACAACGCCAATCACATAATTAGAAGGTAGAATATGTGATTAGACGCTTTTGTTCAAAAAAGCTTTAAATCATACCCTTAAGCTTTGTTTTGGCATGATGGAATGAATTAGGAAATAAAAATTGTGGAAGAAAAGAAAGTGGAGGGAGCAAATTATTAGAGAATTTGAATATTTTTAGGTGTTTGAATAATAAAGGGGAAGAAAATGGAGGAACTTTTAATTATTATAAAATATAAAATAAAATATAACAGTAGATTACTTATTCCCCTAAAAGATAATAAACATTTAAAAAAGAATGATATAAGAATAATTTCAATTTTTTTTCTCTTTCCCTTCTTATTCTCTTTATTTTGGAGGGGGGAAAAATGGTGGGTCTAGGAAAATTAATATATCAATTTTTTTATTTTCTTTTAAAACAAATAAGGAAATAAAATTTAATGCATTCGATCCCAACTCCCCTTCTTCCTAATCATTCCTCATTAATTCCCTTATACTAAACAAGTCTTGTTTATAAATGAGCAAGCCAATTAACACCAATTTGACTTTAAACTTATACTTTGAACAAAAAAAATAAAGAAAAAAAACCGTGAAAAGTGTCAAATTGATACAACTAAATAAAGTAAAAAATTATTAAATAAAGTAAAAAAGCAAAGTTAAACTTATCATTAATATTTAACACATAGAGAGAGAGGAGATGGGATTTTTTTTTTTAGCAAGAAGCAATGCTGGTCAAATAGCAATAATTGCACACATAGTCAACCTTATCAAATAGCATTTAAAGCACCATATGCAAAATAACTATAGGACGTGTATCAATGACAATTGTACAATGTGTGTTGGGAGCATGATATAACTTCTAAACCTTCAGGTCTATTGGTCCTTCTTTTAAAATAAAAAAAAAGGGATTGAATTGATTATAACAAAGGGTTTAAATTTTAGCCTTCGAAAAAAAAAGAAAACAAATCCTTTTCGTTCAAAGTGTGAGAATAAGTTTAGCAAACAAATAAATAAATTAAAACTTATAAGAAATTAAAAGAGCAAGGAAAGAAAAGCTAAGTCAGTAATGTACCATGGTTCCTTCTTGTGTGTTAATCCACTCTTCCAGCTCTAAGTTGGGATCCCATAATCCACATGGATATGTTCTACTAATCCAATAAAAAACTTATTTACAAGTAGTTCACAATTCAACTATACTCATCCTTCCTAGCTTCAACTCAGCTAACACCGACTATAGAGCTTCTACTTGCTAAACAAATCAAAGGAAGGACACACTATTGTTCCTCCCCCAATCAAGTAAGAAAGAAAGATCAAAGTAAGTTGTAGTAAGGAAATTGATTGCACAAAATCTGTTAAAAAATTCATGTGAGAGAGTAGTGGATATATCTAACAATGCATTCTTTTGTTGCAGCGTGATATTTTCTCTCTCTTCTTCCTTCTTCTTCTTTTAGTTGAAATGAAACTTTCTAATATAAGCTCTTGTCTTCAACGTTCAAAAACAATTGTTGCAGGTTGTTAGATATATCTCTCCTCTAATATCTCAAATATTATCTTGGACATCTTATCTTAAAAGTTGAAATTCATATTTGAATTCAAATATGAGCAGAGCAAACTGATGCTTGATATTTATCTTCAAAACCGCCGTTTATTTATCTTGTAAAATTCATATAATTCTATCCCAAAACATATGTAAGCATATCTTCAATAATCCTCTTGATATCCCATGAAAATAGGAAAGTTGAAGACATGTCTATCTTCAAGTTCTTTAATGTTAAGTTGATCCTCTTGATAGATATTGTCTCTAATCTTTTTATCTTTAAGTCTTCTTGATCATATCATAAAAGGTAGTTAAAATATTCATAAAACTAATATAAAACCGCAACAACATCTTTTTAAAATTAAAAATCTACAGAAACTTCATTTATGTAGAAAACTTAACAAATTTGATAATCTTGATTTAATCTCCATGGATTTAGTTCCTACTTAGTGGAACATATGAATAAATTACCTAAATGTATTCGTCTTTTAGAACTGGGTCTTGACAATACGTTAAAACCTGATTTAAAGAGAGCTGTGAACAATCTGTGCTTAATTCGTGATAAAGAAAATCCGATATATTGATACCCATTGTATTAAACTTGTTCTTGTTCTTCCAACACAGTCTTTGGAGTTCTTTTCAGGTAACTTGATACTATTCATTTTTCATCTTCTTCATTAAAAATCTGCACATTTGATAATTTAATTGGTAATACTTTTACACTTTTGTTATCATCAGAACCTATTTAAAGAGAACCTAATAGGTTCAGTTTTGTAAAATAATAAATTAAGGGTTATATTTCCATTAAAGATACAAAAAAAAAAGCCTGTTTGCTTTAATAAAATTTAGGTTTGTAAACCCATTTCATACTTTCAAAAAGTAGTTTCTATAATTCCATTCCACACTTTAAAATGGTCAACTTTAAGAACTTGCTTTATGCTTTTAGAAATCAACTCTAGGGACTTACTTGCTCCACATTTTCAAACACATACTCCAAGAATTTAACGAATTTGCTTTTTACAAAATGACTCAAAGGAGCATTACACATACACCTTTTGATAACCATACCCAACCAACACTATGAGTCACTTCTAATGTAGGACTAAGAAGTATGATGGGTTTACACTTTTAAAATTGGATTTTAGAGTACATTGCTCAATATTAATTATTAGAAAAATAAAGGCACATGGACTCTTGGGAGCATATTTTCATAAACCGGTCTCTAGAGAGCATGTAGATCCACACTTTCAAAAATTGACTTGAAGAGTTGACTTTGTGTAATCATCGTATACTCCTCCATAACTAATTATGATTAAATAATTAAATGAACTTATACATGTGTATTTATTATTTATGATTATTGCATTAATTATATTAACTTGTAGGTGGTGTAATAATATCACGCGGGTTAAACAGGCCGGGCCAATTCAGCTCGCTTTTAAACGGGCTAGATTTTCTCGGCCTAGCCTGGGCCACATTAACCTGCGGGTTAAATGGGCCGGCCCAAGGGCCAAAATTAATTTTTTTCAATTTTTAATTTTAAATTTTTAATGTTAGTTAATGTGAAAATTAGAATATTTATATATATATTAAGGTTTGAGATATCTTAACGACTAATTTTATTGCTATTTTGATTTGCTTATATATAAAAACAAGTTTTTAAAATGATTTATTAAATATCATATTATGTTTAAATCACTAAATATATATTTTAAAAATGTTATAATACTTGTGGTTCATGTATCAATCGATTTTTTTCATAACATACATAAATAATCACTAAGATGTTATATTATTATTGTTTTTAAACTTTTCATCTTGTTATTGTTGTTTTCTCCTTTTTTTTTTTTTTTTTTTGCAGGTCGGCCCGCGGTCCAACTCGGCCCAACCCACTTTAGCCTGCGGGTTAAATGAGTTGGGCCAATTCAGCCTGCTTTTAGACGAGCCAAAAAATTTTAGCCGCAATCAGCTTTTTAAAGCGGGTTGGCGGGCCGCCTTGTGGGACGCGACCCATATTTCCAGCTCTATGTGATATGTAAAGTACAAATAAGTAATTCATATTGAAGGGTATAAATGTAATATAATATTGTTAAGTGGGTATTTTTGTCATTGGATAGACGAATTTGAACTTGAGGAAGTCACATGCGAAGAATAGGATGAAGACAATCAAAGTTGACAAGTAAGCCGCCGACCTATATTGGAAAGTAGCCGGCCTTTAGACGGCTTTGAGCTCTAGGGAGAAAATTGAGAAATTTGGTCGAATAGTGAAAACCGACATAAAAGCTACCAGCTTATAATTGAAGGTTGCCGACGTAGGTGGAAAGGCTGCTGGCGTATCCACCGACAATCTTTTTAAAACGTGGAGTTTTTTTTTTTACGAATTTCCTTAGTCTTCAAACCTTTTCAACCTCTCCTAAAAGCTTACATATAACCTCCCATTCTTTTGGAAACCCTAGGAGCTTTCAAGAGCAAAAACCCTAGGTATGTAATCTTCCTCTAATCTTTTCAATCAAATCCTTTAGATAAATCTTTATTATGCTAGTTATCTTGGTTTGAAGAAGATTCAAGAGTTGTGGCAAAACCCTAGTGTGATTGGAGATTTGCAAGACTCCGATTCAAAGGAAAAGGTAATATCCTTATTAGGGTTTTGTAATTCTTATGATTTTGAAGAAATATCCTTTATATTATAATATAGGTATGTGTTGTTTCAAAGGGAATCCAAGATTTATTGTTGAGGATCAGGGTGGATGTAGATCTGAAGTTGTGATTTCAAATCAAGGAGAAAGGTAAAGGTTTATTAGATTTATGGATTATGAGATCTGTAAATTTTAGAATTGTAATTACAGTTTATTGTTAAGGAGAATTGAGAATTAGGGTTCCGAATTCCTAATTGAGATCTACAAGTTCTAGGTACGTAAGAATTGATACATTCTAATAATTAATGAACTTTATTTGTTATTGTGATAGAATCTCTAATTGGAGACTTTTTTATACTTATATATATTGAATGAAATTGTGGAGAAATCAAGGGATTTAGAGATAGTTTTATTGAAGGGTTCCATTGGATTGTAAACCAAGAATAGAAGGTGTGTTATTCTAATTTCATAGATATTTAGTTACGGTTTTAGATCTTTGAGTCAAATTATGGAATTTAGGGTTAAGGTTTAATTGTGTGGCAATTTAAATTAATTGAGACATATTGTTGTCAGGATACGTGTGAGATTAAGATCTTGTGCTTATAAGAAGTTCTGTTGGTGGATTTGAGTTGGAGCAATACCAGGTACGACTTCACCATGTATGTTTGTTTGTGCTTATAGGATTAGTTGCAAAATTTGATTTAACATATATTTCACTTTAATTGAAACGAGTGTTGTTATACTTGGCTGCAGTTAGTAAAGACCACACAGTAGTGTGATACTAATGCTGAACCTGATGATCCTTGTGTGGTGATGTCCCGAGTGGAGTTGCACCTGGAGATGATTCCGATAGATTAGGAGTCATTACTAGCTTAATTGTGGAATGCAAATGTATATGTATATACTATCTATATTATGGTTTTTATCGGGTCATGAGTACTTCCAGGTTTAGGATTAGTGATCAATAGTCCTAAACTGTGTTAGTTGCAGGCTAGTGAAAAGATAATTAAATTGTGCTTGTTGCATTAGAATATAAGTTGTATGTGATATTGATTTGCATGTTCATATGCATGTTCTTTCGGTTTGGCGTACTGGGCGTTTTTCGCTTAATCCTTATTTTTCCCACAGGTATAGGTGAAGATTCTATGGTTTATGACTTGATGGGCTATGGCATAATTGTTAATGATTGATAGAGCGATAGCGGTTATGACCACCCTGCTAATAATTGAAATTTGTTATTAGTAATTTGAGATGAAGAAATATATTTTTGATTTAGTTAGTTTTCTTTTGAAGACTTTCATATGTAAGGATTTTGTTATTTTTAGATTTGATCTTTAAATGATTTATGAGTTGAGGACATTTATTTTAATATGAAATAGTTTGAAAGTTTCTTTATATGCGAGTTTTTGGTGATATTCAAGATACATATTTGAGGTTTTAGAAATCTTTAGCCTTAGCGTGTTTACTCTAGTAAGGACACGTGGCGGCTGATAACGCCTTTAGGTTAGGGCATTACATGATATATGTATTGTATATAATATATATGATAATCGCCTATAGTCTTCTCTCACTCCATTTAGAAAACCTTTTATTTTAAGGTTTTCACTAAAGGGGCATGAAGAAATTAGGAAGTGTAAGATGGAGTGTTGCATGGCTTATTGGAGGCTGGGGATAGTGGTAGACATTGGCTATTACGCCCCAAAGGGTACCCTAGATGTAGCAGTCCGCCACATACAATATTAAAACTTAAAAATGACTTCCCAAAGTCATGTGAAAGCTTCAACACCATACGTAAGGCGTCTATCACAATAATAGGAGACTCCGGTGGGATATGTAGTTTGAGATAGTAAATATAGCATATAAGAAATCTAGATAACTATCTAACTATCTAACTTCAACATTATAGAAATATGGTTCTTACATTATCTTAGGGGCATTCCTCCGATAAATCTCCAAAGAACATAATATCACTTCGTTTTGCACATAACGAAACAATACTAGAACTAAAAGATATTAAAGGAAATCTATCCTAAGATCTTCAAAAAGGTTTCCAAGAGCTTCCCAAAACATAATTCCACTTAGGTTCATGAAGTCCTCGGGCAAAAGAGATATTGATCCTGTATCAACAAAAGTCTATCGGGGTATAAGCAAAACTAGCTTAGTGAGAATATTCCTGGATTAACGTACTCGTATTAATAAATTCAAACAAGTTATTAAAAAAGCATATAAAAATGCATCAAGTGAGTGAGTAAGCAATACATATGATCTATCAGAAATCATATGTTTAAATGGATCTACCTCCCCCATTCGGTGGTTAGGTGTTGCAGGGTCTTTAAAACCCATCTTTGAAATCCAACTTATGTAGTTTATTTCAAGCTCCTACTCGCCCATCCTAAAATGGCTTTTTTTCAGCTCCTATTCGCCCATCCTTAAATAGTTCTTTTAGGCTCCTATTCGTGCATCTTGCAGACTTATGGGTTCCTACAAACCCCACTACTATACTCTTGTCCCATCGAGTATAGTAGTTAATGAAATGAGACTAACTATGTGTTATGCATGAATCAATTAATATAACTCAAAATATGTAATTAAGATAATTTAAAGACGATCATAGAATTTGCAGACACTGCAGCATAATAATAATAAAACGTAATTTAATTAATAATAATTCATGTCTTGGTATGCTTAGCATTCTTTCAACCAATATTATCATGCATAATTCATTTTTATCTTTTCCTACTTCTAGTGACCTAGCTACAAGCACAAACAAGTACGTAAAGATAGGAGATAAACTCACTCAGCAATTCTTGCTACAATTCTTTAATCGTAATAGTCCTCCGAATACGGATCCTCCAAGCTTCGTTATCTAAATGAGAGAAATACATGGAATGAGTATTTCGTGGAAATTCTACTTGAACTTTCTAATTCTATTCTAGTATTTGCAAAATTCTGATAAGAGGAAATTCCAACTTAAAATGGCCATAACTTGCTCATTTTAACTTAGAATTTTGCATATTATATATTGTTTCCTTTCTACTCGAAAAGATCTATCAATTTCTAAGGTTATTTTTATCAAAATTGGTTGTTTTGGTCCCAAAACGGAAGGGGACAAATAGTGACGAAATTCCCAAAAAATTTAATATTTTCCAACTTTCCTTCATCCAAAAACCTTTAAACAAATACATGGATATTTGTATAGTTGAAAAATCTTTTGAACACACACACACACACACAGACACACATATATATACTCATATTGTATACATGATTTTTGTAGAGTTGTCTCAACATTGATTTTTCACAAAATAATTTGTCTTCAAGAGTTTTAAAAGATGAAAACTTGAAACTTTCTCCTTTTTAAATTGCTAGAAGGAAAACTAAAAAAATACTTGGGTTATTATAAGTGATTGTTTTCCTATTATAATTTCGTTTCCTAACTTTTCAAAGATAAATTAATTTCCAAAAATTTTGTCATTTAAGTTATCTACTACAATTTTATTTCTAGTGACTGAAAAATAAGTTTTTCAAAAATTTTCTTAAGTTGTTGTTTCTAATATTTGGAGTTATGTTAAATGTATGTTTTCCTTTTATTTTTATATTCTTCTACTTCTTTAGAAAATAAGTTTAACTTTTTAAAACTTCACTTTCTTGGCAAATTTTATTTCTCTAAGTTGGTTTCTAAAATAGTAAGTTGATTTTACCTTGATTTGAAAAACTTGCTTTATTCTTAATATTTATCAAGCGGTAGCATAATCTTTTTAGATAAGTTTATAAGAAAAGCTTTCATAATAAAGAATTATCAACATCAGAACTTAGCAAAAATTTCATTTTAACTTTGAAAAGAGAATAAAAACATTAAAAATTAAGTTATAGAAGCTTACTTAGTAAGTAATTTTTAAAGTATATGATGAACCTATTTAAGTTTTATAAAAGATATGGTTGGGTTTAAAATCTTAAGTTTAATGCTAAAATTTATATTTTTATGGAGTATTTAGTTTCGATTTATAAAAGAAATGAGTTCCTTTTATATGAAGAAATCTTCATTACTAATACTTTAAAATTTTTTATTAGCTTGTCTAAGCTTTTGAAAAGAGTTTATTAAAAATAATACTTAGGTATTTTGTTGAAAAATCCTTTGTTAAGTGATAAGAAATTTAGTTTACTTTTCTTTGTTAAAGAAAGAACCTGTTTTTATTTTTATTAAGACAACAACATTCTAATCATGCATGACCATGATTATGTAGCAATGAAAAAGGGTAAGAATAATACATAATAAGATAGAAAGAAATATAATAAGCAAATAAGCATAATAATAAGGTCAAGCATTGGGAGCCTTGGTTTCGTCAAGGCTTCCCGATCAAGTATTGGGAACCTTAACTTCATCAAGGTATCCCGAGACTAAGAATGGACTAGTCCAAAAAAAAGAAAGAAAAGAAAAAGCAATAATAAGAGCAATAATAATAAGATTAATCATAATAAACATGTTAGTGATAGTTAGTGAACATTTAGGTTCTAAGAATTATAGATATACATACATATAATAATATATATAAAGTTAGATTATGAATATAATAACAACATAATAATCATAATAACAGTAATATAACAAAATAATATAATCGGTATTCTTGGCACGTGCAAGAACAAAACATGAACATGTTGTTGCTTCTATAACTCCCATGAGCTTTATTAAACAATACCTTAGTCATGCTAAGTTACATGACATAGGAAAAATAAGAGTAAGATATTTTTACCTAAAGGTATGTATTTGATGAAGAAAAAAAGTGATGGTTGTAAGTGCTAGTAATGTGGCCTAGGCCATATGGATTTTATGTTATTTGGATATTTATTATCTTTATATTAAGTCATTCTTTTTTTATCAAGGTTTATTATTGATCTTTCTACCTTGATAAAATAATTCCATGAGTAAATTTGTTATTCCTTATGTCGTTGAAGTATGTGACTTTAATAGTAAAACCATAAAAGGAAAAAATAACTTTATTCTAAATTATCACTAATCATTCATTATATGGAATAATAAAGAATTAAGATCAGTATGTGGGCTGGATGATGGTCATGATTTACTGATAATAGATATAAGATATCGTTCTAGCACATGAATACATGTAAGAGTACATTGTATTGGATTGACCAAACATGAGAATGCTATATGGATCAATGCGATAAGTATTTCTCATTGACAGTGTTGTTTTAATCCTTAGACTTAAAATCACCATAGATTCCAACATGAGGAATATTGCGTTTTGACTCAATCAAATGCTATCTTTAACCGGATAATTATAAAGGTTGAGATTGGGTATAATATAAATCATGTAGAGGAAGTTGAGTGATTAAGATGGGATTTTTTCCTCTTATTTGTAATGCTCTAACCTGAAGGTATTACAACCCGCCACGTATCCTCTCTTATATAGGGCACGCAAAGGCTCTAATATCCACAATAATGCATTAATCACCTGTAGCACACATAGGGTATCTCATAGGATGCAAAACCTGTTTAAATTAAAAACATATACTTCGTAAAATATAAACTCTTGGTACTAACATAAAATCTAAGTTGACATAACATAGCCAACAAATTCATCTAAAACTAAACATTGTTTACATAAAAAATCCTTTCATTTCAACCAACCTAAACATCCAACTACAACTTCAAAAGACCTAAACGTTTCTTTTCTTTAGAAATCCTAAAATCTGAAGATTAGCTCTCGGTTGGTTAGTCGGGTCCACTATCGCCATCCCTGTTATCAAAGAATAACTATCCAGAAAGATCATATACTATATCCTCTTCATCTATACATGAAATTTAAAAGAATGAGCGGCAACGCTCAGTAAGAAAACTTCAATAAAAAAAATGCATACATACAACAGATAGATAATTCATGCAACTTAACTAATGCAAACTGTCACGTCCCGGAGGTACCCTAAACGTGGCAGTCCACCGTACACAATATTAAAGCCTAAGAATGACCACCTCAGTCACACGAAGGCTTCCATACTATGTACAAGGGGTCTAACACATGGAGAGACACATCGGAGTGATACATTTTATGTCGATATAACTTGAGTAACAATGTAAAGGAATTTCAATTTACTATACTCCATATACAAAGCATTATACTTCAATTACATTCATCAAAGGTTTCACTACATAAAACTATTACAAGGCAAATCATAAAACCTAGCTAATAACTTCAGTCATTCTTATTCCTTGCCGAAATCCCGAAGTCATTCTCGGCTCCAACCATCTTGGTCCCCACTTAGCATTCTTGAGATAAACTATTCATTTAAACATATATTGGGGTATAAGCTACACTAGCTTAGTGAGTAAGAACTTCCAGGATTACATTTATAACACATCATACAATCAAGTGATTAGTCAGACAAGTGATATGCATCAAACACGTGAATTCAACAAACATATGACCAGCCAGAAATCATATGTGGATGGACTTGCACCCTCCATCCCGGGTTAGCAAATTAACGAATCTTGCGATACGAACCAAGACCGTTTCAGCTTACGGACAACTATGAACTATAAATTTGTTTAAGGACAACGATAAACCAACAAATGCTAATGCTCCATCCCCATCGTGATATGAATGAGTTCAATTTCATCTTCAATTCCAAATAATCAATTATACCAATTCTTTTAAGTGATCAATCAATAATCGCAGACAATCAATTCTAATTCATCTATACAAGTAATAGTTAATCACTCGGTTTCCATATTCTTATATTCATTCCTTATATCATAAACAACCATACATAGTTCCCATTTATCCCCATCATGCATATCCATTTTATCTTTACCAAATATCTAGTGCATCTATTATTACAATCACATACAATAAGTAAAATCGGAAGTGATACTCACTCGGCCATTGGATCACCGATCTCTTAGTACAAGTAATCCGGTGGTAAGGAATTGTCGATATCAGGATCACTTAAAAAGGAAGAAATACCCTAATAAGTATTTCATCACTTAACTAGTCCAATCTATCTCATACAAACTATCAAATTCGTAATTGTCGTCATAAGCGAGAATTCCAACTTAAAACGGCCATAACTTGGTCGTTTTAACTCGGAATTTAGTAAATTATATATCGATTTCTATCTACTTTGAAAGATCTATCTAATTATAATATTATATTTAAGTTTTGAAAACTTTGAAGCTTTGAAAAGATCGGATCAGATCAGAACAGTAGCAAATTCCAACTCCGAAAAATAGTTTTGTAAATGTTTGTAATGTTCCTATTATATAGATCAACTATACATGCAATGTTGATGATTTTCTATCATGAATGGCATGTTATGAGCTTGATGTATGCATGCTTTTGAAAATCTTCTAAAAGGAATTTTTAGAAACTTTTTATTTTTAAGACTCCATGGCTATTTACTTTTAAGAAAACTAGTTTCCTAGCTTTGGTCATTTCTATTTGTTTTGGATTCATTTCTTAAGAAAATATAATTATCCTTATTAAAATTGAGTCTTCATTATATCTATTATTTATGACCTTCATTTCTACATACTAAGGACTTCACTTCTTTGATAAAACTTCTAATTTGAGTTTGAAAAATGTGGGTTTATTGCCATTACTCCATTGTTGCGAATTCTTAAAATGACAACAACTGAAATTTTCCTACTTTATAGCTACAATGTATCATGCATATATGTATTATCTACAAGCTATTGTTATGGAGGTTATGAGATGATCTACCTATATGTATACATATAGTACTAAGAATTCTTTTTGAAAACCTTTACTTTGCAAAACTTTGAATTTTACTAGACTTAAGAAAAATAGTTTTTCTTCTTGTAAAATCATACTTGCTTTTATCAAAACTCAACCTTGATGACCTATATAACCATCACCTTCATTATTTAAAAAAAAAAACCTTCATTTTGGGGTTAGAAAATAGGTGTTTACATAGGTGGTTTGCCTAAGTACGAATTTTATAAAATTTTAAAAAATGAAAACATTGTTTAACCTATTCTTGGAAACCATTTGTTATTCTAGGGTTATATTTTGATAAACTTCTCTTATCCTTGTCAAAACTTGGTCTTTATTACATATATTCTCTAGGACTTCCATTTTCCTATAAAAATTATCATTTTGGCATTTGGAAATAGGTGTTTAAATAGTGGCTATTTTCAAATCCGAATTTTGAGAAATTCATTTGAGCTTGTTTTCTTTGTCAAACTGATTTAGTCTTTCAAAAACCATTTCCTAATCAAACCTACCCCTTAAGGATTCCATTTCTTTAATAAAAGTCTTGTTTTGAAGTTGAAAATGGTTTTCAAAATTGACCTTGGTTGAGATCCGAATTTACAAAATTTATTTTTGGACATATCTTTTGATAAAATCTATCTAAACTTATGAAAATTCATTCCTTACATATCCTATCTTAAGAGCCTTCTATATCTAATAAAAACTTCATTTTTGAGTTGAAAAACATGTTTTTAAAATATGCCTTGGCCTAAATCCAAAAATGAGATTTTTATTTTGAAAATAACTTTTGAAAATCACCTTTGATTCTTGTAAAAAGAAGTTCTTGATGATATATACATTAAGACTTCATTATCTTAAGTAAAAATTTCATTTTGATACTTGGAAAGTGGTTTTAAATAAGGGTCTTGCTTAAATACGAATTTTACCATTTTTGTTTGAGTTCAAAACCAAGATCTACACTTAATATGAGCATAAATATAAAGAAACCCATGGTAGCAAACTATAAACTCATAGATCTAAACTTACTCATCAAAATCATTCATTTATATTATCTATTCCCTAAGCCCTTCATTTTAAATGATAAATACACATTTTGAAGTTGAAAATTAACTTTTCTAAATATGGTTCATTTTTCATCCGAATTTTCAAAAATGATTTTTGTTGAAAATAAAATAGATCTTGAGCTTTCTAAAACTTTCCTACTATCATCATACTACTACAAGTTGTTTATGAAATAAAACAAAAGTCTAATGCATGAATGAACCTAAAACAACTAAATCTAGTTATAAATGCATGAATCACTATAATAGTTATGTGAATGATGAATATATGCATAAATCATAAGCAATAACAAAAATAATAACTCAAATAACAAGATCTAAGATAAAACGAAAATCAAAGCTACAAAAAGTTAGATCGAAAAAATAACTACTTTTAACAAGAAAATAATAATGACACAAGATAATAATTATAGAAAAGAGGAGTGTTTCATTTTTGCATCATCATCCTTAGCTTTTAAGCTTATAGAATGTCATTTGATGCATGAAACTCTCACTATACTTTACCTATATCACATATGGAAGCTTTGGACAAGAGTTTTATCCAAGAATCTTGAAGAAATATGTGTAGGAGCTCAAAGAAGAATTAGGGCAGCTTTGTTCTTGCAAGAACAAGAACAAAATGAGAAAGAAAGAGAGGAAAAAGAGAGAGAAAAATATAAGGAATGGAAAATGGTAAAAGGTGTAAATGAAAGAGAGAGAGAGAAGGAATGTATTAAATGAATGAAAGAAAGAAAAAATAAATAAAACAAGGGCAGCAAAAGAAGGCTGCACGTGAAATGTGAGAGGAGAGAGAGAGAGGGAATTTGTTTGAATTTTGAATTGAAATTGAAATGTGTAATTAATATGTATGTGTTGCTTCTCTAAGAAGGATTGGAATATATTTATTTTAGTCAAATTGGGAGTAAATCAAAGGACAAGGGAAAAAAGAAGGGAAAAATCTACCATGAAGTGTGGATAATGTGTAGAAAGATTGAATTGAAAAAGAAGTGATATGTTAAAGGTGTACTTGAAGTATGGGTTGGAAAAAGTACTTTTTATTAAGAAAATACAAAATAAAATTAGGAAAAATATTTT
The DNA here is from genome assembly GCA_024138025.1 of Combretum micranthum. Classification (NCBI taxonomy): domain Eukaryota; kingdom Viridiplantae; phylum Streptophyta; class Magnoliopsida; order Myrtales; family Combretaceae; genus Combretum; species Combretum micranthum. Next base: position 6,838 of record JAMXBD010000773.1, on the reverse strand, counting down.
TAAATAAGTGGCTGAATTTTCATAAATAAAATTAAATAATTATTTGAATTATTTAGTATTTCAACAAATATTTACGGTATGATCAAAATACGCGAACTGAGCTATAAATGATATTTTTATAACCCGAAAATTCTAAAAAATTATTTTATGAAAATAAAAATATTTTTCAAATATTTTAAATTATTAAATTAAATTATTTTATTTTTAGTATCGGGTCTTAAACAGAATCTGATCCCGTATAAGCCGAAACGAACTAAATTTTAGAAAAACAAAATTTTCTATAATATAAATATTTATCTAAAAAAATATAAAGGTTTATAAGAATAATAAAAATGTAATGAAATGAAATGAATAGTGCAAAAGACTAATTAATTACCGTAGTAATGAAATACGAATAAAAAGGTTATAACTGTAACTTTTATAACCCGAAAAATTATATAACTGATATATTTCGGAAATCTTATGAAATTATGAGTCTAACGATACTAATGGTATATTTTTGATATCTCGAGCCCTGGGACACGCTTTTCAAAGTCTGTATCCGAAACGGGTTCGAAATAGTCAAAAATTTACCATATGATATTTTTAAGCGAACTCGTATTACTATGAGCTATTCTACACACTTAAACTACACCTCGGCCTCTAGAGTTAAGGGTGTTAGATTGCTGGACTTAACTACTGTATTCCACTTAGGGTTTTCCGGGTGATTTTTTGTTTAGATCTTTGCCAATTTGGAAACTGATATTTAATGTTATACAACATATTTTGATTTTTTAAATTTGATTTTGTAAGTATTTAATATCTCTTAATGTTTTTGGAATTCTTGAATGGAGTTTTATTTCCGATAGTTAATCATTCGTTATTTACTTTTTTTTTAATAATTTTTTTGGTTCTATGTCACTCGATTTTATAATTCAGAGTTAAGTATGGAATTTGCCGTACGTAGTGGTTTTGTATTTGAAGACTATTGAGTTTTTATTTTATTTTTAAGAAATCTCATTTTCTCAAGATTAAGAATTCCTGGATTCGTTCGTGATTTAGGACTAGTCGAAGTTCGGTTTTAATTTGGAGTGATTTTTAGGGTTTATTTTCGAAGTTCATCTTAAATTATTTACTGAAATTTTCTGGGGCTTACACAAACAGTCATATTATTATCTTTCTTAAGCCAACAAAACAACACAGTCCAGTATTAGGTATACTCTGATACCGAACTCGGAGTAACTTAGACCCCTTGAAAATCAAGCAACTTTTTGAAAATAATAATCATATACATATATGGATGAGTGGGTACTCCTCAAACACCCCATCCAAAGCACATAATTCTACCGGAATCATATCAAGGCATGAGTCCACTCAGCATAACCTCACACCAAGATCATCAGGGTGCCTCACTGGTATCATTGTTTGCCAGGTCTTTACTGGTAGAAGCTAAGCACAACCAAACAGACAATTATTAAGTTGAATATAATTAGGTTTATTATGAAATTATGTTCCTACAATCAGTCAATCAATACTAAACTTACAATAAAAACAACAAACAGGGATTGGTCGTACCTTTCTCAATTTCAAGAATACAAATCAAATCCTTAAATCCGATATCAACAACAACAAAGACAACCGAACTCCACAAACTCTTATATCAACACCAACAATAATTCCACAAACTCCAAATATCCTGTTACAACATATATATATATATACACATCAACAGATATGAACACATCATCAATATATCCTAACAGACATGAATTCTCTAAAAATCCTAACCTGAGAAGAAATCTCCGCTATCTGCACCGTCTACTTCGATCAAACTCCATAAATATCCTTAAGAACAACAATGAACCGCACAAAACTCCACAAACACCAAATATTTCACCAAAACCCTAATTTGCATAACATAAAGAATGTATAAAGATTGTTTAACTCGTATTTTGTTTGAATCCATCATAGAGGAGATAAACTTACTGATTTGAATCGCTAAAACCTAACTTGCATTTACAAATCACTGATATCAACACATGCTAGGGTTTCCTTACAAGAACCTTCATGCAAAATCCAACCAAACCATAGGAAAACTTATACAAATTCGTATATAATCCAGAGGAGAAGGTTAAGATCACTTACTTTGGATCAAAAATACACTTTTGATGGTTCTCCAACCCTAGAACTCTAAGAACGCTTCAAAGCTCTTTTATACGAAGAAAAAATATGATAAAAATTTTCTGTCGAAACCGTCTTCTCGCGTATTGTATTTATAGAAATTACCCATATGCCGGCACCCATGCCGGCGACGTACTTAATATTTTATCGGTGTACACACTGCGCTGGCAAAAATATCACGAACACCAGCGGCGTTCATCGAGGGTTTGAATTCCCAGAATTTCTATCCAACAACATACGCTGGCAAATTTATGATCAGCACTGGCGGTGTTCTTATCCGGTGTTAAAAGAAATGCTCACGTACACTGGCAGCGTTCCACCCAGCGTTAAGAAAAACACTACTGTTTCTTTTCTACGCCGGCGGCGTAGATTCTTTAGATGGTGGCGTTGAATCTGTCAAAAATTGCAGAAATCCGAACTTCAACATTCATTCCCCAATCAAACTTAAACTTTTACAACTTACTTATTTTGACCTTAAACTCATCCTATATCATCTTTTGATTCATAATCATTTATATTTTCATCTTCATATTTCCGTATATTACATCTCTCCTCTCCTAAAAAAAAACTTTCGTCCTCGAAAGTTACCTGGATTAATGAAACAACTCTGGATATTTCATTCTCATGTCTTCTTCTGGCTCCCAAGTAGCTTTACGTTCAGTTTGATTAGTCTACTGAACTCTTACATATTTGATCACCTTGCTTTTCATAATCTTCTCCTTAGAATCCATAATTCTGATCGGCTTTTCAATCGTCATAAGGTTCGGCTACACTTCCAGCGGTTCAAGAGCTACTATCTCTTCTGGATCTCTAACATACTTTCTGAGCATGGATACGTGGAACACATTATGCACTCCCTCCAAATCAGGCGGTAAAGCTAATCTATAAGCCATGTCGCCTATCTTCTCAAGAATCTCACATGGTCCCACATATCGAGGATTTAACTTCCTCTTAAGCCAAATCTAACAACTCATTTTGTTGGTGAAATCTTTAGCAAAACGTGCTCACCCACTTGAAATTCCAAGGGTCTTCTTCGTTTATCCGCATTACTCTTTTGTCGACTCTGAGTAGCTTGCAATCTTTGCTTGATCAAACTGACCTTGTCAACTGCATCTAGACTAACTCTGGTCCCAACAACTGTCTTTCACCCTCTTTATCCCATGAATAGGTGATCTACACTTTCTGCCATAAAGCGCTTCATATGGAGGCATGCCAATCGATGCTTGATAACTATTGTTGTAGGCAAATTCCACTAGTGGCAAATGCTCATCCCAACTTCCTTTAAAGTCCAAAATGTATACTCTCAACATATCTTCTAAAGTCTGTATAGTCCTTTTAGATTGCCCATCAGTCTGAGGATGATAAGCAGCATTGAACACGACCTTAGTTCCCAAAGCTTGATGTAGACTTTTCTAGAATCTTCCAATAAATCTAGTATCCCTATCTGACACAAGTATTACTGGTATTTCATACAATCTCACAGTCTCCTTGATGTACAACTGTGCCAGACGCTCTAACTTATAACTAGTCTTAATAGGTATAAAGTGAGCTACCTTTGTGAGATGATTCACAATGACCTAAATTGAATCAAACTTATCTCTTGTCTTGGGTAAAATAGAAATAAAATCCATGGTGATATGTTCCCACTTCCACTGTGGTATTGGCAAAGGCTTCAACTCACCTGCCGGTTTTCTGTGCTCAATATTAATCATTTGACACGTATGGCACTTAGATACGTATTCCGCTATCTCCTTTTTCATATTGTTCCACTAGTATAACTTTTTCAAATCCTGATACATCTTGTTCCCTCCAGGATGAATAGAATAATTGGAGTAGTGCGCTTCCTTCAACAATTCCCTCTTAAGTTCTCCTTGCACTGGCACACACAATCTCCCTTTATACCTAAGGATACCTTCATCATCCACATAAAACTTTAGTGCTTGACCCATCTCCATTCTCCTCTTTATATCCAAGATAATCTGATCATCTGTCTAAGCTGTCTTGATTCTGTCCACAAGAGTAGGTTGAATTCTCATATTAGCCAATCTTTCACCTACTTGTCTTATGACTATTTCCAACTCAAGCTTCCTCATATCATCAATGAGATGACGTTCCATAGCGATTAAAGCTGCAAGATTCTCTATTCTCTTTCTGCTCAAGGGGTCAGCTACCACATTCGCCTTTCCTGGATGATACTGAATATCAATATCATAATCTTTTATTAGTTCCAACCATCTTCTCTCTCATGTTTGTAAGCCCAGAAAATTTCAGTAAATAATTCTAAAATAAACATTGAAGATAAACTTAAAAAATGACTCTAAATTAAAACCAAACTTTGACTAGTCTTAAATCACGAACAAATCCAGAAATTTCTTAATCTTGAGAAAATGAGAATCCTTAAAAATAAAATAAAACTCAACAGTCCATAAACCTAAAACCACTACGTATGACAAATTTTATGCTTAACTATGACTTGTAAAGTCGAGTAATATAGAACCCAAAAGCAAATTATTAAAAAGTAAATAACGATTAACCTTCAGAAATAAAACCCAATTCAAGAATTCCGAAAACGTTAAGAGATATTAAATACTTACAAAAATAAAATTTAAAATAAATTTCTCAAACTAAATGTGTTTTATAAACATAAACCCTCAGTTTTCAAATTGGCAAAAATCTAAACTGGAAAAATCACCAGGGAACCCTAAGTGGAACACAGTAGTTTAAGTCCGGCAATCTCGTGCTCTTAGCCTTGGAGGCTAAGGTGTAGTTTAAGTGTGTAGAGTAAATCGTAGTAATATAAGGTTACTTAAAACTATCAGATTGGTAAATTTTTGACCTATTTCTAACTTGTTCGGTACAGACTTTGAAAAGCAGTCCCGAGGCTCGAGACATAAAAAATATACCATTAATACCGTTAGACTCGTATTTTCATAAGAATTTCAAAAATATAGTTTTATAATTTTTCGTTAACTAAAATATCTATTTTGCGATTATATTCGTATTTTTTTTCACTACCGATAATTAACTAGTCTTTTGCACTATCTCATTACTATTCATTACACAATTTTACTATTCTCATAAACCCTTATATTTTTAGATAAATATTTTATACATCATAGAAAATTCTGTTTTTCAAAAATTTAGTTTGTTTTCAGGTTTTTATGGGATCAGATTCTGTTTAAGACCTGATACTAAAAATAAAATAAATTAATTTAATAATTAGAAAATATTTAAAAAATATTTTTATTTTCATAAAATAATTTTTTATAAATTTTTCGGGTTATAAATATATCAATTATAGCTCATATTCGCGTATTTTGATCATACCGGTAACTTATTTGATAATTCACTAAAATAAATAAATAAATTATATTATTTAATTATGAAAATTTTGCTACAAAAATTTGAAATTTTTTTCTATTTTTTTCTTATTTTTATTTTATTTATTAAGAAAGTACTCTTACAAACCCATACCTTTAGTACACCTTTCACACATCACTTCTTTTTCACTTCAATCTTTCTACACTTCATGTATCACTTCATGGCAGATTTTTAACCTCTTTTTGCTGCCTTTGTCCTTTGAAATACTCCAAAAATTCCTTAAAATAAATCTATTTCAATCCTTCTTTAAGAAGCAACACATGCACCTTAATTACACATTACAATTTCAAGTTACAAAACCAACTAAAATCCCTCCCTCTCTCTTCTAAAATCACGCCAACCATGAGGAAGTAATTGCTATCCATTTCTTTTTTTTTTTACTTCATTTAAGTGTCTTTAACTCCTTCTATCTTTCTCTCTCATTCACACATTAACCCTTTATCATTCTTGCAATTTTTCCTCTGTTTCTCTCTTCATTTTCTCTTGTTCTTACAAGAGAAGCTTGTTGCCCCTATTCTTTATTGGAGCTCCCACACATGTTTCTTCAAGATCCTTTGGTAAAACTCTTATCCAAGGCTTCCATAGATGATATAGGTAAAGTATAGTGAGAGTTTCATGCATCAAATGACCTTTCATAAGCTTAAAAGCTAAGGATGATGCCAAAATGAAACACTCATCTTATCCATGATTATTATTCTCTTGTAATATTATTATTTTCTTCCTAGCAATGGTTATATTTTGTAGATCTAACTTTATGTAACTTGATTATGTTTATGTTTAGATCTATGAGTTTATAGTTTACTACCATGGATTTCTTTTATGTTTATGTTCATAGTAAGTGTAGATCTTGGTTTGAACTCAACAAAAATGGTGAAATTCGTATTTAGCAAGACTCATATTTAAAAACACTTTCCAAGTGTCAAAATGGATGTTTTACTTGAGATAATGAAGTTTAACGGGTATATATTATCAAGACTTCATTTTATATGGTTCAAAGGTGATTTTAAAGATTATTTTTCAAAACAAAAATCTATTTCGATCTAGACAAAGGCATAACTTAAAAACATGTTTCCAACTCAAAAATGAAGTTTTTATTCATGATATGGAAGCTCTTAAGATATGGATATAAAGGGATGAATTTTCATAAGTTTAGATAGATTTTACAAAAGTTATGTCCAATAACAAATTTTTAATCGGATCTCAACCAAGACCAATTTTGGAAACCTATTTTCAACACCAAAATGAAGGATTTGTTTCAAAAATGAAAGGCTTATGGAATAGGTATCAATAGGAGATG